>OY992876.1:305424873-305997438 GCA_963921405.1 Cepaea hortensis | reverse complement strand
AGAAGACCATTTCCTGGACGTACGTATTTTGGGAGGGGGAGGAGGGAGGAGGGAGGAGGAGGAAGAAGAAAAAAAAACTACGACAGTTGGCATCTCTGGAATGAGAGGAAGGCGTGTAGAAAATTTCATCTCAATCGGATGGGCCGTTCGCGAGCGTATAAAGGACATACATACATACAGACATACATACAGACGCACATCCTAATTTATATATAAGATGTTCTCATCATCATCATCATGTGCCGTGCCGAAACACGCGGACAGTCATATTTTGCCATTTCAAACGATCACCAGAGTCGTGGGTCAGCAATGTGTTCTTGTCTCGATTATGCCATGTGGCCAGACTATTCAAATGTTTATCTCTCTGCTTTTCCCTTGTTGTCTTCCCCTCAATATTGCCAGTTGTCATTAAGTTTTCTAGATAATTTCTTCTTTCTTTCTTCTTAACGAGCGTAAACAGTCTTGACTGTCTACTTTTAATTTCCCTATCCAATTTTCGATTGTTGTTGTTTTGTTTTGTTTTCTCGTTTGTTTCCTGTATTACGTGCACATTGGTCTTTCTATCAGTCCATGGTATTCTTTGCATTTTCTTTTAAAAAATGATGTTATAATCGAATTATAATAATTATAACATGGACAGACAGACCAATGAGTAAACCCTACAAGAAACAAATGAACACCGTAAATTGATTAGAAAATCTAGACGTAGACAGTAAATAATTTTGGGCACAATGATCTACATTTAAACAGTAATTCACGTGGTTTGATGTTTTAATTTGATGGGCGTCTGCCAAGAGAGCATGTTTTATGATATAAACAATGAGATTGTTCTACATCAAACGTATGAAGATGACAAAACGCGAAACTAAACAAAATTGACTTAAAGACAGGCCTCACTTTGAGACTCTGATTAGTTTCAATTAGAATAGGATCCATACAACTGCAGATATGTTCCGTACGGACAGCTGCCTATTTTGAGTACTGGGTATGTTGTAAGCCTTTTGCCCAGTACCGAGCTGAAATAAACGAACAGGATTGTGTAGTTTCTAGGATCTACACACGCTAAATCACATCTGTACATTCACATGACTTACTGACTAAATGACTGGCACCTTGCCGTCTTGACAGACGATAGTTTGTTACCTTGTGCTTCAAAAAGGGTATAATAACTACAACCCCAGGCGGTTGACACGGGATGGGGTTATACCTCTCCATGGCACAAAAACTGGGCTGAATTGTAGAGACCATGTGTTTTCCATGCATCATGATCCCTCTCTCGGCCTACATAGTTTACTCCAGAGGAAAAGTAACACCAATACGTTTGGAGCAAGACAAGCTGTAGTAGCTGCTGGATCAGCAAAGCAATACTCTAAGTGTTCGCCTGTCGGAGCTTCGATCCTAGACCAGTTGCCAAACAAGAGTTAGGGCCTGGTCTGCCCTGCCACGACATTTAGTCTTTAGGTTGCATTTCCTCGCACCAGGATAAGGCTTGTACACTCCCAATTGCGCGCCTCCCCCCGAAGCCGCTAGCACAATGTGGGGCGCCAACATTTTGCGGTAACAGAAAGCAGGTAGTACCGTCTACTGTCATAAGGTAGCTCAGTCATATCTGACTAAGACCTGACACATACAAGCACACACCATATACATAATAATGTAATCCCTCATCCAGGTTCTTCTCCTTAACTCATGCCTCTCTCTCTCTCTCTCTCTCTCTCTCTCTCTCTCTCTCTCTCTCTCTCTCTCTCTCTCTCTCTCTCTCTCTCTCTTACTCGTTCGCTCTCTATCCGCTCCTCCCTTTTTTGTGAATCCTGCATTGTAGTAGGAAGAACCTTTTCGTAGTCACACAAGTCCGTCCTACATCAGCTGCTTTTTTCTCTCAGTCGCCTGTCTTGAGGGATGAATGAATTGCCAAAAAACGAGAAGTAGATTGTGAGCGTTACTGAAACACGATTACAAGAAACAAATTGGACGTTGCGGCCAAAGCCTTCATCAGCACAGAACAAACAAACACAAACCGACACAAAACTACATGAAACACACTACATGACAATATTAAGGGTACTTATCTGAATCTGTATCCTGGCTTGGAACGCCTGATGCGCGTTAGACGACTATCAGTGGATTGTATGAACCGGATGTATGGTCAACGGGTCAAAGGTCAATACCGTCAGAGGCTCAGGTATTGGCTAAACCACTCGGTGGGAGAATAAGCGGAAAAGGATGGGGTGGAGAGGTACCCATGTGGGCAATAGGTAAAAATTAGGATTGGCGAAGTTGTCACGGACGCACTTAAAAATTAGCAATTTATCGTTCCGCGCTCGAAACACAGCTGCGGAAGCTTTCATTACATTGGTTCTCACAGAGAGGCATGAGTGGCGATCGCTCAGAAAACGATTGCAAACCTACCAAGAAATCCCAAACAACAAAAATAATGCTGGGGTTGACTGAGACGTCCTGCAAAGGACATGCAACTACCTTTTTAGTGGACTATACAACTGGGCGTTGGTTGATGGACATTTCAGGAGTAAATAGTCGGTCCCTGGTCACATGTTAATTCACATAATTTCAAGTGTTTAGAAGATAAATAGGGTGATGTTAATTCACTCTACTGATCTACAAGGCAGGTAGGTGTATGTATATTGCATTTGATAGTTAAATGTGTTTACAGATGGACAAGTCAGGTCTAATATTCCATCACTCGTGTGTGTTGGGTCTGTTTGTGATAGTTCCACTTTATTTTGTAACGGAGTACTATGCTACGTGGAAAGCTAGAGCAGGCTTAGAATATTACAGAAAAAGATGATCATTTCAGACAACATCACGTGTTATCGCATGATAGCAATGGCGCAGCTGTAGAGGATGGTATAGTGGGTGATTTGATGATACAATATTGATTGCTGCGTTTAACAATTGGGGATTTAATCACCATGGAGAGTGAAGGTCGGGAAATAGACATTTATTATTCATGTATGTATTATATGATACATAAATGTAATGATTATGTAACACACATAATCAATTATTGTTTTATGTTACAGGAGTGGATAATAACTGCAGTGTCGGAACACTCCTGTGTTTCTGCTAGAGTCGCAACTCCTTCCTGTTAGTGTTGCAACTTATTTTTTTTTTAGCTGTCAAGACAATTCAGTTGTAAAGTGTTTTATTGTTGGTGGTGCCAAGGTTCTTTCGGTGAAATTGTAACATATTTTATTAATGTGCTTCGCTTTTGTTAATTTTCACGTTCTACTCTGCTTTTGTGTTTGAACATTTGTTGTACTTGATGTACCCTATAGACTTGGCGTAGGGGACAGAGGTCTGGTGGTTGGCTAGGGACTACCCACTGTTGTTGTTTGATATTAGACCGCAGTTGCTTGTTGTATTTGTTACTGAACTTCAAAATTTGTATGAACATCAGTTGTCCCTAAAGCTGTAGAATATGATAAATAAAGAACTTTTTGTGATTTTCTTGATTTGTTTGTTTAGTTTGTTAGTTTACTTTACACATTAACTATTGTTACCACGGCCCGATAGTTCAATGCATTGTCCGGGATTGAAAATAAACAATAGCTCTGTCCCTTGTCTCCGGAATGCTGAAATCTTCTATCTTATTCCTTTCCCTTTTCTTGTGATTTGGGGGTGGTGAGACGTTTCTCTCCTTTTACTTTCTACCTCCTATCACAGAACAGAAGAATAATAGTTTGGACATATATATATCTTCGTTTGTCCCCTCGGCTTCATAATTAGCACAGAAATGTCATTTATTGAGGAACTGTTGATGCTATTGTGGATATCATGATAAATAAATGTGATGGTACTGATCGGCACTCATAAAGGCAGACGATCCATTATGCCGTTTAAATAGCTGGATGGCACCCGTGATGGGTAATCCGGTGAACAAATGCAGGGAAGAAGTCGGATGTGTCAGTCAAAAGGCCAAATACTGCAGCTCTGTTGAAAACAGACAAAATGTAAAGTACACAATTTATTTCATGACATATTTCGTTGTATGTCGTCGTGTTCATACAGCAGAATAAAACAATTAAACAATTAATGAAGTAACGTAATGAATCCTTACAACCAAATAAACAAAGCACGTTCTCGTGTTTCAAAGTCACCACGCTAGTTTTAAAGAGACTATCACATCTGATAAATTATTTAATGTATTTTTCACTGTCATAGACAGATTGGGAATCGCGGTAGCGTAGCAGATGTACTCTCGCATACCGGTCCGCTGGTCATGGGCTTAATTCTGCACCGATACTCGTTTTTTTTTTCCTAAACCTGCGACTGGCCTAGCAAGCCGGCAGGGGATCTTCATACTGCTCGTAGAAAAACTAAGAAGTATAAACGGACTGAACTGATGGGAATAGCGGACACCAGAATAAAGGGAGAAGCATGCAAAGAGATCCACCTACTCTGGAGTGGAACAGCAAGAAAGGGCAAGACACGGTGTGGGAATAGTTATTGAACCACGGCTAGTAAGAGGAATACTAGCTAAAATATATATCAGAAAGAATCATAACAGTAAGAATAAAAGAACAAACAATTACAACATATGTACAAATATACGCACCATGCAATGCAAACAATAATGAGCAAGAATGCGAGGACTTCTACGAAGACATCCATGACGTGCTAAATAAAATAGATAAGCAGGACAACATCATAGTTATGGGAGACTTCAATGCAAGACTAGGACACAATAGAGCGGGCATAGAAAAACATCTTGGGGCATTTGGAGACCAACATACTGAAAGAAATGATAACGGAAGTAGACTGAGAGAGCTATGCAGCCAAACAAAAAATTAAGTTGCATGTCCTTCACAGGACGTCACAGTCAACCCCAGCATTTTCGCTGTTCATGATTCCTGGGTAAATTTTAGGTTCAGTAGTTTGCCATTGCTTTCTGAACGACCGGCTCCTATACCATTTTCGAAAAAAACCAGCACCGCTGTGTTTCGAACCCGGGTATACGGGCTCACAAACCGCGTTCGCAAGCCCTTTAGCCACGCAGCCAACACGACCTCTATATAACAAAGACATTCTATAAACACAAAGACTCACAAATATACACCTGGTATAAATGGAACGATCTAAATACTAAAAGCCAAATTGATTTTATATTAACAAGAAGTAACAGAAAGAGAAATATATTAGATGCAAGGGCAGTGCCCAAGTTAGGTATAAACACAGGCCACAAAGCAGTCGTTGCCACAATAAGAATCATCAGTAGAAGGAAGCAAAGACCAGGAAAATACATACCATGCGAATCAGTAAACTTAAAAAAACCTCGCAGACGAGGAGTGAGGGAAAATTATGAAAAAGAGCTAACTGACATCTTTGCAAAATTACCTATAGAAAGAAAGACAGTGGAAGTAGAATGGGAGATGTTTAAATCAAGCATTTTAAATACTGCAAAGATAACTTGTGGAAACACGAAAAAACGCAAAACAAAGATAAAGAAAATAACAAGTTGGTGGAACGCAGAAGTAAAGAAAGCAGTAAATGACAAAAAGGAAAATATAAAAAGTGGTCGAAGAGCAAACAGGAACGCGATTAAATAGCATATAGAATAGCGAGAAGACATGTGAATAGAATAGTAAAGAGATAAAAACAAAAAGATTGGGAGGAGTATGGAGAAACTCTAAATAAAAACTACAAGGAGGCAACTAGAAACTTCTATAAAAAAGATAAGTGCAATGAGAACCAGAGGAGAACCCTTTGACCCAACTGAAATAATTAACAACGAACATAGAGAACCAATAAGTGAACAAAAACAAATCCTAATAAGATGGAAACAGTACTTCGAACAACTTCTCAACATCCCATCAGATGTCACAGGAATTCAAGCCACCGAAGAACTAGGACACGGCATACTGAAAGAAGAAATTATAGAAGCCGTCAGATTATCCCCATTAAACAAATTACCAGGACAAGATGAAATACCAAATGAACTAATTAAAGCAGCAAGTGAAGTAGGAACAGCATGGCTACATAGACTATTCAACCACGTTTTGGTAGAACAACAGACACCACGAGACTGGGGAAACGCCATAAGTATCCCAGTTTGGAAAAACAAAGGCAGCAACAGAGACCGCACACAATACAGAGGCATTTCACTGTTGAGTCATACTGGGAAAATATTTGGCAAAATTATTGAAAAAAGATTAAGAACTATTATAGAACCCCAGCTAAGCGAAACACAACTTGGATTTAGGATAAACAAAGGATGCACAGATGCCATTTTTTCTCGTAGACAACTTATAGAAAAATCAATCGAATTCAATGAAGTACTCTACTTAGCCTTTGACGACCAAGAAAAGGCCTTTGATAGAGTAGATAGAAACAAGCTGTGTGAAATCCTGAAACAATTTGGAGTGAGTACACATCTAACAAACCTATGTAGAAGCTTATACAACAACAGTGAATGTATAGTGAAAGCAACTGGAGAAAATTCAGAACCCTTCACCATAAGATCCGGAGTACGACAAGTGTCCTGTCCCCTCTATTGTTTATAACATATATGGACAACATATGTAAAGAAACCAGCCAAAAATAGACCGCAAGAACACCACATGACGAGCACACTGAAGAAGAACCATCTGCAAATCCAACCATTATAGAACTCCAGTTTGCGGACAACCAAACACTAATAGCAAAATCAGAAGCTGAATTACAAGACCACATGAATAGTCTATACGAAATGTGTAGGGAACATAACATGCAAATTAGCACAAGTAAAACAGAGGTACTGATTATAACTAAAGAAGAAAAAGCAACAACGATTTACTTAAGCAAACATCCCTTGAAACGAGTAAAGAGTTTCAAGTACCTAGGAAGTATAATATCATCAAATGGCAAATCAGAAGACGAGATCGAAAATAGATGCAATAAGGCAAACCAACTAATTGGACAAATGGCACCAATACTAAAGAGCAAACATGTATCAATAACTACTAAGAAAGCACTTTACAACACAATCTTCCTACCAACTCTATGTTACCAATGCCAAACCTGGACAATGACAGAAAAAGCGAAAAGAAAATCACAACAACAGAAATGAGATTCCTGAGAAGTATACTCAATGTATCAAGAAAAGATAAGTTCAGAAATGAAAAAAATCAGGACTAAAGTGCACTAGATTTTATTAGAAAGCAGCAATTCAAATGGTTTGGCCATGCAAGTAGGTTACCAACTAACAGTATACCACAACAAGCAATGATGTACAGACCAGAGGGAAGCAGAGGAAGAGGCCGACCACGTAAACGATGGACGCAGGGAATAGCAGAGTCCATGGGAATATCGATACATAAAGCCCATAAGCGGGCACTCTCCCGCTGTTTATACTTCACCTCGACACCGCAAGGCACAAGAGGAAAATGATGAGATGAGATTAGATGAGATGAGTAAAATGGGTTCTATGAATGGTCGTTCAGAAAGCAATGTTGAACTACTTCACGTAAACAGTTGCCTAGTAAATCAGAAACAGCCAAGTCATGTTGGGTCTGATTTCGATGTCCTATAAGGGACATGAAGGTCAGTTAACCTAGTGCTGCTATCAGACAATCAGTTAAAGTTGTCATCTGGGGGAATTGTTTTATTTGCCAAATCTGGTACGTTACAGATCTATGAAATTTTCACAGCTAGAACTGTTGATAATGAATCGTTTATAATTACTCATCTACTCATCTAATTTGATCATCTCATCTCATCATCTCATCTCGATTTGTTCCTTTTGTGCCTTGCGGTGTCGAGGTGAAGCATATACAGCGGAAGGGTGCCCTTTCGTGGGCTTCATATATCGAAATTTCCACGACTGTTTAATTCCATTTCTCCATCGTTTTCGTGGTTGGCCTCTTCATCTGGTTCCACTACTATCATTGCTTGTTGTGGTACACTGTCAGTTGGTAGCCTAGTTATGCGATCTAACCATGTCACTTGCTATTTTCTAATGAAATCTAACGCTGCTATTACCCCCATTTTAGTCCTGATTTCATCGTTCCTTTGTTCTCTCTTCTTGATACATTGAGTATTCTTCTCAGGAACCTCATTTCCATTGTTGCAATTTTCCTGTTCTATGTTTTCTGCCACTGTCCACGTTTGTCATTGGTATAAAGACTGTGTAGTAAATTGAATTTTTAGTATCTACTGATACGTGTTTGTCCTTTAGTATTGGTGCCATTTGTAAAGTGAGTTGGTTTGCCTTATTGCATCTATTCACGATCTCGTCTTCTGATTTTTGACTTCTTCCATGGGCAAACTATCAAAAGTGATTCCGAGCGCTTTCACGAGGGTAAGTAGAAAAATAACTAAAGATGATAACAACTTGAAACCAGTTCATTTTTGTACATGCACTGTCCCTTTATCATTATCTTCCCAAGACTTCATGACATAGAAATAGAAGGAAAATTCCTTAACCAAGTGAATAATTTTAGATACCTAGGGGCATTTATAACATCAGATGGAAGATGTACAACAGAGATTAGGAGCAGAATAGGGCAGGCAAAAGCCGCATTTCAGAAAATGAAGAGTATCTTGTGCAATAAGTCACTATCACTGAATGTAAGAAAGAGAATGCTGAAATGCTATGTAGAACCAGTTTTGCTGAATGGCAGTGAATCTTGGAATGTAAATGAACAAAGTAAGAAGAAATTAGAAGCAACAGAGATGTGGTTCCTGAGACGAATGTTGCGAATTCCTTGGACTGCCAGAGTAACTAACGATGACTGCCTCAAACAGGCTAATGAAACTAAAACATTATATACAACAATAAGACAGAGACAAACATCTTTCTTCGGTCACGTGATGAGAAGAGAGGCATTGGAGAACATCGTAACAACTGGAAAGATCGAGGGGAAGAGAGGCAGAGGCAGACCAAAAGAAATGATGCTGGATGGATTGAGACGGTGGCATGGAGGAATATCAGCAGCAGAGTTGATCCAGAAAACCAAAGACCGAGATCTGTGGAGAGCCATGAACGCCTACGCCAGCTGACACGGCACTTGATGATGATGACTGTCCCTTTATTTCTCAACATAATATCCACCAACATTGATGCACTTATCCCATCGTTTAATCAGTCCTCCCAAACCGGCTACATAGAACTGCGCGCTTTGTTTTTATTGACCTACCATCCCACAGAACTGTGTGACTTACTTAATGACCCACCATCGTAACGTTTTCTACGCAGCTATGCACCGCTTTAAGGGACAAACATTTGTCAGCATAAACCGGAAACCCACCTTGGTGGAAGACAATTCGCGAATGACGCCGAAGTTGAATGTGAAGTGAACACGTAGTTTAGAAAACAGAGCACACAGTTCTATGCAACTTATTTGGGAGGACTGATAAAACGATGGGATAAGTGCATCAATGTTGGTGGAAATTATATTGCAAAATAAAGGGACAGTGTATCTATAAAAATAAACTAGTTTCAAGTTGTTATCATCTTTAGTTATTTTTCTACAGCCATTTGTGACGTACTTATTAACTTACCCTCTTAGTACAGCAACCATTTCTGACGTTAAAATAGATATTTTGTTCGTTATCCTAAAATTATATTTATTTTCCATTTTATAATGTAAAAATCTATTCTAAACTTATTATATTCTACTTCTTTGCAAGCTTAGTGCAAACAGTGATATTATCCTTCATTCAATTATGTATGTAACTAACAGCTTTGTCTTTCATTATTTATGGACTGCACTATTTATTTAGAGTAACTTCCAGTTGGTCGTCAATTTCTGCTGTTATGAAATACCATGGCTTCCTCTTGGTGTAATTTGTACAACAGCAAATAGGGTAATTATCCGACAATAACTACACGAAATGTTGTCCTTGATAGGGCCTTGAGGCTAAACATTTTGCCAGTTATCTTACTTATTTGTCTAATACCGTGACTTGAGTGGAAATAATAGCGGCATGAAACATTTGTAACTACAGTAATTATGGTTAGGTGTTTGTTACTTGCTAGTGGCCAAATGCCAGTTAGTGATTATGTAAGGGACATTATACAATATAAGACATATAGCCGAGAACAACACGGATAGAAAGCCCTTAGTGAAAGCACAATCGACAATGATCTAGGTTTGTAAGTAGGGTGCAGTGGATACAAACATATAAAGTAACAACTTGGACAGAGTGGGTATACAAATGTTTAAAGCAACAACTTGGGTGGAGTGGCTATAGAATTATTTATAATAACAACTAGGACTGAGCTGTTACTGAAACCGTCAAAATAATTTGGCTAGTGTAATTATGCAATATGTCCTTGTCTTTGAAAGTTAGACAAAGATTTCTTGCAGGTTACATGGAGCCAGTTTTAACATATGGCTGCGAATTCTGGACAATTAGTAAAAAAGCGAAAAAAATCCATAGACGAGTTTAGGATGTGTTTTTATAGAAGAGTGTGAAACATTCATAGGACATCCAAAATGCCCAATGTTATGAGGGAGGCTAAGTCACAAAGACACCTTATCACGAACATCAGAAGGAAGCAGTCATCATATTTTGCCACATTATGAAAAGACAAAAGGTGCAACGTACTGTGACAACTGGAAAGATATGTGTAAAGAGAAACAGAGGAAGACAGCATGGGATAATTCTTGATCTTGTGTCGTGGAACAGAAGAGAGTCACAGATTAATTTATCCATGCCGTCGGAGATGGCAATTTGTGGAGAAACATGTCGCCGACTCCAATGCACTTGATAATGATGATGACTATAGAAACGTTTAAAGTAACAACTTGGGTAGATTAGGTATTAAAACATTTCAAGTAATATCTGGAACACTACATGTATAGAAAGAATTCAAGTAATAACTAGACCAGTGCAGATATAGAAAGAATATAAGTAATAACTAAACCAGTGCGGGTATAGAAAGAATTCAAGTAATAACTAGACCAGTGCGGGAATAGACAGAATTCAAGCAATAACTAAACCAGTGCGGGTATAGAAAGAATTCAAGTAATAACTAGACCAGTGCGGGAATAGACATAATTCAAGTAATAACTAGACCAGTGCGGGTATAGAAAGAATTCAAGTAATAACTAGACCAGTGCGGGAATAGACAGAATTCAAGTAATAACTAGACCAGTGCGGGTATAGAAAGAATTCAAGTAATAACTAGACCAGTGCGGGAATAGAAAGAATTCAAGTAATAACTAAACCAGTGCGGGTATAGAAAGAATTCAAGTAATAACTAGACCAGTGTGGGTATAGAAAGAATTAAAGTAATAACTAGACCAGTGCAGATATACTAGGCTAGTTATTACTTGAATACTTCTATACCCGCACCGGTCTAGTTATTACTTGAATTCTTTCTATGTGAGTCAGGTCTTAGTCAGATATGACTGAGCTACCGTATGACAGTAGATGGTACTACCTGATTTCTGTTAGCGCCGAATGTTGGGCGGCGCTTACCAAACTCGACATCCCACATTGTGCCAAC
Source organism: Cepaea hortensis (assembly GCA_963921405.1). Taxonomy (NCBI): domain Eukaryota; kingdom Metazoa; phylum Mollusca; class Gastropoda; order Stylommatophora; family Helicidae; genus Cepaea; species Cepaea hortensis. The sequence goes on along the minus strand of OY992876.1, from coordinate 305,985,986 downwards.
TGCTTCGGGCGGAAGAGCACAATTGGGAGGGTACAAGCCTTATCCTGGTGCGAGAAAATGCAATCTGAAGGAAAATGTCGTGGCAGGGCAGATCAGGCCCTAAGCCTTGGTTGGCAGCTGGTCTAGGATCGAAGCTCCGACAATCGGACAGTTAGAGCATTGCTTTGCTGATCCGGCAGCTTCTGCAGCTTGTCTTGTTGTAGATGTATAGGTATTACCTTTCCTCTGGAGTGAACTAAGCAGGCCGAGAGAGGGATCATGCTGCATAGGCAACACATGGTCTCTATATTTTAGCCCATGCTTTGTGCTATGGAGAGGCAATAACTCCATCCTTGGTCTTAACCGGTCTCAGAATCAAAGCGAGAGGCAACATTTACGGGTTATAAGTTCTTGTCAATTGGTGTAGACATGGGGCGCCACGGGTTGCCTCTGACGGTGGGAGACACCTACAGGTGTCACTGAACAGCTACCGCCCGCCTCAAGCTGGGCACCCCCGTTCAATTGGGTGCTGATCTGCCACAGCCTGCCTGCTTCAATGAGTGCTTGGGACTAGGATAAAATCTGAATCGCAGGTTGTAAAACCAATGCACCCGGCACTAATAACAAGAAAAAATAGAAACCTCAAGCTACGGCTTGCAACCTGGAACATAAGAACCATGTGTCCAGGATTTTCCACTGACTTGACGAATATTTACGATGTGAAAAAAACGGCTGCGATTGATGCTGAACTCATTCGTCTTAACATTGATATTGCTGGCCTGCAGAAGACTCGCCTTGCTGAGGAAGGGTCACTCAAGGAAAACAATTACACCTTTTTTTTTTTTGTGTGGAAGGGTAGAGGGCAGGCAGAAAAAAGGCAACATGGTGTGGGTTTTGCAGTGAAGAATTCGCTACTGGGAATGATTGGAATTCCAGTTGGATGTAATGAAAGACTATTATTCCTGCGCTTGGCAACCTCTTGCGGTTTTTCCACCATTATTACTGCATATGCACCGACATTCGCTTTCTCTGATGATGTGAAGGATTCGTTCTACGAGAAGTTAGACTCTATGATCAAGGCAGTTCCAAAATCCGACTACATATATGTTCTCGGTGATTTCAATGCTCGTGTGGGCAAGTACTCGAATTCATGGCCAGTGTGCCTTGGAAAATACAACATCGGTCACATGAATGAAAATGGGCAAAGGCTGCTGGAGCATTGCACCAGAAATGACCTATGTATTACAAACTCCTTTTTTAAAACAAAAGAGCTGCATAAGATCATATGGAAACATACAAGATCCGGTCATTGGCATGAAGCTGGACTTCATCATCACAGGGAGACAACATCTAAACCATACATTATTAACTCGAAGTTACCACAGTGCCGACTGTGATACGGATCATTCTTTGGTTGTTGCAAGAGTTAGACTGAGACCAAAGAGAATCTACACAGGTAAACATAAATCTAGCCCCAAGATTATTAACACTCATGATCCTGAAAAGTGCTTTGAGTTTCAACAGCAACTTGAAGACGCGTTCACTGATACATCAGAAAATTGTACAGTAAGTGAAAAGTGGGGTAAACTTAAGAAAACTCTTTATAAAACTGTGGTATGGTTTTACAGCACTGTGGATCACAAGAGACATGACTGGTTTGCTGCAAACAGCCACACACTGCAGTCCTTGATTAATAAAAAGAGAATAGCTCTCTTAAGAAACAAGAAAAGAACAACGCGTAACACTCTCGATGAGCTGAAGCAAGCTAGGAAGGATGTGCAAAAGGCTGTCAGGCAGTGTGCAAATGATTATTGGATCACGTTATGCGAGTCCATTCAAATCGCAACTGATAATTGAAACATCAGAAGCAAGTATGAAGAGATAAAGAAATCTTGTGGTCCAATGATCAAAAGAAGTGCTCCACTGAAAACCTTGACTGGAGAAATCATCACAGATAAGAAACAGCAGATGGATAGATGGGTAGAGCACTATTTAGAGATTTACTCAAGTGAGACCAAACTAGCGGATGATGCCCTCAACGCCCTGCCAAATTTTGACCACCTGGACACACTTCCTACCATAACAGAAGTTAAGTGTGCTATAAATGAACTTGCATCAGGCAAGGCTCCAGGTAAAGATGGGATTACACTAGAGGTAATCAGAAGTGGGCAAGACACACTCACTCTACAGATCCAGCAGCTAATAGAGCTATGCTGGCGAGAAGGACAAGTCCAACAGGATTTCAAAGATTCAAGCATCATAACGCTGTACAATAACAAGGGTGATCGAAACAACTGTAGCAACTATAGGGGTATTTCACTTCTATGTATTGTTGGGAAAGTATTTGCCAGAATTGTTCTGCTCAGACTTCAAGTCCTAGGAGATCAAGTCTACCCCGGATCAGAGTGCGGCTTCCGACAGAGCCGGTCTACCATTGATATGATATTCTCAATATGTCAAATGCATGAAAAATGCCGGGAACAAAATCAACCACTGTTTATTGCCTTCATCGACCTCACAAAGGCATTTGATTTGGTTAATCGTGAGTCTGTTCAAGGCACAAAAGAAGATTGGCTGCCCACCAACTCTTCTGTTCATTGTGGAATCGTTTCACACAGACTTGAAGGGTATAATCAAGTTTGATGGTGCAACTTCAGAAGAATTTGAAATCAAGAGTGGAGTTAAGCAAGGTTGTGTACTATCCCCAACCCTCTTTGGAATATACTTTTCACTTCTACTGAAATATGCCTTTTTCGTGATCAGGATGCCGGTATATACATTCACTCACGCTCAGATGGCGGCCTCTATAATGCTCAGAGATTGAAGGCCAAGACCAAACTTAGGAGGGTACTAATCAGAGAGTTGCTTTTTTTCCGATGATGCTGCAGTTACGACTCACTGTGAGGAAGAATTACAACATCTACTATCTGCATTCTCCAATGCTTGTTCTGAATTTATTTAACAATTAACAAAACGAAGACACAGATTATGTCGCAAAGTGCACATGGGGTACCATCAATCTTTATTGACGACACCGAACTGGAGATAGTAGACCATTTTACATATATAGGATCAGAGGTAAATAGCAAATTATCCATAGATCAGGAAATCAACATCAGGATTAGTAAGGCAGCAACAACAATGAGCATGTTAGCAAAAGGAGTCTGGAAGAACAGGAAGCTTACTGCCAAAACAAAAGTCCTCGTCTACCAAGCCTGTGTCCTTAGTACTCTTCTTTATGGCAGTGAAACCTGAACAACTTACTCACACCAAAAGAAACGTTTAAACAGCTTTCATATGCGGTGTCTGCGAAGAATACTTGGTATTAAGTGGCAAGACAAAATCACAAATACTGAAGTATTGGAAAAATCAGGTTATGTGACGGTGTGTTCTATGCTCAGTCTTCGTAGACTTAGATGGATAAGACACGTTAGGAGGATGGATGATGGTAGAATACCAAAGGACATCTTTTTTGGTGAATTACAGAGGGTAAGAGATCTCAGGGTCGGCCTCTACTACGATACAAAGATGTATGTAAGCGGGACATGATTGATACAGGCATTGATAATGCACACTGGGAGCAAGTCGCCGCTGAATGTGTTGCGTGGAGGGCAACTATCAGAAATGGAATAAAGACAAAAGAGAAAATTATTGCAGATAAAGCACATACACAGCGTGAGAGACGTAAGATGGTGCATGATGGTGAAAATGACCATGTTTTCACATGCATCCACTGTGGACGAACATTTACAGCGCGAATTGGCCTTATCAGCCACACTCGCCACCACCATGGGTCGTTGTTATTAAGCCTTTTTGAAGCACAATGTAACAAACTATCGTCTGTAAAGACAGAATGGTGCCAATGCGGGTATAAGAAGAATTCAAGTAATAACTAGACCAGTGTGGGTATAGAAAGAATTCGCGTAATAACTAGACCAGTGCGGGTATAGAAAGAATTCACGTAATAACTAGACCAGTGTGGCTATAGATAGAATTCACGTAATAACTAGACCAGTGCGAGTATAGAAAGAATTAAATTAATAACTAGACCAGTGCGGGTATAGAAAGAATTAAAGTAATAATTAGACTAGTGCGGTATAGAAAGAATTCAAGTAATAACTAAACCAATGTCGGCATGGACAGAATTCAAGTAATAACTAGACCAGTGTGGGCATTGACAGAATTCAAGTAATAACTAGACCAGTGTGGGCATTGACAGAATTCAAGTAATAACTAGACCAGTGCGAGTATTGTAATTTAAATCAGTAAAAGGCCCATCCATACCTTAGCGCAGGGGTCACAAAACTACGGCCCACGGGCCAGATCTCACCGGCGACGTCAGTTCATCATGCCCGCCGACGGTACTTAATTGCTTGATAAAACGTATGAAACACGGGACGTTGTGATGCAATTTAAATTTAAATATTGTGCTTAAAATACTAGATCTTAACACGAGCGCAGACCTTGTGGCTGCTTTGTACCTTATATTTACTATTTTCAATTTTAAATTATTGTATCTAGATTTTCTTGTTTATTGTAATGTTTTCTTATTTCGCGCCATCCTAAGTCCTTCCCCGGCTCGAGGTAGCTCTGCCATCGCTCTGACGTTACCACGGTTTCCATGGCAACACACACAAACACACATCTTTCCCGCACCCAGATGCGTCCAGCTGTCAACACAGGCCCGAAGTTCCAGAAATATTTAATTCTGTTTGCCTGTCATCCATTTTATAGGTATGTAACAAGGATTTCTTTGTTTGACAGTGATAGGTAAGTGAATTATAAACGTGAATAGAGGCAATAAAGTAGCAAACATAGCATAAAAACGTCATAGACGCTTCGTGTTAATACGAAAATATTATACCCAGCTCAGAAAAATTCTCCGGTCAAGGTGTTAATCGAGCTGGTCTCTAGGCCAGTGTTTTTCAACCTTTCTGCTCGAGCAGATCTTTACGCAAATGTTTACGTTGCTCAATGAACTCATTGCGATGATCCAAGTGTCTGTCCTACTTTATGTAATAAACCAGATATGCAGAAATGTTGCATTTAGGCGATGTCGGTCTGTTTCAGCGAACCCCTGACTGCCACTAGCGGGACTCTGGTTGAAAAACACTGCTCTATGCTGTTTATTTAGGCTGGCCCTATTTATATATTTTTCACACCTCATTATGTTTTATATTCTATTTCCAAAGGTACCTATCAGCTTTATATGTATCTTTTGTGAGCTTAGCTTCACCGGTGACCCCTAGTCCTCTGCTTTACTTGTCTTTCAATATGATTTTAATTATGTTTCTAATTCAATGTCTTTTTCATTTTCAGATCCCGATTACCTTGCCCTTCATTATGGCTACTAAGAACAGAAAAGTTAACGTCGAGTGTCGCGTTTTCAATGAAGAATGGGGAGTAAAGTACTACTTTGTGGACACAAAGGACCAGAAAACCAATTTTATAATATGCAGCAAAAATGTTCCGTTTTGAAAGAGTACAATCTTCGGCGTCCCTATGAAACAAAATATCTATCAATATATTCAAAGTTTTCTGGAAAGTTACGGTCTGAGAAGTATAAGTCCATGAAACGTAGTTTAGAAACACAAAGAAATCTCTTCACGAGAAAGTTTGCTGAAAATGAATCTGTCACTCAAACAATTTACAAATTAGTGCATAAGATTGCAGAACGAGGAAAACCGTTTACTGATGGCAACTACATCAAAGAGTGTATGACGGACGTAGCAAATGACTTGTGTCCTAGGAAAGCCAATTTGTTTTGAACTATCAGCTTTTCAGTTGTGCGGAGAACAGAAGAACTTGGAGAGAACATTGTGTGACAGTTACGCGAGAAAGCTAGGAACTTGTTGCGGTATTCTCTGGCTCTCAATGAGTCTACTGATCTATCGAGTACATCAAAACTTCTTGTGTTCATTCGTGGTGTCAATTTGGACTTTCAGATAATGGGAGAGTTGACATCCGTTTGCAGCATGCATGGAACAACACCTGGAAAAGACATTTTCGTGGAAGCGCAAAAGATTTTGCAAGACTATAATCTTCAGTGGAATCAGCTTCGAGGCGTTACACTTGATGGAGGAAAAACATGGCTGGGGTGAGGAAGGGTCTGGTGGGGCAGATCACGGCTCAGTTGAAAGATTTACAAATTCCGGGCGCTCTTTCATTCACTACTTCATATATCAGCAAGCACTCCGTGGGAAAGACTTAGATATTTTTTGTGTACTGAAACCAGACGTTTCTGCTGTGAAATTCATTCGGGCACATGCACTCAATCATCGTCAATTTGATGCTTTTCTTGAAGAAATTGATTCTGAATTCTGTGACTTGCCTATAAGTGAGGTGGAAACGAAGCAGTCAAGTTCTATTTCGTTTTTAAAAGCTCAGAAACGAATGTTTTCCTCACTAAAAAAAGGTAGAGCTGATCCACAGCTGTCAGATCCTACCTGGCTGTCAAATTTGTCAATTTTGGTCGACATCACATCCCACATGAATGAACTGAACTTGAAACTTCTGGGACAGGATAACTTCGTATGTGATCTCTAAAGAATCATCTAAGGGTTTCGGAGAACGCTGTCATTGTTTGAAGCACAACTGGAAGGAGAAAACTTTTCTAATTTTCACTGTTTCGAAGCGTTTTGCTCACAATCGCCGAAGATGTCAACCTCGATTTTCCAAAAAACAACATATTTGTAACATGAAGAAGCATTTTTTGGAGGGATTTTCAGACCTCGACAGCACTGAGAGTGACATTCTTTTCTTCCAGAATCCGTTTTATTGTAACCGTGATGATGCGCCAGTTGGACTACAGTTGGGGCTCAATGATTTGCAAATAAATGACTTGTTGGAAAAAAAACACAAAGAAGGAAAACTTGATTAATTTTACCGCTGCATACCTGATGTTGAGTATCCGAAACTGCTGAAATTAGCCGGTGTTATGACATTAGTATTTGGAACAACTTATGTCTGTGAGCAAACATTTTCAAAAGTAAAGTATGTGAAGTCAACACATCGATCGAGATTGACTGAGGAACATTTAAAAAGCAATTCTCTTAATTGGATGTAGCATTCCAAACCAAACATTGATGATATCTTGAAAGCCAAACGTCAGTTTCACAAATTTCGCTAACCTTTTTTGCTGCTTAGTTTGTGAGATTCCGATATGTGCACACTAGGTCTGATGTAGCTATCTTTTTGCTAGCGTCGCCTTCTGTGATAACTTTTATAGTAAATAAATATGTTGGTTGGCTTTCTCTCTCTCTCTCTCTCTCTCTCTCTCTCTCTCTCTCTCTCTCTCTCTCTCTCTCTCTCTCTCTCTCTCTCTCTCTCTCTCTCTCTCTCTCTCTCTCTCTGTGTGTGTGTTTGTGTGTTTGTGTGTGTGCGCGCGCGCGTGCGCGCCATTCACATATGATTAACATGGAATGCTCAACTAAGTTTTTCGTCTTTTTTCCCAGAGCTTTCGTTCTGGTTTGCAAGTATTGTACAGAATGAGTATGCGGTCCGCGCTCGTCATTTTTTCAGTTATCCGGACCACTGTGAAAAATGTTTGGTGACTCCTGCCTTAACGCATTGGGCATATGGTGCTAGACCCATGTTTTAATAGACTAATCGACTCTCTGTCAGTGCTTTGGTCAGTATGGCACTGGCTACATTTACTACCCACTACATTTCCCGGTGCATATTTAAGACTGTCTAACATGCGTCCCGATGCGGATTCGAACTCAAGTTGACTGGGCCTGCAGACGTGCGTCTGCCACGACGCTACTACGGCTAGCGAGGCTGTAGACACATTTACAGTAATAGTTAGGAAAGATTTCATGTTGAAACATTTCAGTTATAAATGGGGCAAAGTTAGTTAATAGAAAGCTACATTAACATTTGGGCAGTGTTTGCATAGATATATTTCACTTAACAGCTAGGACAGAGAAAAAATTAGTTGCATGTTCTTTAGATGGCGTTGCAGTCAAGCCCAGCATTTATTGGCGGTTTATGATTTACTAGATAAATTTAGTTCAGTTGTTTGCCATTGTTTTCTGAACCAGCGACGCATCATACCATCGAGATTAAGACAAACTGGTCCGCTCCAAGTCGCCCTCTGTTGATTTCGAACCGTTGACTCGCTATATCCAGGAATTATGAAACTGTTCGTCTCCTTATCCCTTAAGCCGGTTAGAACATTGAGGCTATAGAAATATCTAAAGTAACAACTTGGACAGAGGGGCTATAGAAATATCTAAAGTAACAACTTGCACAGTGAGGCTATAGAAATAATTAAAGTAACAACTTGCACAGTGAGGCTATAGAAATAATTAAAGTAACAACTTGCACAGTGAGGCTATAGAAATATCTAAAGTAACAACTTGGACAGAGGGGCTATAGAAATATCTAAAGTAACAACTTGGACAGAGGGGCTATAGAAATTTCTAAAGTAACAACTTGGACAGAGGGGCTATAGAAATTTCTAAAGTAACAACTTGGACAGAGGGGCTATAGAAATTTCTAAAGTAACAACTTGGACAGAGGGGCTATAGAAATTTCTAAAGTAACAACTTGGACAGAGGGGCTATAGAAATTTCTAAAGTAACAACTTGGACAGAGTGGGTATAGCAATATTTAAAGTAACAACTTGGACAGAAGGCTATAGAAATATTTGAAGTAACAGCTTGGACAGAAAGTCTATAGAAATAATTAAAGTAACAACTTGCACAGTGAGGCTATAGAAATAATTAAAGTAACAGCTTGGACAGAGAGGATCTAGACATATTTAAAGTGACAACTAGGACAAGTGGGTATAGAAATATTTAAAGTGACAACTTGGAGAGGGTGGGTATAAAAATAGTTAAAGTAACAACTTGGGCAGAGTGGATATAGAAGTATTTAAAGTGACAACTTGGACAGGGTGGATATAGAAATATTTAACGTGACAACTTTGGCAGAGTGGGTATAGAAATATTTAAAGTAACTAGAACAGGGTAACTACTGAACTTAAAAACTTGCCAAGACATCAACAACAGCAGTAAATTGCTGTTGTTGACAGTGATGTCCTGTTAATAGGATATGCAAAGAACAAAACAACAAAAGAACAGGATAAATAAATAAGTGTATAATGTAACAACCAGAAAAGGGTAGATAAATAAATATATACTGTAATAACTAGAAACGTGTAGATAAATAAATATATACCGTAACAACTAAACATGGGTAGTGTACCGAGACCCCTGGGGCTTTGACAGGTGGGGTACACTTCGACCTTCCCACCCTGTACTGACCACACATAGATTTAATTCGCCTACTGAACCCCTATAGATTCGGGACTCAACCTGTATATCACTTCCCAACCTAGAGACTAATAAATACCCTTTGGGGGATCAGCCCAGACGACACACATACAGTCAAGCAAAGACATTGTAACCAAAGTGAAATTTAATTTACAATATAGTCCAGATCAGAAGACGGAAGATTGGGATAGAGAGTAGGTCTAAATACAGTTAGACAACAGAGTATAGAAGAGTCAAGGATGATCCAAGGGTCATCATGAGGAAAGAAAGCTTCCGTCGTATGCGTATGTCCGGTCTTGTCGATTTAGCTCACCGGGCTCCCTCCAAACGAGTGTTGACTTGAGGGTTGAAGAAGCATTCTGTCTCAACTATCCACGGTGATCACCGACCGGGATAACTATTTTGAGTTCCTGTGCCAGGATGTTAACGCCATCACATGTCGTAGAGGAAGTGTCACCCCGTGACGTAGTCAACTGGAAAATCAGTCTCACGATCTAGTCTGACTTAGGTCACATGGCGTTCCTCAATGAAGATCTTTGAGCGAAGCGAACACGTTGGAGTGTGGTAGCTCAACCAAAGTCATAAGTGTCTGATTGACCCGGTCTGGGTCGGAGAAGTTCTGGTAATCGTCATCCCCATCAATCTTGATATTCAGCAAGGTTCTTAGTGACTAATAAGATCAACTGGGTCTGGTGACTGATAGTGTAGGTTACCTCAGAGATTACTATACTATTGTCACACATGATGATAGTCTGTCTGTTTGGTCCCACCTGGGTCTGGCAAAACACTTGACAAGCTATTAAGATGGTCATATTCGTAGCGGCTAAGTCTTTTACCTTGAAGCTACACAGTATCGCAAATTGACGTAGCAGGTACGTAATGTCTTATCAACCTCAGGTGTGCTGTTATAGAGGGAAATTGAGTTGGCGTGCTCCAAGTGCATTGACCAACTGAAATGAGCATAGTTCTCTCTTGTTACTATAACCACCTTGACTCCAACTTAGAAGACAAACCCTGCAAGGAAAGAAGTGGGTTAGAGCATTCGGCAACAACACTGACATACATGGCACACGTTAAAAGCATCTGCCTTCAGAGCAAATAATAATCTATTAATATAGATCACCGGATCATCTACCTCATAAAGGACATTCGGGCATGAATGCGCTTCCGTTGTCAGGCAGCACCTACAATTGCTCGTCTGGGAGGCATGGATTCCAGAAAGTACCGGTCTTGTTATTCAGTACCCCTGTCACCGCATCCTCGTACCTCCTGCACTCCCTCTTTCATCTTCCTAATATACACTCATAATGATCTCATCTAAATCTTAAATAACTGTAGAGGTTTCTCTCATAGCGAATTGTCCATCAGTTTCTCTTCTGGGGTCATCGTCCCAGATACAAAAGAAACTATCTTTGTTAACCCCTTCTTCCTGAAAGGTAAAGAGTATTAATATTATTATTATGAAAACACACCCCATGTAGTGGGCATAAGACCACCCCCGTTCCCTTACCCCGTTAATTAGTAATGGGCAAAGTGCGCTGGGCTACACTGGTCTGTTAGGACCAGTTATCTCCGATTTAGAGGACTGCAAGCATCCCATCCCATAATTCTTGTCGTCTCTCGAAGTATAGAAGAACCTTCCCCAACATCACCCTGACCCTAGTATAAGTGTCCCCAGACAATGAGGATTGAGAAGAGTAAAGTGTCGAGTATAAGAACAACATTCCCCTCGGAATTACTGACGCACATACCCACGCAATCCCTCCCGGAATCGCGCTGTACCACCTCACGCCGGACCTCCGGAGTCGCGCGGAATAAACACACCACAACCCCACATGCAAGAAGTCAACACCACAATGATACTAAACAAATCATTAGCATATACCCCTAGTATATATCAGTACAACAATCACAGAAAATGAAGCAGCACTACATTCCCTTGGAAATAAAGCAGCACCACATTCACTTGGCACAAATCAGCACCACCTTCCTCAGTAATACTCACTGTAACTATGCTGATTAATTACTAATCATTGTAACACATTATATGCTTTACTTATACTAGTCCTGTCAGCGAGCATAGTACTGGAGACTATCATTAACTGATATCACAACGATTTTAATGCCTTTATCCACACAAATATAAATGCTTAAATCAAACAGCTATTCTAACTGCCGAGTACCACAGCCTGTATTAAAGGACATCCATCGATTTTTAATTAACAAACAGCCTTTGTCCCAGTTACACAACGCGTATCAATCGATCGCATCACATTAATATTCATTAGTTAGGCTGTAAACAGCACAGTTAGCGGCACTGATGATCGCGTAATACTATTAATGGTGACAAGACAAGAAGTGATATATTTATTACCTTAGAGCTTGAACCAAAACTGGAAACAGCCATACCATTGTCGGGTGTTTGCCAGCTCCATAAATACTGAAATTCTGCGTCCGGTCAGGTGGGAGATGTGACAGCTGCTAAGCGCAAATGGCTAGCTTCCGAGTTGCGTAGAACTCTCTAAGCACGCCGAATTTGCTTGTCCGAGGGAAAATTAAATTTACCGAGATACCTGGGTTCTACCCACGAGAAACCCATGTTGGTTCAGCTCATAGGTGTTCGGTGCCTATAGCCAGCCCACAATATCCTCAACTAGAACAGAAAAGCACTTTCTAGAAACTTCAAATTTAGACGGCTTCCCCGAGGTTAAAAATAAACTCGATACCCAGATAACTCCGTTAAGCCCCGCCTACAGGGCGAAGACAGGCTGATTTGGAGATTCCGCTAGATAGTTAGATAAATAAATATATACCGTAACTGTCATAGCCCACGATATAGTTGGGTTTGGACATAATAGTAGTCCTGTTTGACACGGTGTATCCTCAAGTGCCATGGCCCACAGTACGTGGGCTGAATTATTTTATTAGTGTTCGTGTTGACATGGTTGATAGATTAGCGCGGTGTCCCCATGTTGTCGGGACACAATATAGTGTTGTTGTGAAGGGCTGGTAAGTCAGGACACAAATAGTTGTGTTGGGACGATTACTCCTCTCATTGCCCAAATTATAGTATGATTTGTTGGTTCTAATGTTACTGAGTGAAATGAGTTACGAGTCACTGTTTATAATGTGATATTTTGACTCTAGCATTATTCTACCGTATACATGATGAATCACAGAGTTACACACTAACCACAAGCACTGATCCAAAACGCCGAACAATTTTACAATTTCTATTGTGTCCTTGAATTCACATTTACATTATCTCAGGTATCAAACTAATTCTCGATCAATTTTCCTTTATTACACTTCTAAAATGACGATATTCAAATATATATTATATACATGGCGGCTACACCAAGTCGCCATTGCCCACAACGAACGAGTCTCAGCCGGCCTGTTTTCGACTACGATTTAAACCCCAAGTGCCCGGTTTAGAAGAGACCTTTCTCTCCTGGCCATCGTCTTAGCGTGCTTCTCGTCGTAAGGCCGAGCACACGCTTCAGTGTGATCAGAGCATACATTCCAGCTATAACAGTACCAACTATAAGTGTGTGTCTGTGTGTGTGTGTGTGTGTGTGTGTGTGTGTGTGTGTGTGTGTGTGTGTGCGTGTGTGTGTGTGTGTGTGTGTGTGTACTAGCTGACCCAGCCCGGCTTCGCCCAGCCCCTGGCGGGGATCTATCTATTTATCTATATATCTATCTATCTATCTATCTATCTATTTATCTGTCTATCTATGTAGAGTCCTTTCCCGTGCCCGTTGCGGGAACAATGGGTATCTATCTATCTATCTATCTATCTATCTATCTATCTATCTATCTTTGATCGGCCCTTTCCCGTTCCCGTTGCGGGAAAAATGGGTAGCTGACCCAGCTTTTTTTAAATACAAATAAAGCATATCCATTTTATGCAAGTGTGACTTTTGTACTGACCTTCTCCCGGCCAAGCGAATGGAAAAACAAAACGTGTGAAGGATATTCAAGATATGCTGGGTTGACTGCAGCGTAATTCAAAGGATATACAAATGTTTCTCTCCCAAAAGAGTACAGAAACACAGAAATTAAAATTTTCACGTATCTAAATTAAAAACTTTTTTTTTATCATCTTGTTTATAACGGACATGACTGTAGATAGAGTAGATAAACTTTTAAGATGCCTTAAAGTTTTTATCACTTTGTTTATAACTTATGTGACTGTAGATAACTTCTTTAAACATTTTATCAAACTTAAGAAAAATACAACAATTATTTAACTGACATAATATAGCAATGCTACTAAAAGTAATGTCCCTTGATATAACTTTTCTTAAGTTAAGTCCCCTTGCAATATTTTAATTAATGTTAATTTATTACGTAAATAAGTGTTTCTAAACTAACAAACTATGCCAGTTGGCTGCCCGGGAATGAGAATAACATCTGTAGATAATTTCATCTCAGTCGGATGGGCTGTTTGGGAACGCATACAGGACACACAAGACACACATATTCTCTTTTATATATATATATATATATATCAAAACAAGAAAAGGATTAGTTAGTAGCATAAACTGTATAGGATGTAGCAGTCAACTCCAGACTTTTTTTGGCTGTTTGTGTTTCTTTGGCAAGTCTATGTCCATTAGGTTTGCCATTGCTTTCTAAATAACTAGCACTTATACGATTGTATGGAAGCCAACGCAAGGCGGTCTGCTTTCAAATCGTCCACAGCTGCCTTTCGAACTCCCTATGCGAGATTACGAATTGCATTCATAACAAAAAAGGGTCGATAAATAAATATATAATGTAACAACTAGGAAAGGGCGACTAAATAAATATTTAAAGTAACAATTTGGACAGAGTGGGTATATAAATATCTAAGTAACACTTTGAGCACAGAAGTATTTCAAATATAACCTAGGACAGATTCTAAAATAAGTAAATAAAGGACACTTGTTCGCGTCTTAGACGCACTGAGCTTGAGTTACTATTCCAATATTTTAAAAGACCAATCGACACTCGATAGTTGATGTGGTCAGTACTACAAAGACCGCCTCTACTTCGCCAAGACATTTTCAAATACATATTTTATCTGGGTCGACCTGAGATCCCTGGTCAATTTTAAAATTTCTAATCCACTTTAACACCGGTCTCCAAGGCAAAGGCGTTACGGACGCGGTTGGTAATTCGTTTACCTGCGTTCGAAATACAGCTACGGCTGATTTGGCAGCAGACCGTGTCGCGCTAGGTTTTAACGAAATGGTATGGGAGCCGGTCGTTCAGAAATCAATGGCAAACTACTGTACGTAAACTTGCCAAGACATCAGCAACAGCAGTGCTGGTGTTGACAGCGATGTCCTGTAAATAGGATATTTTAAAAAAAAATCCAACTTTAATGGGTATAGCACCTCGGACCACCGGGATGGACTGGTGTCGTTTGTTGGGTGCCGTCGGCACAGAAAGGTCACAATGTCTAACGAACGAGGGAAGACAGAATAAAGAGTCCCCCCTCAAAGTTTCCAGTGTAAGGGAGATTTTGACTAAATACTAAGAAATTACTGCTTTCAGGAGACTGTCTATGTCAAAGGGAAGAGATTTCCTAAACATATAGTCATCATATCATCTCATCTTGTTATCTTGTACCTTGCGGTGTCGAGGTGAAGCATATCCGGCGGGAGAGTTCCCGTTATGAGCTTGATATATCGAGATTCCCATGGACTCTATAATTCCTTGTCAATCGTCAGTTTCCATTTGGTCTGTACATCAGATTATGCTTCTTTCCTTTCCAATGTTTAAAAAAAACGTTAGTTGTATATCCTTTACAGGACGTCGCAGTCAACCACAGCATTTCTTGATTGTTTGTGATCTCTTCGCAAGTTTACGTTTAGTAGTTTACCGTTGCTTTCTGAACGACCGGCACTCATATCAATTTATACAACACTAACTTAAGGCGGTCTGCTGCCAAATCGCCCGCAGCTGTGTTTTGAACGCGGTATGCGGGATTACGAACTGTGTCTGTAACACCTTCGCCACGGAGCCGGCATTTTTCTATGAACAGTATGAAAAATACTATGCTGGCTTGCAGCGTCATGGGTTTAAAACACATCCTTGTCGAAGACCTCTCTTTATATATGTATGATGTGATATACACTTTCCTGATTTTACTGTTGCCTTTTGTTCACAGTATGCGTTTACGTAAGCATCATTGACTTCATTAGGATTTCAAAAGTGAAGACAGGAGGACCATAATTTTCGGCACGTTGGCAAAGTCTGTTTCAGATCCGGTAGATGAAGACAGTTTTACGGCGAAGCTTCAAGTGAGAGCTTGGCTAATTCGTGTATTTGCATTTACTATAAATTTATGCATAATCATCAACAGTGGTTTTTCTTCCAAATGCAAAATGTGATTCCTTTTTTCCAAATATGAGTAAAGAGAAGCGTGATACAAAATCGCAGTGCTGGGGTCTAATGGAATTTATGAACAGCACACAAGTCATTATAGACGTTTGCGACATTTTGAAGTATTCTGGGAATTCCCAAGTGACTAAAGTTATCAGCGATGATATGCGAATAACGTTTGAAGTGGTTAACTTCGTAACTCTCTCCACCATTGTTGGCGTATTTGGTGTTGTATCGAACATAATAAATATTATAGTATTCTACAAACAAGGGTTTAATAATACCGTAAACATCAGCTTTTTGGGGCTGGCTATCTCCGACATGTGCTGTCTTATTACGCTAATGTGGGAGGGTATTTGCCTCAACCCACTTTTCATCAATTCAGGGGTACCTTGGGCGCCTATTGAAGTAGAATATTTAACTGGAGGTTGGCCGCATGTCTGTTTCAGCCGCGTTACAAACTTAATCACGGCTTTCGTATCTGGAGAGCGATGCCTGTGTATTGCCATGCCTCTTAAGGTGAAGCAAATCATCACTCCTCGAAGAACTGTTTTTGCAATCATCTTTATCTACTTTATTAATATAGTGTTCTTAGTGCCCGAGTATGCTACATCGTATATAGATTGGAAGTTCTACCCGTCCAAAAACGCCACACTTTTAGGACTTGTTTACACCAGCAATCGGCAATACGTCGCTGGATTAGTTTTCATCTTGAATTCCATCCTTGGAATGGCGTCGTTTGTGGCTGTGATAGTGTTTACTATTATCTTAATTGTCAAACTAAAGTACAGCTCGGCTTGGCGAAAAACAGCCGGTTCACAACACGAGAAGCGGGAAAGTGTTTCAAATCGAGAGAAAAAGACGGTTAAGATGGTGTTGATAATCGCGATTGTTCTAATTGTCTGCTACACCCCTGGAATTATCGTATCTTTGGCAACGTTTATGGTGTCCGAGTTTTACATCCTGGGAGGGTACGTAAACATCTGTATGGCCTGCTGGTCATTCGTCTGTCTATTTCAGGCCATTAACGCCAGCGTCAATATTTTCCTCTACTATTCCATGAGCTCCAGTTATAAGGTTATCTTCGACGAACTAATTTTGCTAAAGGTCGCTACTAATTGAACTGGTTTAGAATATTGTGTTTTTGGATTAACTGTTGTTACGAATGGTTAGCATGATACATACATTCCTTTACACAGGTATGTTTCAATTAATTGTTTGTTAACGGTTGGTGTTAGATAAAGAGGAGGAGAGAAGGAAGAAAAATAAGAGGACAAAGAAGAAGCAATAACAGAAGGAGGAGGAGGAAGAAGAGGTGAATAAGAAGAAAGAAGAAGCATTATGCAGAAGAATATGATGATGATGATGATGATGATGATGATGATGATGATGATGATGATGATGATGATGATGATGATGATGATGATGATGATGATGATGATGATGATGATGATGATGATGATGATGATGATGATGATGATGATGATGACGGAGAAGGAAGGGGATGGAGAGGATGGAATTCTGAACAATAAGCATGTAGCGGATCCAACATCGAGTATGCCTCTACCACTCCATGAGTTCTATTTATAAGTTTATCTTATGTTAGCCATTTTTACGACAAGGAGTCGTTAATTTAATTGTTTTGGGAATTTCGTATTGTGAACGAACTGCTGTTAAGAATGGTTAGAATATTTTAAAAAATAATCTCAAGGGAATTGAAAATAAATTCAAGGGAATTCACTAATAGAAATAGCTTTCAATGAATTGTTTATGAATGTCTGGTGTTAGGCAAGGAGGGGGATGAGGAAGGTAAATCAAACGAAAAGGAAGAAGGAGAAGAAGAAAAAGAAAAAGGAGGAGGAGAATGAACAGAAGGATGAGAAGGAAAAGGAGGAGGAGTAAGTGGAAGATTGAAGGACAAGGAAGAGCAGAAGAAGGGAGGAGGGGAGGGAAGAAGCAGGGGAGGAGTTTATGAGGAGGAGATAGCATGATACATAAACTCAAGTATGTTGTTCGACGCATAGAAGTCAGTTTCAAGGAACCGTGGCCGTGAATGGCCAGTTTAGGACGAACTGTTTTTAATTTGCTTTGGATTTTCATATCGGATAAAATGCACACAGATATCTCATGCTAGTGCTCCAGTGGCCTTACACAGATTACATACAGAGAATCTCAACACAGCGCTCGAAGTCTGTAGCATCGACGAATATTCACATGAGTACAAACCAGAATTAGAAATAAAATAGACAAGGGCCCTTAAGATGCATTTTTTTAGTGTTGCATATCCCTTGCAGGACGTTGCAGTCAACACCAGAATTTTTCAGCTGCTGTTGATGTACTAGGCAAGTTTTTACGTTCAGTAGTTTGCCATTGCTTTCTGAACGACTGACTCCCATACCAACACGTTATAACGCAACACGACACGGTCTGCTGCACAAATCGGTCGCGGCTGCGTTTCGAACGCCTGGTAAGCGGCTCACGAACCGCGTTTGCAAGCCTTTGGCCACGGAGACGTAAGATGCATTGGCTAGATTCATATTTCAGTTGACCAACCAGCACACAATGGCTGATGTGGTCAGTATAGCCTCGGCCGCTTTTACTTCCCAAGACATTTCCTGACATACATTTTATGCTGGGTCGACCTGGCAGGCTAGATGCCATTTTAACATCCATGCCAGTGCGGATTCGAACCACCGGGCCGGCGGGCAAGTCTAGTCACTTCGCCATCGCGGCTGCCGGAGTTAGACATTGTTTTGAAAATGGTTAGATTTGGATAAACTGTTTTTGATCATGGCTGGGTTTGGGCAATTTTTTTTGTTTCATGGTCAGTCAGTGGGAACTTTTGTTTTAGTGGTCAGTAAATGGAAACTTTTGTTTTAATAGTTAGTTATTGGGAACTTTTGTTTTAGTGGTTAATTATAGGGGAACTTTTGTTTTAATGTTTAATAATTGGAGACATTTGTTTTAGTGGTTATTTATTGGGAACTTTTGTTTTAGTGGTTAGTTACTGGAAACTTTTCTTTTCATGGCTGGTCATTGGAAACTTTTGTTTTAATGGTTAGTCACTGGAAAATTTTGTTGTAGTGGTCAGTCATTGGAAACTTGTGTTTTAGTAGTTTGTCACTGGAAACTTTTGTTTTCATGGCTGGTCACTGGAAACGTTTGTTTTAATGTTTAGTCATTGGAGGCGTTTGTTTTAGTGATTAGTCACTGGAAACATTTGTTTAAGTGGTTAGTGACTGGAAATTTCTGTTTAATAGTTAGACCCGCCAGAAGAAGTAACATATTCGCTAAAATGTGACAAAATTAATGGAGGCATTGAAATTTTGAAAGATGATGAAATTTTTTCTAGTGTGACTACCATTGAAGAGGAAGATATTGATGACGATGAAGGATTAGTTCTTAACCAAAAACTTACAACTGGCCACTCAGAAGCAGAAACAATGTTATCAAAATGCATAGACTGGTTTGAATTACTAGAGGAGGAAAATGCAACACAGTTCCTACTTCTGCGTAAGATTAGGAACATCGTCGCGCAGAAAGCTCGAGCCTCAAAGACACAGAAGATAATGACAGATTAATTATAAGTAACGCAGGTTTATTACAATATATTTCTATACATTCATCATCATCATGTACCATGCCGATAAGCATGTGCGGTTAAGTCTTGCCATCTCACTCGATCACCAGAGTCGTGGATCAGCTCGGTGTTCTTGTCTCGACCATGCCACGTGGTCAAGCTATCCTGGTATTTACTTCTCTGCCTTTCTCGTGTTCTTTTTCCCTCAATCTTGCCAGTTGTCACCAAGTTCTCCAATTTATTTCTTCTTATAACGTGAACAGAATATGTTGACGCTGCACATTACTATTCTTATATTGAAATTTATATTCATCGTTTTATAAAAGTAAATACAATGTGTATGCGTTATTCACTTTTAAAGGATTTTAGTTTCATTTTCGTCCCAAGTCCCCAGTGAAATCACGTTAATATACTAATGTATTAAGAGGTTTTGGTTATCCATCTATTCGGTTAGCCGGCTTCGTGGCTTAGAGGTTATGACTTTTCTCCGTAATCTCGTATACTCTCGTCAGTAAACGTGATGACGGTTAGAATCAGCAGTGGTTCGAATCGCATCGGTAACTTACGGGGTATGTGAGCCGGCCGCTCAGAAAGCAATGGCAAACTACTGAGCGTAATCTTGCCAAGAGATCAACATACAGCTGAAAGATGCTGGTGTTGACAGCTAAGTCCTGCAAAGGATATGAAAAAAAAAAAAATCTATTCGGTTATCCGTCACAGCCCTGGTTCCGACGGTGACGGTTGATCGAAGTTGCTATATTATATATACATAGAGCTTATCACATTATGTGTGCCTGGGACATCAAATATAATAGTTATATAAAACCTGCTTTGTGTTTAATGATTCTGTATGGTGTCTTGATTTGCTGTCGTCACTAGAACGAAGGAAATAACACAATGTTATATACAAGTAAATTGAAATATTATTAAACGAGTTAAACGGTACAATTATCTCGGAAAAGTCATATCACCTGATGGGAGATGCCTTGAAAAGATTAGAACAAGAATCGCTATGGCGAAGGTAGCATTTTGCAATATGAAAAACATACTGACCAATAAAGCGGTGTCAGTTGCAACGTGGAAAAGAGTGTTGAGGTGCTACATAGAACCCGTACTTTTGTATGGATGTGAAGCGTAGACAATGAGCAGACAAGCTAAAAGCACATCTGATGGCTGCTGAAATGTGGTTTCTGAGAAGAATGCAAAGAATACCATGGACAGACAGAAAAACCAATGACCAATCCTACAAGAAACAAATAAAAATCGTAAACTGATTAAAGAAATTAAAGGTAGACAATACATTTTTTTGGGCATGTTAAGAGAAGAAATAAATTAGAGAATTTGGTGGCGACTGGCAAGATCGAATGGAAGAGAACAAGGAGAAACATAGAAGTAAATACCTGGATGGCTTGGCTAAGTCGTGTGGTCGAGAAAAGAACACAGAGCTGATCCATGGCTTATCATATATATATATATATATATATATATATATATATATATATATATATATATATATATATATATATATATATATATATATATACACCATAACACTCGTTATATATGCCATGGCGTTATCATAAGTGTCAGGGCGCTTTCAGTGTGCCACGGCGTTATGATACGAGCCCTAATGTTGATATACGGCTACCATGGTCAATTGATACGTATCATAGGCGAACTGTGTTTAGTGTTCTCATAGTTGCCATGGGCGATATGATATATTTTCTCAGGCTGAGGCGGATACCCCAATATACACACTGGGCTAGACGATAAGTAGAATGTTCTTTCTGGCCACCTGGATCTTGTCCGACATAGTCGAGGATTACACTATCTGGATCTTGTCCGACATAGTCGAAGATTCCGAAATGGACTCCGAAATGGAGTTAGGACCGTGCAACGGAGTTCGTGCACGCGCGCCCGGACTTCCTTCGGCGTATCATCGGCGCCCGGTGGGGATAGTTAAGCCTAATATGACGACCAGACGACCGGCAATGACACAGCGTGGGAAGAGAGCAGGCGCGCGCAGAAGGCGATTAAAATGTGACAGATTGGGTATCGGAAACGTTCGAGTACTGTACTGGAACTGTGCATCATTTAGTCAACGCCGACACATTCTCGAATAACTACTCTACGGAAACGATATTGTAGTCTTACAAGAAACACTGCTCGGGACGGAACAGTCAATGTCGCGGGATTTCAGGGATTCTTTAACAGGCGGCACCTCGGACAGGCCATTCTGGTCCGCGACAACATACTGGTGTCTGAGATCGATATGTCTTTCTGGAACAGTGATGCCCTGCAAGTGCAGGCATTACGAATAATGACGTCAGTGCAGCTTGTAATCGTGAACGTTTATGCGCGAAATGGGAAGGTCGACGTGCGACAATGGCAGAGTTTGTTCGATATGGATGAAAGGCATATCATTTACTGTGGGGACTTCAATGCCAGAGGCAGTCAATGGGGGAATTGCATCACCAATAGACAGGGAGAAGATCTGGAGGACGCCCTGGCATCTGCTGCCCTAGTCTCTCTGAATGATGGGGAGGTCACTAGAATAGCCACTCGACCAGGTGACTCTGACAGCGTCATTGACTTGGCTCTGGTGTCGCCCACCATCGCACCAAGGTGCCGGTGGAGCACACTGGGATACCACGATAGTGACCACTACCCTTGTGTCATTCTGATCAAGAAAGACAGGGCCATGAGTCAAAGAAACAAGACAAATGACTTCCCGTACGACAACACTGGTCAAGACGCCATAAGCAAGATCAGAAGAAGAAAACTAACTTCCTCCCGCAGGAGACAAGAAAGATGGTTGCAGCCACCATGGTGGAATGGAGAGGTCGAGAAGGCATGGCAGGGAAAGAGGCAGACTGTCAAAGACTGGCAAAAGGCCAGAAAGGCTAACATGCCACAGGTTGAGTTGGCGAACCTGAAGACTGAGGTCCATAGGATTATGACTTTATTCAAATCTTGCGCCAAACAGGCCAAGGCCGAGAAATGGGACGAGTTCTGCAGGAAGGTGTGCTCCGAGCGATCTCTTCCGACATTCTGGCGCCTCCATAAGAGCATAAATGGTGCTGCACAACGTAGGGGTATTCCAGACTTTCAAGGCACAGACCTCACATGGAAAAAGTCGGATGCGGATAAAGGTAAGGCCCTTCTTGCACGCTACATAGAACAGACGGACCAGAAAGACGAGCCCGCCAGACAGACGACCACAACGACACTCTCTCAGTTGTGCGAGGGGGTCGGGATAGACGAAGAATGGATAATCACAGCTGAGATAATGCGTGCGATGCTCAAGAAATCACCTAACACCGCCCCAGGCCCAGACGGCATCCGATATGGTGACCTACTGGTGATATCAGATGATGACATGGAAGAACTGGCCAGAGAATTCAACACCAGTATCCAGAGGGGTCAGATCAAAGAAGAATGGCTACACAGCTACTTGCTGCCGCTGCCAAAACCGAACAAAGACCATTCCAAGATAAGCGGCTACAGAATCATTACGATGCAGAACACTGCTGGCAAGCTACTGGAGAAAAGTGTAGCACACAGACTTGCTTGTGACTTGGAACAACTCGGCTGCTTCCCGCCCACACTTGGAGGATACAGACGTAACAACGAGTCATGGCTGAATGCGGCGGTCTTTGCTCAAGATGTTTACGAAGGATTTTAGGGCAGAGAAGAGACTTGTGCGGCCGCCATAGACTTAGAGGACGCATATAACAGAGTATCTTTCGAGCACTTGATGCAAACCCTCCTCAGACTGAAAGTGCACCCTTACCTTGTACGATGGATAGCTGCAGTTCTGCTCCGAAGGAAGGTGGTGCTAAGATGCGGGAGTTGGTCTTCTGAGCCGATAACGATATGTCCAGGATTGCCGCACTGTCACCAGTACTATTCAACGTGTATACGGTGCCGATCATTGAACAACAGTTGGACGGGAGGGGTAGGACTCTGTCATTTGCTGACGACATTCTCCTGTATCGACAGGGTCGAGATAGACAGGCGGTTGCCAATGATATGCAGGGCGAACTAGATCGAATTTCCTCATAGTGTTCTGATGCTGATGCCCTTGTTAACCCTGCAAAGGCATCGGTTACATGGTTCTCCCTAAACAACCATATTGTGAACACAGACCTGCCGGCAGTAAGAATGGATGGGAGCATTTTGAGTAGATCCCAGTCAATGACATATCTTGGCGTGAGGCTTGATCGTAGCCTGTCCTTCAGAGATCATGTCGATTATGTCATAACGAAAGCTCGAAAAGGTCTGTCAGCAATGAGAGTCATGGCGACTGTCAATATCGAGCAAAGGCTGCTAATACTTCTGTTCCAAGGACTGGTGCTTTCACGCATCGAGTATGCCCTGGCCATCCTCACTGTCAGCCCTACACAGATTGGAAGACTTGAAAAGGTACAAAACGAAGCCATGCGCATCATTTTGGGCTGCACGAGAGACACCGGCTGTGTAGCAATGAGATACCTCCTTGACTTCCCGACAATGGAACACAGGATCAAGATCTGGAGAGCTCGTGCATACTTAAAAATAAGTGCAGAAGAGCAGCACCCTCTGCATGAAGCTATATTCAGAGAAAAGGGTGACAGGCTAAAGAGGGGCAAATCATGGATGGGTCGGGCGGAAGATGTCGTCAGACAGGTCTGCAGTCTTACCAGTATCAACCCCGGCAAGGAATGGGTGCCGGTGCCTCCAGCTTTTAAGTGCACTTTCCCCTGCATTATCACACTCGACAGACGGTGCAGAGAGCAGAACCCTACCGCTGTCAATGCAGAGGTCAACGCGCTCATCTATGAACACTCAGATAGCCCCGAAGTGCTCATTTATACAGATGGGTCTGTTGTAAAGCAGCAGAGAAGTGCGTGGGCATTAACAGCCCGTTCCGTTCAGCGGGCCGAACCGTTCAAGAATCCAGTGGTGCCCACTCTATGACCACGAGCAGCATGACGATGGAGGTGATGGCAGTTACACAGGCTTTCATATGGCTGGAATCACGGCATTACACCAATGTGTGTGTACTAAGTGATTCAATGAGCATGATTCAGAAGGTCGAAGCTGGATCTGTACGTGGACAGTAGACTGAGTCGCTGCGGAAGTCCGTTGTCCGTTAGGTCACATTCATCTTCGTTCCGGGACATGCGGGAGTCGAGGGAAATGAACGAGCTGATAAACTGGCTGGCTCTGCACCCCCTGTAGATGACCAGCCCATGGATTGTGCCGATGTTATTAACGTCCTCAAAGATATGACGAGAACAGAGGACTTTGACGTCAGTGAATCCATATCGTTGTCCAGGATGAAAGACTTGGGAGTAAGAATCGGCACAGCCAGACGCGAGAGGTACATCGGGAAAACAAGGCGCCTCGTCAACCAACACAGAACTGGCACTATTAGCCACTGGACGTTGATGCATATGCTGGGGGGGGGAGGATCTGAGCACCTATGGACATGTCCGGAGTGCAATGAAGTTACCCCAACTGATAACTGATAACTAATAACAGTCGAGGATTACACTCTATATGGCTCTGCTTTCGTAGCATCTGATGTGCGGACAGCTCGTTCTTTCTGTGATGTACACATCTTCTCCGTGCGGGCGCACTTCTGCGCCATTTCATTGATATCTCCATATGATGTCGTGGCCTTCTCATCATCACCATCTCTACTATTATATTAGGCTCTCTTTACTGTCTTCCTCTGTGCATTTGATAACAATCAGCTATTCGAAACAGAACTCAATACTCCCCAAGAACCTCACACGAACACTGTTTCAAAGGATTTCTTCTTCTTCTTCTTCTTCTTCTTCTTCTTCTTCTTCTTCTTCTTCTTCTTCTTCTTCTTCTTCTTCTTCTTCTTCTTCTTCTTCTTCTTCTCCTCCTCCGCCTCCTCCTTCTCCTCTCCTGTTGCTGCTGCTTGTTCTTCATGTTGTTTTTGTTGTTTTTGTGGTTGATGTTGTTGCTATCGTTCTTCTTCTTCTTCATTGTCTCCTCCTCCTCCTCCCCCTCCTTCTTTTTCTTCTTCTTCCTCTTCTTCTTCTTCCTCTTCTTCTTCGACTTCTTCTTCTTCTTCTTCATCTTCTTCTTCTTCTTCTTCTTCTTCTTCTTCTTCTTCTTCTTCTTCTTCTTCTTCTTCTTCTTCTTCTTATTCTTCTTCTTCTTCTTCTTCTTCTTCTTCTTCTTCTTCTTCTCCTCCACCTCCTCCTCCTCCTCGTCCTGTTGCTTCTCCTCTTCTTCTTTTTTTTCTTATTCATCCTCTTTCTCCTCATCATCATCTTCTTCCTCTTTAGCCTTTTCTTTATCTTCTTCTTAATCCGCCTCTTCTTCGCATCGTCCTGCTGCTGCTCTTGGTGTTTCTTTGTCTGCTGCTGCTGCTTCTTTTCCTTCTTCTTCTTCTTCTTCTTCTTCTTCTTCTTCTTATTATTATTATTATTATTATTATTATTATTATTATTATTATCCTCTTCCTCTCCTGTTGCTGCTGCTGCTTGTTCTTCATATTGTTATTGTTGTTGTTGTGGTTTGTGTTGTTATCGTTCTTCTTCTTCTTCTTCTTCATCATCTTCTTCTTCTTCTTATTCTTCTACTTATTCTTCTTCTTCTTCTTCTTCTTCTTCTTCTTCTTCCTCTTCCTCTTCTTCTTCACCTCCGTCTCCTGTTGCTGCTGCTTCATCTTTTTTTATTCATCCTCTTCCTTCTCATGATCCTCTTCTTCCTCTTCAGCCTTTTCTTTTTCATCTTATTCTTCCGCCTCTTCTTCGCATCGTCCTGTTGCTGCTGTTGTTTTCTTCTTCTTCTTCTTCTTCTTCTTCTTCTTCTTCTTCTTCTTCTTCTTCTTCTTCTTCTTCTTCTTCTTCTTCTTCTTCTTCTTCTTCTTCTTCTCCTCCTCCTCCTCCTCCTCTTCCCCCTCCGCTTCCTCTTCCTCCGCCTCCTGTTATTCCTCTTTCAGTAATCACTAAACAACAAAGTGATTAGTTATTCTCACCATTGATGGCATCTTGTAGAACAACAACAAGCTCCCTTCACATCACAGGACCCTTGACCACTCTGCATATTGCGACCCGAAATGTTTCTTGTGCTTTTCATCTTAAGAGACCTCCTACGCTCAATAGTTAACCCAGCCCAAAATGGGCATCAGGAATTGTGTTTGAAAGTAAAAGCGACCCCTGTGATACTGACCACATCACCCAGCGAGTGCCGATTGGTCTATATAAATGTGGGTTAGCACCATATACCCAATGTGGAAGGGTCATTTACTAACTTATTTAAAAATTTTAAAAAGTCTTAAAAGTCGAGAGGGTCGACTTCATTGCACGCGGCTTTATCCCATGTTGGTCGGTCGCTTTCTACAGGGCATCCTGCGGAAAGCGTCGCACAAAGCACGAACTCCGTAGCTCCAGTGACAACACCCAGGAGTCTCCGAGAAAATGGCATTCGTGAACCGAAAGACGTAGCTCGGAATCGAACCCATAACCTTCGGAGCGCGAGGCAGACGGCTTGACCACTTCGCGACGGAAAATCTCAATTACTTTACTCAACGGTTGCGCGAGCAACAGAATGTTTAAAAACAGTTATTGCTACATTTCCTCTACCTGCATAGAATTTTTGTGATAAAATTAAGCCAGTCCGCCTTTATATATCTAATCTATCTATCTATCTATCTATCTATCTAAAGTCTATGTTAATAGGAACCAGGCAAAGACTTCACACTCTATACTCGCAGAGACCTCTTCAGCTGCACATTGGCAGTACGCCTGTAGAAAGTGTCACCGAGCACTAGGCACTGGGTGTTATCATAGATCAAAATCTAACCTTTAACTCTCATGTTCATGCTCTAGTTAAACAAATGGCCAAAAAAGTATACCAACTTGCCAAAATTAAAAATTTCCTTGATGAAAACACAAGAAAGATATTCTATACTTCCCACATACAACCACGTATTGATTACTGCTCCCCAGTCTGGGATGGATGCTCCAAATCAATAACAAAACGCCTACATTCACTCCAGAAAAGGGCAGTGCGTTTAATTAATGGTGAAAAGCTTACCGACAATTCTAACCTACATAAACGTCTCCGGTTACTGCTACTCCATAAGCGTCTACTTTTTAATAAGGTCAAACTAATTCACAAAATCCTATTTCAAATTGCTCCAAGCTAACTTTGGCCATTGTTTAAATATAACGCTAGACATAGCGAACGACTAAATATACTTCATGTCCCTAAACCTAGGATAGACTTATATAAAACAAGCTTAGCATACTCTGCCACTCAGTTGTGGAACAATCTTCCACAAGAAATCAAAGACACCACCAATCATTATACGTACATTCGCAACCTGTTTGAACACTACTGTAGCAGAATGAATACCATATTTGTTATTGGCTTAGGTGTGCAAGATTAAAGCACGCTTGAGCATCCTGATAGAACAGTTAGAGGATGCTCAAGTCGTGACGTAGGTGGTTTTTGGGTAGTTACACAAAAGCTGGGACAAGACAAGACAACATCATATTGTGTGGTCTCTCGATTTTGTATCGGCCATCATAAACCAATAAACCTGTTTTAAAATGAACTTACTTGTTGATCCTCTGTACACGCATTGTTACAGATGGATTAATGGTGCCGCACCCAGGATTCGATTTTTACTTGGATGTCGTGTATAACGTGAAGTACGAGAACCATCATGCCATGCCACAGCGGACTTTCATGAAAAATTTGTTACCAACTTGCTGAGGTATGGAATCACTAAATTTCTAAGACATTCATTAAATAATAAGTTCAAAACCGGACCACTTTTAATTGAGCCAAAGTCAAAATGAAGCATTTTTCGGACTATCTAAATTAAAGTCATATACATCAAGATTTTTGGATGGAGCCATCTTCATAACATGGTTGCCTGTGGAGTTTTGCTAAGCTGTTTCTCATCATAACTACTTGAAGTAACGTGATTTTTGTCAAAATCCTATGAAGTTTGACCTGCCATTATTACAGCCGTTGGTTAACCTTGCGTTTGAAGGTCAGTCAGTTACACACTAAGACTGTCCAGGTCCAGGAGCAAAGGAATCTCAAGACAGCTATAAACAACTCGAATCAAATGGAGAACTCGTTTTGAAGGAGCTGTTATCTTCCGTTTATCAAGATCACCTGAAGATACCTGAAGATACGCGAGAGAGCTTATATTGAGACAAGCCTATTGCTCCTTCGTTTGGAAATTACGAGAAACTACAGTCGCGTTTGCTCATCCTGAACTCTAGCATGTCAGAATGTTTTTGAATAACCAAAGCGAAAACCTCAATAGGGAACCCTCGGAGGTAGTTAGGCAAATTGGGTTGCCGGCTTGCTGAAGAGGGGACCCAAATTAAATCGCTTTATCGAGCTAGAGCCGCTTTCAAGTCGATGCCTTGAAGGGCCCTGTTTAGGGTGAAAAGAAGATTTCAAAACTGGTAGGGGCCCATCCAGGGGCTGAAAGTAGCGAAACCTGAGACGTTGGAAGAAGGATGTCACTGAAGTTACGTAATCGGTTGGATGGCTTCAAATAATACGGACTCCAGACGTTTGTGTTATACGTGAACCGTGACAAGGACAATTTTCAGCTAACGTACGTGAATTCACTTTTCTTTTGGATCAAGGGAAGACATGGTTGACGGTACGGTAATTAGTTAAAGTGTAACTACTAGGAGAAATTTTTTTTTATGTGGTTTAAATAAGATCATTTAGATAAATTGTTATAAATGTGAGTTTGCTTGTATAAGTGTATAGTGAAATATTTCAGCATGGCAGAAGAACAAAGTTCACTGGCACAAGTTTTGACTGGGGTAGGAACGGTAATAGGTAAACTCAACACAGTCATGAAACAACAAGGAATGGCAGCTGAAATTGTTAAATTTAGCGGATAGGTGAAAGATTTTAAGAAGTGGATAACTTCAATAGAGAAACATGCATATTTGGTGTCGGCATCAGATGAAGAAAAAATGAAACTTGCTTATCAGACGGCGACAGAACCGGCTTCTGATCATATCAGAAGGAAGTTAGAAGCTAGGGTAGATGAGACATGGGAACACTTCAAGGACGATTTGGCACATAAATACGCTGAATTCACGGACCCCCAACATGCGTTTTCAGTGTTAAGACAATCCAAACAAAACACTGGAGAAACGGTACAATTGTTTAGTGATAGGTTGATTAACCTGGCTGAAGAAGCATTCTTAGGACAGAACGTACGAGGAGAAGAGGTGGAGCGGATGTTGGTCGGGATTTTTGTTGATGGTATAAAGTCAGACGGACTGAAATTTAAGCTGATGAGGGAAAATCCTGAGAGGTTATCACAAGCTGTAGATATAGCAGTACAAGAGGAGAACTTGAGACGTAGATTTAGATTGAGAGTAGGACGGGAAATAGGAACCAGTCGAGAAGACAGGATTGAAGAGCCCATGGAGATAGGACAAACAAGGTTCGGATGGAATAGGAGAGGAAGTATACAGACATTACAAGGAAGTAACAGAAATGCTTATGATGGAAGTACAGACTACATGCCTCCAGAAACAATAACACAAAAAGACAATAATGGTAACTTATCTCAAACGACAACTAGCCAAAAAACATTCCCTTATGTATGGCACGTTACACCCTAATTAGGTATTTATAATGCCCATGTTAAACACTGCCTCAGTGAGTCATTTGTTATTGATTATTTTTCATGTGTTTTAATGCTATTGTTCGTTTGTTGTCAAAATGTGCTTCATAGGTGATGTTGAATGAAAGAATGTATGAGAGGAAATAGAGAAGTAGGGCAGAATGTCAGACGGGCCTGCGTGTCCAATTCTTAACCATTTGAAAATAAAGAATTACGTTCGTTCGTTCGTTCGTTCGTTCGATCGATCGATCGATCGATCTATCGATCTATCTATCTATCTATCTATCTATCCATCCATCCATCCATCCATCCATCCATCCATCCATTCATCCATTCATCTATCTATCTATCTATCTATCTATCTATCTATATATCTACTTATTTAGCTATCTATCTATCTATCTATCTACAGAAATTGATACTTAGTTGTATATCTTTTATAATACTTTTTATTGTGTTTATACTGTGAGTGAGGGAGTCTTCACTGCACATCCTTACTGATCTGTATGCGTATTTTTGTGTGTGTTTGTATTGACAGAGATATTACTGTTTCTCTGTAATTTAGAGTGTGTATTGTTATAGGGGACGTAAGTCGTATTCATTTTGAGTTTTAAAAACTTTATGATTACGCATTGTTAAAATGTCTAATAAGTACGAACACTGGCTCAGTAATAATGGGCACAGAATCGGGCATTTAAACATCTGCCATCTATTAGGGAAGCTGCCCGAACTATCACTTATACTTAATCAAAATTTTCACATATTCGGCGTCAGCGAA
This sequence comes from Cepaea hortensis, assembly GCA_963921405.1. Classification (NCBI taxonomy): domain Eukaryota; kingdom Metazoa; phylum Mollusca; class Gastropoda; order Stylommatophora; family Helicidae; genus Cepaea; species Cepaea hortensis. Next base: position 305,955,348 of record OY992876.1, on the reverse strand, counting down.
AGTCGATTAAATGGTAACATCTCAGATGATGACATCGCTATCAGAGGTTTTAAAACCATTAGAAGAGATCCCTATCAGAAACAAGAGACGGGTATTGCAGTTTATATTTCTAACTCACTTAACTCCCGCCGCAGGCTAGATTTTTAAACCTGTGAGATTGAGTGTGTGTGGCTTGAGGTTAAACTTCAAAATAGCATACCCCTAGTAGTTAGCTATCTCTATCGAAACCCTAGTGCAAGAAATATCTGGTATGAAAAATGCACCACTATGATGGATGAAGTCTTTAGTAATGCGAAAGAAATAATACTGCTAGGTGACTTCAACATGGACATTAACAAATCACACAAAACATGGGAAATCATAATAGAAGCATATAACTTCAAACAGTTAGTCAAACAAGCCATTAGAATAACAAAATCATCGGCAACACGTATAGATCATATTTATACTACGTGTGCTGACAACATCACAGAATGTACTGACCTATTAATGCAATGAGCGATCACTACCCTGTAAGTTGCACGTGGTCGAAAAGAGGTACCAAAACTCCGAAACACAAACAAATAAGTATAAAATATAGAAATTATAAAAACTTCAGTCAAGATGTCTTTTTACAAGACTTGCTCAACTCATCTCTGAACTATGTTTACCAGCTTCATGGCCCAGACGATGCTCTGGAAAACTGGCTGAAGACCTTACTAAGTGTATTTGATAAGCATGTTCCATCTAAGGAAGTCCATGTTAAACATCACACTAAGCCCCCGTGGAACACACAGGGGGTAGTTGAACTTATGAGAGACCGGGACAGGGCACATAAAAATAAAGATCTAACTATGTACTTTAGTCTGGGAAACAAAGTTCAATATGTTATTCGAAAGGACAATAAAAACTATTTTAGGAACTTAATAATAGATACAACCAACACTAAAGATATATGGAAAGCAATTAATACCTTGACAAACAAATACAAATCATCACAACCACTACCATCAAATCAAGTTACGTGTCATCAATTCGGTAGATTCTTTCAGTCCGATATAAACCAACTGAAGGCTGCCATACCAGATGCGCCTCATGACATATATTTATTATCATCATTCTGTGAGAACTAATGTTATGGTGGCATTCCTTCCAACATACCACTAATGACGACCACTGAAGTATTTACTCATCTCAGTAACCTAAACAACAATAACTCATCAGGATTCCTTCGCTATGCTGCACCGGCGATCTGCGAGTCACTAACTTTTATATATAATCAATGTCTCACCAAAGGTCACTTCCCATCAGCCTTTAAAATAGCTCTAAAGTGTATCCTCATTTAAAAGCTGGTTCATGAGGCGATCGTCTCATAAGTAATTATAGGCCAATTTCCATATTATCCTCACTATCCAAACCGCTAGAAAAGCACATCCACAAAACAACACTAGAGCACTTAGTTCGCCACAAACTAATAGTTGACAGTCAGTCAGGATTTCGGCCAAAATATTCTTGTCATACGGCCTTAACAAACATGATAGAAAACTGGCATCAACATATTAACAACAATACTCTATGTGGAACGGTGTTTATAGACTTTAGAAAAGCATTCGATATGATAGATCATACTATTCTAATTAAAACACTAGAAACAATGAAAGTAAGCTATAGTGACATTAATAATGTCATTTTTATTAGACAGAAAACAAGTAGTATCACACAATAAATATCTATCTCAAACCAGTACCATTAATATTGGAGTACCTCATGGGTCTATACTTGAGCTTCTGTTATTTGCCATTTACATAAATGATCTTCCCTTATATCTGTCGTCGTCCTGCGATCTATATGCAGACGACTGCACAGTATATACAAACGCTATTGATCCTAATGTTCTAGAATTATCCATGCAACAGGAAATAAATAGTGTAGTTAACTGGAGTCATGCAAACCGCATGCAAATTAACATTTCTAAAACAAAAACTATGTTAATAAGAACCAGGCAAAGACTTCACACTCTAAACTTGCAGAGAACTCTTCAGCTGCACATTGGTAGCACGCCTATAGGAAGTGTAACTGAGCACAAGGCACTGGGTCTTATCATAGCTCAAATTCTATCCTTTAATTCCCTTGTTCATGCTCTAGTTAAATAAATAGCCAAAAAAGTATACCAACTTGCCAAAATTAAACATTTCCTCGACCAAAACACCAGAAAAATATTCTATACTTCCCACATACAAACACATATTGATTATTGCTCCACAATCTGGGATGGATGCTCCAATTCAATAACAAAACGCCTGTATTCACTCCAGAAAAGGGCAATGCGTTTAATCAATGGTGATAAGCTTACAGACAATACTAACCTACATGAAAGTCTTCAGTTTCTGCCTCTCCACAAACGCCTACTGTTTAATAAGGCTAAACTAATTCACAAAATCCTATTTCAAAATGCTACAAGCTACCTTTGGCCATTGTTCAAATATAACGCAAGACATAGCGAACAACTAAATATACTTCATGTCCCTAAATCTAGGACAGACTTATATAAAACAAGATTAGCATACTCTGCCACTCAGTTGTGGAACAATCTTCCACAAGAAATCAAAGACACCACCAATCATTATACATACAGTCGCAACCTGTTTGAACACTACCTCAGGACAGACTACAATCCCCTATTTAAAAAAAAAATACAAAGACAATAATAATGGTAAATTATCTCGAACTACAACTAGCCAAAAAAAAGACATTTCCATATGTATGGCACGTTACACCTTCCTTGAGTATTTATAATGCCCATATTAAACATTGCCTCAGAGAGTAATGTATTATTGATTATTTTTCATGCGTCTTAATGCTTATTGTTCTTTTGTTGTCAAAGATTTGCTTCATAAGAGATGTTGAATGAAAGAATGTATGAGAGGAAATAGAAAAGAAGGGAAGAATTCAGACGTGCCCAATTCTAAACCCTTTGAAATAAAGATTTTCGTTCGTTAGTTATATCTATCTATCTATCTATCTATCTATATATCTATCTATCTATCTATCTATCTATCTATCTATCTATCTATCTATCTATCTATCTATCTATCTATCTATCTAATCTATCTATCTATCTAATCTATCTATCTATCTATCTATCTATCTGTTAAGCCAGCTAGCCAGCTAGCTAGCTAGCTAGCTATTTATCTATCTATATATCTGTCCATACATCCATCCATCCATCCATCTATCCGTCCGTCCGACCGTCCGGCCGTCCGTCTATCCATCTATGCGTCCATCCATCCTTCTATATATCCATCGATCCATCCATCCATCAATATATCCATTCATCCATGTATCTATCTATCTATCTATCTATCTATCTATCTATCTATCTATCTATCTATCGGTATGTCTGTCCGAATGTCTGTCTATTTATCTGTCTACCTGCCTGTCTGTCTGTCTGTCTGTCTGTCTGTCTGTTTGTTTGTCTCTCTGTCTGTCCATCTATCTCCTTGTCTGTCTGTCTGTCTGTCTGTCTGTCTGTCTGTCTCTTTCTCTCTCTATCTCTCTATCTCTCTCTCTCTCTCTCTCTTTCTCTCTCTCACATTCTCTTATTCATTATCTCAGTTTCTCTCGAACTCTTTCCATACCTTCCCTCTCTCTCTCTCTATCTCTCTCTCTCTCTCTCTCTCTTTCTCTCTCTCACATTCTCTTATTCATTATCTCAGTTTCTCTCGAACTCTTTCCATACCTTCCCTCTCTCTCTCTCTCTCTCTCTCTCTCTCTCTCTCTCTCTCTCTCTCTCTCTCTCTCTCTCCTTTCGCCCTCTTTCTCTCCGCATTTCTCTCCCTCTCTCGCACAATCATATCTTTCTCACGCTACATGCAATCAGATTGACTGAGTCACACAGCACAAAGAAACATGTCGGATAAAGACACCCTGTACAAAATCATTCAACACAAAGCAGGTTTGTATAATTATTATATTTTACTTCCCACGTAGACGTACAGCCAGAAGCACAAGTTAATTATTTGCATGTCCTCTACACGGCATTGCAGTCAGCCCCAGCATATATCGACAGTTTGTGATTGACTCGACAATTTAACATACAGTGTTTGTTCCTTGCTTTCTGAACATCCGACATCTCATCCCTTAGATATCACAGCCAAGCGGTCTGCCTCTACTTCGCCTGTTGCTGATTTCCAACCCTCGACTCGTATGACGGGGAACTGTGAAACTGCGTTTCCCTACCCCTCCCCCCCCCCTTAGCCATAGAACGAACCAACAAACTTGATTTTCAAAGGGTTAATAATTGGGCACGCAGGCCCGTCTAACAATCTGCCCTTCTATCACTCTCGTTCATTTATTATTTCATCCACACATCATTCGAGGCTAACTGAGAACAACAATAATATAAAAAATGTGCATTATAACGGCATGGGGAAAATGCAAAAAATCACTAATACATTTTTTTTTTTTTTTTTGCATATCCTTTACAGGACATCGCTGTCAACAGCAGCATCTTTCAGCTGTCTGTTGATTTCTTGGCAAGATTACGCTCAGTAGTTTGCCATTGCTTTCTGAGCGGCCGGCTCAGTATCCCGCAAGTCACCAGCGGGGGTCGAACCGCTCCCAGTTCTCTCCCGCTACGTGACTATGCGTGATAAATGGGATTACGGAGAAAGTGTTGTAACCCCTCAGCCAGAGAGACCGGCACCAATACATTAAAATTAATGAATGATGTGCCAATTGTTATTAGCTATGGATGCAATACAAGCACATGTAACATTTTGATATCGAAGGTACGCGTACAAAGTAAACCTACAGTGTACATATAGCAGAGGACACTGTTCGTGGCCTTGAAGCGCATTTAATATATGATTCTAGTCATGTTTTATTTTAATAGAACTATCAGAACTCATTAACTACACGATGTATTTTTAATGACTGTGCAGTTTTTGAAAGTTTGCCGTTCCAAGTTGTGTATATACCTATTATGTTGCATTGTGTTGCATGAACTCCACAGTAGGTAAATGCAAAACTTGGAACGGCAATATTTTCAAAAACTGCAGTCATTAAAAATAAACCCCGTAGTTAATATCAAGCCCTCAGCTTTCATTTCCCAGAACATGTTCTAGTACCAATGTCAACTAGGTCGACCTAGAACTATTTATATGTAGCAGTCATGTTGTGCACGAACAAACAAAATTCAATTAAACGTAAATGGTTTAGTGGTAAAGACATCATCTTCTCCTTCATATTTTGTCCCCTTCAAATGTGTCTATAACTGTAGTGTTGTCTCTTGTATGAATTTTAACTGTCTTTTTAGTTCACTCAGTGATCTATAAAGTTTATCTTCCACCGTCGTTTTTATAGGCCAGAAGGTTTGCCTAGGTATGTCGTATATTTGGTAGTCTTGGAGTATGTGATTTGCTGTCTGCAGCGCAGACAAATGGTGCAAATGGGTGGTTCGCCAATCTTGAATTTTGTATACGTGTGGTTGCGTAATCTATTGAGTCCTATTCTGAGGCGTAGAATTATGATTTGTTTTGGTCTGTCCATGTGGTGGAAGTTGTCTTGAGCAGGTTTTGGCGGTTTATTTTCAAACAGTTAAGAATTTGGCACTCAGGCCCGTCTAATATTCTGCCCTTTTATATGTTTCTTTCATACATTGTTTCATCCACACACCATTCGAGTCTAACTGAGAATAACAACAATATAAAAGATATGCATAATAAAGGCATCGAGAAAATGCACAAATCACTATTACATGACTCACTAAAATTAATGATTTATGTGGCAATGGCTATTAGCTATGGGTAACATACTGTCTACCAAAAGGGGACTGGCTGTTATACTAGGGTTTTATTATTATTATTATTATTATTATTATTATTATTATTATTATTATTATTATTATTATTGTTGAGTGGCACCTTGCAGTCTTGACAGACCAAATTATGTGAGTTATAATGTGGCCAAAATTCCATCACAATGCCTGGGCAGAGCTTCAGAGAAACATGTGGTGCCCAAACGACATGATCCCTCTCTCGGCCTAGCCTTGTGTATTCCAGAAGAATGGGTAACCAATACGTCTGGCACAAGGTAGGCTGCAGACTGCATTATTATTATTATTATTATTATTATTATTATTATTATTATTATTATTATTATTATTATTATTATTATTATTATTATTATTATTATTAAGGGGAAGGTAAACTGTACTTAAATAGTGTTCGAATAACTTGCGATTATATGTATAGGGCGCCCATGTGTTGCCGGGGCCCATACGGGGGAGCAAAGAATAGTGACACTGTTGACTACCATGCACGTCGTAAGAGGCGACTAAGGAGGCTATGGTTCCGTCGCCCTGCTACTGAGTGAGTGCGTCACGCGACACTGTGAGCTGTGAATTTCGCGTGGAATACTTTTGCATCTGTCCGCGGTTGTTTTTCGCGTGAACTGCATGTTCGGAACGATGACGGCCGGCTGTTGCTGGATTGACTGGTTTGCCTTTTCGGTTCACGGGTGCATTTTTCAAGAGACTCCTGGGAGTCTTCGCTGTAACTACGGAGTTCGTGCTTTGTGCGGCGCTTTCGGTGGGTCGTCCTGCAGAAAGAGACCGAGCCATATGGGATAAACCCCCGGTCAATGAAGTCTTTCTGGTGACTGCCGTTTTCATCGACGATGAACTATTTTTCTTGGAGGACTTTTGTTTTGGCATTCTGGCGGCGGCATTATGCACAGTGTACCTGTGCGGGATGATGGCTTGTCGACACTCCTGTCTATTCCATTGTTCACATGGGGCAGTGAGGAGCATTTTGTGATATTCACTGGCACAGGAACGGAGCAATATGGGGACGACCCGTTGCCGTGAAGTTGGAACAGCGACTAACTAACTAAATATATGTATAGGGATTGGTGATCTCTTTGATTTCTTGTGGAAAATTGATTCACAGCTGAGTTGCGGAGTAAGCTAAGTTTGTTTTGTATAAGTATATCAGAAGCTTCGAGATGTGGAATATATTTAGTCGTTTATTTTCTTTGCATTATATTTAAACAATAGCCGAAGGTAATTTGGGCCATTACGATGTAGGATTTTGTGAATTGGCTTGGCTTTGTTGAAAAGTAGGCGTTTGCGGAGTAGTTGCAATTGAAGCCGTTTATGTACGCTAGGATTGTCAATTACGTGTTTACTATAAACTAAACTCATAGCCCGTTTCTGGGGTGAGTAAAGTTACTTATCTATTGTATTAGAACAACTGTCTCAGATTGTTGGAGAACGATGCTATAATGAAGGGGTGGAATGATTATATAAGAGATATATATAATGGAGAAAGAGAAGAATTAACAAAAGAAAGTAACCTAGAAGGTCAACCTATTCTATAAGAAGAAGTCGCTGACGCTTTCAAACATATGGAAAAAGGAAAAACAACTCGGCCAGATGGAATCACATTAGAATAATTAATATTACTGGGAGAATTTGGAGTAGATATATTAACCAAAATGTTGAATGATATTTACAGCAGTGGATATTTACCGAGCGATATGCTGACATGTGTATTTATTGCTATACCAAAAAAACCAGGAGCAATTGAATTCGAAGATTTCTATACAATTAACCTTATAAACCATGTCACTAAGCTTCTACTCAGAATTCTAATAAGAAGAAAAAGACAGGTAAAAAATGAAAATTGGTGAAGAACAGTGTCGATTCCTGGAAGGAAAGGGTACAAACAATGCAATATCTACTTTAAAAATACTAACAGAAAGATCAATAGAGAAACAGAAAGACCTATATTTGTGCTTCATGGGTTATATTAAGGCATTTGATAAATTAAAACATAATGAACTGATTAAAATATTGGAAAATGTTAACATTGATGGGAAGGATCTCAGAATAATAAAGAATATTTACTGGAACCTAGTAGCAGCACATAAAATGGGAAATAAAGAGGGCAATAATGAACAAATAAAGCTAGGAGTAAGACAGGGTCATCGGATCTCTTCTCCCTTTATGGCGAAGTAATAATGAGAGAGATCAAAGAGAAGCCATGAATACTAATCGGAGGTTATAATATAAACAATATGCGCTACGCAGATGACACAGTATTGGTTGCAGATAATGCTACAGATCTACAACAATTGTTGGATATTGTAGTAACAGAAAGTGCAAACAAATGACTCTCCTTACATTTCAAGAAAACAGTAACAATGGTGATATCAAAGAAACAGGTGACACCAAAATGTGAAATAGAAATAGAAGGGAAAAGTCTTAATCAGGTGGATAGTTTTAAATATCTAGGGACATTTATAACATCAGACGGAAGATGCACAACAGAGATTAAGAGCAGAATAGGGCAAACCAAGGCTGCATTTTGGAAAATGAAGATTATCCTATGCAATAAGGCAATATCATTGAATGAACGAAAAGAGAGTGCTGAAATGCTATATAGAACCTGTATTGCTGTATGGCAGTGACTCTTGGAAGTAAATAAACAAATTAGGAATAACTTGGAAGCAACAGAAATGTGGTTCTTAAGACGAATGTTGTGAATTCGTTGGAATGCGATAGTAACTAACAACGACTGCCTGAGAGAGGCAGGCTGATGAAACTAGAACATTATATACGACAATAAGAAAGAAACAGACAGCTTTCTTTGGTCATGTGATGAGAAGAGAGGCATTGGAGAACATCGTGACAACTGGAAAGATCGAGGGGAAGAGAGAGTGAGATTGACCAAGATAAATGATGCTGAATGGATTGAGACGGTGGCATGGAGGAATATTATCAGCGGATTTGAACCAGAAAACCAAAGGCCGAGATCTGTGGAAAAGTCATGAAGGCCTACGTCTTCCAGCATGGCACTTGAAGATGATGATTATGTACCAGATTGTAGAGTAGTAGTCAAAATGTATCTGTATGTAAAAAAGTATAGAATGTCTTCCTTGCGTCTTCATCAAGGATTTTTTTTTTTATTTTGGCCAGTTGGTAGACTGTTTTCGTTGTTTGTTTAACAAGCCCTTGAACATGGGAGTTAAAGGTTCGGTATTAAATACTTCAGTGATTGTCATTAGTGGTATGTCGGAATGAATATCACGGGAGCATCTATTCTCTCACAATGATTACAGTAAAGGTAATTTGCAAGGAGAATTTGATATTGAAGCCTTCAACTGGTCTATTTCAGTTAGAAAATAAAATTACTGAATTGGTCACATGTAATATGATTAGATTGTAATGAATTTCAGAAGTTATATTTCTTTGTCAAGGTATTAATTGCCTCCCATATATTCTTACTAGTTGTTTTATCTATTACTAAGTTCTTACAATAATTATGTTTTTCTTTTCTCTTCGTATGATATATTGAATTATGTATATGCAGAGGTCCCTCTTTTTATGTGCTTTATCTACATCTCTCATAATTTCAAGTATTTCCTGGGGGGATCCACGGCGCATGGTGTGATGTTTTACTCGAACTTTCATGACTGGCACATGTCTTTCAAACACACCAATAAAGGTCTTCATCCAGAATTCCCAGTGCATCATCAGGGTCAGGAAGTTTATAAATATTGTCTAGAGATGAACTGAGAAAGTTCTGTGAAATTGCGTTTTGCATGAATTTTTATTACTTCTATATTTTACACTAATGTGTTTATATTTTGGAGTTTTAATTCCTTTTTAGACCATGTGCAGCATATTCGGTAGTGATCGATCATTGCACAATTGGGTGTGGTGCATTCTATTACGTTGACTGAGCAAGTTACATAAATGTAATTTTTTGTTATTCTAGTAGCTTGTTTTACTATTTGTTAGATGTTGTATGCTGCAGTTATATTTTCTCATGTTATGTTGTATTTGCTGGTGTCAATGTTGAAATCTTTGAGTTGTATGATTTCCTTCCCGGTAGTGAAAATCACATCCATCATGGTAGTGGAGTTTTCGAACCAGACGTATCCAGCGCTGGGATTTCGATAGAGTTAGCCAATTATCATGGGTGTGAGGTTCTAAAGTTTTAGTTCCAAACAAATACATTCTATTTCGCTAGTTTCAAAGTCTAGCCTACGGGTGAATATTGTATAAATTATAAATATAAACTTCTATACCTGTCTTTTGCTTCCAAAACGTTATCTCTTCTTTACAAAATGTATACCGTTTTATAAAGATGTCCTCATTTGACATGTTTTCATTTAGTCTACTTTTAACAAGACAAAATGAAAATTTTAATTAAGAATAAAGATAACTATGGCAGCTTACCAAGCAAGTGGAAAATATTTAAATGCCCAAGGCGGGTTCCGCATTTGCTGAGCCAGTTTTGCCACTTGCCTGGCATTTCACCCATGCATAAAGTGTAAATTAAGCACAATTAAGCTAAATTACAAGGTAATACAATTTCACAATTACACTAACTTATAGAGTGTCAGTTATATAATATAATTATAACGTATTTAACTAACGAAACCAAAATTAAAATGCAAACACAGAACAAAATGAGGTACAACGTCTGATTATACAACAATTAATTAATTCATAAGAAGCTCTTCGCAAGCTAAGTAATCAGATGATATTCAAACGAATGAAGAAATGGCAATTATTGTCGTACATGTGTCGATATGTGCAACGAAGGGGAGGGAAGGGAATATTTCAAGGTAGCTATCTCCTTCCCGTGTGAATGTTGGCGTAGGAAGCAGTGGTTGAATTATTCTTTATGGCATGTGTGTACATTGAGAGGCAAGATTTCGGGAGTCAGACACAAGCAAACGTTTACCTGGTATAATGAGGGTGTTTTGTCTGGCATGGAAGTCTGGTTTTTCAGTAATCAATGCCCTACACGTTTGTGTATTGGTTGTGGTGTGTGCCCTTTGTGGATATTTTACATTTTTTGCCATCAAACTACTGCCTATTATGGATGTGTAGATTTGGTCTCTGTACAGTCGTTTCTTTTGTGCGCCTTTCTGTGATGTGAAGTAGATCGTGTTCTTGATGAAGTGGACACTATATTGATTACAAAATGTATTTAGGGTGTTATTGTTTACATCAGCCAATCAACGTGGGTGGAGGCAGAGCATAACTTTGTGGTATGATAGAGGCGAAAAAATTGTAGAATTTGGAAAGGTGTAACATAGTAAGTCAAGTAGTGTTCGTAGCTGAGATATGGTGATACTTTGTTTTCTCATATTCTCATTTTCTCATATATATTTGTTTTCAATATATATATTGTCGTTTATACATATGTGTATTGTAATTTTTTTATGTTTTGTTTTATTTTCCATTCTACGTATACTGTCTGTTAATCTGTCTACTCCTGCATTTTGAAAGCAGAATTGTTACAGCTATGGCAATGTCTGATGAGGGCACACAGTTACTGTATATGCCTCCAATCAAAGAGTCGCCAATTATCATGTGAGTGTAGGCAGTTAGTGTTTTCTTTGTATATTGGGTTCTGTCACGTTTTGCACATTGGTTCTGTCATCGATGACCATCCAGCTGTAACCTGTCTACTTGCAGATTACCAGATGTTTTTGAATATAAACTTTTAATATAAATTCCATTGTGTGTGAATGAAGATAAACAGGAAAAATAATCCAAAAGGAGGAGACCACACAAACACGACCTTTCTGTACAAACGTTTAACAAGTACACCAGTTTGGTAAAGTCATCAACCTATGGCTGTTATAGGCCTTGTTCGGCTCACCACTTGAACTTATGAATGTTTATAAAAATAAGAAAAGCGTGATATACACGCTTTGATATTTGGGTAATGCATTAGACGCCTAAACTTCTTGGACAAGAGCTAAACATTCATCGGACACGAGGGCACATTGCGTACGATAAAAGTCCCTCGGTAGTTTTAAATGGAAAATGGAAAAAAGCAACAGAATAGTTTCCCGACGCAGTTAAGAAATCATAACAGTTAGTCACTAACAGAATGTGTATATGATGTGTGATACTGGTGTGATCTATGTGATTTTCTTTTCTTTCGCTTGCTTGCTTGAACGTTAGCATATTCCAAACACGTCACCACTACTGAATGCACCGGATTGATTTTGCATGAATGTTAGGTGACCGTTTTACCAGTGTCCTTGTTATCAGGCAAACCTACTCCGACTTCTGAGGTACTTGTAATTTACGTCACCACGCAAAGGACAAGAAGAATGTGCTATGAAATATGAGAATTTAAATTAGATATCCTTGAGCCATAATGTAATCCTTATCCAAAATCCGATTCAAACCAGTAACAGTTTGTCCAAGATTAGCAAGTAACAAATACAATTAGTTGACACCTACTTTTATAAGTGTCTATCAATGCCCGTGGATGTACGAGGGCTATTCCAAAAAGCAATCGTCGATTGGATGGTAAAAATTTAAACAAACTGACAATAGCTTCTAAATACATACACGCGTTACATACATCACCGCAATACTTTTCCACATAGTCACCACCTAAATGCAAGCACTTGTCGTACCGTGGAACATGTTTTTGTAATACCTCGGCAAGAAACGGCGTCGCCAGGATACTTAGCCAGTTGTTGACTCCATCCGTGAGCTCCTCGGCGGTGTCGAAACTCTGGATAGCCAGCCAGACCTTCAATTTGCCGAATAGATGATAATCGCTTGGTGCCAAGTCCGGGTTGTAAGGGGGTTGATCGAAAATGTCCCCCTTAAACTGCTCAAGTAAACCCTTTGTGCGAGCAGCAGTATGGGCTCGCACGTTGTCGTGCAGGATAATAACGCCACTGGTGAGCATTCCGCGCCTTTTGTTTTGGATCAACCGATGAAGTTTCTTCGGTGTTTCACAATAAACTTCTGACATTATTGTGGTCCCTAGTGTTATGAATTCCGTCACAAATTGCCCTTGATATCCCAGAACACTGTGACCGCCATTTTTGTTACGAAAATGTTTGCTTGAATTCTTTGGGCTTGTTTGGAGAATGAGTATTCATCCCCTTTTTTTTACTGTTCATTCGTCTCTGCATTCACGAAGTGAACCCATGTCTCGTCCACAGTCACTATTCTGTCGAGAAATACATCCCCTCTTCTCAGTAGCGCAGAAGGAACGTCAAAGCTACGCCCAGTCTTTGAGCTTTGTTAACGTCAGTCAGTTTCTTTGATACCCACCATGAACAGAATCTAACCTTTCTGTGACAATTCGAAACAGACTAGTCCTAGAAATTTGTAGAAATTCTGTAGAAGGATCTGAAATTCTGAAATGGCGCTTTTCCACTAAGACTTGGTTGACTTTCTGAATGAGCTCATCTGTCACACATGAATGTTGTCCTTGTCCACCATGCATATCTTTACCCCCATCTGTGACTTTCTTGTACCAATCCCTCACAGAAATGTCACTCGTAACGTTATCACCGTACACACGACGCAGTCGACGATAAATCTCTGCCGCATTTTGACCTTCTGCTTGAAGACAACGACATCACACCACGAATTTCACAGCTGGCGGGAAAGGCAATAACAGTGTCCATGTTATTCGTTCAAAATTCGTGAACCACTGAACAAATGCGACTGTAGGTTGATGTGTCGTAAGATAAAAGACTACTGAATGATGCAAGCAATGAACGGTGTAGCTTTGGCAATCGCTTTATATTAACCAGCCAATCTGAGGTTGCTTTTGGAATAGCCCGTAATAAAAAAAACAGTTCAATTAATAGCTACCTTTCGCAAGAACAGTTCATCGAAGATAACCTTATAACTGGAGCTCATGGAGTAGTAGAGGAAAATATTGACGCTGGAGTTAATGGCCTGAAATAGATCTACAAATGACCAACAGACCATACAGATGTTTACGTACCCTCCCAGGATATAAAACTCGGACACTACAAATGTTGCGGAGGATACGATAATTCCAGGGGTGTAGCACACAATTAGAATAATCGCGATTATTAACACCATCATAATCGTCTTCTTCTCTCGATTTGATCCCTTTTCCTGGTTTTGGTGGTGAGACGTAGTTTTCTTTCTCCAAGCCGAGCTGTATTTTAATTTTACTATTAAAATACAAGTAAATACAACCACAGCCACAAATGACGCCATTCCCAGGATAGAGTTCAAGATGAAAACTAAACCTGCGACGTATTTCCGGTAGCTAGTGTGAGCAAGACCCAACAAGGTGGCGTTTCTGGACGAGTAGAACTTCCAGTCTATGTACGATGTAGCATACTCGGGAACTAAGGTTGCCAGATTAACAAAGAAGATAGCGATGATTGCAGCTGTAGTTCTCTTAGGGGTGATGATTAGCTTCACTTTAAGAGGCATGGCAATACACAGACATCGCTCGCCTGATACAAAAGCCGTGATTAAGTTTGTAATGCGGCTGAAACAGACGTGAGGCCAGGCTCCTGTTAAATATGCTATCTCTATTGTCATCCACGGCACATCAGAATTGGCGAAAAGCGGGTTGTAACAAATACACACCCACTGTAGCGTAATAAGGCCGCACAAGTCGGAAACAGCTAGCCCCAAAAAACTGATATTTACAGTATTATTAAACCCTTGTTTGCAGAATACTATAATGTTTATTATATTCGATAAAATACCAAATATACTAATAATGGTACACAGAAACGCGAAGTTAATGACTTCAAAAATTAATCTCATTTCGTTATTGATAACTTTAGTCACTTCGGAATTCCCTGATTGCTTTATAATGTCACCAGCATCTGTGGTATCCAGTGTGATGGTCAGATATTCCATGAGAACCTGGCGCTACAATTGTGTATCACACTCCGTTCCACAGAATTTATTCTCAATTCTTGTGTGACTAAAACCTCACTTCTGATGATAAATTAATTAAGTAATTTATGAATTAATTAACTGATTCAGTGTCGAAGAATAATAAATTGCCAAAACTGTCCTCGTATTTGGACAGTACGTCGATATATCGACATAATAGGGTCACCGTGTTATTTGTTTTGTTTCGCGGTATCTTCCGTAATTTTAAAGCTCGGTAAGTGGAAATTTACATTATAATACTTGTTTATTTAATTGTTTATCATGCTTGGTCTAAACTTACTTTCTCTTAGGCGCTTAGTCAGTTAATGATACAAATTATGTATGTATGTATGTATGTATGTATGTATGTATGTATGTATGTATGTATGTATGTATGTATGTATGTATGTATGTATGTATGTATGTATGTATGTATGTATGTATGTATGTATGTATGTATGTATGTATGTATGTATGTATGTATGTATGTATGTATGTATGTATGTATGTATGTATGTATGTATGTATGTATGTATGTATGTATGTATGTATGTATGTATGTATGTATGTATGTATGTATGTATGTATGTATGTATGTATGTATGTATGTATGTATGTATGTATGTATGTATGTATGTATGTATGTATGTATGTATGTATGTATGTATGTATGTATGTATGTATGTATGTATGTATGTATGTATGTATGTATGTATGTATGTATGTATGTATGTATGTATGTATGTATGTATGTATGTATGTATGTATGTATGTATGTATGTATGTATGTATGTATGTATGTATGTATGTATGTATGTATGTATGTATGTATGTATGTATGTATGTATGTATGTATGTATGTATGTATGTATGTATGTATGTATGTATGTATGTATGTATGTATGTATGTATGTATGTATGTATGTATGTATGTATGTATGTATGTATGTATGTATGTATGTATGTATGTATGTATGTATGTATGTATGTATGTATGTATGTATGTATGTATGTATGTATGTATGTATGTATGTATGTATGTATGTATGTATGTATGTATGTATGTATGTATGTATGTATGTATGTATGTATGTATGTATGTATGTATGTATGTATGTATGTATGTATGTATGTATGTATGTATGTATGTATGTATGTATGTATGTATGTATGTATGTATGTATGTATGTATGTATGTATGTATGTATGTATGTATGTATGTATGTATGTATGTATGTATGTATGTATGTATGTATGTATGTATGTATGTATGTATGTATGTATGTATGTATGTATGTATGTATGTATGTATGTATGTATGTATGTATGTATGTATGTATGTATGTATGTATGTATGTATGTATGTATGTATGTATGTATGTATGTATGTATGTATGTATGTATGTATGTATGTATGTATGTATGTATGTATGTATGTATGTATGTATGTATGTATGTATGTATGTGTGTGTGTGTGTGTGTGTGTGTGTGTGTGTGTGTGTGTGTGTGTGTGTGTGTGTGTGTGTGTGTGTGTGTGTGTGTGTGTGTGTGTGTGTGTGTGTGTGTGTGTGTGTGTGTGTGTGTGTGTGTGTGTGTGTGTGTGTGTGTGTGTGTGTGTGTGTGTGTGTGTGTGTGTGTGTGTGTGTGTGTGTGTGTGTGTGTGTGTGTGTGTGTGTGTGTGTGTGTGTGTGTGTGTGTGTGTGTGTGTGTGTGTGTGTGTGTGTGTGTGTGTGTGTGTGTGTGTGTGTGTGTGTGTGTGTGTGTGTGTGTGTGTGTGTGTGTGTGTGTGTGTGTGTGTGTGTGTGTGTGTGTGTGTGTGTGTGTGTGTGTGTGTGTGTGTGTGTGTGTGTGTGTGTGTGTGTGTGTGTGTGTGTGTGTGTGTGTGTGTGTGTGTGTGTGTGTGTGTGTGTGTGTGTGTGTGTGTGTGTGTGTGTGTGTGTGTGTGTGTGTGTGTGTGTGTGTGTGTGTGTGTGTGTGTGTGTGTGTGTGTGTGTGTGTGTGTGTGTGTGTGTGTGTGTGTGTGTGTGTGTGTGTGTGTGTGTGTGTGTGTGTGTGTGTGTGTGTGTGTGTGTGTATGTATGTATGTATGTATGTATGTATGTATGTATGTATGTATGTATGTATGTATGTATGTATGTATGTATGTATGTATGTATGTATGTATGTATGTATGTATGTATGTATGTATGTATGTATGTATGTATGTATGTATGTATGTATGTATGTATGTATGTATGTATGTATGTATGTATGTATGTATGTATGTATGTATGTATGTATGTATGTATGTATGTATGTATGTATGTATGTATGTATGTATGTATGTATGTATGTATGTATGTATGTATGTATGTATGTATGTATGTATGTATGTATGTATGTATGTATGTATGTATGTATGTATGTATGTATGTATGTATGTATGTATGTATGTATGTATGTATGTATGTATGTATGTATGTATGTATGTATGTATGTATGTATGTATGTATGTATGTATGTATGTATGTATGTATGTATGTATGTATGTATGTATGTATGTATGTATGTATGTATGTATGTATGTATGTATGTATGTATGTATGTATGTATGTATGTATGTATGTATGTATGTATGTATGTATGTATGTATGTATGTATGTATGTATGTATGTATGTATGTATGTATGTATGTATGTATGTATGTATGTATGTATGTATGTATGTATGTATGTATGTATGTATGTATGTATGTATGTATGTATGTATGTATGTATGTATGTATGTATGTATGTATGTATGTATGTATGTATGTATGTATGTATGTATGTATGTATGTATGTATGTATGTATGTATGTATGTATGTATGTATGTATGTATGTATGTATGTATGTATGTATGTATGTATGTATGTATGTATGTATGTATGTATGTATGTATGTATGTATGTATGTATGTATGTATGTATGTATGTATGTATGTATGTATGTATGTATGTATGTATGTATGTATGTATGTATGTATGTATGTATGTATGTATGTATGTATGTATGTATGTATGTATGTATGTATGTATGTATGTGGATGGATGGATGGATGGATGGATGGATGGATGGATGGATGGATGGATGGATGGATGGATGGATGGATGGATGGATGGATGGATGGATGGATGGATGGATGGATGGATGGATGGATGGATGGATGGATGGATGGATGGATGGATGTATGTATGTATGTATGTATGTATGTATGTATGTATGTATGTATGTATGTATGTATGTATGTATGTATGTATGTATGTATGTATGTATGTATGTATGTATGTATGTATGTATGTATGTATGTATGTATGTATGTATGTATGTATGTATGTATGTATGTATGTATGTATGTATGTATGTATGTATGTATGTATGTATGTATGTATGTATGTATGTATGTATGTATGTATGTATGTATGTATGTATGTATGTATGTATGTATGTATGTATGTATGTATGTATGTGTATGTATGTATGTATGTATGTATGTATGTATGTATGTATGTATGTATGTATGTATGTATGTATGTATGTATGTATGTATGTATGTATGTATGTATGTATGTATGTATGTATGTATGTATGTATGTATGTATGTATGTATGTATGTATGTATGTATGTATGTATGTATGTATGTATGTATGTATGTATGTATGTATGTATGTATGTATGTATGTATGTATGTATGTATGTATGTATGTATGTATGTATGTATGTATGTATGTATGTATGTATGTATGTATGTATGTATGTATGTATGTATGTATGTATGTATGTATGTATGTATGTATGTATGTATGTATGTATGTATGTATGTATGTATGTATGTATGTATGTATGTATGTATGTATGTATGTATGTATGTATGTATGTATGTATGTATGTATGTATGTATGTATGTATGTATGTATGTATGTATGTATGTATGTATGTATGTATGTATGTATGTATGTATGTATGTATGTATGTATGTATGTATGTATGTATGTATGTATGTATGTATGTATGTATGTATGTATGTATGTATGTATGTATGTATGTATGTATGTATGTATGTATGTATGTATGTATGTATGTATGTATGTATGTATGTATGTATGTATGTATGTATGTATGTATGTATGTATGTATGTATGTATGTATGTATGTATGTATGTATGTATGTATGTATGTATGTATGTATGTATGTATGTATGTATGTATGTATGTATGTATGTATGTATGTATGTATGTATGTATGTATGTATGTATGTATGTATGTATGTATGTATGTATGTATGTATGTATGTATGTATGTATGTATGTATGTATGTATGTATGTATGTATGTATGTATGTATGTATGTATGTATGTATGTATGTATGTATGTATGTATGTATGTATGTATGTATGTATGTATGTATGTATGTATGTATGTATGTATGTATGTATGTATGTACGTACGTACGTACGTACGTATGTATGTACGTACGTATGTACGTACGTACGTACGTACGTACGCACGCACGCGCGCGCGCGCACGCACGCACGCACGCACGCACGTACATGTATGTATGTGTGTATGTATGTATGTGTGGGTGGGTGTGTGTGTGTGTGTATATGTATGTGCGTTCGTGCGTGTGTGCGTGCGTGAATGCGTCTGTCTGTCTCTCTGTGTATGTACGTACGTATACGTACGCACGTTCGTACGTGTATGTGTTTGTGTGTGTGTGCGTGTGTGTGTGTGTGCGCGCGCGCGTGTACCGGGTGTTTGTAAAGTCTCACAACACTATGTATGAAGAACAAATTTGAAAAATGAAGTACGTGACATCATCAAAAAATGTGCTTTACAGTCCATCGTGAAGCAATAATCAGCGAATGGCTGTCATCTACTGGAGTAATTCTTTGCACTCAAAACAATATGGCGTTATCAACAGAAGAAGGCATTTTTTTTTTCAATAAGTGTTTTTAAATGGCGGTCGATACACACTGACGATTGTTCAAAGATTTATAGCAAGATGTCCTGATAAACAATTTCCTCATAGCATTACTGTTAGAAATGTGTTGAATAAGTTTCTTGCTACGGGAAATGTGGAAGAACCTCCGCATTCTGCTAATGCTACTGCGTCTGAAGAAAAAAGTCTAGATATCCAAGACAGGATCCTGAAAATCCAAGCAAGCCTTAAGGAAAATGTCTCAACGAGTGAACATATCAGTGAGCACAGTGTACATAATTCTTACACAACTATTAAATTTTCATCCATACAGGATTTCTGTTGTGTCCGAACTAAAAGAGTGTGATAATGAATCCAGAGTCAACTTCTCCACGTGGTTTCAAACATTTTTTAGCTAAAGAAGACGTGTCAGTTCTCGATGGCCTGCTCTTTCTCCAGATCTAACCCCATTAGATTATTATCTGTGGTGTTTCTCGAAAGGAAATTTAAACCCAAAAAAAATTATGTACACACAATTGAGGACCTGAAAGAAGGAATCAGAATTACCATTCAAGAAATAACAACAGACACGTTGCAGAAGGTATTTGACAATATGAAGAGACGTGTACAGTCCTGTCTTGAAGCCTGTGGTAGACATGTCCGACAGATGTTATAATGAATACTTCATTGGTACATTCCAGCTTCTCCAAAACAGCGTTATATCATAGCAATCACTATTGTAAATAATTTAATGAATTTTAGCACATTTTTTATGACGTCATGTACTTCATTTTTCAAATTTGTTCTACATGCAAAGTGTAGTGAGACTTTACAAACACTCGGTATATCGCCAAATCACTGCGTTATAATTCAGCATGTCAGATACCATATTAACAACTTTTAAGTCATAACTGTCACACAACCCTACTTCCGCCAACCATTTATGATGGTCCATGCCTACTTTTTGTTTGCCACAGAATCTATTAATAACATATAATAACGTTAAAGTTCTTTCTCTAAGTATTTCTATTCCCACTCTAATCAAGCATTAACCTATGCTCCCTGTTCAAGTTGTTGCTTTAAATGTTTATATACCGTTCTGTCACTTTAAGTATTTCTAGTATACCCACGAGAGGAAAATACCTGGATGGCTTGGCCACATGGCATGGACGAGACAGGAACACTGAGCTGATCCACGACACTGGTGATCGAGTGAAATGGCGAGTCATGACCGCCCACGCTTTCCGGCATGGCACATGATTGATTGATTGAGTATACCCACTCTTTCTTATTGATTTGTTTAACTATTCGTACAACTCTTCTGTTGAAATTGTTACTGTGAATTTGTCTACACCCACTTTGTCCTATTTGCTATTTTTAATGTATATATATGTGTGTGTGTGTGTGTGTGTGTGTGTGTGTGTGTGTGTGTGTGTGTGTGTGTGTGTGTGTGTGTGTGTGTGTGTGTGTGTGTGTGTGTTCCCGCTCTGTTCTATCTATTACTCAAATATTAATATACCCGCTATGTTCTATTTGTTACTCAAATATTGATATACCCGCTCAGTTCTATTTGTACTCAAATACTGATACGCCCGCTCTCTTTTATATGTTACTCAAAAATTAATTTAGTTCAAGTTGTTATTTTAAATATGATTTACCCACTCTACCATATTTTTTTTACTGTGAAGAAGTAGCCGTGGCCCTTCCTGACAGAGACAAAAACGGGAAGTCCAGTGTGCAAGCTGTGAACATTAAACATCCCATGGCAGTTAGAGTTTAAAGAGCAGACCGCTAGGCTCTTCCCTGTCTAAATTGTTAGGAAAGAAAACCTACCCGTGGGTAGACAGGGCCCGTGACCTTGGATGGAATCTGTCTAGAGGCAGCAAACTTTACACAAATGCATACCAAAGTTCGACACACTGACCTTTCAGACAGATAACAAGGTGTAACGAACACTTCGCGAAAGAGGAACCAAAAAGAGGTAGATGATACTTTACTATCTACATACCACCTCTATCAAAAGTTACGTTACATAATTATAACGGAGGTCACCTTGGCTGAGATGTTAACTGCGCTTAAATAACCTCTTCCGACAGTGTCATAATGGGTTCGTTCCAAACGCTTGTTAGTTGGACTCAATTCTTGACTTCTCATCTTTTCACATGGGGACTTACATTTCAACTACCTCACCAGTCGGAGATGGTTTCAGTGATGGCGGGAGAGACTGATAACGGGGAAAGATATCCCTCACGTAAAATCAGTCCAGTGAACTCAATAACAGTAGCATTTACATGGACTACGCTTGAGTTCAAACCGAGCGAAACAATCATAATAATAATAAATATTTATATCTCTATCTTGTTTTTGTTGTTAATGTAATTATTACTATACCCAGTCTGCCGTTTTGTTACTTAAATATGTCAATACTAAACCTGCCCCGGTAGTAAATTTAACATTCATATACCCACTCTGTTCTAGTTAATATTGTATGTGTTTCTATACCTAATCTGTCCGAGATGTTACTTTGTTTATTTATTTACTTTTGTTGCAATGTTCCTTTACCATTCTGTCCTAGTTGTTGCTTTAAATATATCTACACCCACTCTATACAACTTGTTACTTCAAGGATTTCTATACCCACTCTATCCAAGTAGTTACTTGAAGGATTTCTACACCCACTCTATCCAAGTTGTTACTTCAAGGATTTCTATACCCACTCTATCCAAGTTGTTACTTCAAGGATTTCTATACTCACTCTATCCAAGTTGTTTCTGTAAGCATCATTATACCCACTCTATCCAAGTTGTTACTTGAAGGATTTCTATACCCACTCTATCCAAGTTGTTACTTCAAGGATTTCTATACTCACTCTATCCAAGTAGTTACTTCAAGGATTTCTATACTCACTCTATCCAAGTTGTTTCTGTAAGCATCATTATACCCACTCTATCCAAGTTGTTACTTGAAGGATTTCTATACCCACTCTATCCAAGTTGTTACTTGAAGGATTTCTATACCCACTCTATCCAAGTAGTTACTTCAAGGATTTCTATACTCACTCTATCCAAGTAGATACTTCAAGGATTTCTATACCCACTCTATCCAAGTAGCTACTTCAAGGATTTCTATACTCACTCTATCCAAGTTGTTTCTGTAAGCATCATTATACCCTCTCTTTCCAAGTTGTTACTTGAAGGATTTCTATACCTACTCTATCCAAGTTGTTACGTGAAGGATTGCTATATCCACTCTATCCGAGTTGTTACTTGAAGGATTTCTATACCCACTCTATCTAAGTTGTTACGTGAAGGATTGCTATATCCACTCTATCTAAGTTGTTACTTGAAGGATTTCTATACCCACTCTATCCAAGTTGTTACGTGAAGGATTGCTATATCCACTCTATCCGAGTTGTTACTTTAAGGAATTCTATACCCACGCTATCCAAGTTGTTACTTGAAGGATTGCTATATCCACTCTAACCGAGTTGTTACTTTAGTCATCTCTATACCCACTCTATCAAAATTGTTACTTGAAGCATCTCTATACCCACTCTATCCAAGTTGTTACTTGAAGGATTTCTATACTCACTCTTTCCAAGTTGTAACTTGGGGGATTGCTATACCCACTCTATCCGAGATGTTACTTTAAGGATTTATATACCCATTCTATCCAAATTGCTGCTTGAAAGATTTCTGTACCCACTCTATGCAAGTTGTTACTGTAATAGGTTCTATGCTCAATATGTCCTAGTTGTTACTTTCAATATGTTTGTACTCACTATGTCCTAGTTGTTGCTTTAAGCAGTTTTATACCCACTCTGCCCAGTTTCTTATTTAGCACAAATAGATATGTGGCCACAAGCAACAGGCAAATATTGAACTTTAATTACTGGAATTACAGAAGTGTCATCCCGCCATTACCTTCATTCATATTCATAGTATTAGACAACTAAGGAGGACAACAGAAACAATTATTATTATCCCTGCGCTGTATCAAGAGGGACAATTTCGCATTGCTGTTTCCGGATAATTGCCCTGTTTGCTGCGGTAAAATTATCACATTAGGTAGCCATGCATCTCGTATTCCCATTTATTGAGCATCAACTATTAATTATACTAAATAAGGAGTTCAGTCAAGATATAATGAATGAGACGGCTATTAAAATCATCTTGGATTTCAGAAATGCAGGTAATCTTAGAGTGTTAGACTGTATTGGATGATACATCTTATTCCCTTTGTGCATTGTAATGCTGAACGCATTAAACATGTATTATCCTTTCTTGAATACACACACACACACATACACACACACACACACACACACACACACACACACACACACACATATATATATATATATATATATATATATATATATATATATATATATATATATATATATATATATATTCCAAAGATATGATTATTCTGGTGTAGTGCTGCCGCGCTCCCTGGCGCAGGCGTTAACGACTTTCTCCGTAATCCTGTATATCCACGTGAGTAACACAGCTGCGCGAGATTCGGCAGCGGATCGCATCGGGTTGGTTACTTACGGGGTATGTGAGCCGGTCGCTCAGAAAGCGATGGCAAACGTCTGAGCGTAATCTTACCGAGAACATCAACAATAACTGGAAAATGCTGGTGTTGACTGCGACATCCTGTAACGGATATGCAACTTCAAAAAAAAAAGTGTAGTGCTAAGAATTCGGAAACATAATAAGTATTGTTAGAGAATATTTTTATACATTCTTGTATAGAACATACAGTAAAATTTCAGCATAACCAACTAATTATCTATATTTAGTGCAGAAAAGGTTGCTGGACTACTAAAGCTTGAAATTATAGGGGACAGCACTCTCCAATTCCAATTTTTTTTTTTTTTAAACTCCAAATTCTGTCTCGTTTAACCTACCTCCTCGACGTTGGTTATTGTTGGGATCCGTGGTTATTGTGGGTTTTTAACCCTATTTTTGTGAGTCCTACCTCGGACTGGTTGCTTAATCGTTTGTGTCTGTGACGTCAGCTGGGAGATTGGTTGGCGGCTATCCTTTGTGGTTTTCTTTGTTGGTGCAGGCTCCTGACTCGACTGGTTGCAGTCCTTATAAGGACTTTTTATTTGGTCTTTTTGCGTCCTTTTTTGAATATTGTCCATAGAAGCTTTTCGATGTTATCATGTTCCTCCTTGAGCCTGTTTTCTCTTTCGATCAAGAGTTTATGTTTCCTTTCGCAGTCTTCCTGCGTAGACAGCCACGGGATGATCTCTCCGTCATCTTTATAGTACTTGAAGCCGGTCTCGCAGTCATAGTGTGTTTCTGGGTATTCTATCGGTTTCTGCCTGAGTTTCTTGGGCTTCTTCTTTTCCTTTTCTTCCCAGCTAATTCTGAGTTCCTTGCGCGCGAGTTCCTATCTAATTGCCTCCATCCTTGCCGATTGTAGGCACTCCTCCAAGGTAGGTCCCCGGGGCATTGCCGTGCCGTCATCAGGGTGCTCATCTTGGTTTTCTTTGGATGTCTGGCGAGATATTGGTTTCCTCTTGAAGGTCTCCGGTGTCGTGGTTGGGCTGCTGGCTTTATCTTGCTGTTCTCTTGTTGGGTTTCATCTTGCGGTTTCTCTGTATTCTTTTCCGTTTCTTCTGCTGGTTTGATTTGGGTTGGCTCCCTTTCACTTTTTAGAATTTCTCTCTCTCTCTCTCTCTCTCTCTCTCTCTCTCTCTCTCTCTCTCTCTCTCTCTCTCTCTCTCTCTCTCTCTCTCTCTCTCTCTCTCTCTCTCTCTCTCTCTGCTTTGATATCTCTTAGAATCTCTTCATTCTTCTTTGTCGTCTGCACCATGTGCTCCACCTCTTTTTTGATGTTTTGCTGGATCTCCTTTATTTCCGCCAACAGTTTCTCATTGTCGCTAGTCGGAGTCGGCGTCAGCAGTGCCTTGACTTGCTTCTTCAGCTCGTCTATCTGCTTTTGCAGTTGATCTATTTGAGCTTGTGATATACACGTGGCTGTCTCGCACCTCCGTATTGCTTCCTTGTATGGTGTCGTTGTGGTAATGGCTATCTTTAGTACGTCTCGGTGTTTTTGTAGATACGGACAGCCCAGGTATCTTGCTCCATGCTTGCCCAGGCATCTGGCGTACTTTCTCTTGTTGTTGGGTGCTCGGAAGTCCGTGTCCAGCTTGGCCAGCGGGCACTTTTTGAAGGCGTGGTGATCGGCGCAGTATCGGCAGATCTCTGTCTTACTGCGACATGCTGCTCTGCTGTTGCCGGCCCTCTGGCATCTTGAACATTGAGTAATTCTTGGAATTAATCCTTCAGGCTGTTGTATTTTCTTGTTTATCTTTACATGGTGTGTTATCTCGCTGCCCTCAGTCGTCACCACCGCCTGCGTGGTAGGGGTCTTTGAGTACGTTAGAATCCGCTCAGCCTTCAAGATTCGGATGTTGATATTCTCTTATTGTAGTTGCTTCAGGATTTCTTCGTCTGATAGCTCTACTTGAATACGTTTGACAACTCACCTGACAGTCTTTGAGTCGGTGTTTCCGGCTCTGCTGTCTTTCTCCTCCTTCTTCTCAGCTGTCTTAGCTCTTGTCTGTGGTGGGTTGTCGTCGTCCTTCCTCGTGGTAGCTTCGTTAGAGGTTGCTTGAGGTTCTTGTTGTTTGCTGCAGCTCGCAGGTAAATTCTCTCCGCTCGTCTTCTTGTCGGCATCCACGCTACACATCATGGATGCTACGTGTCTTTTGGTGTTCTTGTCACGTGCCATTCACCCCCCCCCCCCTCCCCAACACCCCCCTCCCTGTATTAGGTTGCTTGACTTGTTCAGGTGACTTGTCCAGATAGCGCTCGCAAATGCGAATGATGATGCACCCACGTGTGTTAGAACTCTGTCGAAGCTGACATTTTTAACCGATTCCTTATCCATAGTTCTAGTCTTTAAAACTTGAGTGATTGAGTAGACCTTAATGTTACTCACTCACAGTCGTTCTGACATAGACAGGCAGGAAGGAATACAGAACTAGGCTATATGCTTAATGCTTGAGTAGAGAAAGATACAGCATACAGGGCGATGTGGCACCTTCTTGATTTTCAAACAATAACAGACAGAACATAGATTTGCCTACCTTCAATTCAGTGTCGCAACCATTGCATTCACTCATTCATTCAGTAGCATGTCCTTTGCAGAACTTAGCTCCCATAACAACCGTCCGGAAAACTTCTCGGGCATGAGCGAGATGTCCCGCGTCCGATACACTCATCTGAAGTTCATCTGCCGCATCATGCACACATCTTCTCTTTGGCCTTCCTCTTCCTTTCTTCCCAGGCATATACCCTTAAATTATTGTTCTCTCCAAACTTTCATGACATTTCAAGTGACCAAAATATTTCAGTTTTCTTTGTTTTATCGTCTTTAGTTGCCAACCTTCTTCTTTATTCAGATCTTGTCGTATGGTTGCATTTGTTCGTTTATGTATGCAAGATATTCTTAGAACCCATCTATAACATTTATATTCAAAGGCATTTATGCGATGTTCAGCTTGTTTAGTAAATATCCAGATCTCACAGGCGTATGTTACAATGGGAAAGATTCATGCTCTTTAAAATCTAATTTTTTAGTCCTATGTGTCCAAAATATATTCAGTTGTTTTCGTTTTTGAAGATCAATAGATATGCGTCTTTTAATTTCTTTCATTGTGTGACCATTGTTGATTAATGACCCAAAATATTCGAAATGTTCCACCACCTCCAATTTTTACTCATTAACTTATGTCTTTCTCCATATTAGTTGTATCTGTATGCATTATCTTTGTTTTTGCTATGGTAAGATAAAAGTTGCGATTTTCACTAATCTTTTGGGTAGAGGCTATTCGTTTTTCTATACCATTCTGTGATGAAGATAGTTCTCTTCCAATCTTTTAGAAATATACAATATGTCCATATCTTTTGACATAATCATCACCGTCATCAAGTGCCATGCCAGCTGGTGTAGGCGTTCATGGCTCTCCACAGATCTCGGTCCTTGTTTTTCTGGATCAACTGGATCGTCTTAAGCCATCCAGCATCATTTCTCTTGGTCTGCCTCTGCCTCTCTTCCCCTCGATCTTTCCAGTTGTCACGATGTTCACCAATGCCTCTCTTCTCATAACATGACCAAAGAAAGTTGTTTTTCTCTTTCTTATTGTTGTATGTGATGTTCTAGTTTCATTACCCTCTTTCAGGCAGTCGTTATTAGTTACTTTGGCAGTTCAAGCAATTCACAACATTCGTCTCAGGAAACACATCTCTTTTGATTCCAAGCTCTTCCTAATTTGCTCATTTACATTCCAAGATTCACTGCCATTCAGCAAAACACGTTATATATAGCACTTCAGCACTATTTTTTTTTTTTTTTGCATTCAATGATAGTGACTTATTGTATAAGATATTCTTCATTTTCTGAAATGCTGCTTTTGCTTGTCCTATTCTGCTCTTAATCTTCGATGTGCATCTTCCATCTCATGTTATAAAAGTCCCTTGGTATTTAACATTTTCTACCTGGTTAAGAATTTTCCCTTCTATTTCCATTTCACATTTTGGGCTCACCTTTTATCTTTGATATCACCATTGTCACTGTTGTTGTTCCCCCCCCCCACCCCCTCCCACCCCGCTATTCAAGACATAATGCGTGATAGATTTGTATGCTTTCTTCTCCTCCCGCTTTAATCAGTTCAGCTGACATCTCATCACACCCTGGTGATTTACCATTCTTCAGGTTCTTTATTGCCCATACAATTTCATCTAATGAGGGTTCAGATTCCGTCTCTGCTGACAGTGGTTCATGTATCTCATTCATTTCTTCACAGTTATTCATATCTTACATTCCACTGCAGTATTCCTTCCATTTTTCTTGGATCTTTTTAGATTATATTAGGGTATTTCCCAACTTGTCACAGATAAAACGCAATTGAGGTTGAACATTTCTTGTCAATAACTTCATTTCTTTGAACATTTCGTTATCTCTTTCATTCTTATGATATTGCTCTTTTCTAGTACAACAATCTTATATATACTGGTGTTGTCATTTCTTGTTTCTTACTTATTTTTGGTGCTAAAGATTTATACTTTATCCTGCTGTTATCAGAATCATCTCCTTTCTTTTTCACTTTCCTTTGTTGTTTTATTACTTCTAACGTGGCTGATGTAATCCATAGCATTCGTTGCTTATTCTTAGTCGGAAAGTGGTCTTGGTCCTCGGGTAAGATTTTTGAGTTTTACTGCTTCTAATAACTGATTATCTGTATCACAGTCTGCACTGCGTATGGTTTTTGCTGACGTTACGCTTGATATATATATATATATATATATATATATATATATATATATATATATATATATATATATATATATATATATATATATATATATATATATATATATCCATCCATCATGTGCCATGCTGGTAAGCGTGGGCGGTCATGATTTGCCATCTCACTCGATCACCAGAGTCGTGGATCAGCTCCGTGTTACTGTCTCGACCATGCCACAAGGCCAAGCCATCCAGGTACTTTCTTCTAGGTCTTCCCCTTTGTCTGTTCCCCTCGATCTTACCAGTTGTCACCAAGTTCTCCAAATCATGTCTTCTCATAGCATGCCCAACAAATTGTGACTGTCTACGTCTAATGTCTCTAATCAGTTTACGATCTTCATTTGTTTCTTGAAGGACTTGTTCATTGGTCTTTCTGGCTGCCCATGGTATCCTTTGCATTTTCCTCAGAAACCACATTTCTACAGCAATCAGATGTTTTTCAGCCTGACTGCTCATTGTCCAAGCTTCACATCCATATAAAAGTACAGGTTCTATGTAGCATTTCAGCACTCTTTTTCTCGTTTCAATTGACATCTTTTTATTGGTCAATATGTTTTTCATCTTGCTAAATGCTACTTTTGCCATGGCGATTCTTGTTCTAATCTCTTCAAGGCATCTCCCATCAGATGTTTTACTGTTCCGAGATAATTGTACCTATTCACTTGTTGAAGAATATTCCCATTTACTTGTATATTACATTGGGGTATTTCGTTCTTCCTAGTGACGACCATAATCTGTGTCTTTTTACAATTTAATTCTAACCCTAATTGTTCACTGTTTGTAACAACCGCATCTACTAAATTTTGCAGGTCCTGTTCATTGTCTGCAATCAAGACTGTATCTGCATATCTAATGTTATTGATGCATCGTCCCCCAATGTTGATTCCTTCCATATCTTCAATATTGTTGAAAATACATTCACTGTACAGGGAAAACAGATCTGGAGACATTACACATCGCTGTCTCACACCTCTCTTAATAGGCTGATATTGGCCTACTTCATTATCAACTCTTATGGCAGCTTGTTGTTTCCAATATATGTTTTTTTACAAGTCTAAGGTCTTTTCCGTCAATTTGTAGATCTTCAAGCATCCTTATCATGTTGGCATGTCTCACTTTATCGAAAGCCTTTGTTTAGTCAATAAAGCAAAAGTGTAGATCTTTGTTTACTTCTATATTACGTTCGATTACGGTTCTCAGTATATACACAGCATTTACTGTACCCTTGCCTTCCACAAACCCACATTGTTCTTCACCTATTTCAGGTTGTATTTTCCTCCTAACTCTTTGCATGATAATTCTTAGCAGAATCTTCGTGATGTGACTCATTATACTAATTGTTCGATGTTGATCACATTCTAAGGCTCCTTATTTCTTTGGGATTGCAATAAATACAGAATTACATAACTCATGAGGTATATTTCCAGTATCATATATTGTATTAAGCAGACTGGTAACTTTATCTATTCCATATTCTTCTAAAGCATTAATCATTTCTGTTGTGACGCTGTCTGAACCGGGGGTCTTGCCAGATTTCATATGGTTAAGAGCATTCTGAACCTCCATCTTCAAAATTGCTGATCCTGCATTATTATTTTGAACATCATACTGTTCGTCTCTGTTATCGTCATAAAGGTTTTTCACGTAATCTGACCATACATGTAAGATCTGATCTTTTTATTATGACTCTTCCATCTTTTGTCTTTAGGCAGCCTGCTGATGTACGTGTTCTTTGATTAGTAAGCTCCTGAATTCTGTTGTGCATTAATTTCGCATTTTTACTGTTGTGTTGCTTTTCAATTTCTCTACAATTTTTCTCACGCCATGTTTCTTTTTCCTCCTTACATAAGGTTCCGACTTTTCTGTGAATTTCTTCATATTTGGCAGGATTATTTTTGTTCTGTCTTCTTGTTTCCATTAGTTGTAAAAATATTTCAGTCATCCATGTCTTACGGCCCACTTTCTTTACTTTTGGAATAGTTTTTTCTGCTGCACAACTGATTGAATTCTTCAGCATTTCCCATTGATCATCTACATCTTGAAATAGGATCTCTAGATCAGACAATAAATCAAATTTGTTCTTTACTTCCATGTTAAAATTATCTTGTATTTCTTTGTCAGTTTTCAATTTGCACAAGTCATATATCTATATACAATCTATCTGGTTTTGGGTAGGACTGCCCGGGAACTTCCATGTGAAGAGTCTATCTGGATGTTGTTTACAAAGTGTATTGGCTATCGTTAACTCATTTTCTGTGAAATATTCAATTAATTTGTCTCCTGCATCATTTATGTTTTCCAATCCAAATTTTCCCAAAAAGTTCTCATTTTCAGCTCTTCTTGTACATACTTGTGCATTAAATTCTCCCATTAATATTGCTATGTCATTACGGCCAATATTGTCTAATGTGTCTTACAGTGTGTTGTAAAAATCTTCAATTTCGTCCTCCTCTACTGTTGAAGCAGGTGCAGATATCTGTATGAGAGTTGTGGGTGTGTTTTTTTTTTTTTTTTTTTTTTTTTTTTTTTTTTTTTTTTATGGCCTCTCAGTCTGATAGTGAGGATTCTTTCATTAACCGGGTTATATCCAATTAAAGCTTTTGCTGTTGTTTTATCTAATCAAAATGCCACTCGGCTCTGGCCTTCGAAGTTTCTACCAGAATATATGAAAGGTTTCCATTTTCACTTTTAAAATGTCCCTTGCCACTCAAGCGATGTTCATTAATTCCTAAAATTTGAATATTTAACGTCACAATATCATAAACCACTGCATAGAGAGATCGAGTAAAGCAGGGCAGCAGGGTCAATAGAGGAAAGTTCTGAATAGTTCTGGTGATTACATTATCCTTCAGATTTGTTCACTTGAGGACATAAAGTCTGTTGAAGAATGGACACAAGTGTCACCAGATAGCGGTACGTACTCTTCAGTATACTGGCGACACAGTATTGGTAGGATTCACAGGGGACACGTCTCTAGGAAAGTCCAGTTTTCTTAGGACCAGTCGGAGGCACATTTTAACTGTGATTATTTGCTTAAAACACCAATCAATTGCATATTTCCAGTGTGATCAGCTGTTAATACGAGAATCCATGGACATACCCTTAAGATAAGTAAGTTTAAGAGCACCAGTCTTAGAAACATAGCTAGAAATTCTACTGTGCCTTTTTCGTCATCTTTCTTTTTTATTTTCAATTCCTATCCTTCTTCTTGTTCTTCTTCTTGTTCTTCTTGTTGTTGTTGTTCTTCTTCTTCTTCTTCTTTTTCTTCTTCTTCTTCTTCTTTTTCTTCTTCTTCTTCTTCTTCTTCTTCTTCTTCTTCTTCTTCTTCTTCTTCTTCTTCTTCTTCTTCTTCTTTTTTTTCTTCTTCTTCTTCTTCTTCTTCTTCTTCTTCTTCTTCTTCTTCTTCTTCTTCTTCTTCTTCTTCTTCTTCTTCTTCTTCTACTACTACTACTACTACTACTACTACTACTACTACTACTACTACTACTACTACTACTACTACTACTACTACTACTACTACTACTACTACTACTACTACTACTACTACTACTACTACTACTACTACTACTACTACTACTACTAATACTTCTTCTTATTCTTATTCTTCTTTTTCTTCTTCTTCTTCCTATTCTTCTTTTCTTCTCCGCTTCCTGTTATTTCTCTTCCAGTGATCACTAAACAACAAAGCAATTAGTTATTGTTACCACTGATGGTATTTTGTAGAACAAAAACAAACTACCCCGACATCACAGTGTCGTGGGCCATTCTGTATGTTGGGGCCGTAATATTTTTTTTTTTTTTGCTTTCGCTCGCTTTGAACTCCAGCCTACTCCATATACGTGCTACTACTTCTATTGCACAGGACTGATTGTTACGTGTGGATTAGCTTTCCCAGCGACCACTATCCCCCACCATCAGGCGAACCAACTCAGATTTCTGAGGTACTTGTAATTTACGTCCCCAAGTCAAGGACGTAAAGTCAACGTTTTAAATGTTCTTTGTGATTGTTATCTAAGTGGTCTCCTGGACTCACAAGTCACTTAAGCCCAGAATTGGCACCGGGAATTGTTTTTGAAAGTAACTGCGACCCGTGTGCTACTGACCACTGTGACATGTATGTGTCATCCCTCAGTCCTTTCCAACAGACGTTGGTATACACGCTATTAAAGTTAGGAAGGGATACTTAACGAAACGAACTGTGGTTTGAATTAAGGCCAGTGATTGGCTGAGCCCCGGAAACAAAGGCTTAGCTGGACAAAAGCCGGGCCCAGCACTCGCCATGTTTTGTTCTAGAAAGTAGCCATACATTAGTTCAGTGGGCCTTAATTTAATAGCCCACTTATTCTCTGCGCTTCGGGTGAGCATAAATGTATCATGTTATGTATTAGGATAAATGCTTTGATGCAACTAATATCATGATTGAAGTTGGTGTGTGAAAAATATGAGAATCACTTTTCATTGAAAAGTTGGTTTGAGTTACACAAAATGTCCATCGCCAATTTGTCCAGTCAGCTTTCATAAGGCTTACAATGTAATCTTGCTATGAGTCACCTTTCTGATATGCTTTTGGAAACCTATTTTAATTCCTAAATGCTTATCTTTTACAACGGGTCTTTGTGCTATAACGTGTTCTTTCTGAGTGCTTATTTTGTATTTCTGCTCTTATGATGGAGAAATATTACTATCTCACATCTGTGTACAACTTTAATAGTTTGTTAGATAGAGAGAGAGACATTCTCGCTTGACTTTTTCATGCACTTAGGAGTTAATCTTTTGTTTACATTGTTGTAAATACACAGAGGTGTGATTGTCCTGTAGTCTTTTTCATAAATGATGTTATGGGATTTTCATTTTGTATGATATATAATCTCAAGTGTAGGGGAAAATATTCACATGCTTTCTCTTTTATGAGTATTTTACCTTTTATGTTCATGTTTGTTACTGCTGGAGTAAACATACCTTCACCCCAGTGGGGACAAACACATGATGAGGATGATGAAAGAGGAGATGACTGATCTGGTAGCTCACTTTTGGAGTGGGTCAAAACTCTACAGTAGGCGACAAGTGCTAGGAACTAGAAACACCTATCTTTCTTCTTCCCTTTTGTTTCCTTTATTTTTATTATGATACACTGTTATCAGAATATATATATATATATATATATATATATATATATATATATATATATATATATATATATATATATATATATATATATATATATATGATACACTTTTATCAGAATATTGGGTTTATTACTAATGTATATCGACCCTGTTTTTTTTCTTCACTCTATATAGCGCTGGAGAGATGCGGGTGGAGTATATTGGAACTGGAGTTATAGTCAAATTATTTGGATTTAGAGGCAGGAAATTGAGGTATCAGCCTACCCCTAATATTCTACAGAGAGTGCTGGATACTGCTACACACCCTTAACATGTATGTCAATGTCTGGATAATTAATGGATTTTGAATATGCTGAAGTGGATTCCCTACCTCTGGGAACTTAAAGACGGTGTTAATCTTTTCAATGTCTGCAAAGACATGAGCTATGCCTGGCCTAGATGGACACAGCGTATACCCTCTTCTAAAAGTCACCGCCTGATTCAACGTTCAACTGTCATATGCCAGAGGCTCACGGATAGTCTGGAGTTCACCATCATTGAACAGTATGGATTTACTAACTGCTTCTGTGGACTCCCAGCTTCCTTTGAATCTTCTCATCCATCATATGCCAGACATGGACAATCAAGCACTATACCAACTCCCTGTCAATCACGTCGTATATTCAGCTGAAGAAAGATATAACCTACATCTTTACTCAGAAAAAGGCTGGAATATTTATGCCCAATTCAAGTTAGTTCTGTCAGGAAATACTATGGATAATGTGATGTCCCTCCGCATCCAAAGATATACTGAAAGTGTTTGTGCCTGATCCTGATTGAATCAATCGCATGGACAGCTGAAGTTTTATACTGTTTGTTACGCCACGCCAGAACGCTTCAGACTCATATCTTCTGTTATACCACTCCGGAATGCTCCTAGCCCAGTTACTTAGCAGCTGTGATTTGGGAGATTACAGTATATCCATATTCATATGGATTACCCCTTCATGTTTACGCTTTGGATATATGATCCGGAGGTGAAAGCTCCGTGTGTGTGTGTGTGTGTGTGTGTGTGTGTGTGTGTGTGTGTGTGTGTGTGTGTGTGTGTGTGTGTGTGTGTGTGTGTGATCCCCAATTTTCTGAATAGGTGGATATAGCAGCTGTTTTCCTGGATTATAGCAAGTGGGATTATGGCCAGACTTTTTTTCTAGTGGATAATGAAGGAGAAGGAGTCATCATCAGACCCATAGGATAGTTCTAGAGACAGATTAGATAGATTTCCTTTATCTATGTCTTTGTATGGATTATTTACTTTGTTTTGTGTTTGACACATGTACATGTGAACCTTTTTTGGGGATTTTTTGGGGACTTCTGTTATGGTTGTATAATGTGTGTGCATTACCTGAATATGATCATTGCTTTCATGTATGTTACTATGATTCAGCCAACAGGGTTTGTTCAGGACCCAAATATTTTCACAATACAGTTGTTTGTTTCTTTAGTTTAATCAAGCCTTTAAGTTACTTCATTGTAAACATGTTGTTCCAAAGTTGATGTTTATAGTCCAGTCATGATTACTGTTATGTGATACAGTGATTCAATGTGGTGTTTTTGTCTAACAGTGGTTGTTTTCCCTCTTTTATGAAATGCAGTGTTGCGTCCAACAGCTGTTGTTCCCCATCTGTCATGTAATACTGTGGATGTGCATGACAGTGGATACTTGTCATTGTTTATATATATGTGGGAGATTAAATGTGGGGCGGGGCACTTACACATAGACACACCTTCTGGGTAGAGTGATTAGTTACTCGGGTGTCTGTGGTAGAACTTCCCGGATCTCCCAGCCTTCTATGGGAAACATTTCTTCTATGTTAGTGTTGAACTTGCACCCTTGACTGCCTTGTTCAATGCTTGGGGGTTTCACGAGCCAGTATATTATTTCCTATAGAGGGCGTGTTTGGGAGTAAGATCTCATTCATACCGAATACCCCTAGCGAACTTGTCCTTATTCTCATTTATTATATTTACCACCCCACAACCACATCACCCAGCGAGTGCCGATTGGTCTATAGAAACATGGAAATGGCATCATATACACGATGCTCTTTAAGACGTGTGAAGAGGTTCTTGGTCTACTACTAACTTGACTCCACGGTTCTGAGAGAATCAGAATGTTTTAACACGGCGATAGTGCATGTCACAAGGTGCACATGGGGTACCATCAATCTTTATTGACGACGCCGAACTAGAGATGGTAGACCATTTTACATATCTAGGACCAGTGGTAAATAGCAAATTATTCCTAGATCAGTAAATCAACATCCGGATTGGTAAGGCAGCAACAACAATGAACAGGTTAAGAAAATGAGTCTGTGAGAACAGGAAGCTTACTGCCAAAACAAAAGGCCTTGTCTATCAAGCCTATGTCCTTAGTACTCTTCTTTATGGCAGTGAAACCTGGACAACTTACTCACACCAAGAGAAACGTTTAAACAGCTTTCATATGCGGTGTCTGCGAAGAATTCTTGGTATTAAGTGGCAAGACAAAATCACAAATACTGAAGTATTGCAAAGATCAGGTTGTGTGACGGTTTGTTCCATGCTCAGTCTTCGTAGACTTAGATGGATAGGACATCTTATGAAATGGAAACAAATAGGTATTTTAAACTCCTGCGAGAAAAAACGTACTGAACATCACAACGTTGCACATACCTTACAAGGAGATCCACGTGTCACGAAATACAGGTGAAAAATCCGAAATCAGAAGCACTCAATAAATATAAATAATGAATAATAAAATAAAATAAGATAAAATACACACGAACGCGTACAATACGACACACAGACGTTTCGATTCTCAGAATCTTTGTCAATGACAACACAGATAGCTAACGACAAACAACGACACAACACAAACACACGACCTATCACTTATTTTCAGGTTTATTTTCAGGTTTTCAGGTTTCAGAATTATCAGGTTGTGCATTATAAGTGCTAGGTCGTGTGTTTGTGTTGTGTCGTTGTTTATCGTTAGCTATCTGTGTTGTCATTGACAAAGATTCTGAGAATCGAAACGTCTGTGTGTCGTATTGTACGCGTTCGTGTGTATTTTATCTTATTTTATTTTATTATTCATTTTTTATATTTATTGAGTGCTTCTGATTTCGGATTTTTCACCTGTATTTCGTGACACGTGGATCTCCTTGTAAGGTATGTTCAACGTTGTGATGTTCAGTACGTTTTTTCTCGCAGGAGTTTAAAATACCTATTTGTTTCCATTTCATATTGTTATATCCTGCTGCAGCCGCTGCTTTTTCTCTCTATTCCATAGGACATCTTAGGAGGATGGATGATGGTAGAATACCAAAGGATATCTTTTTTGGTGAATTACAGATGGGTAAGAGATCTCAGGGTCGGCCTCTATTACGATACAAAGATGTGTGTAAGCGGGACATGATTGAATACAAGCAGTGATAATGCACATTGGGAGGAAATCGCAGCTGAACGTGTTGCATGGAGGGCAAACATCAGAAATGGAATAAAGACAAAGAAGAAAATTATTGCAGATAAGTCACACGCCGAGCGTTTGAGACGTAAGATGGTGCATGATGGTGGAAATGACCACGTGTTCACATGCACCCACTGTGAACGGATATTTACAGCGCAAATTGGCCTTATCAGTCACATTCGCTACCGCCATAGGTAAAAGTTATTATGCCTTTTTAAAGCACAAACTATCGTCTGTCAAGACGGCAAGGTGCCAATGGAGTGCATGGAAATGTTGGTGACAACTTTAGTTCGCCTCTCTCTCTTTCTCTCTCTCTCTCTCTCTCTCTCTCTCTCTCTCTCTCTCTCTCTCGCTCTCTCTCTGTGTCTCGCTCTCTCGCTCTGTCCCTCACTCTCTCGCTCTCTCTCTATCGCTCTCTCTTTCTTTCTCTCTCACTCTCTCTCTCTCTCTAATTCTGTCATGTACTGCCTATATAGTACCTTCCGGTGTATGACAGAGGGGTCTTGAGTCAGTCATGAATGACTGTGAGGGACAGAGCGAGAGAGCGCCGCGAACTGTGCAGGTTAGAGTTTTCTTTTTGCCCCCGACAGAAAACAATCCAGAGCTTACCGGGGATTTGAACCCTAGTTTTGCAAAGGAGAATCCAGCATTCTAACCACTCTGCCAGCTGCTTCCCCCCCCCCTCTCTCTCTCTCTCTCTCTCTCTCTCTCTCTATATATATATATATATATATATATATATATATATATATATATATATTTATTTTTTTTATTATATATATATAATATATATGTTTGTTTCTCTCTATCTCTTCTTTCTTTTTTCACTCTCTGTGTCTCATTTTCACTCACACTGTTTGTTCTCTGTCACTTCCTCTCATAATATTTTATTTCACTCTCTGATTCTTTCTTACTTTCACTTTCCAGACATTCTCTCGCTCTCTCACTCTCTCCTCTCTTCCACACTGCCACTCTCTGTCTCAGTTTCTCTCTGATTCTTTCCCCCACCCCCTTTCCTCTGTCTCTCCTTTCTCTCTGTATCCTACTTTATCTCTCTCTTCCTCCTTCCTTTCTCTCTCTCTCTCTCTCTCTCTCTCTTTCTCTCTCTCTCTCTCTCTCTCTCTCTCTCTCTGATAATCATATCATACTTATGCTACCTGCAATTAGGAGGACTGAGTCACAAATGACAAAGAAACATGTCGGATAAAGACACCCTGTACAGAATCATTGAACACAAAGCAGGTTTGTATAATTATTATATTTACTTCTCTGGTAGACGTACTGTCGTCAGGAGCACAAGTTAATTATTTGCGTGTCCTTTGCACGGCGTTGTAGACACATCCAGCGTATATTGGCTGTTTTTGGTTTACTCGACACTTTTACATTCTGTATGTGTTCATTGCTTTCTGAAAGGCCGACGCCTCATGCCATGAAAATTAACTCAAAGATGTCTGCTTCCAAATCGCCTGTGGTTACATTTGAACCTTCGACTCTGTATGATGAGGAATTGTAAACTGCGTTTCACTTTCCCCCTTAGCCATAAGCGTACACAAGAGCACATATAAGTCTGATACCAAAGATACAAAGTAGCCCTTTATTGTAAGTAAAGTAGAGGACCGTATGATGCCCTTGGGTTTAATGTGCTAGACCGTTTTTTATATAACAATCAGAACTTATTAACTGGTTAATATCACGCCCACATCTCTCATTTCCCATAACACTTTCTAGTACCCAGTTTACCTAGGTCGACCAATGATATGTAGCAGTCATTCTGAGTGCAGTTATAAACAAAATGTATTCAAAAGCGGATGGTTTAGTAGTAAAGATAGAACTACTCAAGTCCAAAACCGAAACACCAGAAGCAGAAGTTGCAAAGTCCCAGACAGAAGAAGAAGTAAGAGACGAGGAGAGAGAATTCCACAGTGTGGTATAATAAAACGTCCTTACCCTTTCCTATTTATGGACTCCCTTAAAAAATAAACAAACCCTTACAATTACTGTTTAAGTAACTTACTTAATGTAGGAGAAAATAAAACAGCGATAGACTGACCGTGGCACAGCTAAATTTATTTTGGCTTGTTTTCTCTCCCTTATCTGGCCAATCCTGGCGAGGGGGAAAACAAAGACTGAAGCGGCCATTTCTAGTCAAGAGAACACACAAGAAAGTCGACCTTTCCCTTCTGGGAGAAGGTATTTTGCCTTAAAAACATGATTCTCTTCAAGCTATTGGTATGTTATCTACATTATTAAGATATATTTATGTATTACATAGACCAGTATGTTTAATTAAGAATTAGTTACAATTCTCTTAAACCAGGCTGGATGATTTTTACCAATGAAACACAGGTGGACGCCACGCTGTAAATTTTCCTAGGTCTTACCATTTCAAATTCTTATGTTAAAATCTTGTATAGGCATTATGAACTTATATCTCACTAGTAGTGCTTATAACCTAGAAATATTATGTGTACCGTAGAGTATCAAACTCAGGTAAAAACCACATTCTAGGCATTTTCTCAAAGTGGGAACAGACTCTTGTTTACATACTTCAGTAGAGAACTTGTGTCTGTCAATTTCATATTCCTATGTTAAAACTTCTAGGCACTATGAACAATATCTCACTATTTATGCTTAGAAATCTGCAAATAATCTATGGACTATAGAAAGGAAATTTTATCCATGCGGGGACATACAAATGATTACGCGTATTCCTGACTCTTAGTCAGGGGATAAAATACTTCGCCACATCATAATCTGTAACTTGGAACTATAGTGTTAAATTTTAGTACCATCCTTTTAACAGATTAGTAACCACTCCATATGAGGGTGAACATATAATCATTTCATAAAATAGTGTTAGGGACAGGCCATGTTTGAATATAAATTCATGAACAATTAAACGCGTGATGTTAAGGCATGTTCGGATACCTTCAATCCGCATCACCTCACTGTAGTAGGAACAGAAGCGAAGATTGATGTGAATAAATTGCTTGAATAATAGCAGTCCTTGACAAAATATATCACAGCGACTACTATCCTCATCTGCTGTACGCAGTGGGGGAAAACAATGTATGTTTTAGTTATGGATTAACCCATGAGAAAATCCAAAAACAAAGGCTCCCTGCATCAGCATTATGATTAATTATTATGTAGGATTATCATGTACTTGATATCAGAAAAATGTACATGTATGATTTTTTTTCTGGTATGAGAACTTTCTCTGTTCTGATTGTTACTTTTTCCTGTGGGAATATACATTTTAATGTTGCACCTTGGGATTAGAGGATGGTGATGTAAGAATCCATGTGTACGTAAGTACTTAAGAAGCCAATGTTGAATAGTCTTGACCTAATGATGATGATTATAGTGCCGAAAGGAAGACGCGGCATTAGAAACCACAGAGATTCTGTATAGGCTATTCTCTTCAAGTAATGAGAGAGACAATATCAACATATTGGATGGACAGAATGACTTCACTCATCTAATAGTCCCAGTAACAACAGAACATAAAATAAAGTGAGAAAATACCTTACTCACTATTAAGAGTCAGAATGGCTCTACTCAGCAATGAGGGACAGTGGAACGTGGACACCAACTCCTTTCCCCTTCTCCCCTTGTTGTTTTGTATTTTTTGTTTGTAATTGTCTTGTGAAAGTTAACACATCACAGTAGGTTAATGCTCGTGTTGTATTCTTTGTCATCCCTTTTCTATAGAAGAGAAGCAGGTGGTGGTTGAATGTGGTGGGACTATATCACTATATCTGGATCCTGGGTCAACAGCCAGAAAGTAAATGTCCTAACCATAATCTGCATCTAGAAATACCCATGGACTGCTGCGCTCAATAGCTCCATAGCGAGCAACAGATAAATTAGAAGACAACTGACTGGGTGAGTGATTAAGTCCTATTTTAGTAGGAATATCCAGGATGGACTTCAAGATCTAATAATCTACAAAGATGAAGATCAACAGAGTAACTGACAACAGTGTATCGTCTGCTTTACGTCTGAGAAGTATCACCTATAAGCCTTATCACTCAGCAAAATCAGTGAAACTATGGGACTATCCTACAAGTTACTAAAACTAGCAACAGTGAAAGCCCTTCAACTGTTGGTTGGGTTACCAAGTTAATATCCAACAATGGATAAGTCTTCGAAAGAATGTCTCACAGCTGCAACAGTCAAACATGGAATTCAGCTATTCAACACTAAGTTCTGGCTCAACCAAATGGGGAGAAGACACTGAACCACATAAGCCAATACAAGCAAGGTACAAACTGAATATCATCTGAAACATAACTACGAAACCAGATTACCTCAAGGTTCCAAACCCTGAACACCATCAGATAAAAGACCATATGAAAGCAGCTAAATGTCTCTATATCTGCAACAAGAGGAATCATCCAATTGTTTGCAAACCTGTTACTGTGCTGGATTTATTCATCTGTGGATATATGTAGGTATAGATCAAGTGTGGCCCTAGTCACAGATACTACCATGAGATGCCTCTCAGTCAAATAAAGTTCTACACTGGACTAGATAACGACTAACTCTTTGCTGGTCCAATGTCAACCTAAATGCCATGGGTTATAGACTCGCGACTTGGTGGGTGTAAAATCTTTGTTGAACTACTTGGGATTCTGATATTAAAAGCAGAGCAGCTGAATGGACGTCTACTTGGCACCATGTATGGTGAGATGGTAAAGTACCTTCTGCAGAGCTTAAGTGGAAATTCCGGAAAGTTAGACCAACCTGAGGCCCCAAATTTCAATAAAAGACACCGAGCCTACTGCAACAGAGTACTCGAATATTCTAGCCCGCCGAGGGATTTGTGATTGTGTGTAATTTCTATTATAAAGTATGATTTGCACCAGCCAATTACCAGTGACTAAATAGTAAGAACATGGCTGAGTGCATTAATTCGGTACCCAGATAATGGGAAAAGGATCTAATCGACAGCAAAGATGAACTCTTAACTGCACACCAGGAGATAAATGACTATTAATTAGTTTAATTAGTAATACAAAATGCTGTTTATGTGTTGTTGTTTTTTTCTGAAGGTAACAGGTCAGTAGTTTTTTTCCAATGGTATATATATGTATAATATTTTGGCACCAACTCATTATTTTTAACAATGAGTAAATTGTAAAAGGTGTCAGAAACCAATGTTTATATGTTGGGTTCTATTTAATATCTTTATTTGCCTTAATTATGAGGGAAAATGAAAGTAGACCCAATTTGTGGTTGTTGTGTTGTTTGTAATAACATTGTTGTTGTTTTTTCTGGGGTCACTGGGTACTATGTTGTAATACTGCACATCATTCCCATGCCTGTCTGAAAATGCATAGTGTTTATTACACATCTATATATGTAATTGCAGATCTTGAGTTAATACCTGAACTGTTTGTCCAAAAGTGTTGTGTACATCAAGTAAATGTGGTGTCCAATAAGTGGTTGTTTATATGTTGTGAGCAATCAATATCCTTCTAGCATCTATAGTTAATTTAAAGGGTGATGAAGTGGGAAGGGAAACCTACACACAGATGCCATTGTTTCAAGGATTGAGCTCTTTCTTCCTGGGATTTGTGGTAAATATCCCTGATCACCCTGCATTCTTACCAGTGACCAGAGAATCAATAATACCCCCTAGACATTTTAACGAATCATTCTCAGGAATTAAAATCCACATCCCACACACAGCGACAGCGGCGAAGAAATGTGGCCGGGGATGAGGGAATATACCCGCAATGGACGATCGGTCCTCGTAGCAGACCATCTGAGAAGACATATACGACGCGAAGATAGACCAAAAACATCCGAACCAGAAAGTGCAAAGACCCAGACAAAAGAAGAAGCAACAGATGAAGAAATAGAACTGGATGAAAACGGCAGCCCAAAGTACGAAAGACAAACTACAAGCTACACCATAAACACCCCAACATAGCCAGGTCGAAAACTCAAAGGCTGAAAGGCGGTACTCGTACCAAAAATTGGATTGGATTGGATTGGTAACGATATTAACCTATGGCTTGTGTAGGCCTGGTTCGGTTCGCCACACGGACTGTGCGGATGTTTACAAAAATAAGAAACACTTGATATGCACACCTTGATACTGGGGTAGTGGATTGGACTCCTGACTTGGACAAGGATGACAATCCACAGGACCCGAGTGCATCTTGGAAATGGAAAATGGGAAAGAGCAATCAGAATAGACATCAGATACAGTTTGTTCAGAATTATGACAGTTAAACGCTAGCAGACTAAACTTCAGAAACGGTTCAGAATTATGACAGTTAAACCCTGGCAGAATAGACTTCCGACACAGTTCAGAATAATAATAATAGTTAAACTCTAGCAGAATATACTTCCAACATAGTTCAGAATTATAACAGTTAAACTCTAGCAGAATAGACTTCCGACATAGTTCAGAATTATAACAGTTAAACTCTAGCAGAATAGACTTCAACACAGTTCAGAATTATAACAGTTAAGCACAGGCAGAATAGACTTCGACACAGTTCAGAATTATAACAGTTAAATACAGGCAGAATAGACTTCGACACAGTTCAGATTATAAAAGTTAAACGCTAGCAGAATATTTATAGCATGTGTGCTAACAGTCAATCACAAACATGAAATGTATAGGATGTGTGATTCTGGTGTGATCGATGTTTTTTTTTCTTCGTACGCTTGCTTTCAACTCTAGTGTAGTCCAAACACGTCTACTACTATTGAATGTACCGGACTGAT
Organism: Cepaea hortensis; assembly: GCA_963921405.1. Lineage (NCBI taxonomy): Eukaryota > Metazoa > Mollusca > Gastropoda > Stylommatophora > Helicidae > Cepaea > Cepaea hortensis. Next base: position 305,911,025 of record OY992876.1, on the reverse strand, counting down.
TTTGCGTGAAGGATAGCTGTTCCTATTACCAGTGCCTTTCACCATCAGACTAACCAACTTCCGACTTCTGAGGTACTTGTAATTTGCATCCCCACGTCAAGGACAAGAAGACGTGCTATGAAATTGGAGAACTTATATTCGATATCCTTTCGCCATACAAATAATCCTTAACAAACACCGAATCAAACCAGTAACCCCAGGAATGCTACCTGGTCAAAAAAGCACGCTATTGTCGGATGTGTTGGCCTACGGGTTTCGGCCCAAGGGCGCATAACAGACACACCGCAATCACATCTGAATAAAACACTCCGGATGAACGAAAAAAGAAGAAACCAGTAACAATTTGTCCAAGACTAGCAAGCAACAAACACAGTTAGTTGACACCTTCTTTTATAAGAGCTAATCAATGTCTGTGGGTGTATTTCTCATGTAAACCACAAAATAGGCCACACACACACACACAAAAGTTACTTCAGTTAACAGCGACCTTTCCCAAGAACAGTTCATCGAAGATAACCTTATAACTCGAACTCATGGAATAGTAGAGGAAAATATTGACGCTGGAGTTAATTGCCTGAAATAGACAGACGAATGACCAGCAGGCCATACAGATGTTTACGTATGCTCCCAGGATGTAAAACTCAGACACCACAAATGTTGCAAAGGATACGATAATTCCAGGGGTGTAGCACACTATTAGAATAATTGCGATCATCAACACCATCATTATCGTCTTCTTCTCTCGATTTGACACATTTTCCTGGTTCTGGTGATGAGAAGTAGTTTTCTTTCTCCAAGCCGAGCTGTATTTTAATTTTACTATTAAAATACCAGTAAATACAACCACAGCCACAAATGACGCTATTCCAAGGATAGAGTTCAAGATGAACACTAAACCTGCGACGTATTTCCGATAGCTGTTGTAAACAAGACCTAAAAGGGTGGCGTTTCTGGAGGAGTAGAACTTCCAGTCTATGTACGATGTAGCATACTCGGGTACTAAGGTTGCCAGATTAACAAAGAAGATAGCGATGATTGCAGCTGTAGTTCTCTTAGGGGTGATGATTTGCTTCACTTTAAGAGGCATGGCAATACACAGGCATCTCTCACCTGATACAAAAGCCGTGATTAAGTTTGTGATGCGGCTGAAACAGACGTGAGGCCAGGCTCCTGTTAAATATGCTATCTCTATTGTCATCCACGGCACATCAGAATTGGCGAAAAGAGGGTTGTAACAAATACACACCCATTGTAGCGTAATAAGGCAGCACAGGTCGGAGATAGCTAGCCCCAAAAAACTGATGTTTACAGTATTATTAAACCCTTGTTTGTAGAATACTATAATGTTTATTATATTCGACAAAATACCAAATATCCCAGTAATGGCACACAGAATTGCGAAGTTAATTACTTCAAATATCAATCGCATTTCGTCACTGATAACTTTAGTCACTTCGGAATTCCCAGATTGCTTTATAATGTCACCGCTGTCTGGGGTGACCCGCGTGATTGTCAGACATTCCATGAGAACCTACTCCACAATTCTGTTTCGCACTCCGCTCCACAGATGTTTGCGGGAAAATTATTCTCAATTCGTTTGTGACTAAAACCTCCCTGCTGATGATTAATTAATTAATTAATTAATTAATTATTGACTCAGTGCCGAAGGATAATAAAATGCCAAATGGACTCACCCATTTGAAAAGAAGGGCGATGTCGCCATACTAGGGTCACCGTGTTATTTGTTTTGTTTCGCGGTATCGGCTTCAATTTTAAAGATCTGTAAATGGAAATTTAATTGATAATACTTGTTCATTTGATTGTTTAACATGCTTGACCCAAACCTACTTTTACTTTGGCGTGAATCAGTCAATTATATAACTTACCATAAGAAGCCACAAGAATTCCACTGGAATCTCTATACATGAAGCCCATGAACGGGCACTCTTCCGCTGTTTATACTTCACCTCGACACCGCAAGGTACAAGAGGAACCAGATGAGATGAGAAGAGATGATGAGACGTCATCAAAAATATGTGCTTAAAATCTTATATATAAAAAAGACTTGTGCGTATGTATCTCTGTCCGTATGTCCTTTATTTGTTCGCGAACGGCCCATCCGATTGAGATGAAATTTTCTACACGCCTTACTTTCATTCCAGAGCTGTCAACTGTGATATTTTGTTAGTGTGAAATCGCCTGCTTACTCAGTATTATTTCATTTTTCATTTTTCATCATAATTTCATATATCTCAGGGGACCTAACTCTGTAAAAGTTATTTCAAGGGGCATAACTTTTCTGTATAACTTATAGTCATATTGTGGCATCGTTTTCAAAGATTTATAAACTCTTTGTCCATAGTTATGTACCGGCATATGAGTTATAATAAATAATGATACAATCTGTAAGGCATTTTCAAAGTTTTCATAAAAATGATGCACAATGCATAACATTGTAACTCATCTTTTTTTGCTTAAGAAGTTACTGTAGTCATGCAGGTGATTAGAAAGAGTTTTCATTAAAAATAATGGATGGTGTGTGGAAGGGCATTTTTTTAAGTTACTTTTTTTGTTGTATGAATTTAATGAGACGCTACCCGCCAGGAGCTGGGCGAAGTCACGCCGGGTCAGATAGATAGACAGACCCACCTTTTCGCTGCAGTTGTCTACTCCTCCTTTTCCTTCTTCTGCTGATGCTGCTGCCGCCGCTCCATTTACCCAAGTTAATTGTTGGGGGAAGATGTAAAGATCTTTCAAGTGCTCTTTCTAATGCTTTTTGTAAGTTGGTCTTCGTTTATCTAAGGTTGTTCTAACTGCAACCAATAAATGATTAGACAGACAGACAGACAGAGAGGGAGGGACGGACAGACAGACAGACAGACAGACAGACAGATAGTCGGTAACGGGAACGGGAACTTATATGACTACTTATATGAATTAAATGAGATGCTCCCCACCAAGGACTGGGCGATGCCGGGTCAGACAGACAGACAGACAGACAGACAGACAGACAGTCGGTAACGGGAACGTGAGCTTATATGACTACTTATATGAATTAAATGAGATGCTCCCCACCAAGGACTGGGCGAAGCCGGGCCGGGTCAGCTAGTATTCAATAAATTAGCTAAAACAGTCTAGCGCTTTGTCAAACGCTGTTTTGGGGAAGCAGGAATTTACCAATGAAGTATTCATCATAAAAGGTGTTGAAATGTCCAATACGGGCTTCAAGTCATGACTGTACACGTCTTTTCATATTGTCTACACCCACTCTGTCCTAGTTGCTATTTTAAATACGTACGCACTCGCTATGTTCTCTTTGTTACTCAAATATTGTTATACCTGCTCTGTTCTATTTGTTACTCAGATATTGAAATACGTGCTCTCTTTTATTTGAACTCAAATAATCATATACCCCCAATGTTCTATTTATTACTCAAATATTGATATACCTGATCTCTTTTATTTGAATTCAATAATGATATACCCGCAATGTTCTGTTTGTTGCTCAAATATTGATACAGTTTCAGTTATTTTAAATATGTATATACCAACTCTGCCCTTTTTTTTTTTACTGTAACGGGGTAGCCGCAGCTGAGATGTTACGGTGGCCGTCTCAAGCTCAGAAGCTTAAATCCAAGTATAAGGCTGGGAATTGTTCCAGTAGCCATTGGTCATCGAATGATGTCACACGATCCCCTGATCTCTTCAGTAGTCGGATCGGATACCTAACCTTTCCGGACAAAGACAATAAAACGGGAGGTCCTGTAAGCTCTGAACGTAAACAATTCCATGGCAATTGGAAGTCTTAAGTGTAAACCGTTAGCAAGTCTACATTGTTGGGCAAGGAAACCTACCCGTGGGTAGATAAATCCCATTCAATCAATAAATCAGATGCCGCCTCCACAATGAAGTGTGGCTGCAATGAATCTCCAACACTGTCTCTTGCCCTGACTGTACATTCTGTCAGATTGATGTTCGTCCATCTTTTGATGTTATCAACCCACGTGTATCATTGTCTGCCTCTTGCTCGCTTGCCCTCACCTTGCTCTTCAGTATGGTTTGCATAAAAGTCTTATGTCTTTTAACGTGACCGAAATGTTTCACTTGCTTCGTTTTTTGTTTCTTTCGTCAACTCTTTTTTCATTCCCAGTTTTTCTAGAACCTCTGTATTTGATTGTTTTTGTATACATGACCATAGATGGAATCTGTCTAGAGCAGTGGTTCTCAACCTTTATTGGCCCATGCACCCCTTCACCATATGTTCAGAACGTCATCCCCTCCCCCCCCCCACCCCCTTTCGTATTTCCTCCATATAGAAACCTTTCCCCCGCCCCTACACAATATACGTAAAAATGGAAGCTACATTTAATAACACACACTAGAACAAGTCTAGACGTCTACGTAAAACGTGATTTGCGGGTTTACTTACATTATAAAACGAATTTCAGAAGGGTGAGAAGTACAGAACTGTAAAATATGGAGGGAAAAACAATAGCAAGTAATCGGTTCTTGTATTAACGCCATCTTGAAATAAATAATCTTAACTCCCCCCCCCCCCCCGGAAACCCTAAAGTCCTCCCCCCCCCCCCTGGGAGGGGGAGAGGGGGAGAATTCCCCACCGTTTGAGAACCACTAGTCTAGAGGACGAAAGCCCTACACAAATGCATGCCGAAGTCGTGTACATTGGTCTCTGAGGCCCATTACAAGGTGTAATGCACACGTGGTGTAGGAGCAACGAACAAGAAGTAGACGTTACTTTAACTAACTACATTCCACCTCTATGAAAGATATCAGGTTAAATATTTATAATAGCGGTCGGCTTGGCTGAAATGTTTACTGAACTTAAATATCTCTTTTGACAGTGGCATAAAGGGTTAGTTCCACACACCGATCAGTTGGGCTCAATTCTTGTCTTCTCATCATTTCACATGGGTACAAGCTGGCTCCTTGTAGAAGGACTTACCAGCGCAATTCATAATCCCGCATACTGCGTTCGAAACACAGCTGTGGGCGATTTGGCAGCAGACCGCCTTGCGTTGATTTTAATACGATGGTGTGGGTGCCTGTTGTTCATAAAGCAATGGCAAACTATTGAACGTAAACTTGCCAAGAAATAACAAACAGCCAAAACATGATGGGGTTGACTGCGACGTCCTGTAAAAGATGTGCAACTAACTTAAATTTCAACTACCTCATCAGCCGGAGAGGGTTTGCCTTATGGCGGGGGAAACTGCTAATAAGGAAAGCTATCCCTCATACAAAATCAGTCCAGTGATCGCAATAACAGTAGCATTTACTATTAAAAGTGGTACATCCTGGGGCTCTGAGATAAGTGGCAACATATTTTTTTCCAATTTTCATTTTATCTTCATTGTTCTCATTTTTAAAATCTTTTTATTCTTCTCATCCTGTCCGTGTGTCTTAATGTAGTCACCGGAGGGCCTTTCTGTTTTGTGTATGTATTTGTTTGCTGATGAAGGCTAGTCGCCGCAACGTTCTGTTTCTTCCGTGATTCTGTTCTGTAAAGCTGCATTACTTTGTGTTATTTTATATTGTATACTATTAAAAGTAGTAGTACATGTGTGGATTACGCTAGAGTTCAAATCGAGCGAAATAATAATAATAATAAATATTTATATCCATATCTTGTTCTGGTTGTTAATGTAATTATTACTATACCCACCCTGCCATGGTTGTTACTTAAATATTTTAATACTGAATCTGCCGCGGTTGTTACTTTAAAAGTTCCAATACCCACTCTGTTCTTATTAATACTGTATATTTTTCTATAACTAATTTGTCCGATATGTTATTTTTTATATTTATTATTTGTGGTACAATGTTTCTTTGCCACTCTGTCCTAGTCGTTACTTTAACATGTACTATACCCACTCTCCCCTTGTTGTTATTTTAAATACTTCTGTTATCACTCTGTCCAAGCTGTTACTTTGCATGTTTCTTAACACAGTCTGCCGGCAGTTTGTGATCCCCCGGTTCGAAACACCGGTGCGGCGATTTGGCAGCAGACCGTAATGCGTTGGTTTTTTTATGGAATGGTATGGGTGCCGGTCGTTCAGAAAGCAATGGCAAACTACAGAATGTAAACTTGCCAAGAGATTACAACAGCAAAGAATGATGGTGCTGACTGCAACGTCCGTCAAAGGATATGCAACTATACGCAGTCTGAAAAAGTTCTTACTTTAAGCATTTCTATACCTACTCTATCCAAGTTATTACTTTAAGCATTTCTATACCCACTCTATCTACGTTGTTACTTTAAGCATTTCTATACCCACTCTATCCAAGTTATTACTTTAAGCATTTATATACCTACTCTATCCATGTTGTTACTTTAATCATTTCTATACCCACTCTATCCAAGCTGTTACTTTAAGCATTTCTTTACCCATTCTATCCAAGTTGTTACTTTAAGCATGTCTATACCCACTCTATCCAAGATGTTACTTTAAGCACTTCTATACCCACTCTATCCAAGTTGTTACATTAAGCATTTCTATACCCACTGTCATGGAATGCCGCCTTAACATCCCAGAATATTTTTCTCGGTCTCCAAATTTGAGAGGCCAAATTGAGAAAGAATGAATTAATCACGCTACTCCACGGCTATCTAGTCGTGAGGTAAGATTATTCACAAAAAGCCTCTAGCCATGACGTAAGCTTGCAGATGGCAAGTAAAATGGGCTACTTGAGACGGACACTACTAGATAATTTAAATTAGTCTACACCTTAGGAAACTGCTGACCCAGACGGGCTATGACACCACACAGACACATTGGCACCTTCTTGCCCAGGTAGACCCGGGCTGAATAAACAATGAACTGGGCCATTGGGTGAATAAAGGCAATTACCTGTAGAAAGGTGTGAAATCACTGATAAGACTCAAGGGGCTAATAATGGTCAGATCCACAGGTGTGAAGGCTAGTGTGCATGCAGAAAGAATTTTTATGACTGAACAGACTTGGAAATAATTGCAATTAACGTCAGGAGGAGATAAGAATAATTTATGAATGGAATTCCTGGGAGATAAGTGTCTATTGCTAGGCTAGGTATAAAAACCCACGATAGACCTTTTCCCTTTAGATTAAGTCCGACTTCAGAACAGGTAGGAACTATCTCAATGTTTGTAGTCATATGCATGATTATTATGTTAGATTTCACTACAAAAGTTATTTCTTAGTTACTGATTTTCAGTCTATATCTGATCTAGGTTATTGCAAGAACTATCATTGTCATAGGTTACTTGAGTGTTCTTTCTGAGTTCTGTGTTCAATATCGGATTGCTTTGAGTGCTGCCTTATGTGAGACAGATCTTTTCTGGGTATACTTTCAGGTGTCTTGGTAGATGCTTGGCATTTCTTTGTACACTATCCTAGTTGCTTTTTGGTGTGTGCATTTGTTGTACAGAATATAGTCAACTGACTATTTATTTAATTCTTACAAAAGCAGTAACTAAGTGGTGATTAAACCGGGCAGCTCAGCAAATATGGCTGGTCTGTGTGGGAACTTCAATTAGACTTGTTGTATATCTCATTTTGTAGCTATACAATATTAGTACTCATTAATAATGCCTGATGCTATTATGTTGAGTATCATTAGAGGTCCATCTTGAAGTAATATAATGTTTACGGATATGTTGGATGTATGTATGTGTAATTTCATATGAATATACGATGCTAGGAATATGCTTCGTACCTATTCTTTTTGTGTATATACGTCTCATTTCGTATACATACAAACTTACTAGTGCAGTATGCTATTATGTTAAAGTATCATAATATGTCTAGTTTAATTAATATGTTTATGTGTATTGGATGTTTGATATATTGATTTGTCATATGCAAACCTACCAATATGAAGTGTTATGCTATTGTCTGCGCATTGGCACATTGGCCAACAATTGTGTGGGAAGCAGAGGTGTAATGGTACAGACATTACCCACAATTGTTATAGGGTATATGGTGCTAAACCTTTTCATCGTATGGTGGAGGGTAGTTCACGGAAGTCTGGCACAGATACTGGTCACGGCTTGTAAGCCCGGATGACCCGGCATTATTATAATACCATTACCGATCCTGTGAGCTGCTAAACTAACTTTGGACGGAGCGGCTGTACGACACAGAATTTCTGTATTAGCGACATGGACATGGGGCGGCAGAAATGTAATCATTACAGGCGTGTGAGACAATTGAAAAGCCCGTCCCAGACTAAAGACAGTAGGGAGAAGGAGGATGGTGAACACAGTAGAGCTGGAAGATAAACTTGGCCAGACTGGTCATTGTATATGTTTGTGTTATATGTTTTAATTAGGATTGCGCTGATGTAGAACTGATATAACACATTCTTGACTTCTTTCAAGCTCTCACAAGGAGCACCTATGTTGTAGATCTCAAGGACGAGTGAAGACTAGGAGTGTCAGGACTGACAGGATCGTCAGAATACCGGCAAGCTGTTTCTTTTGTTGAGTCTACTTGAGAGTGGGGATCTGGACCACAGTTCCAGATAGATGAAGTAACAAGTAAAGTTACGTAATGCTTCTCATCACAATATGTTATATGATTTCATCATCCCCATATTGAAAAACATCAGATGTCTATGATTAGTAAATAAATGTTGTAGTATTGTAACTCATAGTTCTCTCGTTATATTTTAATTCCAATTGTGCATACGTGTTGTTGTGTACATTGGTGGGGGTTCACTTACACACCAAGGAAAGGAGCAGTCAGGGAGAAAAACCTATACTAGGATAGTTGTCCTTAAACTTTAATTCAGACTTAAAAATCTATCCTAGCTAACCTTCTCTTTCCTATACCTTGGCGAATATTCAGCACAGTTCATTTCAATTTAGTAACGAGCCACTTAGAGCTGTACGTTGGATATTCAGGGCTTAATCTGTAGTTCAGCCATATAGATTTTGTCCCTAGTCAGTTTCTGACTATTTAGGGTTGCTCGCCAGTGAATAATATTTTCATCTAGCCAGTGGGGCACCCCGACTTCTGACAGATTGGTGTCTCGTCTCGGGGATTTAATTTTAACCCAATCCTACGGATTGTGCTTCTCGTACGGTATTTGAATTCGGACTTCTCGCTTTCAATAGACTCCGGTACTAGACCCTAGACATACGATTTTAAAAGTTAACTCTTGTAATCTTCAGTCATCAAAATAGACTATCATCAGATGTAGCTAATTTTAGTTGAGGAAGTTACAGAGTAAAGATATAACTTTTCAAAAGTGTATAACAGATAAGAACTTATGAGAAAACTACCTCATCTATCATTTATGGATAAGTATTTTAATTCTTATCATTTAGTGTATCATTCATCATTTAATGATAACTGATCACTTTAATCATAATTACATTGATGTGTTTGATGATTTAACTGCTTGACTGATTTGCCATTTTATGCTTACTTATGAAATTTTCATTATGACATGTATGCAGTGCATTTTAATATTTATTTAGGTAAATATTACTGATTACTGTGTAGTATATCTCTCACACTTACTTCACTGCGGTCGCCAGAAACTACTTGAATATTACTTTCAGTTGTCTTTCACTGCTGAGGTTAAACTCTACACATTGGTTTAGATTCTGCTGTCATTGGTTCACTCTTGTCATTCTAGCTTAGCTCTGATTTTGATAGATACATAGGAGCTTACCTGAATTTAGCCATTAGCAAATATGGACTCACCTTCCCAGGATCTAGATCATCTGAAGGCGTGCACAGATTACTTAGAGTCCACGAGAAGGTTAGGCATAATAGAGGGCTTAACAGGAGAACAATTAGAAACATACATCAGAGACGAGATGAAAGAGTGGGACGTGGCGGAGGAACAGATGAATAAAACAATTGATGAGTTATTTGAAGCAAAAGAGCGTAGCAAAACTGAAGAAGCAGAGATTAATAAACAGCATATGGAAGTAGTCAATGCAGAGAAGCTAACCTTTCTAGCGGAACATAAGGTAGGAGATATGGATGTTCACCCAACCAGGAAGGAAGGGACATATTTGCCAACCACCGCGGAATCAGAGTTAGTGGACCGGGAACTACAGGTTCTCATTCGACCCAGTCCTAAACGGAAAAGAGGGAAGAAAAAACGTGCCAGGGGCATTTCAAGCAGTCACAAACGTGATAACTGTTTGCACCACGGAAATTGTGGTTTAACTGGTCCGCCAGTACAAGACTCCCAGGAATCTCATTTTACTTCAACGAGGGGTGAAACTCAAGAAGAAGAGGACCTGAGGACATCTTTTAAGGAGGTCAGATTAAATTAGTCTACACCTTAGGAAACTGCTGACGCAGACGGGCTATGACACCACACAGACACATTGGCACCTTCTTGCCCAGGTAGACCCGGGCTGAATCAACAATGAACTGGGCCAGTGGGTGAATAAAGGCAATTACCTGTAGAAAGGTGTGAAATCCCTGATAAGACTCGAGGGGCTAATAATGGTCAGATCCACAGGTGTGAAGGCTAGTGTGCATGCAGAAAGAATTTTTATGACTGAACAGACTTGGAGATAATTGCAATTAACGTCAGGAGGAGATAAGAAGAATTTATGAATGGAATTCCTGGGAGATAAGTGTCTACTGCTAGGCTAGGTATAAAAACCCACGATAGACCTTTTCCCTTTAGATTAAGTCTGACTTCAGAACAGGTAGGAACTATCTCAATGTTTGTAGTCATATGCATGATTATTATGTTAGATTTCACTACAAAAGTTATTTCTTAGTTACTGATTTTCAGTCTATATCTGATCTAGGTTATTGCAAGAACTATCATTGTCATAGGTTACTTGAGTGTTCTTTCTGAGTTCTGTGTTCAATATCGGATTGCTTTGAGTGCTGCCTTATGTGAGACAGATCTTGTCTGGGTATACTTTTAGGTGTCTTGGTAGATGCTTGGCATTTCTTTGTACACTATCCTAGTTGCTTTTTGGTGTGTGCATTTGTTGTACAGAATATAGTCAACTGACTATTTATTTAATTCTTACAAAAGCAGTAACTAAGTGGTGATTAAACCGGGCAGCTCAGCAAATATGGCTGGTCTGTGTGGGAACTTCAATTAGACTTGTTGTATATCTCATTTTGTAGCTATACAATATTAGTACTCATTAATAATGCCTGATGCTATTATGTTGAGTATCATTAGAGGTCCATCTTGAAGTAATATAATGTTTACGGATATGTTGGATGTATGTATGTGTAATTTCATATGAATATACGATGCTAGGAATATGCTTCGTACCTATTCTTTTTGTGTATATACGTCTCATTTCGTATACATACAAACTTACTAGTGCAGTATGCTATTATGTTAAAGTATCATAATATGTCTAGTTTAATTAATATGTTTATGTGTATTGGATGTTTGATATATTGATTTGTCATATGCAAACCTACCAATATGAAGTGTTATGCTATTGTCTGCGCATTGGCACATTGGCCAACAATTGTGTGGGAAGCAGAGGTGTAATGGTACAGACATTACCCACAATTGTTATAGGGTATATGGTGCTAAACCTTTTCATCGTATGGTGGAGGGTAGTTCACGGAAGTCTGGCACAGATACTGGTCACGGCTTGTAAGCCCGGATGACCCGGCATTATTATAATGCCATTACCGATCCTGTGAGCTGCTAAACTAACTTTGGACGGAGCGGCTGTACGACACAGAATTTCTGTATTAGCGACATGGACATGGGGCGGCAGAAATGTAATCATTACAGGCGTGTGAGACAATTGAAAAGCCCGTCCCAGACTAAAGACAGTAGGGAGAAGGAGGATGGTGAACACAGTAGAGCTGGAAGATAAACTTGGCCAGACTGGTCATTGTATATGTTTGTGTTATATGTTTTAATTAGGATTGCGCTGATGTAGAACTGATATAACACATTCTTGACTTCTTTCAAGCTCTCACAAGGAGCACCTATGTTGTAGATCTCAAGGACGAGTGAAGACTAGGAGTGTCAGGACTGACAGGATCGTCAGAATACCGGCAAGCTGTTTCTTTTGTTGAGTCTACTGGAGAGTGGGGATCTGGACCACAGTTCCAGATAGATGAAGTAACAAGTAAAGTTACGTAATGTTTCTCATCACAATATGTTATATGATTTCATCATCCCCATATTGAAAAACATCAGATGTCTATGATTAGTAAATAAATGTTGTAGTATTGTAACTCATAGTTCTCTCGTTATATTTTAATTCCAATTGTGCATACGTGTTGTTGTGTACATTTGTGGGGGTTCACTTACACATCAAGGAAAGGAGCAGTCAGGGAGAAAAACCTGTACTAGGATAGTTGTCCTTAAACTTTAATTCAGACTTAAAAATCTATCCTAGCTAACCTTCTCTTTCCTATACCTTGGCGAATATTCAGCACAGTTCATTTCAATTTAGTAACGAGCCACTTAGAGCTGTACGTTGGATATTCAGGGCTTAATCTGTAGTTCAGCCATATAGATTTTGTCCCTAGTCAGTTTCTGACTATTTAGGGTTGCTCGCCAGTGAATAATATTTTCATCTAGCCGGTGGGGCACCCCGACTTCTGACACCCACTCTATCCAAGTTGTTACTTTAAGTATTTCTATACCTACTCTAGGGGGGTATGGGGTGCCAGGCATTGGTAGCACTTTTGGTAAGGATGACTCTCATGTCCTTTTCAGGACCCATCCCCCACTGATCCAAGTCTGACATCCAGATCCCGCCTGTGGCTCCTAGCAGATGTCAGCATGCGACAGCGGCCACACCCCGGGCAACAGCTGGGAGAGGCTGGCTAACCAGGCGTGGGTCGCCGATTTGGTGTCAAACCAAGCAGTAAACTAGGGTGTGCCTACCTAACATGCGAAGACAGGATTCGGCAGACTGCGCGGATGAAATCACTGATGATTCAACGGGCAAGACGGCGTTTACCTGCAAAGCGTTGTTGAACGTAATGAGCACAGAAAGGCACGTAGAGCGCCCTGGTCATCCACTGCACCTGTATTCGTCTCCAGTCGTCTTGACTTGTCTTGCCACTGGACTCAGATGGACTCAGGCGAGAGAGTGAGGTCGACGAATTGCGCAACCTTTCCTCACTTTAATCCAATTCATCGCGCAAGTCATTCTTCATCCAACTTCATATATCACCTTCAAGCCCTGTGGCGATGGGCGAGCGGCGAAGCGGCAGGCGTGGGGACTCTGGCAGCGTTAGTCGCAGACCTGCATACAGGCGGCTCAGGCCATATGGTCGTCTTCTACTCACTGGAGTAGCAGTGGGATTCGGCAGCCCCCTGAGTCATTGAGCAGCCCTCTATAGGAACACACTGCTCACCTCCATAGCATGAGGAAGGGGCTAGAAAAGGTGCTCTAAACAGTGTCTGCTCCATCATTATCTAACCAGCTAGTCGCGGTTGGTAGGTACCAAATACTGCGGTCGACATACAAAGAAAAAACAGGCAAAGCTAAAAGAGCTAACCATATTCCCTTGACAATCGGAACTTGGAACGTACGCACTCTACTTGATGGAGGCGGCGCGTCGGGCTCTGAGAACAGCACTGATTGGGAGAGAGCTGGGCAGGCACAACATCGACATTGCAGCCTTGAGCGAGACACGACTTGCAGATGAAGGCCAAATCTGTGAAGTAGGTGCCGGCTACACATTTTTCTGGAGTGGAAGGAAAAGCGAGGAAAGACGCCAGTCTGGTTTGGGATTTGCCATTAAGTCGGCCCTGGTTGGCAAACTAGATGAATTTCCGAAGGCTATAAATGACAGGCTTATGACTATTAAGTTACCCCTTCCGAAAGGGAAGAAGCATGCAACCATCGTGAGTGTCTACACACCAACCATGACAAATGAAGATGACGTCAAAAACAAGTTCTATGATTGATTGATTGATTGATTGATTGATTTAGGAACCGACATCACAGCATTCGGGACATTCTCATAAGCGCTCCGTCCCCATCCTCAGCAGCCAGCGAAGAGTTCCAACACTAATAGTTCCAGTAGCAATCTGATTATATGTCCGTCTCGCCTTTCCTCTGAGCGTCGAGCGTCGGCCAGATCCCCTCGTCACACCTCGCTGTCTCATTCTTACCAGACTATGGTGATCCATTTGCTCCTCCGAGGTGTACACGTGCTCCCACAAGGCCGCAACCACGTCTGCCTTGTCATGCATCAATACTCCACCAAGTTTTGCCGAGCCAGCCAATCTGTCCGCCTGTTCATTCCCCAGCACACCGGCATGCCCAGGAGAAAAGATCCAGGTTATGCTTGCTACCCGTGACCTCCGAAGCGAAGCAAGCCACTCTGCACGAAGCTTGCCTGTTCTCACCCTTCTCAGCATGCTTTCTGAGTCAGTTACAATCACAATGTGTGTATGCATCGTGTTTTCTATCCAGTGGAACGCTGCACTGACCGCCTCCACCTCCATTCTTAAGCTAGATGTAGTGTCATCATACGCCAGGCTCTCCTGCACCAAACGCCGACCATTAGTTTTTGCCAAGAACCCCCAGGCACTTCTCCTACCTCTCAACACCGACCCATCCGTGTAGATAATCACAAACAAGTTCTATGAGAACCTGCACAACGTATTTTCCAAAGGAGACAAACTTATACTCCTTGGGGACTTCAATGCTTAAGTAGGCAAGGACACCGCCTCTTGGAATGGCATCATTAGAAAATACGGAGACGGAAATTGTAACAGCAATGGGCTCCTCCTCCTTCAAACCTGTGCCGGACACGATCTCCTGATCACCAACACAATTTTCCGTCTTCCCACGAGAAATAGGACATCATGGATGCACCCTCGCTCGAAACACTGGCACCTCATTGACTATGTCATCGTCGGGAGGAGTGACAGACAAGACGTTCGGGTGACAAAATCCATGTGTGGTGCCGAATGTTGGACAAACCATCGTCTCATTATCTCGAAAATAAACATACATATCAAACCACCACGGCGTCCTTAAGGGGCAAAAATGCAAAGAAAACTAAATGTCACCCGCCTAAACAGCAATAAAATGCAGCTGTCGTTTGAAAACATGCTGGAAGACCGCCTCAAGCCAAATGCTGCAGCTAAACAGGATGTGGAAACAGAGTGGAGAGCCCTAATTTACAACACTGTTATGGAAATCCTGGGCCCAGCCCCTCGAAAGCATAAAGACTGGTTTGATGAAAATTCTGAAGACATCAACCAATTGCTGGCCGAGAAACATCTTCTCCTCAAGGCACATTTGAATGACCCGAAGTCAACATAAAAAAAAAAGATGCCTTCAATAACATTCGGAGAGTAGTGCAACAGAAACTTCGGCACATGCGGGACTCCTGGCTGAGCAACAAAGCAGATGAAATGCAAGGCTTTGCTGACAGACATGACATGAAAAACTTCTACGACTCACTGAAAGCGGTCTACGGTCCTCCATCGCCAGACATATTTCTCTTCCTCAATGCAGATGGGGGAACATTGGTTACCGATAAGAAAGAAATCCTTCAACGCTGGGCAGAGCATTTCAGCAACATCTTAAATGCAACTTCTTTCTTCGATGATGAAACCATCAACTGCCTTCCCCAAGTTCCCACTAATGATACACTTGATGACCTGCCAACCATAGAGGAACTAAACAAAGCCATCCAGCAACTTTCAAATGGAAAGGCGCCTGGTCCTGACTCCATCCCAGCAGAGATATACAAGGCAAGTGAGCCGGTCCTAATAGAGCAGCTTCACCAAGTCTTTATAAACATATAGGTGAACGAGACCATGCCACAAGATTTCAAGGACGCGTCAATAGTCCACCTTTACAAACGTAAAGGAAACTGCCAATCCTGTGACAACCACCGAGGCATCTCTTTGCTCTCAATCGCAGGGAAGGCACTCGCCAGAATTTTTCTCAATCGCCTCACGGCCCATCTCGATCAAGGTCTTCTTCCTGAGAGTCAGTGTGGCTTCAGAAAAGAACGAGGAACTGTTGACATGATTTTCGCTGCAAGGCAGCTGCAAGAGAAATGTCAGGAACAGAACTCTGAAATGTACTCCACTTTCATTGACCTTACCAAGGTTTTTGATACGGTCAGCAGAGAAGGACTGTGGAAGATTATGGCAAAATATGGCTGTCCACGAAAGTTTGTCCAAATTGTCCGGCTATTTCATGATGGCATGCAGGCAAGAGTACAGGAAAATTGTGAACTGTCTGAGCCCTTTCCTGTCACCAATGGAGTGAAACAAGGATGTGCCCTGGCACCATCACTGTTCAGCCTTATATTTTCAGCTATGCTGACGAATGCCTTCGAGAACAGTGATATTGGAATAGACATCAACTACCGCATGGATGGAAAGTTGTTCAATCTCAGAAGACTGAAAGCCAAAGCCAAAACCAAAACTAACAGCGACACCGTCAGAGAACTGCTGTTTGTTGATGATTGCGCTCTATACGCCAACTCAGAGGCTGACATGCAACACAATGTTTCAGCTTTCTCATATGCCTGTGCCAACTTTGGGCTCAACATCAACTTGGAGAAGTCTGTAGTTATGTACCAGCCAGCTCCAGGGAATAATCACACCGTACCGAATATCAAGGTGAAAGGTCATAGACTAAGTGTTGTGGACAAATTCACCTATCTTGGCAGCACCGTATCACAAACTGCAACAATTGACGATGAGGTGAATGCAAGAATCTCCAAGGCCAGCGCAGCCTTTCGCAGACTGCTCAAGAATGTATGGGACAGAAATTGAATAAGCCTGCAAACAAAGCTGAAAGTCTATAAAGCAGTTGTATTATCCACACTGCTATATGCTTGTGAAACATGGACTGTTTACCAGCGACATGCTAGGAAATTAAACCACTTCCATACTGTCTGCTTTAGGAAGTTATTGAAGATTAAATGGCAAGACAAGATCCCAGACAAAGAAGTTCTAGAAAGTGCATCCATGCCCAGTATTCACACTCTACTAATGAAAAATCAGATTCGCTGGGGCTGGTCACTTAACTCGTATGCCAGATTACAGGCTCCCTAAACAATTTTTTTACGGCGAGCTGCGTTGTGGTAAACGCTCCCAAGCTGACCAGAGAAATGATTTAAAGACACTCTGAAAGTCTCACTGAAAGCTGTTGGAATTCATCCTGACACCTGGGAGACTGCTGCTAAAGACCGTAATTCATGGCGTACATCATTACATAAGGGTGCAGTCACTTGTGAAGCAACTAGGACTGCAAGAGCTGTGAAGAAAAGGCCTGACAGAAAAACCACTGCAGGAGATCCTCCTCGCATTGTCCGCATTGTCAAAGAACTTTTCGAGCCGTGATAGGCCTTATCAGCCATCTTAGAACTCACGGCTCTATACTTTCAACCCCACTGGATGAAATGAATGGTCATCATCATTCTTGAAGGACAAACAACATACCTACTCTATCCATGTTGTTACTTTAGTCATTTCTATACCCACACTATCGAAGTTGTTACTTTAAGCATTTCTATACCCACTCTATCCAAGTGGTTACTTTAAGCATTTCTATACCCACTCTATCCAAGTTGTTACTTTAATCATTCCTATACCCACTCTATCCAAGTTGTTACTTTAAGCATTTCTATACCCACTCTATCCTGCTCTCTACCCTTTCAGTGAGTTGAAGCAAGCTAGGAAGTATGTGCAAAAGGCTGTCAGGCAGTGTGCAAATGATTATTGGATTAAGCTATGTGAGTCCATTCAAAATGCAAGTGATAAGGGAAACATCAGAAGCATGTATGAAGGGATAAAGAAAGCATGCGGTCCAATGATCAAAAGATCTGCACCACTGAAAACCTTGACTGGAGAAATCATCACTGATAAGAAACAGCAGATGGATAAACGGGTATAACACTATTTGGAGCTTTACTCAAGTGAAACCAAACTAGCGGATGATGCCCTCAAAGCCATAGAGGTCCTGCCAACTCTTGACCACCTGGACAACGTCCCACTATAACAGAAGTTAAGCGTGCTATAAATGAACTTGCATCTGGCAAGGCTCCGGGTAAGGATGGGATTCCAGTAGAGGTTACCAGGAGTGGGCTAGACTCACTCACTCTACAGATCCACCAGCTAATAGAGCTATGCTAGCGAGAAGCAAAAGTCCCACAGGATTTCAAAGACTCAAGCATCATAACACTGTACAAGAACAAGGGCGATCGGAGCGACTGTAACAACTATAGGGATATCTCACTTCTGTGTATTGTTGGGAAAGTATTTGCCAGAATTATTCTGCGCAGACTTCATGTTCTAGGAGATCGGGTCTACCCCGAATCACAGTGTTTATTTCGACAGAACCGGTCTACCATTGATATGACATTCTCATTGCGACAAATGCAAGAAAAATGATGTGAACAGAATCAGCCACTGTTTATTGCCTTCATCGACCTCACAAAGGCATTTGATTTGGTCAGTCATGAGGATGGAATCATTGTGGAATCATTCCACACAGGCCTGAAGGGTATAACAATGTTTGATTGTGCAACTTCAGAAGAATTTGAAATCAAGAGTGGAGTTAAGCAAGGTTTTGCACTAGCTCCCACCCTCTTTGGAATATACTTTTCACTTCTTCTGAAATATGCCTTTCGTGATCAGGGTGGTGGTGTATACATTTGCTCACGCTCAGATGGCGGACTCTACAATGTTCAGAGATTGAAGGCCAAGACCAAAATTAGGAGGGTACTGATCAGAGAGTTGCTTTTCGCAGATGATGCTGAAATTACGACCCGCTCTGAGGAAGAATTACAACGTCTAATATCTGCATTCTCCAATGCTTGTCCTGAATTTGGTTTAACAATTAGCAAAAAGAAGACATAGATTATGTCATAAGGTGCCCATGGGGTACCATCAATCTTTATTGATGTCGCCGAACTAGAGATAGTAGAACATTTTACATATCTAGGATCAGAGGTAAATAACAAATTACCCCTAGATCAGGAAATCAACATCAGGATTGGTAAGGCAGCAACAACAATGAACAAGTTAACAAAAAGAGTCTAGGAAAACAGGAAGCTTACTGCTAAAACAAAAGTCCTTGTCTATCAAGCCTGTGCCCTTAGTACTCGTCTTTATGGCAGTTAAGCCTGGTCAACTTACTCACACCAAGAGAAACGTTTAAACAGCTTTCATATGCGGTGTCTGCGAAGAATACTCGGTACTAAATGGTAAGACAAAATCACGAATACTGAAGTATTGGAAAGATCAGGTTGTGTGACGGTTTTTTTCCATGCTCAGTCTTCGTAGACTTAGATGGATAGGACACGTTAGGAGGATGGATGGTGGTAGAATACCAAAGGACATCTTTTTTGGTGAATTACAGATGGGTAAGAGATTTCAGGGTCGACCTCTACTATGATACAAAGATATGTATAAACGGGACATGATTAATACAGGCATTGATAATGCACATTGGGAGCAAGTCGCAGCTGAACGTGTTGCATGGAGGGAAAATATCAGAAATGGAATAAAGACAAAGGAGAAAATGATTGCAGATAAGTGACACAACGAGCGTGCGAGACGTAAGATGGTGCATGATGATGGAAATGACGATGTGTTCACATGCATCCACTGTGGACGAACATTTACAGCGCGAATTGGCCTTATTAATCAAATTCGCTATTGCCATAGGTTGAAGTTATTATGCCTTCTTTTGTAGCACAATGTGCCAAACTATCGTCTGTCAAGACGGCAAGGTGACAATGGTAATATCCACTCTATCCAAGTTATTATTTTTTTTCTGCATATCCCTTACAGGACGTTACAGTCAATATCAGCATTTTCAGCTGCTGTTGATGTACTAGGCAAGATTACGCTCAGTAGTTTGTCATAACTTTCTGAGCGACCGGCTCACACATTACGTGCGTTACCAACGCGGTGAGAACCGCTACCGATTCTCGCGCAGGTTACGTTACTCACGAGAATATATGGGATTATGGAGAAAGACGTTAACCCGTAAGCCAGGGAGACCGGCTAAGTTATTACTTTAAGCATTACTATACCCACTCTATCCAAGTTGTTACTTTCAGCATTTCTATACCCACTCTACCCAAGTTGTTACTTTCAGCATTTCTGTACCCACTCTATCCAAGTTGTTGCTTTAAGCATCGCTCTACTCACTCTATCTATGTTACTTTAAAAGTTGCTATGCTCAATATGTCGTAGTTGTTGCTTTAGACATGTCTATACTCATTATGTCCTAATTGTTGCTTTAAGCATTCCTATACCCACTCTGTCCAGTTTCTTACTTTAAATGTCTTTATCCACTGTACCCCACATATTAATATACATCTAGATCATGTTTTCACTGCGTACTTTGTTTCCGTGTTCTTCTCCGCTATTTTTAATTAAAACTGTATAACGTCTATCGATATTGGAACAAATAGTTATGTGGCCACTAGCAATCGGCAAATATTTAACATCAATTACTATAATTACCGAAGTGCAATCCCGCCCGCCATTACTTGCAACCATTTTCATAGTATTATTAGACAACTAATTAGGACAACCACCCAGCAGTTTGTATCCCTGCGGCTGTACCAAGGGGCGACAATTTCGCGTTGCTTTTTCCAGATAATTCTCCCGTTTGCTGCTGTAACAATTATCACATGAGGAAGTCGAGCATTTTGTATTCCCAAAAATTAACCATCGACTATTAATTATCCTAAGTAAGGAATCCAGTCGAGATATAAGGAATAAGACGGCTATTAGTTACTGACAACACTTAACTATAGTTAATCATGCAGGTTTCAAATGAGAAAATAATCCTATTAACGAAACAAAATGTCCACCTCATTCAACCTGATTTCATAGCATTGGTTATAATTGTTTCTTGACCGTACTGGATCCTAGAGACAGTGCACACAAGTGCGAGTCTGCTTCCTGGATGACTCCAACAAATCAATTATTCGCTATGTGACAGGCCCAGTTCCAGAGGGTGACATTCCGACACTTTTTGGGGTCTGACCAGGGCCGGATTAAGCCATCTTGGTGCCCTAGGCACAAACCCACATGGGTGCCCCCTACTGCCCCGGGCCCCCGATCCTCCACTGACTGCTGGTATGTTCAATATTATGCAAAAAACTAACTAAGAAAAACAGTTGTGAAATGTAAACACATATGTTTGTACTACTATCACTCATATAAAACCTACAATAAGGTATTTCTGTATTAAAATTAATAGTTAATTAATATTGTAATAATAGTAGACAAAAATACTGTAACTTTTTTGATAGATAGGAAAGTCAGAGAGAGCACACATTTACATTTTAAAGTTCTTTTTTCTAGATTTACGTCTGGCAAAGTTTTTGAGTACATCATCAAAGTTAATTTTGCGCAACAAGTCTACCTCAATCATCAGCAAAGATAAGGAATCAAGCCTTTCTTGTTTCATTGTCGATCTACTTGGATTTTTTGTACGTTTCAACTGAGAAAAAGAGCGCTCAGTTGAACAGTTCGTAACCATTAATGTTAAAAAATATGCGCAAGGCGATTTCTACATTTGGAAAAGTACACTCGATGTTGCCTCTAACTATTACTTTGTAGAGTTCTGCATGACTGAACGTGTTGTCAGATTTTGATGCACGAAACTTGTGGCGAATATATGAGTGGAACTGTTGTAGTTCAGTATATAAATTATTGTTCAGATCTTCAGGATAAGCATTTATTAGTCCTTCACAACACTGAGATGTTTGTGGTACATCGACCAAACAAGAAAATCGAACTGCTAGATCATTATATACCTGTCCTCGTCTACTCATCTCTGTCTCAAGTTTGTCAACAATGGTGTAGAAAGCAGATATACGAAATTTGTCTCTGGCATTCAATGACCACTGTCTTTCGTTTACGATTACGGGTCAAAGTTGACAAAGTTGACACACCTGGTGTTATTTCTTTTGCAGCTTCTTCAAATCTTTCAAATTCATTCCTAGATTCATGCAAGTGATCTGCTAGTGAAGAATACAAATTAGCACACGTTTTCAAGTTCACGTGCTCATTTTGTAGAGCTTGACTGACCCTGTGAAAATGTTGTAACACTTCTTCCCAAAAGACAAGCATGAAAGCAAATTCTAATTCTTGCATCTTCTTTGCAATGTTTTCTGCTTCTCTTCTGGTGTCCCCCTTCTGTTACTGGTCTTCTTGTAAACATTCTAACGCTTCTATAATCTGAGGATGAGACATTAAAATGGCTTCAGTTGCAACAGCATGTGCTTCCCATCTAGTATCGGAAAGAGACTTTACCAGTTTTTCATTCACAAGGCATCCTTTCAGAATCTTCCATCTTTTGGTTGAAGCTGAGAAAAAAGTATAGATCAGTTGCACTGTATGGAAGAAGTTTACTGCCTCTAAACAAGAGTCAACGGCACTTCTGCCTACCAGATTTAGTGAATGGGCAGCACAGGGTATGTATATATAAATAATGTGCGATTTAATATTACATTTGCGATTTGCTTATGCCATGCAATTACCCTACCGAGACAATATACACATTTTTCTTGAGGACTTGTGGTGCCCCCCAAATGCTTGGTGCCCTAGGCACGTCCCTTGTTTGCCTAATGGTTAATCCATCCCTGGGTCTGACAGAGAAGCTAGATGATTAAGATGATATCATCTTGAAGTCAAGAAATATATACACACACACACGCGCGCGCGCGCACGCACACACACACACACACACACACACACACACACAGAGTAGTACCTCGGGTTACGAACTTAATTCGTTCCAGAACTCGGTTCGTAACCTGAAATGTTCGTAACCCGAAACATTGAAATCAATGAAATAGAGACATCCGTGTTAAGATGAAAGAATCGTTCTTTCTTTTTTTTTAACATCCGGTCGTTTACCTGACAAATCGCAAAGAAAACGTGTACCTCACGTATTAAATCATGAGAAAGAAAACAACCAAATAAATTAAATTAAAAATTTTTTTTTTTTTAATTTAGTCTACCTTTCTTACCAAGAAAAGGATCATGGGAAATTTGTCACTTTCTTTTTTATTCTGAATCATTAGTTTCAGGAGTTTCTTATCGCTATTTCTTGGCAGCCGACTGGGAATCTTTCTGCACCAAGTAACTAAAAGGAAATGTGTCGCTTCCTTTGCTGGAGATTCTGTCTGCAGTGCGCCATCGCGTTATCATTCATCAGGTTTACTGCCCTGTTAGCAACAAGTTTGTTTGGATGATGGTTCACAATGAAGTCTTCGACGTCTGCCCACATGCTGCAAATTTCTTTTATCATGGCAGTTGAAACGATCACTGGCTCCTCATCATCGGACGTCTGTTCTTCCTTTAATGTCTTTAGCTGTTCATTCTGAAGATCCACAAGCTCATCTGTAGTGAGCTCTCCACTGTGGTCCTCAGTCAGCTCCTCAAATCGTTGCCATCGACTTCCAGGCCCATATTTTTGCCCAAGAACACAATCTAATCCTCTACAGCTACTGCGTCTGCTTCTAATCCTTCAAACACTTCTCTCTCTGGTACACACGATGGCCAAACTTTCTTCCAGGCAGACTTCAAGGTAATGGTGGGGACATCATTCCAGGCCTTGTCAATGAGGTAGAGGCAGTTGAGGATGTTGAAGTGGTATTTCCAGTAATCTCTCAGAGTCAATTCAGTGTCATTAGTGACCTGAAAACACCTTGAGAAGAGCTCCTTTGTGTACAGTTTCTTGAAGTTAGAGATCACTTACTGGTCCATGGTTTGAAGCAGAGGAGTGGTGTTGCGATGCAGAAATTTGACCTTGATGAAGCCATTCTCCATGACCAAGTCCTCCTCGAGACCTGGTGGGTGGGCAGGAGCATTGTCCATAAGCAGCAGACATCGAAGGGGTAGATTGTTTTCTTCTAGGTATTTCTTCACACTTGGGGCAAACACTTTAGTCAGCCATTCCATAAAGATGGTTCTCGTCATCCATGCCTTAGCATTAGACTTCCACATCACAGGCAGTTTGCTTTTTTGGACATTGTTGCGTTTAAAGACGCGAGGATTTTCTGAGTGGTAGACCAACATTGGCATAATCTTGCAGTTACCACTGGCATTGGCAGAGAACAGCAGAGTTGGTTTGTGCCATGGCATTGCTTTCTCCTCCTGGATGATAAAGGTCCTCCTTGGCATTTTCTTCCAGAAGAGGCCCGTTTCACCACAATTAAAGACTTGTTGTGGAACATAGTCTTCCTCTTTGATGATCTTATAAAATTTCACTTTGAACGCTTCTGCTTCTTTATCTTTAGAACTTGCAGTCTCTCCGTGCCTAATTACACTATGAATGCCACTTCTTTATTTGAAATTTTCAAACCAGCCTCTGCTGGCTCTAAAATCCTCAGTCTCAGCACTTGTACCAAGCCATTTCGACAACAAATCACTGTGCATCAGCTTCGCATTTTCACATATTATTGCCCCACTAACACTGTCTCCTGCAAGTTGCTTTTTATTGATCCAGATCAAGAGAAGATTTTCAACTTTCTCTTAAATTGTAGGTCTTTGCTCTCGCAGCTTAGTTACGCCCTTAGCCACATCGACTGATTTGAGTAGCTCTTTGTTCTTTACGATGGCGGATTGATATTGCCATGCTGTACTCATTAGCGATGTCACACACACCAACGCCATTTTCAAATTTCATAATTATTTCCTTCTTTACCTCCACTGTTATACGTTTCTGCTTCCTCGCAGCACTACTACAGAGGTATGTCAAAGAGTAAGCACAGACAAGTCACTGAAATTGTTCTGGAGACTACATAAAAGCATGAGTGGGGTAGCCAAGAATAAGAGCATTTCTGACTTCCAAGATGCTGACCTCATCTGGCGGAGGACTTACAAGGACAAAGCCCTCTTTGACGCTATCTAGACAGACATAGGAGGCCGAAATCTTGCCAAGGAGGTTACCTCAGACAGGTGCAAGGCCCAGAACATTTCGGATGACGATACAGTGACAGTGAACGAAATCAAGGCTGTGCTTTGACGATCAAAAAACAGCTCTCCAGGGCCAGATGGCATAAGATATGTCGACATCAATTGGTGTACCGACAACAAGCTAGAGAAACTAGCAGACATGTATAACAACAGCATAGGGAGTGCTGGCATCAAGGAGGAGTGGTTACCAGCTATCTGATTCCCATTGCCGAAGCCTGGCAAAGACCACACACAAATTCAGGGATATCGAGTTATAATCATGCAGAATACAATAGGCAAGCTGCTGGAGAAGTTAATTGCCTGAAAAATATCAAGCCAGCTAGATGGGCAAGGTGTTTTCCCACCTACCCTGGGTGGGTACCGTCCAAAATGAGAAACCTGGACCAATGCAGCAGTTTTTGCCCATGATGTCTATGAAGGTTTCCATTCAGGCATTGAAACCTTTGCTGCAGCGATTGATCTTGAGGACGCGTACAACAGAGTACCATTGGATGTTTTAATGCTTTAGCTTCTTGAACTTAAAATAAGTCAATTCCTCCTTAGTTGGATCGCTGCAGCCCTCTTCCAACGGAAGGTAGTTTTTAGATGTGGCAGTTGACTTCGGAACCAACAACAATATGTCCTGGTCTACCACAGGGATCACCATTATCTCCGGTACTGTTCAACGCCTACACTGTGAGAATCACCAGCGAGCAGATCAATGGACCGGGGAGGACACTGTCATTTGCCGACGATGTTTTAGTGTATCGTCAGGGGAAGGATAGGAATCAGGTTGCTGTAGAACTACAACCCGAACTCAGTCGCATAAGTACTTGGTGTGTTGAAACTGGGGCAATGGTCAACCCAATAAAGGCAACAGTGACATGGTTCTTGTTGAATAATCATATTGTCAACACTCCAACACCAACTGTTAATCTGTGTTCAGAGATGGTGGAAAGAACGCAGGCAATGAATTACCTGGGGATACGGTTTGATCCAAGCCTTGCTTATAATGAGCACATAGACCAGGTGATAACAAAGGCCAAGCGGGGTTTGGCTGCGATGCGGGTGATGGCGGCAGCAAACTGTGAGCAGCGCCATCTATGTCTTCTATACGAGGAACTGTTCATGTCGGTTTTTGAGTATGCAATGGTAATCGTGACTCTCAGCCGTAAGCGGATAGAAAGGATGGAAAGGATACAGAATGAAGCTATGCGCATTATCCTTGGACGTACAAGTGATACAGCATGCAGGGCGATGCGCTACCTTCTTGATTTTTCCAACCATTGAAGAGAGAATACAAATTTGCAGAGCACGTGCCTACCGCAGAGTTAACGTAAACACGCAACATCCACTGCATAGTGAAATTATGAAGGTGAAGGGCAGCAGGTCAAAAAGAGGACGGTTGTGGATGGGTCAAGCCGAAGACATTCTTCATCAGGTGTGTTGACTTAAGGACTTAGAACCTGGCGAGGAGTGGCTACAAGTGCCAACAGATTTCTGTACGTCCTTTTCAGTTTGCATCCAACTAGACAGAAAATGCAGGCAAGAAAATCAGACTGCTGTGGAGGCTAAAGTACAAGCGTTGATTTTCGAGAATTCGCTAGACGGTGATGCTGTCATTTACACAGATGGGTCGGTCGTCCGACATGTGAGAAGCTCATGGGCCTTTACGGCTCAGGCCGGAGGTAGAATTGTGAAGGAGGACTCTGGTGCTTTTGTTGAGACCACAAGTAGCTAGCCTGTCAGCAAGCGATGCTTCAGGCATTACGGGATAACTTCTCTCGCACCACACAAAAAGATTTGTCAGTCGTACGAGAGGTATTGATTACACATTTTATTGCCACTGGCTCTTTACATTACATCAATGCACAGAACGGTCGCTAATAAATCACACATGAATACACCACAGAATTGCCTATCACTAGTCGTTCCTAACCCTACTGCTAATTCTATCTACTAGGCTAAAGAATACGCATCGACGCTAAGCGATGCGTTCACTACGAAGTCTGTCCCCTGTCTGAGGAATTCTCCGCGTGCTGACTACACGGCGCGCGGAGTGACCTTGTGCGTACTTCGGCTTTTTCGTGCTGCATCATTCAGCACGCTTGGAGTAGTGGTCTCTCTTGAGTTTCAATCCAGTTCTCTGTATCTGTCACGCTGGCGTGATTATGCCGTGACCAGAGTGCTTACTCTCTGGTTGACACCTCCGTGTCTCATGAGAGAACTGTTTGATAGTTCCCCTTCCTATTTACCACCTACACCTACCCTGCCCTCATGTAGGGGCACTGGGTTACCTCTCATCTACTTGAGGTAGACCACTCATTCAGGGTGGTCTTCCCTGAGTCTTTGACACACACCCTCCCCTCCTGTGTTGCGTTACAAACTTTGACTCATGGTTGTGACGCAAGAGGTTTCTAAAAAATTAGTGTATCTAATTTTTGTCAAAGACTAACTTGGTTCTGGGTAACTCAATAGACTTCTACTGACTATTGTCACAATGTAGTCTCACCTTACTTGGCTACTGGTGATCGCCACAAACTTGTCTGGTTGGCGTGAGCCCTATTCTCAATCGCAATATTATATTAATTAGAGGTTTGTCTGAACCGGACCATTGTCTTATAAGACCTGCCCTCAAATAGCAAATTAACTCACTACCCATACAAAGTTGACTTTCTTAGGGTCAACACATGAATTGCTTCATGTCCCCCATATAATATTAAACAACCCTTGCACAAGTTGTGTGCGACAGGCTTTACCTATCTCGCTTCCGCGTGTAAAGTTATCTTCCACTGTTAAGTTAGTGTTTCGTTGTCTATTGTGTCCCCTGACCCAGAGTTATCTCCCTTTGTTCTAAAATGTATGTCATTTACATGTTTGTTTTCCTGGTTGTTTGCGTGTTTGGATCTACCTAATAATATACTTTATCTTCTAACATGTGTGTCTGTCTATAATATGTAACTAAGATAGTGTTCAAGTGCCATAATTCGGTTAAACGCGGCCACAAACACGTGTATAACAATAATTCGTGACTACGTTTCCGTCTTATGAGACTTAAAATACTGTTATCCTAAGGTCTACACTAGACTACATATAACACATTCAAGACGGCACATTTCAACATTGAAAGCAAACGCTTGACGCAGACAAATAATAAAAAATCGCGTTGAGCGGCAGAAAAAATCGGCTGGTTGTCCTCACTCTCCATTTATATTTTCCATTTTCTCTTACTTTCACACTTCTGTCACACATCTTTTATCCTCCCAAAAAAAAAAAAAAAAAAAAAAACACTTTTATCCTCCCAATTATTTTAAAACCTTGAAGTGACACTGTACAAGTTTGGGCTCAGTTTGAAAAGAATTGAGCTTAATGACTGTGCGTAACTTACTGCACGAGTCATATATTTACAAATTATTTACATGGATGAGATATATACACTATATTCTCTGAAATACTAATACTACTTCTATAAATATATATATTCTAATTTGTTGTACACATCAATCTAATTTAAGGGAAGTAATCTACCTATCTAAAAAAATGAAAATGATGTGAGATGAGTTATGTACCTTTCTGAAATGGGAAATGTGAAATGTAACAAAATTATAATGTTTTAATGTTTAAATGAGAAAAAAATATGATTGATATTTTACTATACATGGTGTACATGATGTATGTTAAATGTATAATCCTTTTATCCTATACGGTATAAACTAATTTTAATCCTAAATGATGAGGTTGTTAAAATGTTCATCAAGATGGAATGAAATCAAGTAAAATGAAATGAACTAAATGGTACTATTCCTATTTAACCCAAATAGTGCTGTTGCTATCTACACTTTTTTATCCTAGTCTTTTAATTAGCTGTTATTAAATTTAAAGTTCTATCCTATTCTACTTTTATGCTAAGTAAGTGGGTAAATTAATGATTTATCTAAGCTACAAAAAAAAATCTATTATATTCACTAAATCTAATCTAAATCTATATTAAAGTAACTAATCTAACTATAATTTATCACTATCTTAAAACCTGTTATAATACATATCACATTACTAAATATATATACATGGTATTTATTTTAACTCAGGTTAGTGGTTGCCATAACGTTTAGAAATTGCTTTCGTTGGCATAGTTTATGTATACACAATTGTCCTGGGTATATTAAATACACTACACAGTCATACTTGTGTCTTATGGGTATTCTTCCACTCGTAGAGTCCGCTGGTGTCGTAGACGAGTATATTCGTGTCTGTTATTTATGCATTGTTCTGACACTGTTCTTCCATGATAACACAGGTGATTCACCGGAACACAAATGGAGCATAGTAAGTAACGAGCTGTCTATGCACACACGGTGATCGACTTGTCCTTGGAGCACAGTTCTTATTCTGCTGACTACGGACACATGGTAGTTCACTGTGCTTAGCACACAGTCCTGATCCTGATGTCTATGTATTACATAGGATATTTTACACAGGATATTTTAAGTGTACTAAATTAACATTTCTTACACTACCTTTTCCTGTGGAGTATCAGGTATTTCTACCTCAGATGGTCGACTAAGGGTATCAGCAAGAATGTTGTCCCTACCCTTAATATGCTCTATACTAAAAGTATAATTCTGTAATATTAATGACCACCTGTAGATGCGGTCGTTGCGATGCACCCCACTTTGTATGACCGTGATAGGGGAGTTATCGGTCTGGACTACGAAGTGATTACCCGCTAGAAATCGATGCAACTTCCTCACCGAATAGATGACGCTTAGGGCTTCCAACTCTGATATGGAATATCTGGACTCAGCAGGTGTGATCTTGCGGCTCACGTAGCAAATGGGATGGAAGATGCCATCATAAAACTGGCCTAGTACTGCAGCGATGGAAATCCTGCTGGCATCTGTCCTAAGATAATAAACGAGCCTAGGATTAGGCAAACGGAGGATTGGTACATTACTAAATAGGATTTTCAATTTTGACAATGCAGAAATTAATAATGCATCTTTGACATCTAATTTTACTGATGCTTTTAAAACATTTGAAAATACACTTGTAATTTCAGCTAAGTTCGGTATGAACTTACTATAATAATTTACTAAACCCAAAAGGCTCCTGACCTGCTTCTTTGTTGTAGGCATGGTCAGGTTCATAATTTTAGTAATAATTCTATTGTCAGTTTTTAGTTGTCCTTGTGAAATGACATGACCCAAAAAATAAATTTCTTGTAGGCCCAATTCAACTTTGCTCGATTTGACCGTGAGACCGAAGAGTCGCAACCTATCGAAGACATGTCTGAGTTTCAGTAAGTGTGTTGTCCAGTCATCTGTATGGACACAAATATCATCTATATATGTCACAGTATTCGTCACTCCATGTAGTAAATCTCTAGTTAAGCGTACGAAAGTGGCAGGAGCGTTACGAAGTCCGAAAGGAAGAAACCGCCACTCGTAAAGACCTAAAGGTGTTGAAAATGCAGTAAGATGGATGGATTGAGTCTGCATAGGGACCTGCCAATATCCCTTAGTAAGATCTAATTTAGAAAAGATTTTGGAGGTGGACATATCAAGGATAAGATCTTCGCAGGAAGGAATTGGTTCTGCGTCGATCTTAGTGACATTGTTGAGTTTTCTATAGTCCACACAAAGACGAATTGTGGAGTCTTTTTTCTTGACCAAGACGATTGGAAAGGAGTACTCAGATGTAGATTTTTGAATGATTCCACTAGCTTCTAAGTTAAGAATTTCCTTATTTAGACTTTCTCTATAGCTAAGTGGGATAGAGTACGGCCTGCATTTGATAGGCTTTGAGTCCGAAAGAAGGATGGAGTGTTCGATCCTGTCTGTCCTACCTGGAATGTCGGAAAATATGTCCTTATACTCTGTTATTAATTCTATTGTCTGTCGTCGTTGCTCGTCTGTTAGTCCCTGTTCTAACCGTATAGAATCTAATGTAGCAGTCTTGTCTACAATTGGAACAGGTAGTTCCATCCCGTCGTCGTCTACCTGATTCAGTACGGTGGTGGTGCTAAGTGCGTTTTCTGTATGCTCACTAGGTGTATGCATATCGTCGGCTTTGCCAGTCTCGCTAATTAGTGTAGTTGCGTTGTGTATGTCCGTCGTCTCATCAATAGGTGTGGGTGCATTGTGTTCGTCTGTCTCTAATTCTGTCTCTTGTCGTGAAAAGTAGGGTTTCAACATGTTGATATGAAATATCTTTAAGTGTCCGTTTATCGATATTTCATAATCGACATCTGAAAGTCTTTGTATCACCTTGAAAGGCCCTTGCCATGAAGTTGTCATATTATTACGTTTGTCAGGCAGTAATAGCAATACATCTTGACCAGGTTCAAGAATCATGGGTCTAGCACTTTTGTCGGGATTGTGATTGAGGATATCTGCACTGTTCACTGGAGTGAGTCTATTCTTCTCCTCCCAGGCAGCTATTTCTTCATCTGTGCAGTGTCTTAGCTGGGGTAGACACCCAAGAATTAACTCAGTACAAGGGTTGTCTAGTATTGCACATGTAAAGGTACCAGAAAGGAATGGTGTGTTTATCCGGACTCTTGCCAGAGGATAGGTTTCTATATTACCAGAAAAAGTACGGCATTTTACAGAGTCACCAGTATAATCTTTTGGATTAACCAGTTCCTTTTTTACCCCAATAATAGAGCTACCACTGTCAAGCAAACATCGGCATGGCTTATCATTGACCAATGCAGTGTGAAACATCAAATTTCCTCTGGAGGCTACAGCTGCGTTTGCATTCTCAAAGGAGGATGTTACAATGTGTCCACATTCTAATTTTCCGTCTGCATGAAATCGGTGACATCGCTCACAATTATCAAAGCATAAAATATCGTTTACACAACAAACATCTTCAGATTGGTTAAAAGGTAATTCATTCTTGACGTCACACTCAGTCTCACTCCCACTATCAGAAGATGTATCAATCAAAATTGCACTGTTGGCCTTCATTCTTTGGCGGCCCAGGCACTTATTGGAATAATGCCCGTAGCTAGAACAGAAGAAGCATTTGACTGCACGCCTGTATGCAGTTCTCTTGTTTTGTTGTTTCTTAATGACCATCTCAAGATGTGTCGGATAGTTTGGTGATTTATCGCACATAGAATAAGTATCATGAAAAAGTTGGCAATATACACATTTTGACAATTTTTGATCTTTCTTGTCGACTCTCTGAAATGGTTTTTTACTGCTACGATAGCTTTTAGGTTGGTCCTTAACAAAAGAGACTATTTCAGAGTCGATATTTGATGTTTTAAAAATATCCCTATTTGAGGAAAAATATGCTGAGCCTTTCTTCTCAAATTGTTCTATGGTTTCTATGTCTGACTGCTGAAGGAATTTAGCGAAAGGAGATGGTATTGTGGATGTGACTTTATCCATGGCTATTAAATTTTTAAGTTTTTCAAAGTCCTTTCCTATATTTGCTGCACTAAGCCATCTATTTAGTACGCTTTGGACATTCGAGACATAATCGATGAAAGTCTCACTTGGTTTTGGTTTTAAATTAGAAAATTGCACTTGATACCCAGGGGCATCAAGTAAGAAATGTTGCATTATCCTATCGTGGATGTACTGATAGTTAGATCTAAGATCAGTTGGTATTGATTCTATAACTTTAAGGGGCTCCCCACTAAGGTTCTTCATGTAAATCATAGCCCACATATCGATTGGTACTTGGTGGTATTTAAGCTGATATTCGACATTTTCTGTCCAGGCTGATATGGAATCTTCTTTACAGAATGGCTTAATAATATTTTTGTATTTATTAAATTTATTCTCTTCTTGCTGACTCTTTAGTTTTGTAGCGGAGATCTCTGAGTGTGAATCTACTTCCATACCTTTCATCTTTAATTGTGTCTCTGATTCAATCTGTATTTGTTTTTCTTTCACTCTTGCCATTTCATCTATCTCTCTTTGCTTCAACTCTCTCTCCTGATCTACTTGTTTTTGCTTTAATTCTAATTCTTTTTGTTTAATCTCTAATTCGTGATCTAACTGTTGTTGTTTCATTTCTAATTCTTTTTGTTTAATCTCCTTATCTTGTTCTAATTGCTTCTGTTTTGTTTCTTCAGCTAATTGTGCCTCTTTGTGTTTTATTTCTAATTCTTTTTGTTTAATCTCCTTATCTTGTTCTAACTGCTTCTGTTTTGTTTCTTCAGCTAATTGTGCCTCTTTGTGTTTTATTTCTAATTCTTTTTGTTTAATCTCCTTATCTTGTTCTAACTGCTTCTGTTTAGTTATCTCAGCTAGTTCTACAATCTCCTTTTGGTGTTGTCTTTCTTGTTCTCCAATCTCCTTCTGATGTTGTCTTTCTCGTGCACGTTCATCTCTCTCAGCATCTTTTGCTTCCCTAAATTTTTGATCCGCATATTGCTCTAATTCCTTTCCTGTGTATTGCAATTCCTTGCCTGCCTTTATGAAATCAGCTAAGGTTGCCATGTTGTTAGGTAATTAGCTAGAGTTGACAGGCACTTAAATATTTACTTTGGTTTATTAGATATGTTAAGTTTTTAAATTCACGGTGTACCAAAAATTATAGTCTTAGATTACACCTTGAAAAATAGATCACAAAAAATTTACTAATAGATCACACCCTGAAAAAGAGATGCATTATTAATCATATTGCACTCAAAATAGTTTGGGTATACTCATCTTAACATTCCAGAGAATCAGGTACAATCGTTCGGCAACTAAGGTTCAATCGTTCGGTACTTTGACAAACAGCTTGAGTTATTCTCATAAACAGCTCTTGTTACATCTGGTTTACAAGAGCATCAACAATTAACCATTTGCAAACGACATATGACTTTAGACAATTTGGTACAATCACATGCCCCCGGACAAAACAATGTAGTATAATTAATAGTAAATGTCAATGTCCTGTCTTCGTTCTAACGTCTTCTGCCTTCCCTAACTATTGCTGTTTAATTTATGGAAGTGTTGTGCAGACCGAGTCTTATTTGCATAGCGAAAGTAGTGCCATCGAGACGGTAACAAATAGAAAAGGTATACAAATAATTAAATAAATGCTTTGAAATAGATGTAAAGGTAATAATAATGTTTAAATAAATAAATATATTTAATAAATAGCTCGTATGAACAAATAATATGTAATATAAGCCACAGATTTAGGCGAGCAGCCGCTTGGCGATTTGTAAACAATCCTTCGCTGAATGCAAATGGCGTAGGGCAGCTGTTTGTCAGTCGCGATACGTCATAGGCGCAGCGCTATTTTTAGATTGGAAAAATCAATATTGTCGCCGGCTCGTTCTTGTGTATTGCTCCGCCGTAAATCATTTTTGACAAATATTCATAAATAAATCAGTAATTATAGAAATAAATGATATAAAACAATAATAATAATACTTACAAATCAGAAGAAAACATGTTCATAAGCACAAAATATTCTAATAAGCATAAATAAACATTATTCGGTCACGATGGGCACAGCTCGCATTTTGTTGTAGTCTGCACACGCCACTGTTAACTAACATAAATTAAACCCTGTGATTAACTGACAGTAATACTATTTTAGAGCCGTGGGTGAGTGTTTTAGCTTGAACAATTGTCCAAGCTACACTTCTGACACCACTTTATCCTAGCCTGTCAGCAAGCGATGCTTCAGGCATTACGGGATAACTTCTCTCGCACCACACAAAAAGATTTGTCAGTCGTACGAGAGGTATTGATTACACATTTTATTGCCACTGGCTCTTTACATTACATCAATGCACAGAACGGTCGCTAATAAATCACACATGAATACACCACAGAATTGCCTATCACTAGTCGTTCCTAACCCTACTGCTAATTCTATCTACTAGGCTAAAGAATACGCATCGACGCTAAGCGATGCGTTCACTACGAAGTCTGTCCCCTGTCTGAGGAATTCTCCGCGTGCTGACTACACGGCGCGCGGAGTGACCTTGTGCGTACTTCGGCTTTTTCGTGCTGCATCATTCAGCACGCTTGGAGTAGTGGTCTCTCTTGAGTTTCAATCCAGTTCTCTGTATCTGTCACGCTGGCGTGATTATGCCGTGACCAGAGTGCTTACTCTCTGGTTGACACCTCCGTGTCTCATGAGAGAACTGTTTGATAGTTCCCCTTCCTATTTACCACATACACCTACCCTGCCCTCATGTAGGGGCACTGGGTTACCTCTCATCTACTTGAGGTAGACCACTCATTCAGGGTGGTCTTCCCTGAGTCTTTGACACCTGACTATGGAAGTCATG
This sequence comes from Cepaea hortensis, assembly GCA_963921405.1. Lineage (NCBI taxonomy): Eukaryota > Metazoa > Mollusca > Gastropoda > Stylommatophora > Helicidae > Cepaea > Cepaea hortensis. The sequence goes on along the minus strand of OY992876.1, from coordinate 305,875,882 downwards.
GCAGTAAGTAAAGCAATAACATGGCTCGAGGCACAGACATTCACTGGGGCATGTTTCCTTAGCGACTCAGTGAGCATGCTCAAGAGGTTAGAGATGGGGTGGATCCGAAGAGAGAGGTTGCTGTCTCTGGAGCGGTATCGGCTGGCAAAGATTAGTTTCATCTTCGTGCCAGAGCATGCGGGAGTACAAGGAAATGAGCGGGCTGACAAGCTCGCAGGTAAGGCTACTGTGGAGGGCAGACGCGCCATGGACCAGGCTAACATTCTGAATGCTCTACGAGAAGTCAGACTTTTGCGAGGACCAAGTGATGACTGTGAATTTACAACCATGGCCTGGCTGCGAGAACAGCAAATTAAAAGAGGGGTGGTCAAACAAGAACACTATGCAGGAAGCCAAAGAAGATTGATAAACCAACACAGAACTGGTGTCGTTAGCCGCTACACGCTGCGGGATTTGCTGAGGAGGGGATCCGAGCACTTATGGTCTGAATGGTTCGATGTGCAATGAGGATGGTCTGTCGCTATATATATATATATATATATATATATATATATATATATATATATATATATATATATATAGCCGGCTCCATGGCCGAGGAGTTAGCAGCTTTCTCCGCTAATCCCGAATACTCTCGTCACGTGACGCGACGAGAATTAGCAGTGGTTCGAATCGCAAAAGTGACTTATGAGAGTATGGAGCCGGTCGCTCAGAAAGTCGTGGCGTGCTGCTGAGCGTAATCTAGCCTAGGAATCAACATACAGCTGAAAGATGCTGGTGTTGACCGCAATATCCTGAAACAGGATGGAAACGCGGGGGGAAAAAAAAAAAAAAAAATATATATATATATATATATATATATATATATATATATATATATATATATATATATATATATATATATATATGTTCTTCTTCTTCTTCTCTTCTTCTTCTTCAGCGTTCCGAGCTATTGAGATTCTTTGCTGCAGATACAATCCGAAAACATAAGTACTATTAGAGAAAATGTGTATACATTCTAGCATAGAACATACCGTAACATTTTTGCATAGAAAACAACTTACCTTTACGTACTGCAGAAAAAGTTGCTGAACTACTAGTGCTTGAAATTTATGTGATAGTCCTCTACCGAATCTACGACTCTTCGTTGGCTGTTGAACGAGAGGAGGAGCGCATATTGGAATGTCCTGAGCGCAGTGATGTCGGTTCTTGGCTCAACTCAACTCAACTACCGAATCTAACATTTTTAACCGATTCCTTATCCATGGTTCTTCTTCTTCTTCTTCTTCTTCTTCTTCTTCTTCTTCTTCTTCTTCTTCTTCTTCTTCTTCTTCTTCTGCGTTCATCCGGAGTTTTTTTTTTCGGACGTGATTGCGTTGTGCCTGTTTACAGCAGAGCTGCGTTCTTGCGCCGTTAGGTCGACACATCCGACTTCTAGGGCATTTGTTGACCGGGTTAACCTTCCAGGATCCATGGTTCTAGTCTTTAAAACTTAGCATCAAACTTATAATATCCAATTCTAACGTTAATTTGTTACTGCTGAACGGGCCGGAAACAGGGAGAACAATAACATTGTCAGAAATAAACTACACACTTCCAATAATTGGTGCCATGTCAAAACACAATTGTGATAGCGGGGCTAGTAACGGAAGCAAAGAATAACAACACTGTAACCTATCATGAATGCCATAAGAGGCGCAAAGAAGGGTTGTGCTTAGGGCTGGCTGTCCCATCATTTAGCCACAAAATCTAACTAATCCTGGACAGCTCAGATACAGAAAAAAAAGGATAATTCGGCCACTCAAGATGAAGGGAAGCTCTTCTAGAAGCTCTTCCACACGAGAGAATATATACAGCAACGTGGGCATCGCCAGACTTCAAGCCGAAAACCAAATCGACATCTGTGTTAGAATATCTGTATTAAATCTTCTTTTTTTTAAAAGTCGCTTAAAAGTCGACAGAGTCGACTTCATTGCAATGGGTTTTTATCCCATATGGCCCAGTCTCTTTTTGCAGCGAACTGCCGAAAGCGTCGCACAAGGTACGAACTCTGTAGGTCCAGCGACTACCCCTGGGAGTCTCCGAACACATGCAATCGTGAAACGAAGGACGCGGTCCGGAATCGAACCCACATCCTTCGGAACCCAAGTTAGAAGGCTTGACCACTTCGCCACGACGACTATTTTTAACGAATAATGTCCGCCGTTTCTACAGATGTAAAAATTGTTTAGGGTGCAGGTGTAAATTCAGATCAATATCTCGCGATAAGTAATATTAAGTTGCAACTCTAGAGATACCTAACGCCTTATTACAAATTCTTTGCATATCCTTTACAGGACATTGCTGTCAACATCAGCATGTTTCAGCTGATTGTTGATTTCATGGCAAGATTACGCTCAGTAGTTTGCCATTGCTTTCTGAGCGGCCGGCTCACATACCTCGTAAGTTACCGACGCGATCGAACCACTGCTGATTCTCACCGTCGTCACGTTACCTACGAGAGTATACGAGATTACTGAGAAAAGTCGCTAACCTCTAGGCCAGGAAGCAGGCAACGCCTTATTAACATGGCATTAAATGTAATTTAGGATATCACCAAGAAACTAAAGAGAAATTTATGGTCACAGACTATAATAAGTGCCAGATCTTTCAACACTTAGTAGACTAAGCGAGCACGGAAGACTACTGACAGTGGGATAAAAGGTATTGCAAACCTAAAGCATGGATAACACCGAAAGTCCTCAACAAAAGGCAAGAAAGTAAAAAAAAAAAAAAAAAACAGCAGATGTAAATAAAGCGAAAACAGAGATGCTAATGGAAAATGCCAAGAAGCTAAGAAAGAAGTTTGGAAGCGCATAAAAGGGGATATACGAAACTATTTAGATGCACAGGAAGGGAACAGAAGATGTAACGACAAAGGGAAAGTTATGTGATCATTACATCACAAGGAAAATCTCACATGAACACCACAGTCGTGGACCAGCTCTGTGTTCCAGTCTCGACCATACACCATTCTTAGATGTCTCTTTGGAAACTGATAAGGCATTGTGGAATCCCACAGAAAATCGTTAATTTAATAAAGGCAATATACAGAGACAGGATGGTGTAGAGTCCTCAGTGATGGACTACTAACACGGGCATTTGAAATAAGAACAGCAGTAAAACAGGGATGCCTTTTGGTGAAACCTCACTTCAAGAGGCGGAATCATACATTTAGTTAAGTGGCAATGTAGACAAAGATGGCTGTTGGGGAGGGGGTTTTCAGACAGGTATGGAAATTACACTAACAATTTTTTTAAAAATCATAGCGAAGCTTTCATAATATTAGGAAATGTGTGGAAGTCAAAAGTTATTTAATTCCGGTGTTAAATCATAACCACTACTATATGGATCAGAAAGATGGAGAACGACTAAAAGAATTACTAATAAACTATAAATATTCATTAATGTGTGCTACGCAGACTAGTGGGACTAAAGTGGCATGATAGAATCACCAATCCCCTCTGCTGTGTGTCCACCGTGACGAGGTAGAGGGGCTTGTGCGTCCCAATGACCCCAAGAGCTATGCCGACGGTAGCACAGCTACTGGTAGGGCCACCCATGTCGGACAGGTCAAGGGAGAGGGACCAGACGAAGAGACACACAAACCTGCTGCCTTGTAGCTTTACCTATCTCGCTTCCGCGTGTAAAGTTATCTTCCACTGCTAAGTTAGTGTTTCGTTGTCTATTGTGTCCCCTGACCCGGAGTTATCTCCCTTTGTTCTAAAAAATGTATGTAATTTACATGTTTGTTTTCCTGGTTGTTTGCGTGTTCGGATGTACCTATTAATATACTTTACCTTCTAACATGTGTGTCTGTCTATAATATGTAAGTAAGTTAGTTTTCAAGTGCCATAATTCGGTTAGATGTGGCCACAAACAAGTGTATAACACTAATTCGTGACTACGTTTCCGTCTTATGAGACTTAAAATACTTTCTCTAAGGTCTACACTAAACTACACACAACACGTTCGAGACAGCACATTTCAACATTGAAAGCAAACGCTTGACGCAGACAAATAATAAAACGTCGCGTTGAGCGGCAGAAAAAATCCGCTGGTTGTTCTCACTCTCCATTGTATATTTTTCCTTTTTCTCTCACTTTCACACTTCTGTCACACATCTTTTATTCTCCCAATTATTTAAAAACCTTGAAGTGACACTGTACAAGTTTGGCTCAGTTCGGTATGAACTTACTATAATAATTTACTAAACCCAAAAGGCTCCTGACCTGCTTCTTTGTTGTAGGCATGGTCAGGTTCATAATTTTAGTAATAATTCTATTGTCAGTTTTTAGTTGTCCTTGTGAAATGACATGACCCAAAAAATCAATTTCTTGTAGGCCCAATTCAACTTTGCTCGGTTTGACCGTGAGACCGAAGAGTCGCAACCTATCGAAGACATGTCTGAATTTCAGTAAGTGTGTTGTCCAGTCATCTGTATGGACACAAATATCATCTATATAAGTTACTGTATTCGTCACTCCATGTAGTAAATCTCTAGTTAGGCGTACGAAAGTTGCAGGAGCGTTGCGAAGTCCGAAAGGAAGAAACCGCCACTCGTAAAGACCTAAAGGTGTTGAGAATGCAGTAAGATGGATGGATTGCGGCTGCATAGGGACCTGCCAATATCCCTTAGTAAGGTCTAATTTGGAGAAGATTTTGGAGGTGGACATATCAAGAATAAGATCTTCGCAGGAAGGAATTGGTTCTGCGTCGATCTTAGTGACATTGTTGAGTTTTCTATAGTCCACACAGAGACGAATTGTTGAGTCTTTTTTCTTGACCAAGACGATTGGAAAGGAGTACTCAGATGTAGATTTCTGAATGATTCCACTAGCTTCTAAATTAAGAATTTCCTTATTTAGACTTTCTCTATAGCTAAGTGGGATAGAGTACGGCCTGCATTTGATAGGCTTTGAGTCCGAAAGGAGGATGGAGTGCTCGATCCTGTCCGTCCTACCTGGAATGTCGGAAAATATGTCCTTATACTCCGTCACTAATTCTATTGTCTGTCGTCGTTGCTCTTCTGTTAGTCCCGGTTCTAGCCGTATACAATCTAATGTCGCAGTCTTGTCTACAATTGGAAAGGGTAGTTCCATGCCGTCGTCGTCTACCTGATTCAGTACGGTGGTGGTGCTAAGTGCGTTTTCTGTATGCTCACTAAGTGTATGCATATCGTCGGCTTTGCCAGTCTCGCTAACTAGTGTAGTTGCGTTGTGTATGTCTGTCGTCTCATCCATAGGTGTGGGTGCATTGTGTTCGTCTGTCTCTAATTCTGTCTCTTGTCGTGAAAAGTAGGGTTTCACCATGTTGATATGAAATATCTTTAAGTGTCCGTTTATCGATATTTCATAATCGACATCTGAAAGTCTTTGCATCACCTTGAAAGGCCCTTGCCATGAAGTTACCATATTATTACGTTTGTCAGGCAGTAATAGCAATACATCTTGACCAGGTTCAAGAATTATGGGTCTAGCACTTTTGTCGGGATTGTGATTGAGGATATCTGCACTGTTCACTGGAGTGAGTCTATTCTTCTCCTCCCAGGCAGCTATTTCTTCATCTGTGCAGTGTCTTAGCTGTGGTAGACACCCTAGAATTAACTCAGTACAAGGGTTGTCTAGTATTGCACATGTAAAGGTACCAGAAAGGAATGGGGTGTTTATACGGACTCTTGCCAGAGGATAGGTTTCTATATTTCCAGAAAAAGTACGGCATTTTACAGAGTCACCAGTATAATATTTTGGATCAACCAGTTCCTTTTTTACACCAATAATAGAGCTACCACTGTCAAGCAAACATCGGCATGGCTTATCATTGACCAATGCAGTGTGAAACATCAAATTGCCTCTGGAGGCTACAGCTGCGTTTGCATTCTCTAAGGAGGATGTTACAATGTGTCCACGTGTGAGTTTGCCGTCTGCATGAAATTGTTGACATTGGTTACAACTATCAAAGTTTAAAATATCGTTTACACAACACACATCTACCGATTGGTTAAAAGGTAATTCGTTTTGGACGTCACACTCAGTCTCACTCCCACTATCAGAAGATGTATCAATTAACATTGCACTGTTGGCCTTCATTCTTTGGCGGCCCAGGCACTTATTTGAATAATGCCCGTAGCTAGAACAGAAGAAGCATTTGACTGCACGCCTGTATGCAGTTCTCTTGTTTTGTTGTTTCTTAATGACCATCTCAAGATGTGTAGGATAGTTTGGTGATTTATCACACATAGAGTAAGTATCATGAAAAAGTTGGCAATACACACATTTTGGCAATTTTTGATCTTTCTTGTCGACTCTCTGAAATGGTTTTTTATTGCTACGATAGCTTTTAGGTTGGTCCTTAACAAAAGAGACTATTTCAGAGTCGATATTTGATGTTTTAAAAATATCTCTATTTCAGGAAAAATATGCAGAGCCTTTCTTCTCAAATTGTTCTATGGTTTCGATGTCTGACTGCTGAAGAAATTTAGCGAAAGGAGATGGTATTGTGGATATGACTTTATCCATGGCTATTAAGTTTTTAAGTTTTTCAAAGTCCTTTCCTATTTTTGCTGCACTAAGCCATCTATTTAGTACGCTTTGGACATTCGAGACATAATCGATGAAAGTCTCACTTGGTTTTGGTTTTAAATTAGAAAATTGCACTTGATACCTTGGGGCATCAAGTAAGAAATGTTGCATTATCCTATCATGAATGTACTGATAGTTAGATCTAAGATCAGTTGGTATTGATTCTATAACTTTAAGGGGCTCCCCACTGAGGTTCTTCATATAAATCATGGCCCACATATCGATTGGTACTTGGTGGTATTTCAGCTGATATTCGACATTTTCTGTCCAAGCTGATATGGAATCTTCTTTACAGAATGGCTTAATAATATGTTTGTATTTATTAAGTTTATTCTCTTCTTGCTGACTCTTTAGTTTTGTAGTGGAGATCTCTAAGTGTGACTCTACTTCCATACCTTTCATCTTTAACTGTGTCTCTGATTCAATCTGTATTTGTTTTTCTTTCACTCTTGCCATTTCATCTATCTCTCTTTGCTTTACTTCTAAGTCTTTTTGTTTTAATTCTTTCTCCTGATCTAATTGTTTTTGCTTAATCTCCTTATCTTGTTCTAATTGTTTTTGCTTAATCTCCTTATCTTGTTCTAATTGTTTTTGCTTAATCTCCTTATCTTGTTCTAATTGTTTTTGCTTAATCTCAGCTAGTTCTACAATCTCCTTTTGGTGTTGCCTTTCTCGTGCACGTTCATTTTTCTCAGCATCTTTTGCTTCCTTAAATTTTTGATCAGCATATTGCTCTAATTCCTTTCCTGTGTATTCTAATTCCTTGCCTGCTTTTATGAAATCAGCTAAAGTTGCCATGTTGTTGGGTAATTAGCTAGAGTTGATAGGCACTTAAATATTTATTTAGGTATATTAGATATGTTAAGTTTTTAACTCTCTGTGTACAAAAAATATACTCTTAGATTACACTTTGAAAAAATAGATCACAAAAAATATACTAATAGATCACACCCTGAAAAAGAGATGCATTATTAATCATATTGCATTCAAAATAATTTGGGTATACTCATCTTAACATTCCAGAAAATCAGGTACAATCGTTTGGCACCTCAGGTCCAATCGTTCGGCACTTCGACAAACAGCTTGAGTTATTCTCATAAACAGCTCTTGTTACATCTGGTTTACAAGAGCATCAACAATTAACCATTTGTAAACGACATATGAGTTTAGACAATTTTGTACAATCACATGCCCCCCGACAACACAATGTAGTATAATTAATAGTAAATGTCAATGTCCTGTCTTCGTTCTAACGTCTTTTGCCTTCCCTAACTATTGCTGTTTAATTTATGGAAGTGTTGTGCAGACCGAGTCTTATTTGCATAGCGAAAGTAGTGCCATCGTGACGGTAACAAATAGAAAAGGTAAAAAATAATTAAATAAATTCTTCTTCTTCTTCAGCGTTCCGAACCATTGAGGTTCTTTGCTGCAAATACAATCCGTCTCCATTCGTCTCTCTGGTGGACCTTCTCTTGCCAGTCGTTGATTCCTAGTGCTTGTAGGTCTGTACATGTATTATCTCTCCACCGCCTTCTTGGTCTACCTCGGGGTCTACGGTCATTTATTTCCTGAGTGTAAGCGAGTTTTGTTTCCCTATTATCTTCCATTCTTTCTATATGCCCCAGCCATTGTAGTCTATTAGCCTTCATGATACCAGTGATTAGCGGGGACTTAAACAGATCATAAATGTCTTTGTTACTTCTTCTTTTCCACTCTCCACTTTGTGTATCCCTAATGGGTCCAAAGATGCGTCTTAAAATTTTGTTCTGAAAGGTTTGTAACAAGGCTTCGTCTCCTTTCGTTGCACTCCAGGTTTCAGAGCCATACAGCACAACTGGTCTGATCAGTGTTTTGTATATTGTGATTTTGGTGTTACGAGATAGCGCCTTTGATTTTAGTAGATGTTGTAGTGCATAGTATATCTTATTTCCAGAGTTGATTCTAGTTTGTATTTCTTCCCTTATGATGTTGGAGCAGTTGAAGATTGTACCCAGGTATTTGTATGTTTCCGTTCTTTTAATGGTCATATTATCTATTTGTATGTGGCCAGAGTTAAATAAATTAAATAAATGCTTTGAAATAAATATAAAAGTAATAATAATGTTCAAATAAATAAATATATTCATTAAATAGCTTGTATAAACAAATAATATTTAATATAAGCCAAAGATTTAGGCGAGCAGCTGCTTGGCGATTCGTAAACAATCCGTCGCTGATTGCAAATGGCGTAAGGCAGCTGTTTGTCAGTCGCGATACGTCATAGGCGCAGCGCTATTTTTAGATTGGAAAAATCGATATTGTCGCCGGCTCATTTCTTGTGTATTGCTCCGCCGTAAATCATTTTTGACAAATACTCATAAATAAATCAGTAATTATAGAAATAAATGATACAAAACTATAATAATAATACTTACAAATCAGAAGAAAACATGTTCATAAGCACAAAACATTTCAATAAGCATAAATGAACTTTAATCGGTCACGATGGGCACAGCTCGCAATTTGTTTTAGTCTGCACACGCCATTGTTCACTAACATAAATTAAACCCTGTGATTAACTGACAGTAATACTATTTTAGAGCCGTGGGTGAGTGTTTTAGCTTGAACAATTGTCCAAGCTACACTTCTGACACCACTTTTATCCTAGCCTGTCATCAAGCGATGCTTCAGGCATTACGGGATAAACTTCTCTCGCACCACACAAAAAGATTTGTCAGTCGTACGAGAGGAATTGATTACACATTTTATTGCCACTGGCTCTTTACATTACATCAATGCACAAAAACGGTCGCTAATAAATCACACATGAATACACAGAATTGCCTATCACTAGTCGTTCCTAACCCTACTGCTAATTCTATCTACTCGGCTAAAGAATACGCATCGACGCTAAGCGATGTGTTCCCTACGAAGTCTCTCCCCTGTCTGACTAATCTCCGCGTGCTGACTACACAGTACGTGGAGGGAGCTTGTGCGTACTTCGGCTTTTGCGTGCTGCATCATTCAGCACGCTTAGAGTAGTGGCCTCTCTTGAGTTTCATTCTAGTTCTCCGTGTCTATCACGTTGGCGTGATTATGCTGTGACCAGAGTGCTTACTCTCTGGTTGACACCTCCGTGTCTCATGAGAGAACTGTTTGATAGTTCCCCTTCCTATCTACTCCCTACACCTCCCCTGCCCTCATGTAGGGGCACTGGGTTACCTCTAATCTACTTGAGGTAGACCACTCATTCAGGGTGGTCTTCCCTGAGTCTTTGACAGCGGAGTTAGAGGCTCTGAAAACTGCAGCAGAAATGCTCCTGATGGGGGAAAATAAAGAGAAGCAAATAGCTATCTTCACAGATGCAAAGTCAGCTGTCTCAATACTGAAGAGCAATAACAGCACAGAACTAACTGACCTAAGAGCAGCACTCCATGGTCTATGCCAGAAATCCAAAAAAGTTGTAATACAGTGGATCCCATCACATTGCAGTATACCTGGAAACGAAGAGGCTGACAGACTGGCAAAAGAGGGCGGACGACTACCACAGCCTGACATAGACATAACCTATAATGAGGCAAAGAGGTTGATAAAAAGCACTTATAGAACCAAATGGGAATCAGAGCATCCAGGCCATCAGAAGGATGATGCATATTACAAACTCGACCGAAGAGAATAAGTAGCAATCTTCAGACTCCGCACAGGACATAACAGGCTGAAATACCACTTGTTCAATAAACTAAAGATAGGAGATACCGATGAATGTAATTGTAGAACTGGAAAAATGACAGCAAAACATTTGCTGCAGGATTGCCCAACGTATGCAGAACAGAGAAAGATATTTTGGCTCACACCTGCTTCATTTGAGGACAATCTCTATGGAGATATCAACAAGCTCAAGTTGACCGCAGCTTACTTTAACTACATACAGGTTGACATTTAAAGGTGCATGAAGACCCAGAGGCATGAAATTGAATATTGCTTGAATAGCAAATCCATTATGTGGAAAGTCCAAATCGAAAGCTCGCTGTGTGGGCTTCATAAAAGGTGGAAAAGTGTCCTGGTGGCACGAAATGGAATATTGCTTGGATAGCAAATCCATTACGTGGAAAGTCCGAATCAAAAGCCCATTGTGTGGGCTTCATAAAAGGTGGAAAAGTGTCCTAGTGGCATGAAATGGAATATTGCTTGGATAGCAAATCCATTACGTGGAAAGTCCGAATCAAAAGCCCACTGTGTGGACTTCATAAAAGGTCGAAAAGTGTCCTAGTGGCACGAAATGAAATATTGCTTCGATAGCAAATCCATTACATGGAAAGTCCGAATCGAAAGCTCACTGTGTGGATGTCATCTGCAGACTGCATACTTCTGGTTTCCGGAAGAACAGCCTATGGTGAACGGAAGGCCCAATATACGGAAGTGAGGCTAAGCAGCCATGTGCAGGACGTGACGATTCCTTGGGTGAGCCCAGTACCAGAGCGCTATGTATCAGCTCTGCAAGTATGGAAGCCTCCTTGGATGGCGGGGAATGCCCATGGTCTGCCCCTGCCTTCCCTTGAGGGCTGACCAGGATCTTTGGCTGTTCTATATGGACCAGCTGGGATGGGGGATAACACCACAACAGTGAGAGTCAAACGTCCTAAGAAACCCCCGGGAAGGTTAACCCGGTCAACAAATGCCCGCAGAAGTCGGATGTGTCGGCCTAACGGCGCAAGAACGCAGCTCTGCTGTAAACAGGCACAACGCAATCACATCCGAAAAAAATCTCCGGATGAACGAAGAAGAAGAATCACCAATGTAGAGCTCATGGATAGACCTAATCAAACTCCAGTGAATCATTCGTGGTCATTTAACATGGCCAGGTCTATTTCGTTTTGGGTCAGTATGATTATGCTTCTTTCTTTTTTCTTTGAACAGTAGGGAAATACCCTGCCTTGCTTGTTAGGCCAGTCGCAGGTGTAGGACGGTGAATTAGGAGACAAGGAAAATACTCGGGTCCTGGATAGAAGACATTCAGAAAACCCGAGGGGAGTATAATTAGACATTCCCTTAATTGGGCCCAAAAGAGCAAACGACATGGGGAAAAAAATACATGGAGAAGATAATTAAAGTAGTTAGATATTAACTGATTTTGTGTCAAACAAAACGTAGGTTTGGACCAAACATAGTCATCATCATCATAATCATCATCATCTTCTTCCACATCTGCCGTCAAGCGTCGTGGGGAGGAATAATTTGCGTTCCAGCGCCCGGTGAACGGCACTGGATAGTGTCATTCCGTGTGGTTGTACAATGTCTCTGATGTCGTCAATCCATTTTCTTCTTGGACGTCCTCGTGGTCTCGTCGCAGATGATCTTTGATGTAAGGCCAGTGAAGGTAGTTGCTGATGTTGCATTCTAACGACATGGCCAAACCACTTGATCTTCAATAAATGTGGCACAAGGTGTTGATCCCACAGTCTGTCTGATAGTAGCATTTCTTACTCGGTCTCGGATTGTTAAGTTGGTAGCTCTCCTCAGGCATCTCATTTCGCAGGTGTTGATTTTGCGAAGGTGTAATTTGGATAAAGTCCAGGTTTGAGATTAATAGCATAGGGTTGGTGTGAATATGCTGTTAATTATCTGTCGTTTTGCGGACATGGGTATGTTTGGATGCTTCAGTAAGGGTGATAGTTGATATGTAAGTGCACTAGCTTTTTGACATCTGATTTCAATTTCTCTGTCCAATCTGCCATCTTCTGTGATCATACTTCCAAGGTATTTGAATTCTTTAACTTGTTTCAGAGGTGTGTTATTTATCTGTATACTTAGTGGGCCTGGCTATCTGCTAACTTGCATTACTTCGGTTTTGGCTGTGTTTATACTCATATTGTATCTGCTGCAGGTTGAACTCAGATTAGTTATATGATTTTGTAGTCTGCCCTCATTGCTGTAAAACAGGCACTGATCATCTGCAAATAGAAGTTCATTTATTCCCTGTGGGTCAGTTGTTTCATCTGGAGTAAAGAGTTCTAAATTTTCTGAATCTGTTCTGTCGAGACTTGCTTCTTTGGAAATTCTGTCCATGTAGATATTGAATAGCAGGGGAGAGAGCACACATCCCTGTCTCACTCCTGTATTGACTGTGAACATATTTGATATACCTTCTTGTGTTCTTACTGCACATTGGCTCGAGTGGTACATGGCTATGATGTTTTCTAGCAGTTGCCCTTCTATCCCATAGTCTTCAAGGATGGTCCATAATTTGTATCTGTCTACTCTATCGAAAGCCTTTTCCTGATCCACAAACACAATATTCTGCTGGTCACTATATTCGATAGTTTTTTCACAAATTTGTCTAAGTGTAAATAATGCTTCAGTGCAACTTTTACCTTTCCGAAAACCGAATTGTGCTTTGCTTAACTGTTGTTCAACTATTGGTCTAGCTCTTTGTTCCATACATTTTCCCTATATGGCTCAGGAGTGATATACCTCTGTATGTTTCGCACTCTCTCGTATTGCCTTTCTTTTTCCATATTGGTACTATTATTGCCTGTTGCCAATCATCTGGGACTTTTCTTTCTTCCCATGCTATGTTAAAAAGTCTTGTCAGCTATTTAACTCCTGTTTCCCCATAGGCCTGAATAGCTTCTGTGGTTATTCCATCTGGACCTGGTGATTTGTTTTTAGGACTTTTCTGTATAATACACAATAAAATTAACAAATATTATAATGTAAATTTCCTTTCAGTTAGCATTGACATTGCGTAAAATGCCACGAAATAAAACAAATAACACTATGACCCTAGCGTGGCGATATATCGTCTTTCTGTCCAAATGGAAGGTCACATGTGGCGATATATTATCTTTCGGCACTAAATCAGTTATAGGGAGAAAATGGACGGAGCTGGAGGAGATAGCAAAAGATGGGACGACTTGGCGGAGTTGGCAGAATCTATTCCCCAATGGGGGATACAGGGAAAGAGAGGAATTTGAATAACGAAGTAACAAACAATAGATTGCAGTATTTATTGCCTGGCATGTTTCGCTGCATCTCGTCAGGTACATACTGCGAAAATCACACAACATAAACTAACGTGATTAGATAAATCCTTCCAGCTGAAATATACACATATATGTTACAGGTCGCTGAAACAATCGCCATTAATCAGCATAAGCCAGACTTGTGCAAACAGAAAGACATGATAGTCAGTTTAAAATTACCGTGGTAGAAAATGAAATTACTGTGTGAATATTTCAGTTTGAAGTATTTATATAATCACTTTAGTTTATGTTGTGTGATATCTGCAGTATGTACCTGACGGGATACAGCGAAATATCTATTGTTTGTGTCTTCATTATTCAAATTCTGGCAAAATTCAGAAACATTTTGGGAGTCTCCGTGACGGCTGTCTGACTCGGGCTCCGAAGATTGTGGATTCGATTCCGGGCCGCGTCCTTCGGTACACGAGTGCATTTTTTCGGAGACACCTGGGGTCGTCGCTGGAACTACGGAGTTCGTGCTTTGTGCTACGCTTTCGGTAGTTCGCTGCGGAATTAGACCGAGCTATATGGGACAAAAACGCGGTGCAATGAAGTCAACCCTGTCGACTTTTAAGCGACTGTTTTTATTATTCAAATTCACTACGGGAAAACATTGTTTTGAAAAGAGAGGAATGCAGATAAGCATGGGCGGTGATTGTCACTAGATTCTAGGACCAGGACTGTGTTTTTGTCCCGGCTGTGCCATGTGACCAAGCTATCCGGGTATTTATCTTTACCTTCCCCTTACTCTTTTCCCGGCAAGTTTGCCAATTGTCACACAGTTTTCGAGTTTATTTCTAATCACAACGTGCCCAAAAACGTTTTGACTAAGTCTAGTTAGTTAGTTAGTTAGTCGACAGATCATCCTCATTGCACATCGAACCATTCAGTCCATAAGTGCTCGGATCCCCTCCTCAGAAAATCCCGCAGCGTGTAGCGGCTAACGACGCCAGTTCTGTGTTGGTTTATCAATCTTCTTTGGCTTCCTGCGTAGTGTTCTTGCTTGGCCACACCTCTTTTAATTTGCTGCTCTCGCAGTCTGGCCATTGTTGCAGATTCACAGTCATCACTTGGTTCTCGCAAAAGTCTTACTTCTCGTAGAGCATTCAGAATGTCAGCCTGGTCCATGGCGTGTCCGCCCTCCACAGTAGCCTCACCTGCGAGCTTGTCAGCCCGCTCATTTCCCTGTACTCCCGCATGCCCTGGCACGAAGATGAAACTAATCTTTGCCAGGCGAGACCGCTCCAGAGGCAGCAACCATTCTCTTCGGATCGACCCCTCCTCTATCCTCTTGATCATGTTCATTGAGTCGCTAAGGAAACAAGCCCTAGTGAATGTCTGTGTCTCGAGCCATGTTAATGCTTTACTTACTGCCATGACTTCCATGGTCAGGCTACTTGTGGTTTCAGTGAAAGCACCAGAGTCCTCCTTCACAATTCTCCCTCCGGCCTGAGCTGTAAAGGCCCATGAGCTTCTCACATGTCGGACGACCGACCCATCTGTGACTAAGTCTAATTTCCCTGTAGTATTTATAGTTTTCATTTGTTTCCTTTAGGACATTTTCATAATTTTTCTATCCGTCCATGGTATTCTTTACATTTTCCCAGAAATCACATGTTCATTGCCATTAGATGTTTCTCGGCGTGTCTGTTATGCTTACAGGAGTTTAACGTCTACGTAATATAATAAAGGCAATGCATCTATGGAATATAGGCATAATTCGTATCCAGCCATGGTATAGTATTCTTGTTATAGCCCAAACCGTGTGGCGGTGGTGGTTATGCCAGTCCCCAGCCTTCTGTCTGGTATGCAGTAAGTCATTTCTGATACTGATGTTCCTCTATACCATGATGTCAAACTGGCTGGTATCTTATCTTTTGATCTCCCCCAGCCTCTCTTCCCCTCCAGCTTTCCTGTTGTGATGAAAACTTCAGCTTTCCCCTTCTCGTGACGTGTCCAAAGGACTATCTTCTTCTGATGTGAGTAACCAGTTCACTTTGTGAGTTAACTTCTATCAAGGTATAATGACTCTTTCTAATCTGCTCGTTGTTCACATCGTTCTTCTGTAAAATCACATCTCCACAGCTTCTCCATTATTCATCACCTGTTTGCTAAATCTCTGCTCCGTGGGGATGGAGGATACGGACGGAGTTCGTGATCCCGGGAAACCGCGTTCGAAACAAAGTTGCGCACGATTTGGCAGCAGGCCGCGTTGCGTTGGTTTTTAACGAATTGGTATGGGTGCCGTTCGTTCAGAAAGCAATGGCAAACTGAGGGGGAAAAAAAACTGTCATTTACTGCCAATATAATACCTTGCGGTGTATGGTGGGGGGGGGGGTGTCTTTGAACCTGGGGGATTAATGCCGCCTGGTTAGTGCAGTCGCCGCGAACTGTACGTAAAATTGTCTTAGTTTAGTTTAGTTTAGTCGACGGATCAACATCACGGCACACGGGTGTAACCCATAAGTGCTCTGTTCTACTCCTAACTCAAGCCTGAGTCAGGAGAATCTCAGTTCAGTGCACGAACTCCGCAGCACCGGCGAGGATCCTGAAATACTTTGGGTAGATTTTTAACTCGACATTTTGCCTGGGCAGCGCCATTAGGCTACTCTTTTTCGATTTCAAACTGCCAATTGATTTTTTACGTGCGCAACAATACACACGGGCGTCCGATCTCACTACCCAGAGACCAGGGGAAATTTAGGACTATAGCCTGTTTATTTTTGTCTGACCCAATATAAACTCCATATCTCAGTAACCAACTGATGGAAAATGATGAAATTTAGCATATAACCTTATCATTATGTCCACCCAACAAAAAAAAAAGTGTTTCTTCTATAGATTGTACAGCAGATTTCAATGTTTGTTTATATGCGGTATATAATTTACGAGTCAGAGATTAAGTCCATAATTTAAAATGTATTACACCTTCACCCAGACACATCAGCGCTTTTTAAAAAAATTTCTCGTTGTTCACGTTTTCGCGCGTTCGGCGCGCAGTTAAATGGGAGTGTTCAGAGGTGTCGTCAATGTGGGTTCTTTCATGAAACGTGATTATATAAATAAATCTTACCATTAATATACTATTAATAGCTAATATTTGAATGTGTGAATATTGTTCAATAGGATTGAATGTGAAATTTTGTACACTTCAAAGCATCGCTATGAAGTTGTACACATATTTTTGTCCAGAAAGCTGATCGCAGAAAACTGTTTCATACTGTTACAAATCCCGAAAAAAGAATAGTGCACGCATTGGGTTTGAGTAAACTGTCATTTCGTCAATGGGTGCAAGAATCTGGAATGAAACCAACATGCGATAAGCAAACGGTAGGTAGAAAGGCAATTGTAGACAGCTTTGACAAGGATGTCACAAGACGAGCTATTATAAAAATGCTGGATGCCAAAGAAACAGTGACTGTAAGAAAACGTAGGGTTTGGTTGAGAAAAAATTATAACATAGAGCTATCCAAAACAACATTGTGGAAAATTATAAGGACATTAGGCTTCACTTTTAGAAATTACAAAGGAGGTAGAAATATCCTTTGTGAGCAACCGCATTTAGGAGCCATGTGAAGCAGATACCAATGTGAAATAAGGGAAATGCGCAAAGAAAATTATGACATAGTGTATTTGGATGAGACGAGGTTCAATGCGCATCACACAAGTGAAAAGGAATGGCAATCAGTGGATGGAAAGATAAAGCGATATGTGCCCAGTAGTAAAGGACAGCGTTTGGTCATAGCCTATGCTGGTAGTACTCATAATGGCTTAGTACAGAATGCTGGACTCGTGTTCGTATCAAAGCATACAGACAATAGGGATTATCATAATGAGATGAATGGTAATGTATTTAGACATTGGCTCGAGAATACAGTACTTCCATCCCTTGATAGACCGTCTTGTCTAATCATGGACTATGCATCATATCACAATGTTGTTGCCCAAGAAGACAAAATACCTACGGCATCGAGCACAAAGGAAGCAATTAAGATATGGCTCCAAAGGGAAAATATACCATTTCCAAAAACATATTTCAAGCTACAGTTGTTGTCCCTTGTAAAACAGGCGCAAAAAAGCAAGAAATATCAAATCGACAAGTTGATAAAAGAACATGGCCAAAGGTGCTTGAGACTTCCGCCATACCATTCTCATTTAAGCCCTATAGAACTTGTGTGGGCTACAATTAAAGGACAGGTGGCAGCTGTCAATACTACATTCAAATTGTCTGACGTCAAGATACTAACCCAGTCCGCGCTATTAAATATTGATAAAAGTTACTGGGGGAAATGTAAGGACCATGTGTTGAAAGAGGAAGAGGACTATTGGAGAAAGGATGGACTGAAATTTATGCAACCGAGAGCAGTCATCAACCTACTGGAATTGTCCGACACAGATTAAGGTCTGGGCAAATCGCAGACCTTAATCCACGTGCACACTTACTGGGATATTTTGCTCCAACTATTCAGACGAATTGCAGGCCATAAACATTACAGCATCAGCACAATGTCAATGGCAACAGTTTGTATTCCACTGTGATGAAATTTCAATTCCGCAAGCCCTCAGCGGTGACAAACAACTGGTATTGAAGAAAAAACAACACACTAAACGCATTGAATACCAACAGAAGAGTAATATTGCGGTGGAAACTGGCATATTGTGGCATAACAAGAAACGTGAGAGCAAACACGTTGTCAAATTAGGGAACAACACACGAACATACGCATCAATCTATAAACTTCAATGAAAAGAGGACCAACATCTTGGTCGTTAAGAAAAAAAAACCACTATAGAGACACTGACAACTATTTTCATAGTGCAAAACAGGTAATCATGTTCCGTCTCTGAACGGTAAACAGCAGAGTAGACAATCTTTCACAAAGACTCAAAGCGGGTCTGTCACCCATGTGTACGTGTGAACAAACTACACAGACAGCTGAACAGATCTTTAAAAATTGACACATGATGACAATTTCGGTATCATTTCTGGTCACTCCATACGCACATTAACGCACAGCTGTTTGGAAGCTTTCACGAACTCAATATAAAAAGCTAAATGCATCCTACTAACATGACTTCTTGTGTACACATTATTAACCAGCAGCTGAAGAAACAAGAAGGAAATGAAAAATAAGGTAAGAAATATATTCCTTCTGCTTCCCTGTCAATTTACACATTATTTCCCCCATGACTCTGTAAATTCTCTGTCTTTACAAATATTACACATTGCACCCCTCTCGGCAGTCTCCGTAGTGAAGTGGTCAAGCCGTCTGACTCGGGCTCCGAAGGTTGTATGTTCGATTCAGGGCCGCTTCCTTCATTTCACGAGTGCATTTTTTCGGAGACTCCCGAGGGTCGTCGCTGGAGCTACGGAGTTCGTGCTTTTTGCGACGCTTTCTGCGCTTCAGAAAGAGACTGAGCCAAATGGGATAAAAACCCGATGCAATGCAGTTGACCCTGTCGACTTTTAAGCGACATTTTTTTTTTTTGCATCCACTCTCATACGAATCTGGCTACGCCTTGTACTTGTGTCGTTACCCGTAGTGACGTGCTTTACCGTAAAACTAGTTTGTTAGCGTGAATTCACTACATTTTCGCCAAAACATCAAAGAAATGTCGCCGCTTTCGATGATTTAAGTTGCCTTTGGGCCTATCAAAGACATATTCCTTGGGTGGGGGTAAATAAATTGATCGTGAATGAAGGCATTCATTTCTGAACAGACTATAGAAGTCCACTTGAAAAAATCCCGACCTCACCGGGGATTGAACCCGGGACCTTCAGCACTCGAGGCGGACACATTACCTAGAGACCACTCAACACCCCCCCCTCCCCCCTTTCCGCACGTAAAATTGTGAAGATATCACAATAGCATAAAATGCTGGTGTTGACTGTAAAGGACATGCAACTAACATTTTTTTATGTTGCTAAATCTCAGCAGTGACTCGCTTCCGTACCACATTGTTGGTTCAATATAGTTTATACATCTATTAAGAACTCTTTTCTTCACCACAATTGACAAAGATACATTTTCGGAAATATTGTTATCTTGTAAAATGCTCCATTTGCTTGGGTTGTTTATGGAATCATCATCATCATCATCATCATCTTCCACTTCTGCCGTCAAGCGTCGTGGGGAGGAATAATTTGCGTTCCAGCGCCCGGTGGACGGCACTGGATAGTGTCATTCCGTGAGGTTGTACAATGTCTCTGATGTCGTCAATCCATTTTCTTCTTGGACGTCCTCGTGGTCTCGTCGCAGATGATCTTTGATGTAAGGCCAGTGATGGTAGTTGTTTATGGAATCAATTGACTTTATTTAGAGAAACAATTCATCCGAGGAAATTCTCCTTTCCATGTTTTTAAAGCGACTAACTTTTGAAATGATGGATTCCATGTTGTTGTCAGCCAGGAGCCAGGGGGACTGGTGTGTTGTAGTCAGATCTCCGCGTAACGGTTAGTAGCACAGTGTCGCTTTTACTTTAATATAGGAGATATATTCTTCTGCCTTTTAGCTCCAGAAGGATCATAGACCAGCAATCAACCGACGCCAAGCACTCCTGTTATTTGCCATCTCCTGTCCTATGCATGCAATTCAGTTCAAAACTCAAAACTGAGCCGATGATAAATTGATATGAGAATAATGAACAATCGGACTGTGTCAATTGTAAACTTCATCTACTCAGTACGATTTAGATTGCAAATAATTTATTTTGTCCGTGTAACTTTCTGTCATATACAGCCTATAGGGTGTATTTTTAATGACTGTGCAGTGTTTTAAAATATTGCCGGTCCAAGGTTTGTATTCACCCTCTGTAAAGTTCATGCATATTAATATATTAATATTATAATAATAGGTAAATACAAAACTTGGACCCGCAATATTTTCAATCACTGCACAGTCATTAAGAATACACCCTGTACCTTGGCATTGTTACTGTAGGACTGGTGGTGGGGGGTCTTGAGATTGAGGGATTACATTATGGCCGTCTGGCAAGTGTCAGTGCAGTCACCGCGAACTGTGCAGGTTTAGGGTTTTCTTTTTGCCACCAATAGAAAAAAATTCACACCTTACTGAACTGAGGTTCTAACCGCGATATCCCGAAGGAGAGCCTAGCATTCTAGCGACTTGGCCAACTGCTCTTAATGTATTTAATATTTTAATTGATTCATTTCTTTCTCTATTTCTCTTCTCCGTGTGTTTGTATGTCTTCCTCTATTTCTTTTCATCCGTGGAATCCAGAGAAAGCATTTCTAGTATTACTATTAAATATATTACTGTTATGATGTTTTCTCAATGTGTGTGTGTCCCATCCAGCATCTTTTCCTCTCCTCACCTCTTGATTCGCTGGCATTTGTTTAGTTGTCTCCATGAGCTCCCTATTGGTGACTCAGTCATACCATTTTAGCCCTATTCTGTGCTGATGTAACAGTTCCGAGCTTCTCTTAGGTACACCGACTTCTGTACTTCAATGTCTTCGGGTGACACCCAGGCTTTAGAAATCTCTCCATTTAAAACTGCGATCGTATAGGGTTCTGAGTCGTTAGACTCCAAGGATCTAGTAAAGGGTTGGACGTCGTTCAAATCTTCCATCTTCCATCAACTTTCTAATAACATGGAAAGCTTCCACTTAAGACCATGATGATGGTTAATAAATCTTTTATTCGTCCATTGCTGAGCAGATAAGTTCAAGACATGATATTCTCAACAAATCATGACAATGTCTTATATCTTACAATAGCACGACCGACCTTGGAAGGTGGGAACGCGATCTGATTCTAATCATGACACATGGCCTAACAAATATTACAACATTAAAATTCTCTATTCATTATCATATTCTGTATTCAACCTACCCAACCATTCTACTCTCTAGCCTTGATGTTGTAAATTGAGAGAGACTTCAGTCATACGAGCTGATCTTGGTCTTTACTGTTTTCGTGGCTTCATTTACACGTCTGCTCCCCAGTTAAACTTGGTCACTAATGTTTACGTTTCTCTGTTGTTGTTAGCTTCTGTTGCTACCCCAAACTTTCTGACGTACTAATTCTTTGGTGTATTCTCGTGCACCTTTTTCTCTTCTAGTTTACTTTCCCAATTCATACGTGTGCATCACTGTTCTATTATCTTCTATTAATTCTCCCCCGACCTATTGTGTTGCACTGATACCGGTTAATGAATGTTTGTAGTTTATTAGTCATTCTCCATGCTCTGATTCATCCGGCAGTACTGATTTGACGTTTAGAGTAAAATATTCTCAGTTAGATGCTAGATATAATACCTGTTGACATCTACAAATTTCCTAGTGTTGTGAAATCTTCTCTTGCCTTTTTATTATCCTTATTTTAATATCTTTATCTGTTCTCCAATCTTTGTCTACATTGCCTACACTGATTCTCTGCCGAACAAAAAAGTGGGTTTAGGACCAAACAAACATTCATGGCAGAAATGGGGTGTGTCACAATAATGAGGTATAAATGGTTAAAATTTTCGCAGATATATTGTGTTATATATCAAATTAAAGGAGATTGCACAAGGAACATGACAGTGTTAATAATTAATTCAGAGGTTAGAAATAATTATAACAATAATGATAGGTTTTGTAATAACAATTTAAATTAAAGGGGTGACAATTATGAAAAATTTCCGCTTACCAAGGTGTTATTTCTTCTCCGTTGAAGATAATCCTGTTAAATTTACTGAATAGTGATAAATACACCACTTTTCTTCACCAATATCACAAGAACTATTTCATATCACCAATAAAACACAATTAAAACATCATATTCTGAAGCACATCATTTTCACACAAAATGGAAAATGTCAGGAATACGCTTGGCAGATTTGTACTGAGAAACAATATATACACTTTTTATATTTAGTTATAATTATTATTCTTTTAAATTTAATTATTAAATACTCCTCAGCTTATTTGTGATAGGTAAAGCAAACTTAGGAGCACAAGTGTGGCTCATTAAAGCAAACATAATTCAACATGTGCCATCATATTATGACGAACTTTCACTGTTAGTTTTGTTTTCCATTATGACCGTGCGCTAAATAATTTAATTGAATACTGCACATGGTATTGGTTTTAGAATCTTTCACAAAGTCCTTTAAATCAGAACAACTATAATCTAAAATTGTTTAAAACGATAATTTTATGAAAATCTATGAGGTCAAGAACCAGAGGGCATTGTCATTTCTAACATAATAAAAACAAGCCACTTAAACATTTGTTTTGTCTTAAAAATAAAACAATGAATCTGCGCATCTTGTCTGATACTGATCGAAGGGCAATCTTTTATGTGTATACATTTTCATTTACTGGGCACTAAAAATTGCGGAAAATAAGAGAAATGAAACAAATTATGCACTGTCAATACTAAGCCGACCTATCAGCTTCTGACAGTCCAGAGTTGTTCAATTAAGCCGATCTATTGACTTCTGTATAAAGTTAAAGGTAAAGATACCAGTCTGCTGAATACAATATATGATACTGGAAATATACCTCATGAGTTATGTAATTCTGTATTTATTGCAATCCCAAATAAATCAGGAGCTTGGAATGTGATCAACATCTAACAATTAGTATAATGAGCCACATCACGAAGATTTTGCTAAGAATTATCATGCAAAGAGTTAGGAGGAAAATATCAGCCTATTAAGAGAGGTGTGAGACAGGGATGTGTAATGTCTCCAGATCTGTTTTCCCTGTACAGTGAAAGTATTTTCAGAAATATTGAAGATATGGAAAGAATCAACATTGGGGGACGATGCATCAATAACATTAGATATGCAGATGATACAGTCTTGATTGCAGACAATGAACAGGACCTGCAAAATTTAGTAAATGTGGTTGTTACACACAGTGAACAACTAGGGTTAGCATTAAATTGTAAAAAGACACAGATTATGGTCGTCACTAGGAAGAACGAAATACCACAATGTAATATACAAGTAAATGGGAATATTCTTAAACAAGTGAATAGGTACAATTATCTCGGAACAGTAATAACATCTGATGGGAGATGCCTTGAAGAGATTAGAACAAGAATTGCCATGGCAAAAGTAGCCTTTAGCAAGATGAAAAACATACTGACCAATAAAAAGATGTCAATTGAAACGAGAAAATGAGTGTTGAGAGGCTACATAGAACCTGTACTTTTATATGGATGTGAAGCTTGGACAATGAGCAGTCAGGCTGAAAAACATCTGATGGCTGTAGATATGTGGTTTCTGAGGAAAATGCAAAGAATACCATGGACAGCCAGAAAGACCAATGAACAAGTCCTTCAAGAAACAAATGAAGATCGTAAACTGATTAGAGACATTAGACATAGACAGTCACAATTTTTTGGGCATGTTATGAGAAGAAATGATTTGGAGAACTTGGTGACAACTGGTAAGATTGAGGGGAACAGACCAAGGGGAAGACCTAGAAGCAAGTACCTGGATGGCTTGGCCTTGTGGCATGGTCGAGACAGAAACACGGAGCTGATCCACGACTCTGGTGATCGAGTGAGATGGCAGAACATGACCGCCCACGCTTACCGGCATGGCACATGATGGATGATGGATGGATGGATTGACTTCTGGCAGTCAGTCAGTTAAATAGCCTTAATAGGTGTATGATTCCATCTCTTGTAATGAGTTTTCTGTCATGAAGAATTGTGCTTTCATGTGCTCACATCTTGGATTTATTAAGTTAATCATTAACTTATTACGTTACTGAATGCTAAAGATAATGAAAAAGGTACACAGGTATTTTAGAATCCCGAAAATTGGAACTAGTTAGTAGGTCAGCAGCTGAGCAGTCAACATAGTAATGTCATTCTAATTGTACGTGAAAGCTGTGACTGAGTGACTGTGTTTCACCAGTAGTTTCATATAATTATGGAAAGTAATCAAGTTTCAGTCTAGCCTATGCTTTTGTAATGTTATGGCCTGAAGACAAAAGAAGGAAAGCTGTCGAACCATAACAATATTTTCATATTTCGTTACCACTTCATAGACCAGTATCATCATACTTTCCAAATTTAATGCCATTTAATGCCATCTTCACTGAACTGATATCCTATGTGGTAATTAACTCTTTCAGTCCCGACACATTTAGGAAAAAAGGGACTGGCTGCTGCCGAGCTGATACTGGAGTCTGAATAAATACATAAATTATGACTATGAAGGTTCATAAAATAACCACACACAAAAAACACCCCCACCCACGCATCCACACCCCCCCCCCCCCTCCACACACACACACACACACAGAGCAGTGTTTCAATTTACCATTGGTCAGTGTCATCAGAGAAGTCCATTGGTCAGTGTCATCAGAGAAGTCCATTGGTCAGTGTCATCAGAGAAGTCCATTGGTCAGTGTCATCAGAGAAGTCCATTGGTCAGTGTCATCAGAGAAGTCCATTGGTCAGTGTCATCAGAGAAGTCCATTGGTCAGTGTCATCAGAGAAGTCCATTGGTCAGTGCCATCAGAGAAGTCCATTGGTCAGTGTCATCAGAGAAGTCCATTGGTCAGTGTCATCAGAGAAGTCCATTGGTCAGTGTCATCAGAGAAGTCCATTGGTCAGTGCCATCAGAGAAGTCCATTGGTCAGTGTCATCAGAGAAGTCCATTGGTCAGTGTCATCAGAGAAGTCCATTGGTCAGTGTCATCAGAGAAGTCCATTGGTCAGTGTCATCAGAGAAGTCCATTGGTCAGTGTCATCAGAGAAGTCCATTGGTCAGTGTCATCAGAGAAGTCCATTGGTCAGTGTCATCAGAGAAGTCCATTGGTCAGTGTCATCAGAGAAGTCCATTGGTCAGTGCCATCAGAGAAGTCCATTGGTCAGTGTCATCAGAGAAGTCCATTGGTCAGTGTCATCAGAGAAGTCCATTGGTCAGTGTCATCAGAGAAGTCCATTCAGTTCCATTTCTGGTAGTGCTTGTTGTTTCTCTTCATAAACCAGTCTATGGCCACTGGTGACAAAAGGCATTCCTGTCTCACTCTTATTATTATTTCAAATGCCTGTTAGTTTTTCCTCTTAGAAGATTGCACAAAATAGTAAATATAGGTCAGCATGGCTGAAAGGTTAAGAACGCATGTTCTTAAACGTCATGTGTTTTGTTGCCTAGGTAAGGGGTTCAACCCCTACACCGGACAATTGGACTAAAATGTTGACCTATCCTCCTTGACTCTGGGATGTAAATTAAGTACCTCTGAATTTGGGGTGGGTTCGCCTGTTGGCGAGGAACAATATTACTAGGGAAAGCTAATCCACACGCAAAATTCAGTCCAGCACTACTAGAAGTAGTGTGTGTGGACTACGCTTGAGTTCAAAACGAGTGAGCGCCCCCCCCCCCCCCAAATAGTAAATAATAAGTCTTCCTAAAGCACACCATATCATCATCATCATGTACCCCCACCAGATCACACATGTGCTCATCTATCTCCACTGATCATTGTCTTTGGTGTTCTGGATCAATTGTATTGATGATATCCCTCCATGCCACCTTCTTAGACCATTCAGCATTGTTCCTCGCAGTCATCCCTTGCCTATTTTACCACTGATCTTTTCAGTCGTCACAATGATTTCCAGTATCTCCCTTCTCATTATAGAACCAAAGAACATTGTCTCTGTCTCTCTCTTTCTAGCCTCTTCCAGACACTCAATGTTAGCTAGTCACTCTGGCAGTCCAAGGTTTTCGCAACATTCATTTCAGAAACCAGATCTCCATTGCTTCCAAGCTCTGTCTAATTGTTTCATTTTTCATTATTTCTGTATTTCCACATGCCTTTAAAATTGTTTATTTAATCTCTTCTCTGTCCACTGGCTCTGTGGTGAAGGGGTTACGGATGGAGTTCGTAATCCCGCATTCCCACTTTCGAAACACAGCTGTGGGCAATTTGGCAGCAGACCGGCTTACGTTGCTTTTTTATGAAATGGTTTTGGTGCCTGTTGTTCAGAAAGCAATGGCAAACTACTGAACGTAAACTTGCCCAGGAATCACAAACAGCCAAAAAATACTGGGGTTACGTCCTGTAAAGGATATGCAACTAACTTCTCTGTCCAGCCCACTATTTGCATCTAGTCAAAACACCACATTTCATAAACTTACAGTTTCGTCTCATCTCTTTGTACTTAGAGACCATGTGTAGTAGTAGTATAACAACATATTTTTCTCTTTTAGCAGATGTAAGAGTCACATCAATTGCCTGGACTTAGACAATCAACGATGTGCACCAGAAGGAAGCTGAACCAATGACTAATAATGGCACCGTCTGAGTAAACAGGATGGCCAGTGCTGGACGTGTACTGTTGGATGCAACAGTGACTGATGTTGGCCTAGGGCCTTTTGTTTATCCAGCTTGTGGACAGTGCTACAGCAAGCTCATACAACTACAGGACTACAAACTGCACCGGTTAGTCCCTGTTGTTGGCAGTGGGTTTTTGGTGGCTATTTCAAATATCATATTTATTTGATTAATTCCCCAAATTTTTCTGCCAAATTCTATTGTAGTACTTCATAAAACAGCATCTTCTTCTTGTAGCCCATGTCGTATGGCGTTGGTTATCATGTCTTTCTACAGCCTTCTGTCTCATGTACTGCCAATCATTTCTCACACCAATCCTCCTACATGCCATGATGTCAAACTGTCCAGCATCTTCTTCTCAGTCTCCTCTGCCTCTTTTCCCTTCCAACTTTTGCATTGTCATGATATTCTCCCACTTTCCCCTTCTCATTTTGTACCTAAAGAATATGGACTGTCTTCTTCTGATGTGAGTAACCTATTCTCTTTCATAGTTAATTTCCTTCAAGATATCTTCATTACACTTTTTAATTGTCCATTGTTTTTTCATTGTTCTTCCACAAAAGAACATCTGCAACATTGTCTTCCAGGCAATGCTAGGTATTGTCAGACGTGAATAACTCACAGCCATGTTTGTCATTGCTTGATGTGGTCATTGTTTTATGGTTTTCTCCATCCAAATATTATGAGAGTAATTTAAAATACTAATTATTGTCACCTGAGCAAGAATGTGACCATTAGTTAGTTAGTTAGTTAGTCGACAGATCATCCTCGTTGCACATCGAACCATTCAGTCCATAAGTGCTCGGATCCCCTCCTCAGCAAATCCCGCAGCGTGTAGCGGCTAACGATGCCAGTTCTGTGTTGGTTTATCAATCTTCTTTGGCTTCCTGCGTAGTGTTCTTGTTTGGCCACCCCTCTTTTAATTTGCTGCTCTCGCAGTCTGGCCATTGTTGTAGATTCACAGTCATCACTTGGTTCTCGCAAAAGTCTCACTTCTCGTAGAGCATTCAGAATGTCAGCCTGGTCCATGGCGCGTCCGCCCTCCACAGTAGCCTCACCTGCGAGCTTGTCAGCCCGCTCATTTCCTTGTACTCCTGCATGCCCTGGCACGAAGATGAAACTAATCTTTGCCAGCCGAGACAGCTTCAGAGGCAGCAACCATTCTCTTCGCATCGACCCCTCCTCTATCCTCTTGATCATGTTCATTGAGTCGCTAAGGAAACAAGCCCTAGTGAATGTCTGTGTCTCGAGCCATGTTATTGCTTTACTTACTGCCATGACTTCCATGGTCAGGCTACTTGTGGTTTCAGTGAAAGCACCAGAGTCCTCCTTCACAATTCTCCCTCCGGCCCGAGCTGTAAAGGCCCATGAGCTTCTCACATGTCGGACGACCGACCCATCTGTGTAGATGACCGCGTCACCGTCTAGCGAATTCTCGAAAATCAACGCTTGTACTTCAGCCTCAACAGCAGCCGGATTTTCTTGTCTGCATTTTCTATCTAGTTGGATGCAAACTGAAAAGGATGTGCAGAAGTCTGTTGGCACTTGCACCCACTCCTCGCCAGGTTCTAAGTCCTCAAGTGAACACACCTGTTGAAGAATGTCTTCGGCTTGACCCATCCACAACCATCCTCTTTTTAACCTGCTGCCCTTCACCTTCCTAATTTCACTATGCAGTGGATGTTGTGTGTTTGCGTTAATTCTGAGGTAGGCGCGTGCCCTGCAAACTTGTCAAGAATGTGACCATTATATTGTTTTAACCATTATGAAAATTAAAATCCTTTTCTGAACTTCTAAAACACAAAAAATAATGTCCATGTACAAAAGTACATGCCGACCGCAGATCACAGTAACAACGAAGACATTGAAAATGTAAGTTTCTTGTTATTTTATTATTTTTTTTGTTCATTCGCTTTTAACTCAACCGATCCCCTGAAATCTCATTCTTTCCACATACAAGTTCTCAATTTGTTCCCCTGCCTTCTCCATCTGGTCCCACAGGCACACGACACCTCTCCTCTGTCCATAGGTAATTACCACCACGAGGTGCATTCCCTACCATCCTCATGAGCCTGTTCATTACCCCTCACCCCTGCATGGCCAGGGCAAAATATCCTTACAATTCTCACAATCTGTGACCTCTGAAGCACAGATAGCCATTCCATATAAAACATTCCTTTCTCCACCTTACTAAGCATACTCCTTGAATCCGTAATGCATACAATGTGTGTTCAAGCGGTCTCCTCCAAGCAACGGAATGTCACTGTGACTGCTTCCACCTCAATTTGCATACTGGAGGTCATTGTAAAATGAAAATTGGGGCTTCTGAGTTTAAATGCTAAAGAAAAGTTCTAATATCGTTGATCTAGAAGAAGAAACATAACAACATGCTACAAGATCTGACCATATCAGACAACTAAACAGTATCACGTCTGGGAGACTGAAATATTCTGGTGATATTAAACACCACCATGTTTTGAAAAAGAATTGTCATGTAAGGCATTGTACCGGGAAAAGGTGGCAGATGTCGACAGGCACACCGAAGGACACTGGGCATTGCAATAACTTGAACATTAGGGTCCATGAGGCAGGAGGAATGGCAAGAGGTTGAGAAAGTTTGTGGTGGGGCGTTATGAGAGCGATGTTCTGTAAAGGACCTGCTACATAATGAGCCTGACTGGCACCTGTCCATCCTGGCAGTCGATAAAATGGAGTTATACTGGCTCTATGACGGGGTTATGGATTCAAGTCGTAATCCCACATACCACTGTTTGGAACAAAGCTGCAGGCAGTTTGGCAGCAGGCTGCATTGCCTTTGTGTTATTCGATGGTATGAGTGCTGGTTGTTCAGAAAGTAATGGCAAACTACTGAATGTAAATTTGCCAAGAAAACACAAACAGCCAAAAAATGCTGGGGTTGACTGACATCCTGTACAGGTT
This sequence comes from Cepaea hortensis, assembly GCA_963921405.1. Lineage (NCBI taxonomy): Eukaryota > Metazoa > Mollusca > Gastropoda > Stylommatophora > Helicidae > Cepaea > Cepaea hortensis. Next base: position 305,846,014 of record OY992876.1, on the reverse strand, counting down.
TTGCAACTAACTTAACTTCTCCATAGTACAAAGCCTGAGCTGAATTCAGAAACCATGTGTTGCCCATGCAGCGTGACCCCTCTCTTGGCCTGTATAGTTAACTCCACAGGAAAGGTAACACCAGTACATCTAGAACAAGAGAAGCTGTAGAAACTGCGATATCAGCAAAGCAATGCTCTAACCATCCGCCTGTCTGAGCTTCGATCCTGGACCAGTTGCCAACCAGTGATGAACCATTAGGAGAGTAACTATGGTAGCTGCCAAGTTGTCTACACTTGTCATGCTAGGACTAACATTAGGTACACTGAATGTGGAACTACAGGCATTGCCATCCCACAGGTTGCAGTGGGGCTGCCTTTGTCTATAAGTTTTGCACAGGAATTGTAACTTTTTTCATTGACTCTACATAGGAAATATATTGTAGGCAATAAATGATTGATTACTTGGAGCACATTAACACATTTCTTGATGAATCATCTCGATTACGACAGTAGGAATGTGGAATTGGGTAATTTTTTTATTTTTTTTTTTGCATATCCTTTATAGGACATTGCAGTCAACACCAGCATTTTTCAGCTGCTGTTGATGTCTTGGCTAGTTTTACGTTCAGTAGTTTGCCATTGCTTTCTGAACGACCGATTCACATTTAGCCATAAGTAACCAGCGTGACGCGATCCACTGCCGAATCTTTCACAGCTGTGTTTCATACGTGAGTATATGGGATTATGAACAACGTCCTTAACCTCTTCGCCAGGGAGACCGGTGGAATTGAATATAGAACTTGTAATAAATACATATACAGCTATAGTGGCTAAACATATCTGTCAGAAAACTCAAGTATTGCTTTGGTAACTAAACTTAACGAAGAATCTTACAAAATGCTTCATATAGTGTACTCAATGTATGTTATGTAGGTGGGCATGTCAGTGTAGCTGATAGAGAGCTGCGCTGGTAATGTTGTAGGTGGGGTTGGACAAGAGTTTGATGCCCGCATCCATTTTCTGCCAACAGGGGACAGGACTGGCCAGCCTTTCTGCCGTGTATTCAGGTCTACAAAATGTGAGGTCAGCATGACCGGATGGACAAGAGCGCCCGTTCTTAAACATCCGGTGTGCTGATGCCTAGGTTGCAGGTTCATCCCCTACACCGGACTACAATGTTGATTTCTTATCCTTGACTTTGGGGACATAAATTACAAGTACTTCAGAAGTTGGAGTGGGTTCACCTGATGGTGAGGGACACTGTTAATAGGGAAAGCTAATCCACATGCAAAAGTCTAGTACACTAGAAGTAGTAGCGCGTGTATGGACTACGCTTGAGTTCAAAGCGAGCGGGCAGGGGGGAAAATGGCTTACAAAATGTGATGTCCCTATGACATCACAGACCCTCACTTCACAGACCCTCATGCTACAGACCCTCACTTCACAAACCATCATGTCACAGATCCTCATGTCACAGACCCTCACACTACAGACCCTCACATCACAGACACTCACATCACAGACCCTCACATCACAGACCCTCACATCACAGGCCCCCACATCACAGGCCCTCACATCACAGACCCTCACATCACAGACCCTCACACCACAGACCCTCACATCACAGACCCTCACATCACAGACTCTCACATCACAGTCCCCCACATCACAGACTCTCACATCACAGACCCTCACATCACAGACCCTCACATCACAGACCCTCACATCACAGACCCTCACATCACAGACCCTCACATCACAGACCCTCACACCACAGACCCTCACACCACAGACCCTCACACCACAGACCCTCACATCACAAACCCATGCCAGGTTCCTGTATTGGACATGTTTTTATTTACATATCTTATTTAGTCTTTGTTCTGTCTGACATTGCTACACAGAACATTTCTGTGTATCTATTCTGATCCTCAATTTTTTAATACTCTTATTTATTTAGGTGTCAGAATTGTGGCCGTTCCTACAGCAATGGCCAGGAGCAGTTCCGCTACCGCCTGTGTCTCACGGTGACTGACAGTACAGCAATGGTCAGTTTGACCACATTTGGTGGAATGCTGAATTCCTTTTTTGGTGTACCTGCCACGGAGTTTCACAACGTGTAAATTGTTTTGTTTTTCTGAGCATTGTTTTAATGTAGTTCAACCTATCTTTATGTTTGTGAAGAAAAGCTGTATATATGAAAATATAAGATTTTATAACTCTTATAATCACCATCTTCTTCTTCTGCTACTTCTTTCCTTCTTCTACTAAGCTTAATCTTCTTATTCTTCTTCTTCTTCTTCTTCTTCTTCTTCTTCTTCTTCTTCTTCTTCTTCTACTTCTTCTTCTTCTTCTTCTCCTTCTACTACTACTACTTCTACCGTGGCTAGCATACTGGTTTAGTTATCACGGGTTTAAATTCACATCGAGGCAGATTTAAAACATGGACCTGGGCTCCCAGGTCGACCCAGCCCAAGCTGGGTAGCTTGAAATGTCCTGGAAGTCAAGACGGCCAGTGTGATATTGACCACATCCCCGCTCGAGTGCCAGTTGGGATATACAAATATGGGGCTATCACCATGTGCCTTACATGTCTCAAGACATGTAAAACTGAGTCATTTACTTTATTTACACTGGCTCTGTTTGAGGGCAAACTGAAGGCAGATATCAATAACCTTCAGTGACTTGTTTTATTTAAATGTCCAGGTGACATCTGAAGGGTTCCCTTAAATTCCCTTTACTTTGTTGAGGAGGAGGAGAAGAAGAAGAAAAAAGGAGGAGAAGAAAATGAAGGTGGAGGAGGAGAAGAAAAAGGAGGAGAAGGAGAGGAAGAAAAGGAAGGTGGAGGAGAAGAAGAAAAGGAAGGAGGAGGAGATGAAGAAAAAGGAGGAGGAGTAGAAGAAGAAAATAACAGTAATGAAAGTGACATTAAATGATTAATTGACATCTAACATACATGCCTTTTTCTTTTTTGCACAAAGAGGAAACAGGTATGTATTTTACATAACTTGCACATCATGAGAATCATTGTTAAAAACATTGCACAGTTTTTATTTATTATATTTGTTTCCAGATTAATGTCCTCCACTAGAGATAAATATGGAGCGTCATATGAGACCATCATCCAAGTTGCTATTGAACAAGCTTTCATTGGCCAGAGACTGCTGTTTGGTTTGAAGACGATTTCTTCCAATAGCAGACAAACACATTCCAGATATGCTGATGAGCACAGTGCCATTTCTCTCAGGTCCATCTGCCAGAGCTCCATTACTTCATCACAGAAATCTATAGGTAGACATTTACCAAGTTTCATTGCAGTACAGATTATGCCCGTGACCGATTCATCATTTTCAGCAACTGTTGTTGACTGCCTTCGACATCTGGAGGCCTTAATAGAAGAGTGTAATCTCACTCCTGATGCCTACACAGACAGAGCGGCATTGCTGCAGATATTGCATCTACGTCGTTCAAGCAACGGAGATAAGTACTGTTCATTTCCAAATAGCTTTATGAGGCATGTAATTCAATTGCCTACAGTTAACCCCTCTTGTGATGGTTCTACAGATTCAAGTTTTGACCAGTCCTCGCTGGCTTTTAGTTGTGATGATTCACTAGACACAGTCTTTGTGCCAAAAAGACCAGGTTTGACAGTTTGTACAAGCCAAGATCCAGAGTTGACAGTTTGTTTGCCTCGTTTGGATGTTTCCGCTGAAAATCAAGTTGGTGAATTTAGGTCACATTGTGAAAATGGGGATTCTGTGATGTGTTACTCACTTTCTGATAAAGATGAGGTTGGACATTCTCAGATATGTAACTGTCTGACGATACAACAAACAGGTAATTCAGAAGGACTGCTGAAGAAGACACATTGTGAGCTTGTTGGTGTGTGTAAGTGTAAAACAAGAAGCACAGATAATTTTATAAATGGCAAGTTACACAGTGAATATAAGAACTTACAGACGATTGTATGTGGTCGAAGGGATGTAAATAGATCAGAAGTGAAGGTAGTTGGTGGACAATGTGATACAGACAGAATGAAGACAGTTTTTGATCAAAGTGATATGTCTAAATGTGAAGTGAACATAGCTTGTGATCATAGTGATGTTAAAAAACACACAGTTAAGAGAGTTTGTAGTCAGAATGGTGTAGATAGGCACCACGTGAAAACAATTTGTGATATAAATAGACATGAAGTGAAAACACTTTGTGACCAGAGTGGTTCAGATCAGCATAAAATTAAGACAATTTGTAGTCAAAATTATGCAAACAGACTGGCTTGTGTTTCTGCATCGACAAATCATAAACATGGATATGTCCAAGAGTATTACACTAATCAAGACATTGTAAATGAAGTGAATAAGGAAAATATAGGTCAAAATGTTGACACAACTACTACATTATGCCAAATTATGCATCCTTTGCAGAGGCCTGCAACAAGCAACCATCAGTTGTCTGTGCTGTGTTCCCCAATGTCTGTAAATAAGGTGTTTCTTTGCAAAAGGAAGATGCTTAAGAAGCAGTTTAGTGAAAGGCGTGGTTTCTGTCTGGGAGATTCTTTGAACACAGAAACAGAAGAGCTAGCTTCCACATCCTGTCCAGGTGATGTCAAAGATTACGTTGTGGAAATGGCTGGATTATCTGACAGTCATCCAGAGATACAACTCACTGAAGACTCATCAGAGCAATCCCAAGAGAAAGGCCATTCAAAGCATGTTCGTCTCAGACTTTGTCATTCTGATCAAAGCACAATTGAGGCTTCTTGTATCAAAGAAAGGTATAATTTGGCTGGTGATGCTGATGACAAGTGCAAGGCTCAAAGGTACAGTACGGAAATTTGTGAAAATGTGTCGCAACTCACAGAATTACTAGAAGATATTCCAGGAGAAGTGATGGAAGAATATTCTTCAGTAGTGAGGGAGGATTGTCTATCAAAGATGCGGGAAGGTAATTCATCAAAGTTATTGGAAGATTATCCTGAATCTGAGGGTCTAGATGTATTTCTGTCAAATATAAGGGAAGATACCCTGTCAAAGTTAATGGAAGATACCCCATCAAAGTTAATGGAAGATACCCCATCAAAGTTAATGGAAGATACCCCATCAAAGTTAATGGAAGGTTCTCCATCAAAGTTAATGGAAGGTATTTCATCAAAGTTAATGGAAGGTACTCCATCACAGTTATGGGAAGATTATCCAGAATCTGAGGGTCTAGATGCATTTCTGTTAAAGATAAGAGAAGATAACCAATCAAAGTTCATGGAATGTTCTCCACCAAAGTTAAGGGAAGATAACCCATCAATATTACTAGATGAATCACCACTAAAATCACAGGAAGATGTAGTTTTTCTACCAGATTTAAAGGAAGATAATACTTCAATGTTAATGGAAGATTATCCATCAGAATTAATGAAAGATTATCATGAATTTGAGAATCTTGATGTAATTCTGTCACCAGCAAGAGGAGATAATCTTTCAAAGTTGGGAGAAGTGTTTTCCTCAACATTAATGGAAGCTTATCCTGAATCTGAGGGTTGTGAGGCATTTCTGTCACAGGTAAGGGAAGATAATCCATCAAAGTTAATGAATAATTCTCCAGCGGAGTTACCAAAAGATTATCCACAACCTGAGGATCAAGATGTCTCTTTGTTATCGTTAAGACAAGAGAATCCATCACAGTTAAAAGATGATTGTGCGTTAAACTTAATGAGAAATTATCCATCAAAATTAATTGAAGATTATCCGGAATCAGAGGGACTGGATGCATTTCTGACAAAGTTAAACAGTTGTACATTTGACTGTAGTGACCTTCAAAGCCAGGATATTTCAGCAGAAAAAAGTTTAGGTGGATTGCACATGAAGAAATTGGATGACACTGCTGCAGGCTGTGCAAACAACAGAACAATGATGAATTCAGTGTTCCATGGTCCTACAAATGATGATAGTAACTTTAAAAACCAGAGCATAACAACAGAGAACACTGCAGATGGTATGCTCACGGAGAAGCTGCATTACATTGCTACAGATAGCAGTGACTATAAGAAAGAGATGAGCTCAAATCCACACAATTGCATAATGTTGGAATGTGATATAGGTGAATCATGCCCTTCTGCTGCCAAATTACCTTCCTTGGTTCTAGTGGACTCTGGTCATTTTGAGGAACCAAAAAAACAGACTTTATCTCAGTTGTTAAAGAACTCACAAAAACAGAGGACAGTTCAGAGTGATCAGAGCTGTAAGAAACATTATACATTTCGGAATATTAAAACCTTGCAGGAGCGAGTCGTATCTAATAATTATAAAAATCCACATGCACAAAGTACGCCTCAACATATTCATTCCTCTAGGGACCTTAGAGCATCTCAAACTATTATGATCATGAAGAAACAAGGTGCATCTGGGAATACTAAAAACTTAATGAGACAAGATACTTCTAAGAATGTTAAAAATGTAAAGAAAGAAACCGTGATTGGGAATTTTAAAACTGTGAAGAAACAAGGTATGTCTCCAACTGATGAAAATTTGAGGAAACAGGCGTTTTTTCAAGCAAGGTGTTTCAAGGAAGGTATGTTTCCAGCTCGCGAAAATTCAAGGAAACAGGTTTTGTCTCAAGCAGTGCAGGCTCGTCAGAAAGCAACGGAGGATGTCAAGAATCCAAAGAAACATAAATTACGTCCTAATGTTAACACCTCACCAGTGCAAATTTTGTTTCCATCATTTGAAAATAATGAGAAAACATATAACGCAGCAATTGTTAACACAACATGTAAAGTGTCTGACTCTGATATTTTTAACAGTTCTGAGAAACTGACTTTGTCTAAGACTGTTAGCAATCAGGATACACAGACTTTGTGTCAAAATGTTACAGATGGAGAGAATGAAATGTCACTTCAGAATGTTACACATTCAGCCGAGCAGACTTCATCCCTACATGCTGTAAATTCAGTAGAATCTTCTGACAAATGTAAAATCCAAAAGAAGCACATTGCGGGACATTCAGAGACACAAACACTCACTGGAAAAGTTGCAAGTGGAAAGAAACTTGTTTTGCTAAAAAGTTGCAAGAATCAAAACAGACATACTTTACCTCAACTCAGTAAAAATGATAAGAAAAATACGTTCTTACAGAGTGGAACAAACTTGGGGGAACAGCTGGTCTCTTTAAGCGTTACAACACAGAAAAAGTGGCCTTCGCAGAATGTTATTCAAAAGTCAAAGAAACACACTTTGCCGTTAAATTATACATCTCCAGAAAAGATACTACCAAATGTAAAGACTTCAGCAAAAGGTGAATATTTTCCAGAAGATACAACACCAATGGAGATTCCACACCAAAACATGAAAAGTTCGGAGGAAATGAATTTTTCAGTAAACTCTACCAATTTAAAACAACAGACATCAGAAAAAGTAGACAGCTTGGAGAGAAGTGTTCTTTCTTTAAAATATAAAACAACACAGCTGTTGACATCACTGCAAAATTGTAAAGATGTCAGGAGAAAAGTTTTCTTGAACTATGCGACCCCAAAACAGACTTTGCCACTAAATATGAAAAATTCTCAGAAAACTTTGTCTTCTAATTATGCAACTCCAAAACAGACTTTGCAACGAAATATGAAAACCGGTGAGAAAACATTGTCTTCCAATTATGCAACCCCAAAACAGACTTTGCCACGAAATATGAAAAATTCTGGGAAAATGTTTTCAAATAATGCAGCCTCAAAGCAAACTTTGCATCGAAATATGAAAAACTCTGAAAAAACATTGTCTTCTAATTATGCAACCCAAAAACAAACTTTGCAAAGAAATGTAAACAACTCTGAAAAAACTGCATCTTCAAATAATACAACCCCAAATCAGCAGATGTGCCAAAACATTCTATCATTCTCAGGAGAATATATATCTTCTGCTAGTGACATAACCTCAAAATATTCAATTTCACAACAAAATGTCAAAAGCTCAGAAAATACCACATTGACCAAAAGTTCTAAAACCACAGGAAAAGGAGCACTTAAGTTTACAGGGAAATCACCAGCAGCAGATTATAACACTCAATCCATAGATTTAAATTCCATGTCCGTCAATGTGACATTAAGAAGATCAAAAAGGAAATATCACACTGACAAGCTTAATGAAAAAAATAATAAAACAAACACAGATATGTTTGGTTGTGAAAGCACAAACACTGAAACATTGCCCATTGACCAGGTGAGTGGTGATGAGTGTGCTTTAGCAGCAAGCCCAACAGGCAAAATATCAAGATTGTCACATTTAGATCCTTGGTGTGAAACTAGTGCTCTTTTTCAGATTACGGACAGTTCGTTTCATTTTAACTCTGGTTTTATTGAAATTAAAAGTGATAGAAATGTCGGGAAAGACAGCAGTATTGTGTCTGATAGAAATTTCCAGAATGACAGCAGTCACATGTTTGACAGAATTGTCCAGAGAGATAGCACAAGCATATCTCTCAGTAATGTCCAGAAAAACAGCACTAGTAGGTCAGACAGTATTGTCAGGAAAGACAACACATGGATATCAGATAAAAGTGTCCAGAAAGACAGTAGTTGCATGTTTGACACAATTGTCCAGAAAGACAGCAGAAGCAAATCTCACAGAAATGACCAGGAAGACAGGAACATGTCTCACCAAAACTTTCAGAAAGATGGCACCAGTATGTCAGACAGAAATGTCAGGAAAGACAACACAAGCATACCAGACAAAACTGTCCTAAAAGACAGTACTACCTTGCCTCCTAGTAATGTCCAGAAAGACTGTAGTAACATATCAGGCAAAAACATCCCAAAAGGCAGTGCAGACCGCCCACTTCAGTCAAGTATGTCTGGAAGAAAGTCAACAGTTCACGATGAAGGTGTGTGGGACATAAGTACTACACAACCAGAAATACTTTCGCATTCCTGGCTACGTGGACATAAACAAATTTCAGGTTCGGTTGAGTCTCACATGACATTTATGGAGAAAACCAACAAGAATATTTGTGTTAAATCGCATGTTTTCCCACAGGAGTGTGTTTTAGACAGTTTTTCTATCCATTGTGATTCTGATTATAGACTAGGAAAATCTTTCTATGGTTCTGGTAATCAAGGTCATGGGAAGGATAAGTTTACAGGTCAACAAGATGTGTGTTTAGAAAATAGTGGTTGTAATACAGATGTCATGGATGTGGGTGATTATGTCACAGAAATCGTAGACCAGAATGATAGAGGAGCAGAAATCACAGACAACTGTGATGTTGCAGAAACCATGGACAATTATGATGTGGTGGGAATCACAGATAACTATGATGTGGCAGGAATCACAGACATGAAAGGTCATATCACTGAAGTCATAGACATGACTGGTCATGTCAAAGAAATCCTCAATGTTACTGACATCATCGGAGAAATCACGGACATAAATAACGATGTAACAGCAATCACCAATAACTACATCACACAACTCGTGGACTTCAATGACTCTGTTACAAAAATCACAGACTTGAATAATCACATCACAGTAGTTGCAGACGTTAACAGTGATAATGCAGAAATCATGACCAAAAGTGACAACATTACAGACATGTCTTTTCTGAAAGATACTAGTGGAAGCTCTGAGGTTTTGTGGGGCTGTCCTGGTGATGATGTCAGTGATGATTTTAGTGTCAGAGATCTGGATGTTAGGTGGCAGAAAACTGCCACCACTCAACAGTTGGATGTTGAGGTCTCATCTTTGCATTGTGAAGGTACACAGCAGAAAACTGCCACCACTCAACAGTTGGATGTTGAGGTCTCATCTTTGCATTGTGAAGGTACAGAGCATCATGTTAATTATGGACATGTCTCATCCTTGCCTGAAGAAACTTTATATCCATATATGGAACATGACAAACATTTCATCTATACATGCTCAAACAAAGATAATGATAAACATTTAATCTGTGCTACATGTCCAAAAAGAGCACATGCCATATCTTTAAATTGTGATTTAGGGTCGATGAAAGCATCAGTTGGTTCAGGTATGTCCCCAAAGATAACACAGACTACAGAAGCTGCTTCTGGTGTTTTTGGTCCACAAGATAAAACCCATCCACTAGAAGATGTTCATAAGATCCTATCAGATACCTCAAGTGACCTGTTCAGTTCACAAGAAGAAGGTTCAGTATTTGCACCAGAAGCTTCTCATTACAGTGACTTTGGGAGAGAAATGTACCAGGATGTGGTTCAGAAGTCATTGTTGCTTCCTAAATCTAATGTGGCTTCAGCTAGACTCGATAAAAGTTGCTCTGAGTCAAAAGATGGTCAGTGGCCAAGGGAAGTATGTGGGGATGGAGTTCAAGAGACTTTGCTACTCCATGAAACATATCCAACCTCTGATGAGTGCACAAGAAGTTATTCTACGAACCAGCTAGGAAATGCCTCAGGAGGATGCCAGGCTGCAAAGCAAGTCAGGTTTTCTGACAAGAACCAGGAACATAACTATTTTGCCTGTGAAGCTATCAGTCATCAACCTGTTGTCATTCAGGACATGCCCTATTTAAAATCTTCACTTAAGAAAAGTGACACTGAATGGGAGTTAACTGGCTCCCAGGATTTGTTTTCAGAGCCATCTCAAGATATGGCTCCCAGTAATGTGTCCATGGGACCTGGTAATCGTTGCCAAAATGACGAATGGAATTCATCTTGTGAGCTCTTTTCCCAGACTCCAGAGCAGCCCAGCAGGAAGTGTGTGCTGTTAACCCATAATGTGACATCTACTGATAATGAACAAGCATCCGTTGGTACAGACACCCCCAGGATTTCTCGTATCGGTGGTGTGATTATTTGTGCCCAATCAGAAACATTGCTAACTGACCACTCCTTTGACTTGTTTACGCCCTCACCATCTAGTAGAAAGAAAGTTAATTCTGTTTCATTGTTTTCCCCAGAAGTCTTAAACTACCAGACCCAAACGTGTATAACCCCAGATTTATTTTCATAACCTGCCTGTTTATTTGATCAGACTTGAGTTCTGCACGAGTAACAATGCATTAAAAATTAGAATTGTCAAATACTATGTATATTCAACACTACTATATGGCCCAGAATCCTGGACATCGAACAAGGAATTAGAAAGTCGAATAGAGGCCCTGGAGATGAGGATATACAGAAAGATGTGTTATATTTCATAGAAACAAAAACAATCAAGTACAGCAGTTACAGAAACACTGGGATTTAAAAGAGAGTTGATGAAAGAAATAAAAAAGAGGCAAGTGAAATATTTCGGCAACAATAAAAGACATAACACTCTTATTAAAAACCATACTGGAGGATAAGGTTGAAAGCAAGAGATAGACAACGATACAAGTGAGAAGATAACATCAAGAGATGGATGAACATAAATCTGACAGAATTTACAGTCAGAGTGAGAGACAGACAGCATTGGAGATCCATTGCAGCCAACCTTCATTGTGGAGACAGCACCTGATTGATTGATTGACTGACTGACTTCTGCAGCTTAGTACTCTACAGTAGACACACAGCAGCCTTCCAGAGAGGATTATCTAGTTTAAATCTAACAGATAGTCCACTACCTAAGCCTGACAGATTAAGTAGTAATTATGTGCCGTGTTATCTTTGTTTCAACTCTTGGTGTTTTAGGAGTGCAGTGGCTAGACACTCGCCTGCATCGTGGTGGTCAGAAGTTTTAATCTGCATCAGGGCAGGTTTTTTAAAAAGGTCCTAGCCTGTGAGATTGACCCAGCCTAAACTGGGTGCCAGTTAATGGTTTAGGAAGTGAAGGCAGCCGGCATGCTACTGGCCACATCACCCAGCCAGTGCTGATTGGTCGGTTCAAATATGGGTCTAGCACCAAAATATGTCCAATGTCCTGAAGACATGTAAAAGGGTCATTGACTTGACTGACTGCCCATTGACTTAATTGACTGCCCATTGCTCTGATTGACTTGCGATTCCCTGGCTGTAGCTTCGTTGCCACTAGCATGTTCTTGGTGTCATGGAAATACGCAAGCAACTCTGCCACTTCAAGATAAAGACACAGGACAGTGGGTGTCTGTTCGTAAAATACGATGGTACATTAATAAGTAAGTCACAAATGGCTGTAGAAAAATAACTAAATATGATAACAACTTGAAACCAGTTTATTTGTATACATACATTGTCCCTTTATTTCTCAACATAATTTCCACCAACATTGATGCACTTATCCCATCATTTTATCAATCCTCCCAAACCGGCTTTCCATAGAACTGCATGCTTTGTTTTCATTTACCTGCCACCTCACAGAACTGTGACTTACTTATTGACTTGCCCTCATACCTTTTTCTACCCAGCTATGCACCGCTTTACTGGATGAACATTTGTCAGCATAAACACTGAAAACCCTCCTTGGCGGGAGACATTTCGCAAATGACGCCAAAGTTGAATGTGAAGCGAAAACGTGGTTTAGAAAATGGAGCACGCAGCTCTTTGCAGCCGGTTTGTGAGGATTGATAAAACAATGGGATAAGTGCATCAATGTTGGTGGAAATTATGTTGAGAAATAAAAGGACAATCTTCTTATATATAAAAAAGACTTGTGCGTATCTCTGTCCGTATGTCCTTTATTTGTTCGCGAACGGCCCATCCGATTGAGATGAAATTTTCTACACGCCTTCCTTTCATTCCAGAGCTGTCAACTGTGATATTTTGTTAGTGTGAAATCGCCTGCTTACTCAGTATTATTTCATTTTTCATTTTTCATCATAATTTCATATATCTCAGGGGACCTAACTCTGTAAAAGTTATTTCAAGGGGCATAACTTTTCTGTATAACTTATAGTCATAATGTGGCATCGTTTTCAAAGATTTATAAACTCTTTGTCCATAGTTATGTACCGGCATATGAGTTATAATAAATAATGATACAATCTGTAAGGCATTTTCAAAGTTTTCATAAAAATGATGCACAATGCATAACATTGTAACTCATCTTTTTTTGCTTAAGAAGTTACTGTAGTCATGCAGGTGATTAGAAAGAGTTTTCATTAAAAATAATGGATGGTGTGTGGTAGAACGTTCTTTTAAGTTACATTTTTTTTTGTTGTATGAATTTAATGAAGCCGGACAGGGTCAGGCAGACAGATAGACAGACAGACAGACAGATAGACAGTCGGGAACAGGAACTTATATGACTACTTATATAAATTAAATGAGATGCTTCACACCAGGAGTTGGGCGATGTCGGGCCGGGTCAGACAGACAGACAGACAGACAGACAGACAGATAGACGGGAACGGGAACTTATATGACTACTTATATGAATTAAATGAGATGCTTCCCACCAGGGACTGGGCGAAGCCGGGCAGGGTCAGCTAGTGTATGTATAAAAATAAGCTGGTTTCAAGTTGTCATCATATTTAGTTATTTTTCTACAGCCATTTGTGACTTATTTATTAACTTACCCTCTTACGTCATTGGCGTTAACCGCTTTCTAAAATTATAGTTGAAATTGTTACTCTGTGTAGAATTGATTTAGATGTGGTGTTATTGAAACATAACATCAACCAGCTGGACTTGAATCACTGACAAATGAATAAATTAAAACACAGAAGCCACAAACAATATGTTGCATGATTTATTGCCTGGCATATTTTGTTACATCTCATCTGCTGCATACTGCAGAGTTATACAGGGTGGGGCAGGCAGAATGATCTGACACATTTGTAACTTTAATAAAACTAAATTAGAATAAATTAACAAAAAAGTATTTTTATTTATCAAATGTACACATGATGCCATTTTGTTTTATGTTGTTTGAATAATGAAAACTAGTATTTTTATTTCCTAAATGTACATATGATGTCATTTTATTTCATTTTCTTTTAAAAATTACATCAGTCAAATGTTCGCCATTATTGTCCACACACTGTTGAAGACATTCGCGAAAGTTGTCCATACCTCGGCGGATCATTTCATGTGGAATAGACTCAATTTCTTGATGAATTGCATCTTTCAATTGTTCAATAGATCGTATACCTTTGATTTTAGGTATCCCCAGAGACAAAAATCACACGGGCAGGCCAACCGAGGTCACCTGGGAATTAAATTAAATGACCGGGGAATATCTCCCTCAAAATTTCCATTGAACGTCTAGACGTGTGGGCTGTTGCGCCATCTTGTTGGAACCAAACATTATTTCTGACATCAAGTTCATCCAATTTGGGTCGCAGAAAAGTGTCCAGCAACATGCAATATTGTTCAGATTTAATGGTCACTGTAACATTGTCTTCTTCAAAAAAAGTACGGACCCAAAATGCCAAATTCTGCTATCGCACACCATACAGTTACATGAGGACTGTGCAAGGGGCGTTCGTTAACTCATGAGGATTGTTTTGGGACCAATAGCGGAAATTTTGCTTAATCACGCTTCCACACAAATGAAAATGGGCCTCGTCACTGAAAATCACAATAGCAGTACGGGGAACCTGTTGTTGAATTTCCCTACACAAATCATTATTCAAACAACATAAAACAAAATGGCATCATGTGTACATTTGATAAATAAAAATACTTTTCTTGTTTCATTTATTCTAATTTAGTTTTATTAAAGTTACAAATGTGTCAGATCATGTTTGCCCCACCGTGTATATCATATGAAGTGAATAAATGAATAATACCTTAGCTGAAACTATAAAAACACATAGTCACAAATATTGTTTGAATGTGTAGCATTTATTCCCACAGTAATTTCAAATTTAACACAAACTCTTCTGTTTGCATAAAACCAGCTGAAACCACCTAATTGCTAATGCCTGGCTATATTTGAGCAGTCGTTTATTGTCTGATGAACACAACATATTGTTTGTGGCTTCTGTGTTTAAATTCATTAAGGGATGGAATACATTGTTTTGAAATGAATAAGTTCTGGAAAGTAGAACAGAACAAAGAAGGCTTCTCAGAGCAATCACAATACAAAGACTGTCATGGCTGGGTCATACCCTGAGACTTAAGAGATACCAACTACTCCACAAAAAGGGCACAATATTGGGGAAAAGAGGAAGGGGTAGACCAACAACACAGATATATCCATGCAGACACAAGTGGAATTAAAGAGAGCAGCACAAGACAGACAACTATGGAGTGGAATTATCAGGACTCAAGACTGTGTGTGAGAAGGAGAGAGAGGTTATGTAGATACGAATACAGTGCAAACCGCTTAAGGTGATCTCGGATGTGACGGATTTCTGTTATGAAGAACATATGTTATATTGTACGTTGTAAATGCGTTACTATATGCTTGAACTCTTATCTGAGGAATTTCTGATAAGAAGAACAATTTCTTGGGTCCTTGGTGAGTTTGCCTTATTGGGTCTGCACTGCACATGGTATTTATATCTTTGGGTCAAGAAGAATGACTAAGAAAATAACTAGAATTTTAACCTCATCTGTGATAGCTTTTTAGCATTGCAATTTATCCCAGTTGCAGTTTTTTTTAATTAATGTGATATATTGTGTATAAACAGGAGTCTGTACAAAGATTGTTAGATTTATTTTCCTCCCTGGGGGAGGGAGTGAAAGAAAGATTGATGGTGAAAGGAGATGGACACCTCATATCATAATGCCACGGGCTTGTATGTATGAAGGTCTAGGACTTAGTCAGCTTGACTAGAACGCAGTCACAAGTGACAACAATTGTGACATCTGTTTTCTTTGTGTGCTGATGAAGGCTGTAAGTCCTACATCCATTTTGTCACTTTTGTTCTAGTAAAGCTTTGCAGTTCTACTTTGCGTTTTCATTTGTTTATTTGACAAAAAGTCAGTTCGATTATGCTTCATTTTTTTTCTTCGAGTCACCGTTAACTTAAGGACAAGAAAATCTAACCAAGGGAAGTCCATCCTCCCTGGCAAGCCAGAGCCCTGTTTCCTGGTCTACACAGGGAAATGCGGTTGACTTGTGTAGCCTGTGGGTCATTGTCAGGCTACTAATTTTCATTTTTCACCTCTCCTGAGAGAGGCTGGGCAATCCTAACACTAATGTCTGCTAGCCAGGCGCAGTCCACACCTTGTGGAAATCTGGATATATGAAGACCATAAACAGGCACTTTCCTGCTGTTTATGCTTCACTTCGACACCACAAAGGTACAAGAGGAACAAGGTAGGATGAGAGGAACTCATGCTAAAGGGTGCAAGAGGTAGAGGTGGTTACAGATAGGGGCACAAGAGATGGACTAGAAGAATCTTACATGGAGTCAGAAGACAGAGGGTGTTGGAAACTTACTACAGCCAACCTTGGGTGTTGAGATGGCACTTGATTCATTGGTTTGGCCTACTTTAATTTATTCCATAAATATTGTTTTTACCTGTTAGCAGGCTGCTTAATAATGCATATTTCTGTCTTTTGAGAAAGTGAAAAATGTGATTTGGTTTTCCGGTTGTATGCATGTGAATCACTACTGTAACATGATATAAGAGGTGAAGGTGAGATATATAGAACAAAATTCTCTCTCTTTTATATGATTTGACATCACATTTCTTTAGCAAATCGTACCCCGACTCACTGTCAAATATGTCTGAAGTGGGATTCTCATAGGAAGCCGTGGTAACAGAGGCTAGATGCTCGCCTACTGGCCCAGCTGACATGGGTTCAAACCCACACCAAGGCAGATTGTTTAAACTTACCTGGGCTTCCTTCCAGTTGACCCAGGCTACATTAGGTATCAGGAAATGTCGTCGGAAGTCAAGGTGGCCCCTGTGGTACTGACCACATCTCCCACCGAATGTCCATTGGTCTATACAAATATGGGTCTAGCATGGTATGCTCATTTTGTCTTGGGTGTAAAAAAGTAATTTTTACTTTTACTTGATCCATCTGGGTTGCTGTAATCACCCTATTGATCCTCTATTAGGTGCTGATACTGACACCATTGATCCTCCACTAGGTGTTTTACTGATACCATTGATCCTCCACTAGGTGTTGTACTGACACCATTGATCCTCCACTAGGTGTTGTACTGATACCATTGATCCTCCATTAGGTGTTGTACTGATACCATTGATCCTCCACTAGGTGTTGTACTGACACCATTGATCCTCCATTAGGTGTTGTACTGATACCATTGATCCTCCATTAGGTGTTGTACTGACACCAATGATCCTCCATTAGGTGTTGTACTGATACCATTGATCCTCCATTAGGTGTTGTACTGATACCATTGATCCTCCACTAGGTGTTGTACTGATACCATTGATCCTCCATTAGGTGTTGTACTGATACCATTGATCCTCCACTAGGTGTTGTACTGACACCATTGATCCTCCATTAGGTGTTGTACTGATACCATTGATCCTCCATTAGGTGTTGTACTGATACCATTGATCCTCCACTAGGTGTTGTACTGATACCATTGATCCTCCATTAGGTGTTGTACTGATACCATTGATCCTCCATTAGGTGTTGTACTGACACCAATGATCCTCCATTAGGTGTTGTACTGATACCATTGATCCTCCATTAGGTGTTGTACTGACACCATTGATCATCCATTAGGTGTTGTACTGACACCAATGATCCTCCATTAGGTGTTGTACTGATACCATTGATCCTCCATTAGGTGTTGTACTGACACCATTGATCCTCCATTAGGTGTTGTACTGACACCAATGATCTTCCATTAGGTGTTGTACTGATACCATTGATCCTCCATTAGGTGTTGTACTGATACCATTGATCCTCCATTAGGTGCTGTACTGATACCATTGATCCTCCATTAGGTGTTGTACTGATATCATTGATCCTCCATTAGGTGTTATACTGACCACATGGATCCTCCATTAGGTGTTTTACTGACACCATTGATCCTCCATTAGGTGTTGTACTGGTACCATTGATCCTCCATTAGGTGTTGTACTGATACCATTGATCCTCCATTAGGTGTTGTACTGATACCATTGATCCTCCATTAGGTATTATACTGACACCATTCATCCTCCATTAGGTGTTGTACTGACACCAATGATCCTCCATTAGGTGTTGTACTGATACCATTGATCCTCCATTAGGTGTTGTACTGACACCATTGATCCTCCATTAGGTGTTGTACTGACACCAATGATCCTCCATTAGGTGTTGTACTGATACCATTGATCCTCCATTAGGTGTTGTACTGACACCATTGATCCTCCATTAGGTGTTGTACTGACACCAATGATCTTCCATTAGGTGTTGTACTGATACCATTGATCCTCCATTAGGTGTTGTACTGATACCATTGATCCTCCATTAGGTGCTGTACTGATACCATTGATCCTCCATTAGGTGTAGTACTGATACCATTGATCCTCCATTAGGTGTTATACTGACCACATGGATCCTCCATTAAGTGTTTTACTGACACCATTGATCCTCCATTAGGTGTTGTACTGATACCATTGATCCTCCATTAGGTGTTGTTACTGATACCATTGATCCTCCATTAGGTGTTGTACTGATACCATTGATCCTCCGTTAGGTGTTGTACTGATACCATTGATCCTCCATTAGGTGTTATACTGACCACATGGATCCTCCATTAGGTGTTTTACTGACACCATTGATCCTCCATTAGGTGTTGTACTGATACCATTGATCCTCCATTAGGTGTTGTACTGATACCATTGATCCTCCGTTAGGTGTTGTACTGATACCATTGATCCTCCGTTAGGTGTTGTACTGATACCATTGATCCTCCATTAGGTGTTATACTGACCACATGGATCCTCCATTAGGTGTTTTACTGACACCATTGATCCTCCATTAGGTGTTGTACTGATACCATTGATCCTCCATTAGGTGTTGTACTGATACCATTGATCCTCCATTAAGTGTTGTACTGATACCATTGATCCTCCATTAGGTGTTGTACTGATACCATTGATCCTCCATTAGGTGTTGTACTGACACCATTGATCCTCCACTAGGTGTTTTACTGACACCATTGATCCTACATTAGGTGGTGTACTGACCACATTGATCCTCCATTAGGTGTTGTACTGATACCATTGATCCTCCATTAGGTGTTGTACTGACACCATTGATCCTCCACTAGGTGTTTTACTGACACCATTGATCCTACATTAGGTGGTGTACTGACCACATTGATCCTCCATTAGGTGGTGTACTGACCACATGGATGCTCCACTAGGTGTTGTACTGACCACATTGATCCTCCATTAGGTGGTGTACTGACCACATTGATCCTCCATTAGGTGGTGTACTGACCCCCTTTGATCCTCGATTAGGTGCTCTACTGACCCCAATTGGTTGATTCTCTTGAGTTCTGCATTCTCCTGAGATCCTGTATTGACCTTATTTCTGCAAACCAAAATAATATGTATTATTTCTTGCACATGCTCAACTGAAGTTAACATTCTTACATATGTGTGACTGATAAATCATCATTCTTCCGTGCGAGTGATTGGTGATAAAAAAAAATCTTCCAGACAACTGATTAATTAATCAAGAACACTGTGTAATATCAGAAACTATTTATTCATTGACCATCATAAGCAATACACAGGATACAAAAAACAATGACCTGAATACAAGGAAGACCTGTTTATTATGTCAACAAACTGGCACCACAGGCAAATAGAATACAGTGCAAACCGCTTAAGGCGATCTCAGGCGTGGCGAATTTCTGTTGTGAAGAACAATATTGTATTGTAAGTTGTAAATGCATTACTGTATGCTTGAACTCTTATAAGAGGAATTTATGATAACAACAATTTCTTGGGTCCCAGGTGAGTTCGCCTTATCAGGTCTGCACTGTATTTGCAATCTTTGATCACTCCCGCGAAACAGACAATGAAATCAATAACACAACAAATTTGTGTTAACTCATCCTGTGCCTTGCCCATAAGCATGAGCTGTCATGGTTTACCATCTCACACAACCACCAGAGTACCGGATCAGGACTGCGACCTTGTTCCCATTATGCCAAGCCATCCAGGTATTGATCTGCTCTTTCCCTGCTATTTTTCCCAATTAATTTTGTCAATATTTAATTTAAACTATTTTTTATTTAAAGAATACTGTGGCAGTTACTTGCATATCCTTTACAAGACGTAGCAGTAAACCCTGGCATTTTTTGGCTGGCTGTTCATTATTCTTGGGCAAGTAGTTTGCCATTGCTTTCTGAACGACTGGCACCCATACCATTTCATAAAAAACTAACGCAAGGCAGTATGCTGCCAAATTCCATAGCTGTGTTTTGTATGCGGGATTAAAAACTGCATCCGTAATCTCTTCGCCACGGAGCCCAGAATTTATTAATTTGTATTGTTCACCAGCAATGGGTCAATGATTGTGTTTTTGTTTTATATTTGACATATATACCCTATGTTATAGAGGAAAATAAGATCTGGTGTCTTGTATTTTCAAATATACAAGAGACGAGATCTTATTTCCCTGAGCGTGTGTTCTGATTAGTGAATTTAATCACAGAAGCCATAAACAAGTGACTGCACAATGGTTGCCTGGCACACTTCGCTGCATCTCGTCAGGTGCAGTTATAGATCACATTAATCACATTCTGGCTAAAATAAACAACACACGCACACACAGTCACTGATACTGTTGGACTATGGAGCATTTGCTTCCCCCCCCCCCCTCCCCCACGGTAATCGCAGATGCACTATAAAATCTTTGTCTGTACAACAACATGTATATTTGACAAAAAAATACGCTAGTGTTCCCACACAGGCCTGCAAACCTGGTAGTGATGTCTTTAAATTCCTTCAAGACAGATACAGTGCAAACCGCTTTAGGCGATCTTGGATGAAGAACATTTTGTTTATCCCCGGCAATTTTTCTTCTTTTTCTCCTATAAGAGGAATTTCTGATAAGAAGAACTATTTCTTGGGTCCCTGGTGAGTTCGCCTCATCAGGTCTGCACTATAGTTGTTTTTTTTCCCACTGACCTACACTCCCAGGCCAACCCGGCCTAAAATTGTGCACTAAGAAATATTCTGGAAAGTAAAAGCCACCAGCAGGATAATGACCACATCAACCATTGAGTCAGTTGGCACAAACATATTGGACTAGCACCGTATAGCCAGTACACCTCATAGTATGGGAGGGGGTGCTTTACTTTATCACCACAGCTTGTAAAGGGACATTTGTTCAGCACCAATACACCTCATAGCGTAGAAAGGGTGTTTTACTTTATCACCACAGCTTGTAGAGGGACATTTGTTCAGCACCATGAGACAAACCGGCATATGGTGCTCGCCCCATTTTATATGTCGGTCAACATGAAAGCCTGGATCCAGTTTTAAAATCCCTGCCTTGAACACATGATTACTGGAGCAGCAGACAGGCATGCTACCCGCTATACTGTTGTGGCTTCTGTGGCTTGTATATTTTGACAAAATTACCCTAGGGTTAGCTTGTTGCATATCCTTTACAGGAAGACTCAGTAAATCCCAGTGTTTTTGGCTGTTTATGATTTCTTGGCAAGTTTACGTTCAGTAGTTTGCCATTGCTTTCTGAACCAGCACTCATATCATTGTATGAAAAATAATGCAAGGCAGTCTGCTGCTAAAATCACCCAGAGCTGTGTTTTGAACGTGGTATGTGGTTTTATGAATTATGTCAGTAGCCACAAAGCCGGCACATCCTAGGGTGTGGGGGAAAATAACATCATATATACACAACATCAACACATCTTTATCTACATATCTTGTATTTAATATTTCACATGTATAATATCATTCCGTGAATGATGGAACGGTAATGAACAAATTAGGAAGATCTTGGAGGAAATGGAGATGTGGTTCCTGAGACGACTGTTGTGAACACCTTGGACTGCCAGAGTAGCTGACAATGAGTGCCTGGAAGAGGCTACATATACAACTATACGAAAGAGACAAACAGCTTTCTTTGGTCATGTGATGAAGGATGAGAGGCATTAGAGAACATCATAACGGCTGGAAGGATAACTGGGAACAGAGACAGATCAAGAGAAATGATGCTGGGTGGACTGAAATGACAGCAAGGAGGAATATCATTAGCAAAGTTGATCCAGAACATCAAAGACCGAGATCTGTGGAAATGCCTACACCAGCAGGCAAGGCACATGATCAAACCCTATAGCAGCTATCATAAAGAAAAGCATATGTGTCCTACAATATCTGCTCAGAGAGACTGAACATCTATAGCTTTGACCAGAGCTCAATCCTCAGCTCTAGTCACATATCAATTATATTCACATGTAGACCAGGGGCTAAAGTGTTTTAAAAAAAAAAAATTATAACATACACTCATTGTGACAAGGAGTGTTATTATGAGTGGCAGTCAGCATCTCAGTGGGGAGACTTTTTTATTGCATATCCTTTGCAGGACATCGCTATCAACATCAGCACCTTTCAGCTGATTGTTGATTTCTTGGCAAGATTACGCTCAATAGTTTGCCATTGCTTTCTGAGCGACTGGCTCACATACCCCGTAAGGTACCGATGTGGAGAGAACCACTACCAATTCTCGCGCACATCACATCACTCATGAGAGTATACGGGATTAAGGAGAAAGTTGTGTAACACCTAGACCAGGGAGATCAGCGGGGACACATTACTTAACATCAATATCCTTACAAATTGATGAATTCATTTACTACCATAAGCCACTGACGTATTTCTTGCATTTTTTTGTTGTTGTTCACTCAAGCATATTCCACACATGTGCTACTACTTCTAGTACACTAAGCTGATGTTTGTGTGTGGATTAACTTCCCCTATTACCAGTGTCCCTCTCCATCAGGCAAACCCACTTCAACTTATAAGGTACTCATACAATTTACGTCCCCAAGTCAAGGACAAGAGGTCAACATATTTTAGTCCAACTGACCGGTCAAGGGATTGAACCCACTATCTCAGCATCAGCACACCGGAAGTTTAAGAGCAAGAACTCTTATTCATTCAGCCATGCAATTGAAATAGTAATTATATTTCAAGAAGACACAAATTTACAAACAGTAGTTGAAATTATAGGTATGCTCTGGCTGAAAAATTACATTAATTCATGCCACTTTGTGTGTGTTTTAAGCAGTGAATGAAAAACTAGTTAATACTGTACTAACTAGTTACAAACACATAAAGCTAGGAGTACGACAGGGATGTGTCTTGTCACCAGATCTCTTCTTCCTATATAGCGAGAGAGATCAAAGAGATGCCAGGAATACTAGTTGGAGGTTATAATATAAATAATATACGCTATGCAGATGACACAGTATAGGTGGCAGATAAATCAACAGACCTGCAACAATTGTTGGACACTGTAGTAACAGAGAGTGCAAGGAAAGGACGCTCCTTGAATATCAAGAAAACAGTAACAATGGTGATATCAAAGAAAATGGTGACACCAAAATGTGACATAGAAATAGAAGGAAAAATTCTTAACCAAGTGGATGATTTTAGATACCTAGGGACATTTATAACATCAGATGGAAGATGTACAACAGAGATTAAGAGCAGAATAGGGCAGACAAAAGCCGCATTTCAGAAAATGAAGAGTATCTTGTGCAATAGGTCACTATCACTCAGTGTAAGAAAGAGAGTGCTGAAATGCTATATAGAACCAGTTTTGCTGTATGGCAGTGAATCTTGGAATGTAAATGAAGAAATTAGAAGCAACAGAGATGTGGTTCCTGAGACGAATGTTGAGAATTCCTTGGACTTCCAGAGTAACTAACGACGACTGCCTGAAAGAGGCTAATGAAACTAGAACACTGTATACAACAATAAGAAAGAGACAAACAGCTTTCTTTGGTCATGTAATGAAAAGAGAGGCACTGGAGAACATCATGACACCTGGAAAGATCGAGGGAAAGAGAGGTAGAGGCAAACCTAGAGAAATGATGTTGGATGGATTGAGACGGTGGCACAGAGGAATATCTGCAGCAGAGTTGATCCAGAAAACCAAAGACCGAGATCTGTGGAGAGCCATGAACGCCTGCGCCAGCTGGCAGGGCACTTGATGATGATGATGATGAACTGCCACTGGGAGCCATTTCAGATGGCTAATATAGTATTAAATATTATTAATGGATGACTATATTTAAATAAAAACACTAATCAATTCTGACATATCTGCATACATGATACGAAGGCAATGAAATTATTAATTTTTTTACTGTAACTTCTTTTGTCCTACTGCTTTTGACAGAAGTGAGGAGGCAGATGTAATTTGTTGTCTCACTTGTCTTGATGCTTGTACTAACGTCATGTTGGATTTCTTCAGTGTCTCTTTTACTCCATCTAACCAACTCTTTCTGGATCATCCTCTCGCCTTGTATCTTGATTTTCTCAGGTTTGGGTGCTGGTTGATCTTGATCCATTCAAAGTGTCCAGACCTTTAATTCTTTGGTGTTCTATAAAATCAGTAATATGTGTTATCCCAACACTTGCTATTAATTTGTCATGTGTTTCTATCGCCTCTTATTTTTCCAGCTGCGTTTTTTAATGTTAGTTAGTTAGTTAGTTAGTTAGTCGCAGTTCCAACTTCACAGCAACGGGTCGTCCCCATTATGCTCCATTCCTGTGCCAGTGAATATCACACAAAACGCTCCCCACTGCCCAATGTGAAAAGTGGAAAAGACAGGAGTCTCGACAAATAACAGCCCGCACAGATACACTGTGCATAATGCCGCCACCAGAATGTCAACACAATAGTCCCCCACAAAGCACCCAGTTCATTTCTGATGGAATCGGCAGTCATTTTCCCATCTGGATGTTTCCTAGATGTTCACCCACACAGTCCACGAAATACAGTTCATCGTCAATGGCAGTGGCAGTCAACCAGAAGCCCAGCAGCCACGCATTTCTGCATAAGGCAAAACCGGTCAACTCTGGGACATAGCCATCTGCCATCGCTCAGAACATGCAGTCACGTTCCAAAAGACCTTGGGCAGATTCAAAAGCATTTCACACAAAACTCACAGCTCACAGTGTCGCGCCACGCACTCACTCAGTAGCAGGGCGACGGAACCATCAAGCCTCCTTTTTTTTAAATGTATCTCATCTCACCTGATGTGATTTTACATCTGTGTGTTTCTAGGCCTGTTCATGTTTGATATTGGTAACACAGCACTGGACAAATAAAACATCTATCAGTTTCTTTAACTACCCCCTTACTTCATATATCCACTCATTTACTCCAGGCACAACCACCCCCATATCCACCCCTACCCAAAACAGTCATGATTCAGATAATCATTACTGTAAAGTGTAACAACTGCCTACAATAGAACGAGTTAATTGCTTCTTTTTTTTTTTTAAAGCAGATATACATTTCCAACAGCCATGTCTGTAAATTAACTGCCCAGCCATGACCAACAGCCATGCTTATAAATTAACTACCACACTGCCAACATCTGCCTCTAATTATTAACTCCCTCAAAACATAAAAAGTCAAAAACATGAATCTTGGCTGTGTATATATTAGGTGGTTAAAACAACACCTCCAGCGAGAACAGCACACCCGACACAAGAAACTCAAACATTCCACAACAAATAATAGACAATAACCTCGATATCTTCGGTCTCTGGCTAAGAGACAGAACAAACAAAAGCTTCACATATACGTTTGTGTAAAAGTATAAAATACAAATACACAGAAAGGATCAATCGTTAGATGGTGATTCTGTGTCTTGGCACTGCCAGTGCTAATCATTCACCTGGGCATTATCATCATGCCAGTCACCTCAGTTCTATGAAAAATTGCCTGGAATCTATTTTATTAGTCTTTACTGACCTTGTTGTTATGTGCTTGTGAAAAACAAATTCTACCTGGGAACTAAAACCCAATGGCTGGTCAGTGGGTGAGTACACTTAATGACATGCAACTGTAGCTGCTCAAGCAGGACCTACTGACAAAGTTTGCAGCCAAACTACATGTAAAGTAAAACATATATAACCCTTTCACAAACATACAATAAAACATACATAACCCTTTCACAAACATATAAAGTAAAACATATATAACCCTTTCACAATACATATACAGTAAAACATACATAACCCTTTCACAATACATATACAGTAAAACATAAAACTCTTTCACAAGACATATGAAGTAAAACATATATAACCCTTTCACAAACATAAAATAAAACATAAATAACCCTTTCACAATACATATAAAGTAAAACATACATAACCCTTTCACAATACATATAAAGTAAAACATACATAACCCTTTCACAATACATATAAAGTAAAACATACATAACCCTTTCACAATACATATAAAGTAAAACATACATAACCCTTTCACAATACATATAAAGTAAAACATACATAACCCTTTCACAATACATATACAGTAAAACATAAAACTCTTTCACAAGACATATGAAGTAAAACATATAACCCTTTCACTATACATATAAACTCATGCAAAGAGTTAGGAAGAAAATACAACCTGAAATAGGAGAAGAACAATGTGGGTTTGTAGAAGGAAAGGGTACAGTAAATGCTGTGTATTTACTGAGAACCGTAATTGAACGATCTATAGAAGTAAACAAAGATCTACACCTTTACTTTATTATTGACTACACAAAGGCTTTTGATAAAGTGAGACATGTCGACATGATAAGGATGCTTGAAGATCTACAAATTGATGGAAAAGACCTTGACTTGTAGAATACATATATTGGAAACAACAAGCTGCCATAAGAGTTGATAATGAAGTAGGCCAATATCAGCCTATTAAGAGAGGTGTGAGACAGGGATGTGTAATGTCTCCAGATCTGTTATCTCTGTACAGTGAAAATATTTTCAGAAATATTGAAGATATGGAAGGAATCAACATTGGGGGGCGGTGCATCAATAACATTAGATATGCAGATGATACAGTCTTGATTGCAAACAATGAACAGGACCTGCAACATTTAGTAGATGCAGTTGTTACACACAGTGAACGAGGGTTAGAATTAAATTGTAAAAAGACACAGATTATGGTCGTCACTAGGAAGAACGAAATACCACAATGTAATATACAAGTAAATGGGAATATTCTTCAACAAGTGAATAGGTACAATTATCTCGGAACAGTAATAACATCTGATGGGAGATGCCTTGAAGAGATTAGAACAAGAATCGCCATGTCTAAGGTAGCCTTTAGCAAGATGAAAAACATACTGACCAATAAAAAGATGTCAATTGAAACGAGAAAAAGAGTGTTGAGGTGCTACATAGAACCTATACTTTTATATGGATGTGAAACTTGGACAATGAGCAGTCAAGCTGAAAAACATCTGATGGCTGTAGAAATGTGGTTTCTGAGGAAAATGCAAAGAATACCATGGACAGCCAGAAAGACCAATGAACAGGTCCTTCAAGAAACAAACGAAGATCGTAAACTGATTAGAGACATTAGACGCAGACAGTCAAAATTTTTTGGGCATGTTATGAGAAGAAACGAATTGGAGAACTTGGTGACAACTGGTAAGATCGAAGGGAACAGACCAAGAGGAAGACCTAGAAGCAAATACCTGGATGGCTTGGCCTCGTGGCGTGGTCGAGACAGAAACACGGAGCTGATCCACGACTCTGGTGATTGAGTGAGATGGCAAAACATGACCGCCCACGCTTATCGGCATGGCACATGATGGATGGATGGATAAAGTAAAACGTACATAACCCTTTCACAAAACATATACAGTAAAACATATATGACCCTTTCACAATACATATACAGTAAAACATATACGACCCTTTCACAATACATATACAGTAAAACATATATGACCCTTTCACAATACATATACAGTAAAACATATATAACCCTTTCACAATACATATACAGTAAAACATACATGACCCTTTCACAATACATATACAGTAAAACATACATGACCCTTTCACAATACATATACAGTAAAACATATATAACCCTTTCACAATACATATACAGTAAAACATATATGACCCTTTCACAATACATATACAGTAAAACATACATGACCCTTTCACAATACATATACAGTAAAACATATATAACCCTTTCACAATACATATACAGTAAAACATATATAACCCTTTCACAATACATATACAGTAAAACATATACGACCCTTTCACAATACATATACAGTAAAACATATATAACCCTTTCACACATCTTGAGGCCTCCTGGCTACATGGTGCTGGCTCCATATTTGTATAGACCAGTGGTTCTCAACCTTTTTTGGCCCGTGCCCCCCTTCACCATATTTTTAGAACGTCATTTCCCCCCCCCCCCCTTCCTATAAAAAATTTGGCCCATGCCCCCCCCCTCCACTGTATTTTCAGAACGTCATTCCCCCCCCCCCTTTCATATTTTCTATCTAAAAATCCCCCCACCCCTACATAGTATATGTAAAAATGTAGGGTAAATTTAATAGCACATACTAAAACAAGTCTAGACATCCACATAAAACATGATTTGTGGGTCTACTGACTTTATAAAATAAATTTTAGAAGGATGAGATGTACTTAACTGTAAAGTATGAAGGGAAAAACAATATCAAGTAATCGGGTCTTGTATTAACGCGATCTTGAAATGGTCTTCATTCCCCCCTGGAAACCCTAAAATTCCCCCCCCCCCTGGGTTCCCACCGGTTGAGAACCACTGGTATAGACCACTCAGCAATGGAAGGGTGCTGTCAATATCACATCAACTGCCACCTTTACTTTCCTTGACATTTCCTGATACTCATTTGAGGCTGGGCAGATTTGGGAGCTCTGGTCAGTTTTTTGTTTTTTTAAATCTACCCTGAAGATCTGAACACATGACCACATAAAATAATTTACGCTCAAATTAGCAATGACATCAGAGACACTACCAATATCACCATACAAGTAATGCAATTCAATAAATTAACCAATCACTTGACAACCATCTCTTAGTGGTCAACCAATCATGGGCTTTAGTGGTTAGCCAGTCACAGGCCTTAGTGGTCAGCCAATCACAGGCCTTAGTGGTAAGCCAAGACAAGCCATAGTGGTCAGCCAATCACAGGCCTTAGTGGTAGGCCAAGACATGCCTTAGTGGTCAGCCAATCACAGGCCATAATGGTCAGCCAATCATAGTCCTTAGTGGTCAGTCAATCACAGGCCTTAATGGTCAGCCAATCACAGGCAGCATAATAAGCATTGTTGTTAATAGCAAAGTGTCAGAGGGTTCATCAACAATGAAACAGTTCAAGCCCGCCAAAAATTTATCACAACACTGGTTTTAAATCTATTTTTTTTTTACATCAGCGTAAAAAACATTAAGACACAAGAATTGCATCTGCTCCGTAGACAAAGATACTGATTTTTACATACTTAGCCTATACCAGCAACCCGAATGAATACAAAATATAACCAGAAAGCTATTTTATTAGACTTGACTGACCTTGTAGTTTATGAGCTTGTGAAAAACAAATTCCACCTGGGAACTAAACCCAACCTTGTAGTTATGAGTTTGTGAAAAACAAATTCTACCTGGGAACTAAACCCAACCTTGACTGACCTTGTAATTATGTTAGTTAGTTATTTGCAGTTCCAACTTCATAGCAACGGGTCATCCCCATTATGCTCTGTTCCTGTGCCAGTGAATGTCATTCAAAATTCTCCTCACTGCCCCATCTCGACAAACCAACAGCCTGAATGGGCATAGTATGCACAAGGCCACTGCCAGAAGGCCAACACAAAAGTCCACCACGAAAAATACAGTTCCATCATCGATGGAAGCGGCAGTTACTACAAAACCAGCAGCCACACATTACTGCATAAGGCAAACCCAGTTAGTTCAGCGACCGGCCGGCCACCATTTTTCTTATAATGCAGTTCATGATAAAAACAACAGATGTAACAGCACTGCACACAAAATCCACAGCTCACAGTGTTACTCCACACACATAACTCAGTAGCTGGGCGACAGAACCATTGTAGTCATGTGCTTATTTTTAAAAAAACAAATTCTACCTGGCAACTAAACCCAATGGCTAGTCAGTGGGTGAGTACACCTAACCAGCATGCAACCGCAGCTCCTCAAGCAGGACAAACTGAGTCCAAATGGACAAAGATGGCAGCCAAATTACATGTAAAGTAAAACATATATGACCCTTTCACACATCTTGAGGCTTCCTGGCTACATGGTGCTGGCTCCATATTTGTATAGACCAATCAGCACTGGAAGGGTGCAATCAATATCACACCAATTGCCATCTTTACTTTCCATGACATTTCCTGATACTCATTTGAGGCTGGGCAGGTTTGGGAGCTCTGGTCAGTTTTTTTTTTTTTTTTAATCCACACTTAATATCTGGATGACCACGTAAAATAATTTATGCTCGAATTAGCACATCAGAGACGCCACCAATACCACCACACAAGTAATGCAATTCAATAAATTAACCAATCAGTTGACAACCACCTCTTAGTGGTCAGCCAATCACAGGCCATAGTGGTCAGCTAATCACAGGCCTTTAGTGGTCAGCCAATCACAGGCCTTAGTGGTTAGCCAATCACAGGCTTTAGTGGTCAATCAATCACAGGCCTTCGTGGTCAGCCAATCACAGGCAGCATAATAAGCGTTGTTGTTAATGGCAAAGTGTCCCAGAGTTCATCAACAGTTCAAGCCAGCCACAAAAATTATCACAACACTAGTTTTACGTTTTTTTTTTTACAACAGCGTAAAAAACATTAAGACACAATAATCGCATCTGCTCTGTAAACAAAGATACTGATTTTTACATACTTAGCCTATACCAGGAACCCGAATGAATATAAAATATAACCAGAAAGCTGGATCAATGGAAAGACATACACAGATACAGATAAAAGTTTCAAATTAAATCTTTATCAGTGAACAAAAGAGCATGAATACTTAGCTGGGAACTGAAGTATCACAATTACAGATAAATGCTCCAAATATTGTCATGAATACTACATTCTTTTTTACAATACGTAGATTCATCATCATCATGCGCCATATCTGTAAGAGTAGGCAGTCACGGTTTGATAGCTAACTCGAACACCAGAGTCTTGGACCAAGTCTTCCAGACATTTATCTCTCTGCCTTCCCCTGTTTCTTTTCCAATCACCCTTGCCAGTTTTTCCTTGACTTGGAGATGTAAATTACAAGTACCTCAGAAGTCAGAGAGGGTTTGCTTGATGACGAGGGACACCGGTAATAAGGAAAGCTAATCCACATGCAAAAGTCCAGTGCACTAAATGTAGTAGTACGTGTATGGACTACACTTGAATTTAAAGCGAGCGAAGACACACACAAAAACAACCTTGCCAGTTGTTACTAGGTTCTCCAGTTTATTTCTTCTCATGTGTCCAAAACATCTTATTTCCTACAGCTAATTTTTCTAATAATTTACGGCTTTTATTTGTTTCTTGTAGGACTTGCTCATTGGCTTTTCTGTCCTTTCATGGTGTTCTATGCAATTTATATGAATTACTTATCTGTAATTGTAATACTTCAGTTTTCCGGCTATTTTGTTCGTTAATAACATCTTTTTTTCTTCATTTGTTCAGAATGTTTGTTTTGGATGTAATTGTGTTGTGCCTGTTTATAGCATAGATGTGATATTTGCACCTTTTGTCCGATACAACTGACTACTTTAGGCATTTTTTGACAGGGTTAACCTTCCCAGAAGTCTTTTGTTTACTTGTATCTGTGTGCGTGTCTTCCCTTTCATCGATTTTCCCAGTCATATTTTGTGTTCATTGGGCTTCCAGTACCAGCTCAGCAATGGCAACCCCCTTTTCTCATTACCTCATACCAGCCATTTCAAGAAATGCTGGACAATTACTTCAATCTTACACTTTCAATTTTCCTACCCATTCTTCACAATGGAAATGATGTCCTGCATATTGCTTGCTCAATGTATCATCACTGGCACCTTGATGTCTTGACAGATGATAGTTTGTTACATTGTGCTACACACAAAAAAAGCCATGATAACTATAACCCTAGGTGGTCAGGCCAGGATGGAGTTACACCTCTCCATAGCACAAAGCCTGGGCTGAATTGCAGAGACCATGTGTTGCCCATGCAGCATTATCCCTCGCTCGGCCTGCCTAGTGCACTCCAGAGGAAAGGTAACATCAATACATCTGGAACAAGACAAGCTGCATAAACTGACAGATCAGCAAAGTGCTCAAACTGTCCGACTGTCAGAGCTTCCATCCTAAACCAGTTGCAGAGAAAGGCTTAGAACTGGTCTGCCCTGCCATGACATTTAAGGTTAGGGTGAATTTCCTTGCACTAAGGTAAGGCTTATAACAGAAAGCAGGTGGTACTGTCTACTGTTATGAGACTTTGTGCTATGGAGATAACTCTATTATACAAACTACCATTTTCAAGATGGCAAGGTGCCAGTCACTACGCCTACTCTATATATAAGTTAGTACTTTAACTTGCCTGAGGAACGGAGAGTTAAGAATAGTGAAAGCGTTTTGGTTATCATTTTACCTCTGTACGCCCTAAATGATTGTTACTCCACCTGCTCAGCCCCACTTACTTAACTCCTTCTTTTTTTACCATTTATTACTCTGAAGCTACAGCAGTCTGCCGCACCGAGTCTAATAACACTGAAAGTATTTTGGTCATGTGGAGGGAAGACAATGAAGACCTTACTTCGATGTGCTTGGTATAAAATGAACTGCAAACAAACAAATAATTTCAGTAAAAAGTAACCAGATAAACCTATATTGTTCATGAACATTTCATCTCCCATGTGTGCACACTGATTATTCCCACGTTTAAAATCTGCAGACGGATATATCATTGGTAACTCAAACACACGCAGGAAGAAAGACCTCAAGCTGAGGTTTCATCAGCCTGTACACCCCGCTCCTTCCTTAACCACTCCACAAACTCGTCAAGCATTACTGGCCCTGGAAAACACCAAACGAAAGAGATATTTTAATGATCAATCCATACAGGACAAAGTTACATCACAGTAAATGGAGCCAGTCTGAAACAAACACAAAAGTTTGTTGCATGTCCTTTACAGGATGTTGCATTCAACCCCAAAATGTATTGGCTGTTGTGATAATTTTTAGTTCAGTAGTTTGCCATTGCTTTCTGAACGGCAGACTATACAATTGAAAAGAACCAAAAGAGGTCTACTTCTAAATCACCCGCAACTGTCAACTCAGTATGTCGGGGAATTATGAAAGTATTCTGAAACAAGTCAGTGTATTGAAGTTATACCCTCGTGGATGGGTCAAGCCGAAGACATTCTTCAATAGGTTTGTTCACTAGAGGACTTAGAACCTGGTGAGGAGTGGGTACAAGTGCCAACAGAGTTCTGTACATCCTTTTCAATTTGCATCCAACTAGACAGAAAATTCAGACATGAAAATTCGACTGCTGTGGAGGCGGAAGTACAGGCGTTGATCTTCAAGAATTCTTTAGAGTGGGATGCTGTTATTTACACAGATTGGTCGGCTGTTCTACACATGAGAAGTTTATGTGCTTTTACGGATTAGGCTGGAGGGAGAAATGTGAAGGAAGATTCTGGTGCTTTTGCCTAGACCACAAGTAGTCTGACTATGGAAGTAAGTAAAGGAATAACATGGCTTTAGACACAGACCTTCACTTGGGCTCGCTTCCTTAGTGAATGAGTATGCTCAGAAAGAAAGAGATGGGTTGGGTTCGAAGACAGTGGTTAGTGTGTCTGGTGCGGTCATGGCAAAGGTTAGTTTCATTTTTATGCCAGGGCGTGCAGGTGTACAAGGAAATTAGCAGGCTTGCAGCTAAGGCTACTGTAGGGGGCAGACGAGCCATGGACCAGATTGATATTACTGAATGCTCTAAGAGACTTACGACATTTGTGAGAACCAAGTTATGGCTGTGAATCTACAACCATAGTCAGACTGCAAGAACAGCGAGTTAAAAGAGGTGTGGCCAAGCAAGAACACTATGCAGGAAGCCAAAGAAGATTAATAAACCAACACAGAACTGGTGTCATGTGCTGCTACACGCTGCGGGATTTACTGAGGAGTGGATTGGAGCACTTATGGACTGAATGGTTCGATGTGCAATGAGGATGATCTGTCAGCTAACTAATGTATTGAAGTATTTGGGAACCTTAATAACAGCAGATGGAAGATATGTTAAAGAATTTAAATACAGAAAAGTCCAAGTAAAGGCAGCATTTCACAAGATGAAGAATATTCTTTGCAGTTTATCTTTCTATGTCAGTCATGGTGAGAAAAAAAGTTTACAGAACTACAGCAACTTGCAAATAATTTTGTTTACATCACAAATATTATTTCATCATATGATCATTGTTCAGAATTTACGTCACTGCACATGGAACAGTCCCAAAAGTGCTTGGTTTCTTTCAGCAGAGACTGTCCCTGTTGCAAAGTGGTCAGCTAAATGTCGGAGCCATCTTCACTTGCAATTAGTTCCCCACTCCGAAAGTTCCATATTCAATTCCCTACTCCAACAGTTCCATACTCAATTCCCTGCTCTTAACATTTCCATACTTACTTCCCTACTCCAACATTTCCAAACTCAATTCCCTACTCCAATATTTCTATACTCAATTCCCTACTCCAACATTTCCATACTCAATTCCCCACTCCAATAGATCCATACTCAATTCCCCACTCCAATAGTACCATACTCAATTCCCCACTCCAATAGATCCATACTCAATGCATTACTCCATCCGCCGCAATTGAAAACATTCATTTATAGATATGCCTTCTTCTTCTCTTCCTCTATTTGCCTCAGTGACATGTTGGGGAGAGATATAGAGATATTATATGCACTGTTTCTAATAATCTTTGTAAGTTGGTATACATTTCTCTAAGGTTGTTCTTGATACTATCACTCCATCTTTCACGTGGTCTTCCCCTTACTGTGTATCCATTATATTTCTCCAATGAGGCTTATTATGGCATTCTTGTGCGGTGGCCAAACCATTTATCTGTTGTTCTCAAATGTAGTGCATGACTGGTTTTAGACCTAGTCTTCTTGTAACTTCCTCATTCCTAATTATGTCACTGTGCACAAAGTTGGCATTTATTGTCCATGCTATATTATCCCTTCTGACCATCTTCACATCCTGATGATAGTTGCTTGTAAAGCTAGCATGTCTGCAGTCTCATTTCTCCACCCCCTGCATGTCATGGACATTAGGCCCGCACACAAATTCCTAAAACATCCACAAGTGGCAGACACTCATGCCACAATCATGCATTCTCAGCTTTCCACAGTGTGAACTGACAGTCAAAGACATGGCGCTGCAAGGAGTGACCAGAGGATCTAGTCAACACTCAAGACTCCGAGCCAGATGGACACATAATCAGACTGCTACTGGTACCATTAACTCTGGGACTCTTTGCTGGCTGTTGAAGGTGAGGGCAGGGCTTGTATGGGAATGTCTTAGTGTTATGATGCCCGTTCTTGACTCAACTCAATTAACCATTTAAGTTAAACAAGGTTGGTCAGTTAGTTACTTGACCGATTATTTTCAAGAACAAAGGACCATTTTTTGTTTGGTTAAAAGGAACTAAAGTTGAGAGAATCGACTTTATAACACCAGGGTTGACTCCATCTGGCATAAATCTTTCTCCAAAGAATGGCAAGCAGTCTGCCGAGAGCATTGCACACAACAAACTCCCTAGCTTCAGCAATTACCCCCAGGGCCCTGGAAAAACTGCATTTGCAGTCTAAATGATGCACTTCAAAAATGAACCCACAACCCTCAAAGCACGAAACCAGGCGGGTTGACCACTTGGCCATGGAGGACCCCAGTGACTGTAAATCTTTCATGATAAACAACAGACACTCTACTTACATGCCCCATCTTCATCATAGTTGACTAAGTTTGGCCGCACTGATCTGCTGAACTCCAGAATACTGCACCATTGGTCCTTGTTGATAGCTTTGTACTTGCTTTGCTGAAAGTACATGTTAACCCATCATTATTAAATATGAACAGACATGGGTGAAGATAATTCCTGTTGATAGCTTTGTACTTGGTTTGCTGAAAGTACATATTAACCCATCATCATTAAATATGAAAAGACATGGGTGACGATAATTCCTGCTGATAGCTTTATACTTGTTTTGCTGAAAGTACATATTAACCCATCATCATTAAATATGAATTGACATGGGTGAAGATAATTCCTGTTGATATTCCTGTTGATAGCTTTGTACTTGCTGTGCTGAACGTATATATTAACCCATCATCATTAAATATGAACTGACATGGGCGAAGATAATTCCAAGGCAAATACTCCCTTAACAAATGTTAGGCTGTAATAGTAGTGCAGAAGAACGAGAAGACCATCACAGCTTGGAGAGAATGGTGCTGCAGGGAGAGACCTGAGGATGTGGCCGACACTCAAAACTGAGCAAAGGCTAGGTGGACACATAATCAGACTGCTACTGGTACCAATAGTATTGGGAGTCTTTGCTGGCTGTTGAAGATGAGCACGAAGCGCATATGGAAATGCCCTGAGTGCTGTTGGTTCTTGACTCAACTCAACATTAACATTTAGTATGAACAAACATGGGTCAAGACAATTCCAAGGCAGACACTCCCTTCACAAATATCATGCCATTATTAGTAGTGTGTCTCTTCGCTGGCTGTTGAAAGAGGGGAAGGAGTGTGTATGGGAATGTCCTGAGTGCAGTGATGTCAGTTCTTAGCTCATCTCATCTCAACTCATACCAGGCCACAACATCATCTCATGTTCCAAGTGACACATTCAGAGTGGAGTGACAAACTTGGTCAACAAGATACAGGTTGCCAGCACATCAAATGAGCAGGGCAATAAATGGGCAGGTAGACTGGCTCCTGCCGCCCCTCTGGGCAGAGAGCTACTTCATGATAAGAGTGGGTGAATTCTCTCTGGGACCACGTGGAGAGTGCAACCACACAGAGTGTCCATATCTGGAAGGACTGGTTCAGAAGGCAGTGTGATTAGAAGGTCAAAATGACACCCATGGAGAGGAAAAGCCACTGTCGTTTAATTAAAACTGCTAATGGAACTACCAGCTTTGAAACTCTTCAGCGACTTTTGAGCATGTGTGTGGTTGTGAATGTTTCAAATTGACCCAGGCTCCGAGGTTGACTCAGACTGAAATGAGATCCAGGAAATGTCTTGGGAAGCAAATGCGGCCTTCGTGAAAACCACTCAATGCTGATTGGTCTATAAAAATATGGGTCTAGTGACAAATACCCAGTGAACTGCTGAAAGCGTTGAACACAACACACACCCTGTAGCTCTCGCGGTGACCCCCAGGAGTCTCAGAAAAATGCACTCATGAACCAAAGAACGCAGCCCGGAATCGAACCCACAACCTTCGGAGCTCGAGTCAGATGGCTTGACCACTTCTCCATGGAGACTCCTGCGCTTTAGTATATAATATTATACACATTACACATTATATATGCACTTTAGTGTATAATATTTTACAAGCTTCTTCCAGGTAACTGTTGTTAGTTGCTCCGGCTGTCCCAGGTATTCGCAAGATTAATCTCACAAACCACAATGCCACTGACTCTAAGCCTTTCCCAGTTTGCTTGTTCATATTCCATGATGCACCGCCACACAGCAGAAATACCCTCATAACTGTTCATACATTTAGTTGTTTCCCCATCACACAATAGTCCTCTTCTTTTCATGTTTATCACTTCCTGAATGTATTATTCTGAAAAAGTACAGAAGAAATGTAATCACCACTGCGTTCAATGCAAATCCCCGAGCACCGATAAAGTGCACTGATCCATGTAGAAAAGTGACTCTGGGGTCACTACTCTGTGTGCATCTGGAATCACAGCATTATACCAACGTGTGTGTGTACTAACTGACTTAATGAGCATGATTCAGAAGGTCAAAGCTGGAGCTGTACGTAGACAGTGGACTGAGTCGCTGCGGAAATCTGTTGTCCATAAAGTCACTTTCATCTTCGTCCCGGGACATGCGGGAGTCGAGGGAAATGAATGAGTTGATAAACTGGCTGGCTCTGCACCCCCTGTAGATGGCCAGCCCATGAATCGTGCCGATGTTATTAATCCACATGAAAGACTTGGGAGTAAGAATCGGCCTGGCCAGACGCGAGAGGTACATCGAAAAAACGAGGTGCCTCGTCAATCAACACAGAACTGGCACTATTAGCCACCGGACGCTGATGCATATGCTGGGGGGAGGATCAGAGCACCTATGGACCTGTCCGGAGTGCAAATGAAGATATCCCAACTGATAACTGATAACTTCTTCTTCTTCTTCTTCTTCTGCGTTCATCCGGAGTTTTTTTCGGACGTGATTGCGTCGTGCCTGTTTACAGCAGAGCTGCGTTCTTGCGCCGTTAGGCCGACATATCCGACTTCTGCGGGCATTTGTTGACCGGGTTAACCTTCCCAGTAACTGATAACTGACCTGGTCATGAACAGTCTGTCACAGAAGTCACACCGTTTTGAAACATCCTACTCCACTCATACACTTGCTGGGCTGACAAGCAAGCATCATCATACTGGACCTTCATTTGCTGATGAATTTCTATAGGTTTCACCCCTTCATTGATCACAAAACGGATAATAGAACGCTGCTCCTTTTTGGTGCATGTCAAAAGTGGGGTGGCCATCTTTAAACCGCCCTTATGACGTTACCATGTTCGTCTGCATCATGACGTCACATGCTTAACCCACTTGACATCCTTAAAAACAATACTGACATGTTAAACAAACAATGGCATGGTCGTCGTAATTTATATCACACTTGGAAGGTTTTTATGTGAAGCCCCTGTGTGTCTCATGTAAGTATTACATATGCATGTATGTGTACAATTTTTTATTTTTTTTTTTTTTTTTTTTTTGCATATCCTTTACAGGACATTGCTGTCAACACCAGCATCTTTCAGCTGTATGTTGATTTCTCGGCAAGATTACGCTCAGTAGTTTGCCATTGCTTTCTGAGCGGCCGGCTCACATACCCCGCAAGTTACCGATGCGATTCGAACCACTGCTGATTCTCACCGTCATCACGTTACCGACGAGAGTATACGAGATTACGGAGAAAAGTCATAACCTCTAAGCCACGAAGCCGGCATGAATACAAATAGCAACTGTAATAAATTCAATACAAGGTAAACAAACACCATACCTCTAAAAACTGATGGAAATGAGAGAAGAGGGACCAATTCTTGCCCAGCACCAATGAAAGCATTGCTTTAGCGGTATCCATATCCAAACATCTTTGATCCTTGTCCTAACATAAATCAAAGGGCAAGCAGAAACAAAAGTAAATAAACATTTAATCACTTGAAATATCACAAATAGAGTACGCTGATGCGCTGCTGGCAAGGAACACCTTATTGTAATTTCTGTTTCTCCTTCGTTCTACTTTTGAGGGAAGTGTCGCATCTAGTTATGCATTTCAAAGGTCATTTATATTTATTTCTATATTTATGATTCAGTTCCAATATCATGGCAACAGATCGCCCTATAATGCTCAGTTCCTGTTCCAGCGAATATCACACAAAAAAGCCCCCCCCCCCCCCCCCCCCCCACTGTTCCATGTGAAAAGTGGAACAGACAGCGGTTACGGCAAAATCAACAGTATGCACATGCCTATAATAGCATGCATAAGGCTGCTGCCAGAATGTCAGTACAACATGTCAATAGAATTACAGGTCATTATCGATGGAAGCAGCAGTAACTAGAAAAACAAGCAAATTACACAAGCATTACAGCATAAGGCAATAAATACATTTGGTTCAGCAACCAGCCACCCACAATTTTTCTGAACATGCAGTTCACAACACAAACCACCAAAGACATGAAAATAGCAAGCCACATGAAATACAGAGCTAACAGTGTCACACCAAGCACTAAGCTCGCAGCTTACCAATTGAACCATGTACTTTTTTTTTTATTCGTTTATCCTTTACAGGACAACGCTGTCAACATCAGCATCTTTCAGCTGATTGTTGATTTCTTGGCAAGATTACGCTCAGTAGTTTGCCATTGCTTTCTGAACGACCGGCTCACATACCCCTAAGTTACCGACATGGAGAGATCCGCTACCGATTCTCACGCACGTCATGTTACCTATGAGAGTATACGGGATTGCGGAGAAAGTCGTGCAACCCATAGACCAGGGAGACCAGCAACCATGTACTATAAGTCCAAAATTAAGAAACTACATTAAACTATAGACAGAAGCAAAACCACGCCAAGACCTTATTTGATCGCCTCAAAGGTCAGTTTGTCTGACTTTAGCATGCAATTGTGTAAGGTTGGCTTCCTCTAGGCAGATTCCATCCAAGGTAATGGGTTGACCCCACAGGTCAGTGTGTCTGACTTAAGTATACACATGTGTCAGGTTGGCTTCCTCTAGAGCAGTGGTTCTCAACCTTTTTTGGCCCATGCACCCCTTCACCATATGTTCAGAACGTTATTTCCCCCCCCCCCCCTTTTCGTATTTCCTCTCTATAAATTCCCCCCGCCCCCCTACACAGTATACGTTAAAATAAAAGCTAAATTTAATAACACATACTAGAACAAGTCTAGACAACTACATAAAACATGATTTGTGGTCTACTTATGTTATAAAACGAATTTCAGAAGGACGAGAAGTACAGAACTGTAAAGTATGGAGGGAAAAACAATATCAAGTAATCGGTTCTTGTATTAATGCGATCTTGAAATAATCTTAATTATAATAGGTATAACCAGATTGTGGCACACTTTTGTCCTTCAGCCAACTGTGTCTAGGTATTTTCCCCATTCAACGTCAAACAGCGATTCAATGCATTAGCATTTATACAGTCCTGGTTACTGGAAATTAATTGGTAAATACAGTCATGTAGGCTTCATACAGATTTATCGTATACCAGAGTTCAATACAAAATGATGAATTATGTTTGTCAGTTCTACAAATTACTCTCTCGCAAGAACAAAAGCATACTAGTAACTGTAGATTTCATCCAGTTGGTAAGAAAATATCCATTATGTCAATGTCCTCATCACGACTCCTCTAAAGAAAGTTATATTCTATTTTACCAAACAAACTCATAATAACACCTGCTGATCACAGAGTGCTGGCGACACCCAGAACTACCACTAGAATTTGGCTAGATAAAACACTTCTTCATAAAAAGCCTGCTCGTCACAGAGTGCTGGTGACACCCAGAACTACTATTAGAACTTGGCTAGATAAAACATTTCTTCATAAAAAGCCTGCTCGTCACAGAGTGCTGGTGACACCCAGAACTACTATTAGAACTTGGCTAGATAAAACATTTCTTCATAAAAAGCCTGCTCGACGCAGAGTGCTACCACTAGAACTTGGCTAGATAAAACACTTCTT
Source organism: Cepaea hortensis (assembly GCA_963921405.1). NCBI lineage: Eukaryota > Metazoa > Mollusca > Gastropoda > Stylommatophora > Helicidae > Cepaea > Cepaea hortensis. The sequence goes on along the minus strand of OY992876.1, from coordinate 305,804,710 downwards.
CATAAAAAGCCTGCTCGACGCAGAGTGCTGGTGACACCCAGAGCTACTATTAGAACTTGGCTAGATAAAACACTTCTTCATAAAAAGCCTGCTCGACGCAGAGTGCTGGTGACACCCAGAACTACTATTAGAACTTGGCTAGATAAAACATTTCTTCATAAAAAGCCTGCTCGTCACAGAGTGCTACCACTAGAACTTGGCTAGATAAAACACTTCTTCATAAAAAGCCTGCTCGTCACAGAGTGCTGGTGACACCCAGAACTACTATTAGAACTTGGCTAGATAAAACATTTCTTCATAAAAAGCCTGCTCGTCACAGAGTGCTGGTGACACCAAGAACTACTATTAGAACGTGGCTAGATAAAACATTTCTTCATAAAAAGCCTGCTCGTCACAGAGTGCTACCACTAGAACTTGGCTAGATAAAACACTTCTTCATAAAAAGCCTGCTCGTCACAGAGTGCTGGTGACACCCAGAACTACTATTAGAACTTGGCTAGATAAAACATTTCTTCATAAAAAGCCTGCTCATCACAGAGTACTGGTGACACCCAAAACTACCACTGGAGCTTGGCTAGATAAAATAACACTTTACAAAAAGCCTGCTAATCGCGGCACATTGGCAGACTGGGGCCTAAGATGGTGTCCAACCTTCTCTTGGTCTGCCACACACCAAAACTTCTCATCATGATTATCCCACTGATGAAAATCAATATGGCTGAATGGATTAGAGCTCTCGATTTTAAACTTCCAGTGTGTTGATACCGGTGTAGCAGGTTCAAACTCTACGCTAGTCAGTTGGACTAAAATGGAGACTTCTTGTCCTTGACTTAGGGATGGAAATTACAAGTACCTTAGAAATCAGAGTGAGTTTGCTTGATGGCAAGGGACACTGGTAATAGGGAAAACTAATCCACAGGAAAAAATCAGTCCAGTGCGCTAGGAGTATGTGTATGGACTACACTTGAGTTCAAAGTGAGCGAATGCACACACAAAAACCTGATTGATATATACAGTTCAAGACACCAGGTCTGGAAGTCCCCACCAGCATTCCCTCACACACTAAGTAGACACCTGCTAAACTGGATTATATGTCTTCCCATTTTTACTAATGAATTTCTGAGACCTTTTAATTGACTCCCGTCACCCACTCTGATTCATGATACCTCACTGTGTGAATGGTTAATTCAGGCCCAAGATTCATCTTTAAGCACCAGATGACTTCTAAGCTCAACTTACCCTGGCAAAGTCAAAGGCAAACCTGTAGATGTTCTTGAAGATGGCCGGATCGTTAAGCAAGGATCTGAGGTAGTCCAATTTGTTCTGGAGCTTCTCTATAGAGTCAGATCTGTAGAAGATTGTGTACGGAACTATAAAATCATGTGTTAGGGAGTTTCAAGTCAAATTCAATCATGAACATATGTGTATAAATGGGCGAAAGGCATAAATAGAAAGAGAATGTAGAGAAGAATATTCAAATTTAACGTTAAATCGGAACTACTGCATAGATCTGAAAAACAGAATGACTAAAACATTCACTAATAAACTATAAACATTCTGTTACTGGTGCTTGCGCACAATAATAATACAGTCGAGTCCACTTAAGTCGAACTCGGATAAGTAGAATTTCGCTTAAGTCGATGTTACTGGCTTAGTCCCAGCTATTATCCTTCTTTATCATTGTATAAAAAGTCCTGATAAGTCGAATTCGGTTAACTCGAATTTTCGGATTAGTCGAACATAAAAATGAATACCGACTATATAAGTGTTCACGTTTAAGTCGAACTGTTCATTTCACCCAAAAAAAAAAATTGTTTCGCGAAAGAATTATTTTTAGTCAGCCCGGAGAACAACAATCGATACGGCACATACAATATCTCGATACATGTCAACAATAGTGGCTTGTGGACGAAAGCTTGCTACTTTAACTTTAAAAATAAAGATTGAGCTGTTGGAAGAGGTTGAACATAGTGGGAAGAAGAAAGCGAATATAGCTAGAGAATTTGGTATTCCAACATCGACACTTTCCGGCATTTTAAAGCATAAAGACCGCTACAGAAAATTGTTTTTTGAATGTCAAATCGATGGTGACAGACAGCGAGCTAGAACTGCTGCGTGTGATTTTGTTGATGCTGCCCTTTTAAAATGGTTCACTGTGGTTAGATTGGCAATTGTACCAGTAAATGGGTCTTTACTTATTGCAAAAGCAGAAGAATTTGCACGTCTTGGAGGTCAGACAGACTGGAATTGTAGTGCTGGCTGGTTGGATCGTTTCAAAAAACGACATTGCATCACATACAAAAATGTGTGGGGAGAGAAACAGTCAGTCGACAAAGCAACAATTCACTCATGGATAGAATACGTGCTCAGACCTCTTTAGCTAAATATAATTCTGCAGATGAGGATGACTGTGCACAACCTGTATCGCAGTCAGATATTCTGGCTTGGATTGACAAAACTGACATTTACATGATGCAGAATGGATGTTCAGATGATGCAGTCTCACCATTTAGTGCCTTTAAACAGGCCACGGGAAGACATTTTTCACAAGTCAAGAAGCAAAGCAAAATCACAGACTTTTTCTTTAATTAATTAAGAAATTTTCAAAATTAAGCATTTCAACATTTCTGATATTGTATTGCTATTTATTTGTTCTTCTTCTTCTTTTCGTTCATCCGGAGTGTTTTTTCAGATGTGATTGCGGTGTGTCTGTTATGCACCCTTGGGCCGAAACCCGTAGGCCAACACATCCGACGATAGCATGCTCTTTTGACCAGGTAGCATTCCTGGGAGACTCTCACTTTTGTGTTGCCATCTACAAATCAGCTGGCCAAGTTGGAACGGTCGAAGACAACGGTCATCCCTCAAAGGAAGGCAGGGACAGTCCATAGCATTTTCCGCCATCCAAGGTTGCTTCCATATTTGCAGGGCCGACACATAACGCCCTGTTCCTGGGCTCCCCGAGGGAATCGTCACGTCCTGCTCATGGCTGCTTTAAATCCTCACTTCAATATATTGGGCGTTCCTTCACCACGGGCCGCTCCCGCACAACCAGGCCAGTCTGCAGACGGTATCCACTCAGCGAGTTTTCGGTTCGGACATGTGCTTGTCTCTGTGCCCTTCAGAGCTGTTCCAGGCACGAAGGACATTAGGAGGGCTACCTAGTTAGAGCTGTTCCGAGCAAGAGCGGCATTCGGAAACAAGGTAGATTTTCCTAGCACGAGGGAAGACTAGTTAGAGCTTTTCCGGTCACGAAAGACATTTCACTCGGACGTAGTTGCGTAGTGCCATTTTTATTTTGCCGCCCGTAGGCTGGCACTTCCGGCTTCGGCGGGCATTTTTAATGAGGTTAGCCTTCCTCAGGTTCGAGACAAGTTAGACTTTTTTCGACTTCCACACAGCAAGCTTTTCCTTTGGTCTGCCACGTAATGGATTCGCAAGCCAGGCGTTCCATTTCGTGTCATCGAGACAATTTTCCACCTTTGACTACACTCACTCCATGAGTACGGTTAAAGACTTTCATCGGAACGTGCGACCGAGGTGTTTTTCCACCTTTTAGTACTCGCTCACGAGGTAGGCTACATGTGCTGCCGGCTCAGCACCTTACCTCCGTACAGCAGTGAGCGAGAAACGGCCAGGCCCTCTCATCTGGGGATCCCTCATATCCCCCAGCTGAGAGCCTTCGGACAAGTATCTGAACTGGGCATGTAGCGTGCCCAGTATCTCACCTCCATTTATCGGTGGAGGCGTTTGTGTAGGTATCTGGACCAAGATTGTGGCTTCGTGCGCCGGAGCTTAAAATTTGACTGTTATCCTCAGTCTCCCTGCAGAGCAGCAGGTTGTGTCTCTTAGTCTGGTCCCTATCCCATATGCTGTCCGATATGTAGTTTTTCATCCATCGGCAAGCACATGGGGTCGATGGGACACGCAAGCACCCCCACCACTGCAAGGTGGAGACACATCGGGGGAGATTTATTTGTTCACTAACTGTGTAAGTGGTACAATCATTTTACTCAATGCTACTGCATGGTATTAGTGTAAATTAGTGTAAATGTGTGCAGTCTGGATAAGTAGAATTTCTGATTAGAACAAATTCCTTCGACCCCTGTGACTTCTACTTATCCAGACTCCACTGTAATAAACTATTTGTGCCGAAGCAGTTTCCTGCAGTATAAAAATCATACTGGAGGGCAAGGTTGAGGGCAAGCGAGCAAGAGGCAGACAACGATACAAGCGGGAATATAACATCAAGAGATGAACGAACAACAGCCTGACAGAATGTACAGTCAGGGCGAGCGAGAGACAGTGTTGGAGATCCATTGCAGCCAACCTTCACTGTGGAGATGGCACCTGATTGATTGAGTTTCCTGCTATGAGTCTGTGACGTGTCATCACATTTTGCAGGCCTGAATGCACGGAGGAAGAGGCGGTCAATATTTCCCTCACTTTTGCAGACAACAAGAAGGACTAAAGCGGTAGGAAATCATCTAATGCAGAGACAGATTCCAGCGAATCATGAGCTGAGGAAAAGATGCTGGCCCTGTATGGGACACGCATTAAGAAAACGTAATATACTGCAGACCTGATAAGGTACTCACCTGGGACCCAAGAAATAGTTCTTCTTACCAGAAATTCCTCTTATAAGAGTTCAAACATATAGTAATGCATTTACAACGTACAATACAATATTGTTCTTCACAACAGAATTTCACCACATCCGAGATTGCCTTCAACCGTTTGCCTTGAGGTATCATTAGAAAGTCATTTCTCTGTAACCTACTGGGCAAATGAAATAGTTAATTGCATATCCTTTACAGGACATCGCAATCAACCCCAGTATTTGAAGCTGTTTGTGATTTCTTGGCAAGTTTATGTTCAGTAGTTTGTCATGGCTTTCTGAATGACCAGTACCCTTATCACTGAATGAAAACCAGCAGTCAGCTTCCAAATAACGGCAGCTGTGTTTCTATCACGGTATGTGGGATTATGAATAACGTACCTCAGCCTTTTGCTACAGGAATGAAATAGATGGAGACCTAAAACCCCCGGAGAAGAGAATTTGAAACAGAGATGAATAATATGGGGAGCACAGAAGAAGATCAAATACACAGTATGAAATAGCAAACAAATAACATTACACCGGACTATGACTAATGAGCTGATAAAGAAATTAGAGGCAGTCGTTTCTATAAAAAAATGTTGAGAATATTGTGGTCAGAGAAGAAAACAACACTGAAGTTGCTATAAGATTTACATCCAAACCATAAGGGAAGCCATTAGAGAGATGTGGAGAGCGAAGGACTTTGACACCAGTGAATCAACACCGCTACTTAGAATCAAAGACTTGGGAGTAAGTATTGGCACGGCCAGACACGAGAGGCATAATAGGAGAATGGGGGTCTCATCAACCAACACAGAACTGGCACTATTAGCCACCGGACGCTGATGTAAATGTTAGGGGGAAGATCTGAGCATGTATGGACATGTCCAGAATGCAAGGATAATACCCCAACAGATAACTAACCATGGATTGGGGGGGGGGGGGATATACAGAAATGTATGGGGCTGTATTAACCCTTTACAGGGCAGAACGGCCAATTGCGGCCGATGCCTTTAACGAGCATTTCGGCCGGTTCCGTCCGATACTATTATGCATAGTAAAAATGCTGATTTCTCGGCCTTACAATACTTCCGACGGCTACTTTCGCTTTCCCCGATAGCTTGACAACGTGGCCGCCATTTGTAAGCGCCGACTATGAATTTGAACGGACTTTTACTGACTTTTTTTGATAATTTTCGGGGTTTTTACGCTTAGTTTTTCAAAACGGATTTCGGCGATTCTTCGAGTGATAGCCAAGATTTTGCTAGGTTCAATTTAAGTGACATTAAAGGGCACGAAGTTGACTATTAATCGGAACTAGATATCAGTCACAAAGCGTTACTTTGCATTAGCAGTCTGAGTCGGACTTTAAAGAAAGTGATTATGATTCTGAAAATGTGTTTGTAAATTGCCGTATAGATGACGGAAAATCACAAACAGCATGCTGTATTTCGTAAATATTTGTGTTCACATATGGATTATCAACAACAATCACGTGAGTGACATATTCTGCATGCTTTTCCCTTCATTGTGTTGTGTATTTACTAAAATCGGTTGACTAACACCTTATTTATGATGTTTTTACTAACACAACCCGAAATTTTTCAGAACCTGAAAAAATCTTGCCCGTTCGGGGCTAAAAAACGGACAAGCGTCTGCCCTGTAAAGGGTTAACAGAAGAGGTAAAGTAAAGGACGTTTGCACACAGTTTTAGGTGCAGACCAACAGGCATTCAACAGGATGTGGTCACTAGTATGTCTGCCACCTTTATTTCCCAGGACATTTCCTGGTGTCCATCTAAGGCTGAGTTGACCTGAAAGCCTAGATCCATTTTTTTCATTTGCTTAAATGGGGATTCAGGCACATGACCAATGAGCCTCGGTCAAGCATGCTAGCCACTGTTACCCTAACATAAGAGATGGAATAGAGACATTAGTCTTATGTGAGGAAATACTTGGGTTAGAGAGGCACAGGAAGACAGAAAGATGTATGTGGGAAGCTTATCGTCATACATTTCTCCACGGTTACTACTTTAAAAAGTCGCTTAAAAGTCGACAGGGTTGACTTTATTGCACCGGGTTTTATCCCATATGGCTCGGTCTCTTTCCGCAGCACGGAAAGCGTCGCACAAAGCACGAACTCCGTAGCTTTTAGCGACGACCCACATGAGTCTCCGAAACATTTAGCTCGTAAACCGAAGGACGCGGCCCGGAGTCCTCCACAACCTTCGGAGCACGAGTCAAACGGCTTGACCACTTCGCCACAGAGACGGTTACTACTTTCATCTTCTAATACATTTTGTCTTTACTTTCTGTTAAAGCATTGTCATTTCTACCATGTATTACATTTAATTCACACACATGATAATCTTATCAGACTTCATGAACATGCTACAGAAAATCGCAACCAACCGTCTCCATTCCAAATGAATAGACAGCATTCAAAGTTGCACCTCACATCACTCATCTGGATGTACGTATTGGGACATTTCGGAGTTAAAGGCAATGAATGTGGGTTCCTGACCTTCCTTGACCCACCGCATACCCTCACGGCATGCTACATAAGTGTCCTAGCATCACTATCATGTGATTCACAGTCAGGGATTCTGAGATAAGTAGCAGGCCTTTTTTTTTCTTTTTAAATTTCTTTTTCATTTGTTTCATTTTTTTTCTATAATTCCATTCTTCTCATTCAATTATTATGACTGTAACATAGTCACTATCATGTCTTCTTCATCTTTATATGTTGTTTTCTGGTATTTATTTGTAGATAAAGGCTTGTCGCTGCCACGTCCTTTGCTTCACTTAATTGTGGTTTGTAAATCTGCATTGCAGCTCAATGCCGCTGGTCCTAGTCCAGCATGCTACATTTGAAAAACAGCTGTGGGTGATTTGGAAGCAGACTGCTTTGCACTGGTTTCCAATACAGAGGTATGAGTGCTGTTCGTTCAGAAAGCAATGGCAAACTACTGAACATAAACTTGCCAAGAAATCACAAACAGCAAAAATATGCTGCAGTTGACTGCAACATCCTGTAAAGGGTATGCAACTAACTTTTTAAAGCAGCATTACTTCATAAATATCAATTGGGGAACCCTTTGAGGCTACTCAGATAGTTCATAAATAAACACATGTATTATTTGACGCTCATAGAAGTAGAGGTAAGAAGCAAGGATTAAAGGACGCGCTAGACAATTTTTATGTTTTCCAGTGCGTTCTCTAATCTCTGCTGTATTTTCCCTACTTCTATTAGTGCCAAACAATACATGTGTGTTTATTTATTAACTGCATTACCTCATGTTTTTAATAGAGTTTACATTTCCTTAGCTTGACCGCAGCTCCACTAATTTTATTCATACTTTAACTCTGTCAACAAATGAACACTTGTACTCACCTTAACTCTGTCATGCCTTTCATCCATTCATCAAATGTGAAAAATCCCATATTTTTGGCGTTCAGTTTGTATGCAAGTGCTAGCATGACAATCTAAAAATAGCCATAATAATATTATTAATATATACAGACTCACACACTGGTAGATACACAGACACACATAGAGATAGATATACACATAACACACACAGGCAGACTGACACACATACACAGACATGCAAACACACAGACTCACACACACACACACACGCATGACAGACAGACAGACAGACAGACAGACAGACAGACAGACAGACAGACAGACAGACAGACAGGCAGGCAGGCAGATCAGTCGGCCGGCTGAGCGGACGGACGGGCAGGCGGGCGGACGGACATACAGACAGATAGATACCCACACATATAGACATAGATGGTTACACATTTATATGTTATTTTCAACTGGTTAAGTACTAGGCATGCAGGCTGCTGCTACCCCTAATCCTCTTGAAACTCACAACAGGACATTGTAGTTTCAGAGCACACCCCCACCGACTGGATCTCACTCTCTGTCACCTGTACATGTGGAGCACTCTAGCACACCCCCACCGACTGGATCTCACTCTCTGTCACCTGTACATGTGGAGCACTCTAGCACACCCCCACCGACTGGATCTCACTCTCTGTCACCTGTACATGTGGAGCACTCTAGCACACCCCCACCGACTGGATCTCACTCTCTGTCACCTGTACATGTGGAGCACTCTAGCACACCCCCACCGACTGAATCTCACTCTCTGTCACCTGTACATGTGGAGCACTCTAGCACACCCCCACCGACTGGATCTCACTCTCTGTCATCTGTACATGTGGAGCACTCTAGCACACCCCCACCGACTGGATCTCACTCTCTGTCACCTGTACATGTGGAGCACTCTAGCACACCCCCACCGACTGGATCGCACTCTCTGTCACCTGTACATGTGGAGCACTCTAGCACACCCCCACCGACTGGATCTCACTCTCTGTCACCTGTACATGTGGAGCACTCTAGCACACCCCCACCGACTGGATCTCACTCTCTATCACCTGTAAATGTGGAGCACTCTAGCACACCCCCACTGACTGGATCTCACTCTCTATCACCTGTAAATGTGGAGCACTCTAGCACACCCCCACCGACTGGATCTCACTCTCTATCACCTGTAAATGTGGAGCACTCTAGCACACCCCCACCGACTGGATCTCACTCTCTGTCACCTGTACATGTGGAGCACTCTAGCACACCCCCACCGACTGGATCTCACTCTCTGTCACCTGTACATGTGGAGCACTCTAGCACACCCCCACCGACTGGATCTCACTCTCTGTCACCTGTACATGTGGAGCACTCTAGCACACCCCCACTGACTGGATCTCACTCTCTGTCACCTGTACATGTGGAGCACTCTAGCACACCCCCACTGACTGGATCTCACTCTCTGTCACCTGTACATGTGGAGCACTCTAGCACACCCCCACCGACTGGATCTCACTCTCTGTCACCTGTACATGTGGAGCACTCTAGCACACCCCCACCGACTGGACCTCACTCTCTGTCACCTGTACATGTGGAGCACTCTAGCACACCCCCACCGACTGGACCTCACTCTCTGTCACCTGTACATGTGGAGCACTCTAGCACACCCCCACCGACTGGACCTCACTCTCTGTCACCTGTACATGTGGAGCACTCTAGCACACCCCCACCGACTGGACCTCACTCTCTGTCACTTGTACATGTGGAGCACTCTAGCACACCCCCACCGACTGGACCTCACTCTCTGTCACTTGTACATGTGGAGCACTCTAGCACACCCCCACCGACTGGATCTCACTCTCTGTCACTTGTACATGTGGAGCACTCTAGCACACCCCCACCGACTGGATCTCACTCTCTGTCACTTGTACATGTGGAGCACTCTAGCACACCCCCACCGACTGGATCTCACTCTCTGTCACTTGTACATGTGGAGCACTCTAGCACACCCCCACCGACTGGATCTCACTCTCTGTCACTTGTACATGTGGAGCACTCTAGCACACCCCCACCGACTGGATCTCACTCTCTGTCACCTGTACATGTGGAGCACTCTAGCACACCCCCACCGACTGGATCTCACTCTCTGTCACCTGTACATGTGGAGCACTCTAGCACACCCCCACCGACTGGATCTCACTCTCTATCACCTGTACATGTGGAGCACTCTAGCACACCCCCACCGACTGGACCTCACTCTCTGTCACCTGTACATGTGGAGCACTCTAGCACACCCCCACCGACTGGACCTCACTCTCTGTCACCTGTACATGTGGAGCACTCTAGCACACCCCCACCGACTGGACCTCACTCTCTGTCACTTGTACATGTGGAGCACTCTAGCACACCCCCACCGACTGGATCTCACTCTCTGTCACTTGTACATGTGGAGCACTCTAGCACACCCCCACCGACTGGATCTCACTCTCTGTCACCTGTACATGTGGAGCACTCTAGCACACCCCCACTGACTGGATCTCACTCTCTGTCACCTGTACATGTGGAGCACTCTAGCACACCCCCACCGACTGGATCTCACTCTCTGTCACCTGTACATGTGGAGCACTCTAGCACACCCCCACCGACTGGATCTCACTCTCTGTCACCTGTACATGTGGAGCACTCTAGCACACCCCCACTGACTGGATCTCACTCTCTGTCACCTGTACATGTGGAGCACTCTAGCACACCCCCACTGACTGGATCTCACTCTCTGTCACCTGTACATGTGGAGCACTCTAGCACACCCCCACCGACTGGATCTCACTCTCTGTCACCTGTACATGTGGAGCACTCTAGCACACCCCCACCGACTGGATCTCACTCTCTGTCACCTGTACATGTGGAGCACTCTAGCACACCCCCACCGACTGGATCTCACTCTCTGTCACCTGTACATGTGGAGCACTCTAGCACACCCCCACCGACTGGATCTCACTCTGTCACCTGTACATGTGGAGCACTCTAGCACACCCCCACCGACTGGATCTCACTCTCTGTCACCTGTACATGTGGAGCACTCTAGCACACCCCCACCGACTGGATCTCACTCTCTGTCACCTGTACATGTGGAGCACTCTAGCACACCCCCACCGACTGGATCTCACTCTCTGTCACCTGTACATGTGGAGCACTCTAGCACACCCCCACCGACTGGATCTCACTCTCTGTCACCAGTACATGTGGAGCACTCTAGCACACCCCCACCGACTGGATCTCACTCTCTGTCACCTGTACATGTGGAGCACTCTAGCACACCCCCACCGACTGGATCTCACTCTCTGTCACCTGTACATGTGGAGCACTCTAGCACACCCCCACCGACTGGATCTCACTCTCTGTCACCTGTACATGTGGAGCACTCTAGCACACCCCCACCGACTGGATCTCACTCTCTGTCACCTGTACATGTGGAGCACTATAGCACACCCCCACCGACTGGATCTCACTCTGTCACCTGTACATGTGGAGCACTCTAGCACACCCCCACCGACTGGATCTCACTCTCTGTCACCTGTACATGTGGAGCACTCTAGCACACCCCCACCGACTGGATCTCACTCTCTGTCACCTGTACATGTGGAGCACTCTAGCACACCCCCACCGACAGGATCTCACTCTCTGTCACCTGTACATGTGGAGCACTCTAGCACACCCCCACCGACTGGATCTCACTCTCTGTCACCTGTACATGTGGTGCACTCTAGCACACCCCCACCGACTGGATCTCACTCTCTGTCACCTGTACATGTGGAGCACTCTAGCACACCCCCACCGACTGGATCTAACTCTCTGTCACCTGTACATGTGGAGCACTCTAGCACACCCCCACCGACTGGATCTAACTCTCTGTCACCTGTACATGTGGAGCACTCTAGCACACCCCCACCGACTGGATCTCACTCTCTGTCACCTGTACATGTGGAGCACTCTAGCACACCCCCACCGACTGGATCTCACTCTCTGTCACCTGTACATGTGGAGCACTCTAGCACACCCCCACCGACTGGATCTAACTCTCTGTCACCTGTACATGTGGAGCACTCTAGCACACCCCCACCGACTGGATCTAACTCGCTGTCACCTGTACTTGTGGAGCACTCTAGCACACCCCCACCGACTGGATCTCACTCTCTGTCACCTGTACATGTGGAGCACTCTAGCACACCCCCCACCGACTGGATCTAACTCTCTGTCACCTGTACATGTGGAGCACTCTAGCACACCCCCACCGACTGGATCTAACTCTCTGTCACCTGTACATGTGGAGCACTCTAGCACACCCCCACCGACTGGATCTCACTCTCTGTCACCTGTACATGTGGAGCACTCTAGAACACCCCCACCGACTGGATCTCACTCTCTGTCACCTGTACATGTGGAGCACTCTAGCACACCCCCACTGACTGGATCTCTCTGTCACCTGTACATGTGGAGCACTCTAGCACACCCCCACCGACTGGATCTCACTCTCTGTCACCTGTACATGTGGAGCACTCAAGCACACCCCCACCGACTGGATCTCACTCTCTGTCACCTGTACATGTGGAGCACTCTAGCACACCCCCACTGACTGGATCTCACTCTCTGTCACCTGAACATGTGGAGCACTCTAGCACACCCCCACCGACTGGATCTCACTCTCTGTCACCTGTACATGTGGAGCACTCAAGCACACCCCCACCGAATGGATCTCACTCTCTGTCACCTGTACATGTGGAGCACTCTAGCACACCCCCACTGACTGGATCTCACTCTCTGTCACCTGTACATGTGGAGCACTCTAGCACACCCCCACCAACTGGATCTCACTCTCTGTCACCTGTACATGTGGAGCACTCTAGCACACCCCCACTGACTGGATCTCTCTGTCACCTGTACATGTGGAGCACTCTAGCACACCCCCACCGACTGGATCTCACTCTCTGTCACCTGTACATGTGGAGCACTCAAGCACACCCCCACCGGCTGGATCTCACTCTCTGTCACCTGTACATGTGGAGCACTCTAGCACACCCCCACTGACTGGATCTCACTCTCTGTCACCTGAACATGTGGAGCACTCTAGCACACCCCCACCGACTGGATCTCACTCTCTGTCACCTGTACATGTGGAGCACTCAAGCACACCCCCACCGAATGGATCTCACTCTCTGTCACCTGTACATGTGGAGCACTCTAGCACACCCCCACTGACTGGATCTCACTCTCTGTCACCTGTACATGTGGAGCACTCTAGCACACCCCCACCGACTGGATCTCACTCTCTGTCACCTGTACATGTGGAGCACTCAAGCACACCCCCACCGACTGGATCTCACTCTCTGTCACCTGTACATGTGGAGCACTCTAGCACACCCCCACTGACTGGATCTCACTCTCTGTCACCTGTACATGTGGAGCACTCTAGCACACCCCCACCGACTGGATCTCACTCTCTGTCACCTGTACATGTGGAGCACTCAAGCACACCCCCACCGACTGGATCTCACTCTCTGTCACCTGTACATGTGGAGCACTCTAGCACACCCCCCACCGACTGGATCTAACTCTCTGTCACCTGTACATGTGGAGCACTCTAGCACACCCCCACCGACTGGATCTAACTCTCTGTCACTTGTAAATGTGGAGCACTCAAGCACACCCCCACCGACTGGATCTAACTCTCTGTCACCTGTACATGTGGAGCACTCTAGCACACCCCCACTGACTGGATCTAACTCTCTTTCACCTGTACATGTGGAGCACTCTAGCACACCCCCACCGACTGGATCTCACTCTGTCACCTGTACATGTGGAGCACTCAAGCACACCCCCACCGACTGGATCTCACTCTCTGTCACCTGTACATGTGGAGCACTCTAGCACACCCCCACCGACTGGATCTAACTCTCTGTCACCTGTACATGTGGAGCACTCTAGCACACCCCCACCGACTGGATCTAACTCTCTGTCACCTGTACATGTGGAGCACTCTAGCACACCCCCACCGACTGGATCTAACTCTCTGTCACCTGTACATGTGGAGCACTCTAGCACACCCCCACCGACTGGATCTAACTCTCTGTCACCTGTACATGTGGAGCACTCTAGCACACCCCCACCGACTGGATCTAACTCTCTGTCACCTGTACATGTGGAGCACTCTAGCACACCCCCACCGACTGGATCTAACTCTCTGTCATCTGTACATGTGGAGCACTCTAGCACACCCCCACCGACTGGATCTAACTCTCTGTCACCTGTACATGTGGAGCACTCTAGCACACCCCCACCGACTGGATCTAACTCTCTGTCACCTGTACATGTGGAGCACTCTAGCACACCCCCACCGACTGGATCTAACTCTCTGTCACCTGTACATGTGGAGCACTCTAGCACACCCCCACCGACTGGATCTAACTCTCTGTCACCTGTACATGTGGAGCACTCTAGCACACCCCCACTGACTGGATCTAACTCTCTGTCACCTGTACATGTGGAGCACTCTAGCACACCCCCACCGACTGGATCTCACTCTCTGTCACCTGTACATGTGGAGCACTCTAGCACACCCCCACCGACTGGATCTCACTCTCTGTCACCTGTACATGTGGAGCACTCTAGCACACCCCCACCGACTGGATCTAACTCTCTGTCACCTGTACATGTGGAGCACTCTAGCACACCCCCACCGACTGGATCTAACTCTCAGTCACCTGTACATGTGGAGCACTCTAGCACACCCCCACCGACTGGATCTAACTCTCTGTCACCTGTACATGTGGAGCACTCTAGCACACCCCCACCGACTGGATCTCACTCTCTGTCACCTGTACATGTGGAGCACTCTAGCACACCCCCACCGACTGGATCTAACTCTGTCACCTGTACATGTGGAGCACTCTAGCACACCCCCACCGACTGGATCTAACTCTCTGTCACCTGTACATGTGGAGCACTCTAGCATACCCCCACCGACTGGATCTAACTCTCTGTCACCTGTACATGTGGAGCACTCTAGCACACCCCCACCGACTGGATCTAACTCTCTGTCACCTGTACATGTGGAGCACTCTAGCACACCCCCACCGACTGGATCTAACTCTCAGTCACCTGTACATGTGGAGCACTCTAGCACACCCCCACCGACTGGATCTAACTCTCTGTCACCTGTACATGTGGAGCACTCTAGCACACCCCCACCGACTGGATCTAACTCTCTGTCACCTGTACATGTGGAGCACTCTAGCACACCCCCACCGACTGGATCTAACTCTCTGTCACCTGTACATGTGGAGCACTCTAGCACACCCCCACCGACTGGATCTCACTCTCTGTCACCTGTACACGTGGAGCACTCTAGCACACCCCCACCGACTGGATCTAACTCTCTGTCACCTGTACATGTGGAGCACTCTAGCACACCCCCACCGACTGGATCTAACTCTCTGTCACCTGTACATGTGGAGCACTCTAGCACACCCCCACCGACTGGATCTCACTCTCTGTCACCTGTACATGTGGAGCACTCTAGCACACCCCCACCGACTGGATCTCACTCTGTCACCTGTACATGTGGAGCACTCTAGCACACCCCCACCGACTGGATCTCACTCTCTGTCACCTGTACATGTGGAGCACTCTAGCACACCCCCACCGACTGGATCTCACTCTCTGTCACCTGTACATGTGGAGCACTCTAGCACACCCCCACCGACTGGATCTCACTCTCTGTCACCTGTACATGTGGAGCACTCTAGCACACCCCCACCGACTGGATCTCACTCTCTGTCACCTGTACATGTGGAGCACTCTAGCACACCCCCACCGACTGGATCTCACTCTCTGTCACCTGTACATGTGGAGCACTCTAGCACACCCCCACCGACTGGATCTCACTCTCTGTCACCTGTACATGTGGAGCACTCTAGCACACCCCCACCGACTGGATCTCACTCTCTGTCACCTGTACATGTGGAGCACTCTAGCACACCCCCACCGACTGGATCTCACTCTCTGTCACCTGTACATGTGGAGCACTATAGCACACCCCCACCGACTGGATCTCACTCTGTCACCTGTACATGTGGAGCACTCTAGCACACCCCCACCGACTGGATCTCACTCTCTGTCACCTGTACATGTGGAGCACTCTAGCACACCCCCACCGACTGGATCTCACTCTCTGTCACCTGTACATGTGGAGCACTCTAGCACACCCCCACCGACAGGATCTCACTCTCTGTCACCTGTACATGTGGAGCACTCTAGCACACCCCCACCGACTGGATCTCACTCTCTGTCACCTGTACATGTGGAGCACTCTAGCACACCCCCACCGACTGGATCTCACTCTCTGTCACCTGTACATGTGGAGCACTCTAGCACACCCCCACCGACTGGATCTAACTCTCTGTCACCTGTACATGTGGAGCACTCTAGCACACCCCCACCGACTGGATCTAACTCTCTGTCACCTGTACATGTGGAGCACTCTAGCACACCCCCACCGACTGGATCTCACTCTCTGTCACCTGTACATGTGGAGCACTCTAGCACACCCCCACCGACTGGATCTCACTCTCTGTCACCTGTACATGTGGAGCACTCTAGCACACCCCCACCGACTGGATCTAACTCTCTGTCACCTGTACATGTGGAGCACTCTAGCACACCCCCACCGACTGGATCTAACTCGCTGTCACCTGTACTTGTGGAGCACTCTAGCACACCCCCACCGACTGGATCTCACTCTCTGTCACCTGTACATGTGGAGCACTCTAGCACACCCCCACCGACTGGATCTAACTCTCTGTCACCTGTACATGTGGAGCACTCTAGCACACCCCCACCGACTGGATCTAACTCTCTGTCACCTGTACATGTGGAGCACTCTAGCACACCCCCACCGACTGGATCTCACTCTCTGTCACCTGTACATGTGGAGCACTCTAGCACACCCCCACCGACTGGATCTCACTCTCTGTCACCTGTACATGTGGAGCACTCTAGCACACCCCCACCGACTGGATCTCACTCTCTGTCACCTGTAAATGTGGAGCACTCAAGCACACCCCCACCGACTGGATCTAACTCTCTGTCACCTGTACATGTGGAGCACTCTAGCACACCCCCACCGACTGGATCTAACTCTCTGTCACCTGTACATGTGGAGCACTCTAGCACACCCCCACCGACTGGATCTAACTCTCTGTCACCTGTACATGTGGAGCACTCTAGCACACCCCCACCGACTGGATCTCACTCTCTGTCACCTGTACATGTGGAGCACTCTAGCACACCCCCACCGACTGGATCTCACTCTCTGTCACCTGTACATGTGGAGCACTCTAGCACACCCCCACCGACTGGATCTCACTCTCTGTCACCTGTACATGTGGAGCACTCTAGCACACCCCCACCAACTGGATCTCACTCTCTGTCACCTGTACATGTGGAGCACTCTAGCACACCCCCACTGACTGGATCTCTCTGTCACCTGTACATGTGGAGCACTCTAGCACACCCCCACCGACTGGATCTCACTCTCTGTCACCTGTACATGTGGAGCACTCAAGCACACCCCCACCGACTGGATCTCACTCTCTGTCACCTGTACATGTGGAGCACTCTAGCACACCCCCACTGACTGGATCTCACTCTCTGTCACCTGAACATGTGGAGCACTCTAGCACACCCCCACCGACTGGATCTCACTCTCTGTCACCTGTACATGTGGAGCACTCAAGCACACCCCCACCGAATGGATCTCACTCTCTGTCACCTGTACATGTGGAGCACTCTAGCACACCCCCACTGACTGGATCTCACTCTCTGTCACCTGTACATGTGAGCACTCTAGCACACCCCCACCGACTGGATCTCACTCTCTGTCACCTGTACATGTGGAGCACTCAAGCACACCCCCACCGACTGGATCTCACTCTCTGTCACCTGTACATGTGGAGCACTCTAGCACACCCCCACTGACTGGATCTCACTCTCTGTCACCTGTACATGTGGAGCACTCTAGCACACCCCCACCGACTGGATCTCACTCTCTGTCACCTGTACATGTGGAGCACTCAAGCACACCCCCACCGACTGGATCTCACTCTCTGTCACCTGTACATGTGGAGCACTCTAGCACACCCCCCACCGACTGGATCTAACTCTCTGTCACCTGTACATGTGGAGCACTCTAGCACACCCCCACCGACTGGATCTAACTCTCTGTCACTTGTAAATGTGGAGCACTCAAGCACACCCCCACCGACTGGATCTAACTCTCTGTCACCTGTACATGTGGAGCACTCTAGCACACCCCCACTGACTGGATCTAACTCTCTTTCACCTGTACATGTGGAGCACTCTAGCACACCCCCACCGACTGGATCTCACTCTGTCACCTGTACATGTGGAGCACTCAAGCACACCCCCACCGACTGGATCTCACTCTCTGTCACCTGTACATGTGGAGCACTCTAGCACACCCCCACCGACTGGATCTAACTCTCTGTCACCTGTACATGTGGAGCACTCTAGCACACCCCCACCGACTGGATCTAACTCTCTGTCACCTGTACATGTGGAGCACTCTAGCACACCCCCACCGACTGGATCTAACTCTCTGTCACCTGTACATGTGGAGCACTCTAGCACACCCCCACCGACTGGATCTAACTCTCTGTCACCTGTACATGTGGAGCACTCTAGCACACCCCCACCGACTGGATCTAACTCTCTGTCACCTGTACATGTGGAGCACTCTAGCACACCCCCACCGACTGGATCTAACTCTCTGTCACCTGTACATGTGGAGCACTCTAGCACACCCCCACCGACTGGATCTAACTCTCTGTCACCTGTACATGTGGAGCACTCTAGCACACCCCCACCGACTGGATCTAACTCTCTGTCACCTGTACATGTGGAGCACTCTAGCACACCCCCACCGACTGGATCTAACTCTCTGTCACCTGTACATGTGGAGCACTCTAGCACACCCCCACCGACTGGATCTAACTCTCTGTCACCTGTACATGTGGAGCACTCTAGCACACCCCCACCGACTGGATCTAACTCTCTGTCACCTGTACATGTGGAGCACTCTAGCACACCCCCACCGACTGGATCTCACTCTCTGTCACCTGTACATGTGGAGCACTCTAGCACACCCCCACCGACTGGATCTCACTCTCTGTCACCTGTACATGTGGAGCACTCTAGCACACCCCCACCGACTGGATCTAACTCTGTCACCTGTACATGTGGAGCACTCTAGCACACCCCCACCGACTGGATCTAACTCTCTGTCACCTGTACATGTGGAGCACTCTAGCATACCCCCACCGACTGGATCTAACTCTCTGTCACCTGTACATGTGGAGCACTCTAGCACACCCCCACCGACTGGATCTAACTCTCTGTCACCTGTACATGTGGAGCACTCTAGCACACCCCCACCGACTGGATCTAACTCTCAGTCACCTGTACATGTGGAGCACTCTAGCACACCCCCACCGACTGGATCTAACTCTCTGTCACCTGTACATGTGGAGCACTCTAGCACACCCCCACCGACTGGATCTCACTCTCTGTCACCTGTACATGTGGAGCACTCTAGCACACCCCCACCGACTGGATCTAACTCTGTCACCTGTACATGTGGAGCACTCTAGCACACCCCCACCGACTGGATCTAACTCTCTGTCACCTGTACATGTGGAGCACTCTAGCATACCCCCACCGACTGGATCTAACTCTCTGTCACCTGTACATGTGGAGCACTCTGTACATGTGGAGCACTCTAGCACACCCCCACCGACTGGATCTAACTCTCTGTCACCTGTACATGTGGAGCACTCTAGCACACCCCCACCGACTGGATCTAACTCTCAGTCACCTGTACATGTGGAGCACTCTAGCACACCCCCACCGACTGGATCTAACTCTCTGTCACCTGTACATGTGGAGCACTCTAGCACACCCCCACCGACTGGATCTAACTCTCTGTCACCTGTACATGTGGAGCACTCTAGCACACCCCCACCGACTGGATCTAACTCTCTGTCACCTGTACATGTGGAGCACTCTAGCACACCCCCACCGACTGGATCTCTCTGTCACCTGTACATGTGGAGCACTCTAGCACACCCCCACCGACTGGATCTCACTCTCTGTCACCTGTACACGTGGAGCACTCTAGCACACCCCCACCGACTGGATCTAACTCTCTGTCACCTGTACATGTGGAGCACTCTAGCACACCCCCACCGACTGGATCTAACTCTCTGTCACCTGTACATGTGGAGCACTCTAGCACACCCCCACCGACTGGATCTAACTCTCTGTCACCTGTACATGTGGAGCACTCTAGCACACCCCCACCGACTGGATCTAACTCTCTGTCACCTGTACATGTGGAGCACTCTAGCACACCCCCACCGACTGGATCTAACTCTCTGTCACCTGTACATGTGGAGCACTCTAGCACACCCCCACCGACTGGATCTAACTCTCTGTCACTTGTAAATGTGGAGCACTCAAGCACACCCCCACCGACTGGATCTAACTCTCTGTCACCTGTACATGTGGAGCACTCTAGCACACCCCCACCGACTGGATCTAACTCTCTGTCACCTGTACATGTGGAGCACTCTAGCACACCCCCACCGACTGGATCTAACTCTCTGTCACCTGTACATGTGGAGCACTCTAGCACACCCCCACCGACTGGATCTAACTCTCTGTCACCTGTACATGTGGAGCACTCTAGCACACCCCCACCGACTGGATCTAACTCTCTGTCACCTGTACATGTGGAGCACTCTAGCACACCCCCACTGACTGGATCTAACTCTCTGTCACCTGTACATGTGGAGCACTCTAGCACACCCCCACCGACTGGATCTAACTCTCTGTCACTTGTAAATGTGGAGCACTCAAGCACACTCCACACCGACTGGACCTCACTCTCTGTCACCTGTAAATGTGGAGCACTCAAGCAAACCCCAAAGCATAACCCACCAGACTGCCATGACTTTGCCAAGCAGAGGGAGGAAATCTGGTCAACTCTGGTGAGTACACTGACCCTTCAAGGAAAACTCAGGGGGACCAGTGAAGACCTCAAATGATCCAGCCTGTTTGTGCCTCATGCCGAAATAGACATATAGCAAACAAGGATAGCCAAAGAACAGAAGGAGGAAGGGCAGCAGCAGCAGCAGCAGAAGAAGAAGAAGAAGAAGAAGAAGAAGAAGAAGAAGAAGAAGAAGAAGAAGAAGAAGAAGAAGAAGAAGAAGAAGAAGAGACTGAATGAGAAATATAAGACAACTGTGGAAAGAATGACAAATGATAGCAACGGGTAGGAAGACTTGCTACGACATGGTTGAAAGTCTATGCTCCACTGCAAGACAAATAGCAGATGCAGAAGAATAATAAATCAACTTACGTTTTCTGGTTCCACGCCGATGTCTTCACAGAACTTCTCCATTCCTTCAGGACCAAGAGTATCCTCATTGGGAGCTGGGGAAGGCAAAGGTAGACAGCAACATTCTTCAAGAGCTCTCAAGCTAAAAATACACCATGAGGAGCATAAGTAATAATGGTAAAGGTAGACTGAAAGCCGATGGGGTGAGAGGTGTTAGGCTGAATATCCTAGACCACATTATGATGAGGTAGGGTGACCAGTTATCTACCTCCTCAGCTTTCATACACAAGACAATCCAATAGAAAATTATCCAGTACCAATTTCATTAAGCTGGGTTAACTCCATGGCCATACTTCTTCTATCTTTCATCTCCCAAAGAAGCAAAGGCCTTCAAGCAACTCATGCCCAGTAATTTGTGAGCTTTGTGTGGTGGGGTTTAGCAGCTAAAGTTTTCTACGGGATGTATCAGCCAATCTTAAGCCCGCTCTCCTGAGTTGCCTCTTATGGCATGTATGGTAGGTTTCAGTGTCACCATTCTTTGTTTTCATTATGGGGTCTCGGTAACACAAAGGTGGGCCTTGTTATAATGCTAGCCAATTATACTAGTCAACAAATTTTCAAAAGTTATTTGTCAAAACTGTCATTTACTGCCAATATACGAGGGGAAGTCAATAAGTAAGTCACAAATGGCTGTAGAAAAATAACTAAATATGATAACTTGAAACCAGTTTATTTTTATACATACATTGTTATTTTATTTCTCAACATAATTTCCACCAA
The DNA here is from genome assembly GCA_963921405.1 of Cepaea hortensis. Lineage (NCBI taxonomy): Eukaryota > Metazoa > Mollusca > Gastropoda > Stylommatophora > Helicidae > Cepaea > Cepaea hortensis. The sequence goes on along the minus strand of OY992876.1, from coordinate 305,782,472 downwards.
CATTCATGTACTTATGCCATCGTTTTATCAGTACTACCAAACCGGCTGCATGGCTAATTTTCTCCTGAGTTAATCGAGCCGTATGTGGTCTGGCATTGTCATGAAGAAGCAACACTCCTTTAGTCAGCAGTCCTGGAAATTTCAATTGATTATGCATTATGCTGTATGCTGAACCATGTGAGCACCCTATTGCAGATGCTACATAGTCTGTCGTTTCTCGACTGTTACCTCTAATCATCTCCTCCACCCGCTGCACGGATGCTTCTGTTGCAATCTCAACAGGACAACCAGATCGGATTTCATCAACAATTTTATAGCGTCCTTGAGAAAATGCCCAGCTATGTACCACTTTACGGGACAAACATTTGTCAGCATAAACAGGAAGCAATTCTTTATGAATGTCCTTTGCAGGCATTCCTTCTGCCCAAAACAAACGCACAACAGCACGTTGCTCTTTGGTTGTACACTCCGTAAGTACAGTCGCCATTTTGTTTATGCGCTGCGCATGCACATGAGACACCTAGCACCACCTGACGAATATATATATATATATATATATATATATATATATATATATATATATATATATATATATATATATATATATATATATATATATATATATATTTGAAAAATATAGCCAATAAACATTTTTTTAATGTCATTTTCATTTTCAGCACACCAAAATTAGTTAAGATAGGATATTTTCATATCCGGTACATTTTGGTTGTTGATTAGTGTTATCAATCGTCTCAACTTTGCGTCCCAGGCAGCCCAAAATAAAATTATCCAGTACTCATTATTTGAGGCAGGGTCAGCGACAGATCTTTCCTGGTTGGAGACAATTATCCTGCCCCTGTTGAGGATTGAACCTGAACCTCTGACCTGGTACACAAATGCACTAACTACTATGCCATGCTTTGTAAACTTTCTGGTGACCTCCGAGTCCATCGACGATGAACTGTGGTATTCGTGGATGAATTTTGTGTTGACATTCTGACGGCGGCATTATGCACAGTGTACCTGTGCGGGCTTGTTGGATTGACAAGACTCCCGTCTATTCCACTTTTCACATTGGACAGTGGGGAGCATTTTGTGTGATATTCACAGGCACGGGAATGGAGCATAATGGGGATGACCCGTTGCGGTGAAGGTGGAACCTCGACTAACTAACTTGTAAAATATAATATAAACAATATAAAATAACACAAAGTAATGCAGCTTTACAGAACCCAATTACAGACAACACAGGACGAGGCGGAGACTAGCCTTCATCAGCAAACAAATACATACACAAAACACAGTATATAAACAAGGGGAAGACACTACAGTGACTACATTAAGGTATAAAAACGGGTTGAGAAGAACGAAAAGATTAAAAAATGAGAACAGTGAAGAGAAAATTTTTAAAGATTGAAAAAAATATGCTACTCAACTCAGAATTCCAGGTTGTGATATTATCACAAATCTTCACTTTGATTCTCTTATATAGACAGCCTTGGGAGTCTTTAGTGTCATGGGTACCAGGGTGGGGGATGGTAACAGTTCAGTGAAGATCCCATTTAATGCAACATAATAGAACTTCAGATATACTAGGTCATCGCATTATGAGTTGAGGACTTGGTCATATTCCAATATGTACGGTTCCAGTACCGGTCTGGAACACCCGGCTAGTTTCTTTGCTTGGAGTGGGGAAGGAGACCTCTGCAACACAATTCCTGTGGGTAGGGTACTCTGGTAAGGGCTCAGGAGGAAGATCTCTAAATCAATATCACTCCAACAGATGCAAGTCCTTTTTGAAGCTCAGGCAATGCCAAAGCCAACACGCTGAACTTTCACAAAGATCCCCCATCTTCTTCCCAAGATGAGAGTTTATGCTGTGAGGGTTGCACTGACTCAAGAAAGATAGGGGGTGGCGTATTCACTATCTTTAATTCTGTCATGTCCCAATTCGTACATCCAGATGAGTGATGTGCAGCATGACTTTGAATGCTGTCTATCCATTCAGACTGGAGACTGTCGGTTGCGATTTTCTGTGGCACTTTCATGGAATCTGATATGATTATCATGAATGTGTGTGTATTAAAAGTAATACATGGAATGAAATGTCAATGCTTCAACAGAAAGTAATAATAAAATGTATTAGAAAGATGAAAGAGTTCCTCTTCCAGAAAGTTACAGAACAAGAATAACAATGAGGCCAAGATAACTCCAGTCTAATTTTATAAATTAATACAAGCAGTTGTGCATCTGGTCGATAGGCTAGAATGTGTGCTTCTATTCAAGAGACACAGGTTTGAATCCTCGGTAAGGTGATAGATTTGATTTTGTTGGAGGGAAAATGAATACCATAACCTACACAGTTTGCGGCGACTGCTCTAACCAGGTGGCTTTCATTCCTCAGGCTCAAGATCCCCCCACCCCTCCCCCCAACCCTCCTGTCTTAGACCACAAGGTACTATAGGCAGCAATGACAGTTAAGTTTCAACTGACCCAATGATACAGCACAAGGAGAAACGGTTAAAAAGCTACCTGTGTATTCATGAAACCAGGACAAACAGCGCTTCTTGCTGAATTCTGTGGAGGCCGTGCTTCTTGACCTAAATGTTGGATGTTCACATAAAAGAATGGAATCAACAACAGTTGTATAGATGCAAAAAGTAAGAAACAAAATTATTAAAAAAAAAAAAAAAAGAATTAACACCATACAGCTCTAATTTTGTGGCAGAACCTACCATTGTCTGTCTGTATGTCTTTCTGTCTAGGTAGGTAGGTAGGTGGGTAAGTAGATGGGTGGATGGGTAGGTAGGTGGGTGGTTGGGTACAAATATAGGCAGGTAGATAGCCAGACAGGCAGAGAGAGGGAGATAGTGAGAAAAAGAGAACGAACGAACGAACAGACTTTATTTTCAAAGGGTAACAAATTGGGCACGCAGGCCCTTCCAGTCACTCATCTTTCGTTCATCAATAGTGCTTGGAAAAACATTGTCAAATGAATTTTGTAAACATAAACAATGCATATTACCATGTTACGAGACACATCCCCCATTCACCCACACACACATACCCCCCCAGGCACACATACACGCCCCCACCCTTCCACTACCCACCCACACATCCCCCATTCACCCTCACACACACACCCCACCCACACACACACACACCCCAGGCACACATACACGCCCCCACCCATCGACCACATCCCCACACCTACACATCTCCCCACCCACACAGGCTCCCACCAACCACACATCCCATCCACCCACACCCCAAGCATACATACATTTCCCAACCCACACATCCCCCAGCTACACACATCTCCCCATCCACTCACATATCCTCCACCCATTATATTACCCACCAACAATCACCCACCCACATATCCTCCTCCACCCACACACATCCAACCACCCAGCCAAACACACATCCCTCAACCACACAACCCCCACACACACACACATCTCCCTGAGACAAAGAGGGAGATAGATAGCGGGAGAGATGGAGAGGGTGGGAGATGTAAAGATTGGGGAAGCAAGTGAGTGACAGAGAGGGAGGTGGGAATCCCAGTGAAATCACACCTCCTCCAGATCTTTAACTAGTAAACAGCATGCCCAGCTTGTATAAGGTCCTCAAAAATTGCACAAGGTAACAATCACTTGCAGTGTGTAGAAACCACTGTTGCAGGTGCAATGTGGGGCAGCACAGAACTTGATGTGACAGATGAGCCCTGTCAAGGTAGTCCCCGAGGCAGACACTGCTGTTGGGTGTATGAAGTGGTAAGCCTTCACATATTCTAGATCATGACACAATGAGGTGAGGTAGCCAGTTCAATCTCTCCTGGCCTTTCCTCCACAGAAAAATTGCCTCAAAATTCAAAACATTATCTGGTGCCTGAGTTCAGCATGACGCAATGGATAAGAGTACTTGTTCTTAAACATCCAGTGTGCTGATGCTGAGGTAGTGGGTTCAACCCCAACACCGGTCAGCTGGACTCAAATGTTGACTTCTCACCCATGACTTGGGGATGTAATTTACAAGTACCTTTGAAGTCGCAGTGGGTTCGCCTGATGGCGAGGGACACTGGTAATAGGGAACGTTAATCCACACAAGAATATCAGTCTGGTGCACTAGTAGTAGTAGTATGTGTATGGACTGTGCTTGAGTTCAAAGCACGAGAACGAAAAAAAAAATCTAGAGGTATACCAGTTGGAAAATATCCCTAGGGAAATTGTGTCAAATAAGAGATTGCTATGTCTTATGTCTTCTTTTCTGCAACACTATAGGGTATTTATGAGCCCCACAAAGGAAATCTGAGCTCAGTTGCAACGGTACGTCAACAAACTTCTGAGGTGATGGGAGATGCCAGCTAGCAGCTGTTAGCCATACATCTAAGAAGCCATACATCTTCTGTGGTGAAGTGGTCAAGCTGTTTGCCTTGCACTCCAAAGATTGTGGGTTCAATTCCGGGCTACGTCTTTCGGTTCACGAGTGCATTTTTCTCGGCTGAAGCTACGGAGCTCGTGCTTCGGGGACCCAGCCATATGGGTTAAAACTATATGGGATAAAACCCAGTGCAATGAAGTCAATCCTCTCGACTTGTTTTATCTAAGAAGATAACAGGCAACAGAAAGCCAACAGACCTGATCCTTTTGGTGTGGACATCATCACTGCTGCTGTGTTCACATTTCCGTTTCCTTGAAGGCATTTTGGCAACCGGTTTCTGCAACCAGAGTCCCCTTTCGACTACACCACAGCCTGCGTTCAGTATGCCTAGATTGTAGAGATCACAGTGAAAGTGAAAATAATTACACCATTCAAAAGAATGACTTCGCATTGTGAATTTGAGTAATGAAGACACAAACAATATGTTGCACAATTTATTACCTGGCATATTTCACTGTATCTCGTCAGGTACATACTACAGAAAAAACTTAAACATATAATAAGAAGCATAATGAATCCTTTCAAATGAAATACACAAAAATAAATTGTCATATATTTCATTGTCACTAAGATACTTTTAAAGAGATAAATATGTAAACAAAAAGACCTAAAAGTCTCTGTAAAATTACCGCAGCGACAATGAAACATGTGACAATGTAGTTTTGTGATTTCAGTTGCAAGGATTCATTACGCTACCTCATTATATGAACTTTTTTGCAGTATGTACCTGATGATATACAGTTAAATACGCCAGGCAGTAAACTGTGCATTGTATTGTTTGTGTCTTCATTATTCAAATTATTACATTAACTATTCGCCTATTTTTAGAAAATTTTGAATATCTTGGGTCACTAATCTATTGCTCTTCAAAAACTAAAACTTAATAAGATATGGTATGGGACAGATTGACCTACAAATATTAAATCTTTAAGAGCATGCATCTTTCCTATTGCAATAAAAGCCTGTGCGAGACCTGGACACTTACTAAACAAGTTGAACAGTGCATAAATGCCTTTGAATATAAATGTTATAGACGGTTCAAAGAATATCTTGGATACAGAAAAGAACAAATGCATCCATACGACAAGATCTGAATACTGACGAAGGTTGGCTACTAAAGACGATAAAATAAAGAAAATTGAAATATTTTGGTCACTTGAAACGTCACGAAAGTTGGAGAGAAACAATAATGGAGGGCTAAATGCCCGGGAAGAGAGGAAGAGGAAGGCCAAAGAGAAGATGGGTGCAGGATGTAGTGGATGATCTCCAGAAGGGTGTATCGGACGCGGGGCATCTTGCTTATGACCAAGAAGTTTTCCGGAAGGTTGTTATGGGAGCAAAGTTCTGCCAAGGACATGCTACTGAATGAATGAATGAATGAATGAATGAATGAATGAATGAATGATGAATAAATTTTTTTTTTGCGCTTGCTCGCTTTTAAACTCAAGCGTAGTCTATACACATTAATTCTAGTAGTGCTGGACTGAATTTTGCGTGTGGATTAGCTTTACCTATTAACAGTGTCCCTCGCCATCAGGCAAACCCACTCTGACTTCAGAGGTACTTGTAATTAATGTCCCCAAGTCAAGGACGATAGGTCAACATTTTAGTCCAATTGTCTGGTGTAGGGGTTGATCCCGTTACCCCGGCGTTAGCACACCGGATGTTTAACCCTTTACCGGGCGTAGCGGCTGAAAGCGGCTTTACCCATGGACAGGCTAAGCGTCCGTGAATACTGAGCGTTTTAAAAACGCGATCTCGCGACTTTCCGAGACTTCCGATTGTCTACTTTCGGTTTCGTCGATATCTTGACAACGTGGCCGCCATTTGCAAGTGTGTACTTTGAATTTGAACAGATTTTTTTTTATAGTTTTGGGGGGTTTTACGCTTTGTATTTCAAAATGGACTTCGATGATTTTTCAAGTGATTGCGGAGATTTCGCTGGGTTCAACTTCAGTGACATTTAAGTGCACGAAGATGACTGAATTGCAGTTAGATATCAGTGATACCAGCATGGGCAGTGTACATACACACTTTGAAGAAACTGATTCTAATTATGAAAATGTGTTTGTAAATTGCCATATAGATTGTTAATCTGTAATAATTAATAATAGACTAATAATTAATAATAGACTGTTAATCACAAGCAATATGTTGTATTTTTTAAATATTTGTATTCATGTGTGGATTAGCGGCAACATTCACGTGAGTAAACTATTCTGCATGCTTTTTCTAACAACTTATATGTGATTTTTGTTACTAACATAACCGGAAATTTTACCGAACCTGAAAAAATCTTGCCTGTTCAGAGCTAACAAACGGACAAACTTCTGCCCTGTAAAGAGTTAATAACACGCATTCTTATCCTTTCAGCCATGCTGACCTACAAAATGAATGAATGAATTAGTATATTTAGAAAAATGGGGTTTAAAGGCTAGAGACTCGACTTCATCACACCAGGTTTTGTTTCGTATGGCTCGGTCTCTTTCTGCAGGGTGGTCTGCCAAAAACACCACACAATACCCTTACTCTATAGCTCCAGCAACAACACCCAGGAGTCTCCTAGAAAGTTACACTCCTGAAGTGAATGATAGAGTCCTATAAACAGCCGATTAATACAGTGGTACCTCGGGTTACGAACTTAATTCCTTCCAGAATTCGGTTCGTAACCCGAAACGTTTGTAACCCGAAACATTAAAATCAATGAAAAGAGACAATCCGTTTCAAGATGAAAGAACCGTTCTTTTTTATTAACATTCGGTCATTTAACTGACAAAACACAAAGAATATGTGCGATGCTCTGGGCAGGTGTCTTGCAAATGTGCAGACAGTGACCAAGTCAGGTAGGATAAAACAATGCAATAAAGTCGATTCCCTCGCCTTTAACCCTTTACATCCAGATTTAGCAAAATATATATTTCAATATTTCAGAAAGTCATTTCTGTTCATCTGTGTGTTAGCATGTGGTGGAATCTTTAAGTGTTTAAAGCAATTAGGCTTCAAATTACTAGTGCCAAATTTGAGCTCCAAAATCGAGTTTGCGGATGGCAGCATTTGAACATGTACACAAACAGTAGACTCATGGTTAACTCATAGAGAAATCAATCCATTTAAATATTATACAAATATATTTACCCAGAATATGTGAAGGTCTATTCATGGAAGACTGTTAGTAGTATATTTATATTGTTGAAAAAAAGAAATGCAACATTATTGCAGTTTCAATTGCAAACTCGTACCAACATTTTATTGATGATGCTGATTTGCCCACTGCCGTTGGTTCTGCCTGTGCCGGTCCGTAAAAACAGGACCTATGTAGAGTCTTCTAGCCCAAAGACCAGCATCATGCAACCGGTTCCTGACCGTTTGATCTTAAATTCGACGAGCTCCTTGCATTGACTGGACTGGAGAACACAGATGCAAATCGATTCCTAAGGTGATTCAGCTGTATGAAGCAGTCTTCGGCAGCAGTTGTTATTCTGGGTCTTCCACTGCGCTGCCAGTTTGCCACTGAGCCAGTTTCTTGAAATCGCCACCAAAGGCGACTAATGGTGCTTCTAACCACATTAAATTCTCTGGCTACTACACTTTGTGACTATCCAGCCTGTAAACGTCCAATGATGAGGAGTCGTTGTTCTGTAGTGAGATGGGCCATACTTGTGCATTAAATTTTCAACTGAATTTATTCGAGGAGCATCAATCTTTTATAGGCATTCAATAATATGGTCAGAGAGTTTTGTGTTCAGTAAGTTTCACAGGATTATCATGAACCGGTCACAAGTTATTGTCAAAAATGTTGTGTTGACCTTGACCTCTTTCATGACCTTACAAATCATGAGGTGAGTGCAATTCAGGTAACCACGAGAATTTAATGACCAGATGGACACAGTCGATAGGTTTACTGATGTCCAATCAGTGAATATCTTTTAAAAAAGTAACACCAAAAATGTTGCCTTTCTTAATTAGGCACTGCATTTTTCAGTTACCGAACTTTGCCAGAGATTTATTTGCGGTGACTTTCATTTTCATGTTCTTGTGTCTCCGATGTAGGGAGGCTTAGAGTACTCGTGATGTTAAATTCCATGATTATTTCAAGATTGCGTTAAAAAAGGGACCGATTACTTAATATAGTTTCTCCCACCCCGTTTTGCGTTCTGCATTTCTGGCAAGTCAGGAACCCTTGTTATATCGGAGAACCAGGCTGCCTATTCTAAGTGGTAAGTACACCCGTAAATACCGTTTTATAAGACATATTACATTGTTATGCTATGTATTATTAAATGTAGTATCCATTTTTACGTGTATGTTGTAATTTTCGACCATTTAAGTTGGCATTCAATCTCACACTAAAATTATGAAGATTGCATGCTGTAATGTGGTATTTCAATGGCGGGGGATGGCAGTTTTCGTTGTCATACTCCATTTAATTATTGTTATGGAGTATTCAGAGCGATGAACATGATAATGAATGCATGTGTACATTCAACACCCATTATTGTATGTATGTGTAATTTTTCATCACTCTTTGAGGACAATATCATTGATAATTTTGCATCTTTCCAACGGGACTTTTTTCGTCAAAATGCATCTACGCCGGCAGCCTTCACATTGACAAGACAGCGCGAGCAGTCATGCACTGCATCTGACGTCATCACAGCATGGAGTGGAGATGTGTATATCTGAGTGTGTAAGTGTATATGTATATAAACTGGCAGAGTTATTTGCCCTTGAGTTAGACAACGACAGCGGTAATATCCCTTGGCGACAGTGTAAACAACAGTTGCGTGAGTGTGTAGGTAGTGTCACAACAAGTGAAAGGTCAAAATCGTTTTTTCCCCTATATGTCAGTTTTAAATGATAAACTGACACAAACTTTAATATCTCGGCTTAAAAATGATCTACAGACTTGAATAAGGTACCGTTGGATTTTTTTTTCAAGAGGTATCCAACTATGCAAGTTATATACCTAAACAGCAATTTAAAAAATGTTACTAAAGTGGCTAAGTATAATTAACTATGTATGTATATATCATCATTGTGTGCCAGGCCGATAGGCCTGGACAGTCTGGGTTGCTTTCTGACTCAATCACCAATCTTGGACCAGGTTTGTGTTCTTGTCCTGACTGTGTGGTCAGGTCCTTCTTCTTCTTCTGCTGCGTTTATCCGGAGTGTTTTTTCAGACGTTTTTGCGTTGTGCCAAGTTATGTGATCTTTGGCCGACACATCCGACTTCTGCGGGTGTTTCAAGGGACATTCGACTCTCACTGCTGTGGTGTCGTCCACATCCCAGCCGGTCAAGTTAGAACAGCCAAAGACATCACGGTCAACCCTCAAGGGAAGGCAGGGGCAGACCATGGGCATTCCCCGCCATCCAAGGAGGCTTCCATAATTTCAGAGCCAACACATAGCGCTCTGGTACTGGGCTCACCCAAGGAGTCGTTATGTCCTGCACATGGCTGCTTCATTTCCTCACTTCTGTAGATTGGGCGTTTTGTTCGCTACTGGCCGCTCCCCACGCATATGGTCAGTCTGTAGATGACATCCACTCAGCGAGCTTTCGGTTCAGACTTTTCATGACTTCTGCAGGTTTTTGTTGACCGGGTTAATCTTCCAGGGTGCTTCAAAAGACATTCCACTCTTACTCAGATGTTTTTGCATTGTGCCAAGTTTATTTGCGCCTTTAGGCCGACATACCCGTCTTCTGCGGGTGTTTGTTGACCGGGTTAACCTTCCCGGGGGTTTCGAGGGACATTCAACTCTTACTATACAGCAGAAATACCCCACGATTGGCTGCATAGCTACCTGGTCCCCCTCCCAAAGCCAGGTAAGGATCACTCCAGACTTAATGGATACCGAATCATAAACCTACAAAACACGTATGGCAAAGTACTCGAAAAAATAGCACGCCGGCTCCAGCAACATTTGGAAAGTTGGAATTTGCTTCCCCAAGGACTCGGGAGCTTCCGGCCGGGAAAGGACACCTGGGCCAATAATGCAACTTTTGCATTCGATGTCTATGAGAGCTTCCAGGATAAAAGAGACAGTGGCGGTAGCTTTTGACCTGGAGGATGCGTATAACAGGGTTAGGTATGATCAGTTAATACACACTCTGTTGGACATGGAGGTCTGCCTTTGCCTTGTTAGATGGGTTGCGGCAGTCCTTTATGAGCGCAAGGTTGCACTGCGCATGGGTACCTGGACTTCTGATCCCTGTACTATTACACCTGGGTTGCCGCAGGGATCTGCCTTGTCCCCAGTGCTCTTTAATGTCTACACCAGCAAAATCGCAGCTATTGAGACACCAGGTGTGGATAGAATCTTGACATTTGCAGATGATGTGCTGGTGTACAGACAGGGCAGAGACAGGGCTAGTTTGGCGAAAGACTTACAGGTGGCGGTAGACAGGGTGGTGGAGTGGTGCAGAGACGCAGGGGCCATTATAAACCCAGATAAGGCATCGGTTGTGTGGTACTCCTTGGATAACCGGATCGTCAAAGCAGACGTCCCAGGTATTATGTTGAATGGATGTCCTCTTAGTCGAGAGAGTAAATTGAAGTACTTGGGTATGCTCTGGTAATGGACTCACCCAAGGGGTCACTGCCATGGAGTTAATCTTATATGCCATGGAGATAGTCTGTGTATTGATGGAGTTAATCTGGGTGTTTCTCTTTGATTGCAGCTGTAGAGTCGGGTGCCCTGGAGTGTCTGGGTTGTTCAACTGATTGATTCTTGACTCTCAAACTGCGTGCTGATAGAGACTGTTTGATAGCTGATAGAGAGCTGCATGGTTAACTAGATACTGCTACTCTCGGTTCTTGGTTGTTACAGCAAGCCCGTGGCATTCTTTAACTTTGATATTTGATGGCAATAAACACCTGTTGGTTTTCCACTTGTTACCTTTGATAATTGATGGTAGACAACACCTGGGTGATTTACACATGGCCTGGTTGTACAACACATAGATTTCATAGGCCGTATGTGTTAAGACCACTGACTCACCATAGCTTGCGGAACAGGACACCGGTGTAGTTTTCCAGTCTATTTTACTCACACAATACATTAGACGCTGTCAAGAACATCATCTTTTGTTCCATAACGAATTCACAAATGTACAAACAATATCGAACATCACACTTCTACAAGAGCGGCATAGTTTATAGCTGTAGCTCTGCTGATGAGGACAACGTCCCGCACCGAACGAAGTCCAAGTCTGATTGACTCTAAAGTGATGTTTTGTTCTAGCCCAAAACGTCCAGCCTACTTTTCATGTGTTTTTAACCAATGTCGTGATAGGTCACATCGCACTGTCTCCTTCTGTCGACTGCGCTTAATACGTCTCATGCCATGTCCCCAACCTGTATAAACAGGACTATGGCAGTCACCATGTCCTGCGCATTGCTGTGGTCAGGTCTTAGAGGTATTGATCTATTTGTATTTCCTAAGATGTTTGCCAGTTGTCAATAAGTTTTAAAGTTTGTCTCCTCCTAATGTGTCCATGTGCACATATGTACTACTAACTCAGGAGTAAGAATTGGCACAGCCAGACATCAGAGGCATATCTGGAGGAGAAAGAGGGCCCTCATCAACCAACATAGAACTGGCACTGCTGGACGCTGATACATATGTTGGGGAGAGCGGGTGGAGAGAGACTAAAGTACACCTGTGGACTTGTCTGGAGTGCAAGAATGATACCACAACAGATTAACTAAATTATGAGGAGACTTCAAATGAAAACCTTAAAAGTGTGATAGACATTACAATAACCGTGCCATTGTCTTGTAACCTGTTAATATTGTTGTTATGGATGTCAAGAGTGTTTAGCACATGACATCATGATGCAGACAAACATGGTAAAATCACAAGGACAGTTTAAAAATGGCCACCCCACTTTTGACATGCATGAAAGAGGAGCAGCGTTCTGTTATCCGTTAACTGATCAGCAAAGGGGTGAAAGCTATAAAAATTCATCGGCCAATGACGATCCAGTACGGTGATGCATGCCTGTCAGTCCAGCAAGTGTATGAGTGGAGTAGGAAGTTTCAAAACGACGTGACTTCTGTGACAGACTGTTCATGGCCCGGTCAGTCACACCGAGTAATGACCCCATAGAATTTTTTCTACAGGAATCCAAGCACTTTTTCAGTGCTGGAGGGCTTACATTGAAAACAGTAGTGACTACATTGAAAAATACTACATTCTTTACTTTTTCAGAATATATTCACACACACAACAACAACATTTAAGGTTGAAGCCCCCTTGTAACTAACTAACTAAATAGCTGGCTAACCTACGAGCTACGAGGGGAAGTCAAAAAGTAAGTCACAAATGCCTGTAGAAAAATAACTAAATATGATAACAACTTGAAACCAGTTTATTTTTATACATACAGTGTCCCTTTATTTCTCAACATAATTTCCACCAACATTGATGCACTTATCCCATCGTTTTATCAGTCCTCCCAAACCAGCTACACAGAACTGCGTGCTCTGTTTTCTAAACCACGTTTTCACTTCACATTCAACTTCAGCATCATTCGCGAAATGTCTCCTGCCAAGGTGGGTTTTCAGTGGACCAAAAATGTGGAAATCGCTAGGGGCTAAGTCGGGGCTGTAAGGTGGATGTTCCAGAACTTCCCACCCTAGTTGGTTCATTTTCGCCTGAGTTAATCGAGCCGTATGTGGTCTGGCATTGTCATGAAGAAGCAACACTGCTCTAGTCAGCAGTAATGGAAGTTTTCTTCAAATTGCATCATGAAGCATCGATAGAACTTCGCAGTACGATTCAGAATTCACATTGTCACCCTTCTTCTCGAAACTGGTTAAAAGCACTCCTTGACATTCCCAGAACACTGTCAGCATAACCTTCCCTGCTGATGTCGTTGCCTTGAATTTTTGGACACAAGGCGAAAAAGGATGTTTCCATTGCATTGAAGCACGCTTTGATTCGGGCTGGTAGTGATGCACCCATGATTCATCCCCAGTATAAACAGGAAGCATTCCCTTAAGAATGTCCTTTGCAGGCAGCCCTTTTGTCCACAAAAAACGCACAACAGTAGGTTGCTATTTGGTTGTACACTCCGTAAGTACAGTCGCCATTTTGTTTATGCGCAGTGCATGTGCATGAGACACCTAGCGCCACCTGATTAATGGGAATATAAAGTTTGATGTAGCTGTCACCTAATGACACCTTTAGAAAACACCAACTACATTTACCTGCCATCCCACAGAACTGTGTGACTTACTTATTGACTCGCCCTCGTAATATAAACTGTTGTATTTACAATAGTGAAGCTTTTACTTACTACAAGACTGAAGCTGTTAGATAAGCTAGCACTGGTGTTCTGGTCTGGTATAAATGTGCCCTCTGCTTCGCAATGATCGCCCAACCATTTTCTGTCTGGCTAATTTCCAGACTAAACATTGACTCTGAAATTCAACAAAGGCTAGATTCAAGGCAAATAAAAGGAATGCTGCTAGATAAGATTCTTTCAGCTAGTGTACCAGTGAATATGGTGTACCAGGAAGATTAATGTACCAGTGAATATAGTATACCAAAAAGTATAGTGCACCGCAAAAATAACATACCAATAAGCTTAATGTTCCAGTAAATATAGTGTACCAGTGAATATAGTGTACCAGAAAGTATCGTGTACCAGAAAGAATAATGTACCAATAAGTATAGTGTACTAGTGAATATAGTGTACCAAGAAATATAGTGTACCAGTAAATATTGTGCACAAATAAGTATAGTGTATCAGTAAGCACAGTGAACCAGTAAGCATGGTGTACCAGTCAGCATGATGTACAAGTATAGTGTACCAGTCAGCATGATGTACAAGTATAGTGTACCAGTCAGCATAATGTACAAGTATAGTGTACCAGTCAGCATAATGTACAAGTATAGTGTACCAGTCAGCATAATGTACAAGTATAGTGTACCAGTCAACATAATGTACAAGTATAGTGTACCAGTCAGCATAATGTACAAGTATAGTGTACCAGTCAGCATAATGTACAAGTATAGTGTACCAGTCAACATAATGTACAAGTATAGTGTACCAATCAGCATGATGTACAAGTATAGTGTACCAGTCAACATAATGTACAAGTATAGTGTACAAGTCAGCATGATGTACAAGTATAGTGTACCAGTCAGCATAATGTACAAGTATAGTGTACCAGTCAGCATAATGCACAAGTATAGTGTACCAGTCAGCATGATGTACAAGTATAGTGTACCAGTCAACATGATGTAAAGTATAGTGTACCAGTCAGCATGATGTACAAGTATAGTGTACCAGTCAACATGATGTACAAGTATAGTGTACCAGTCAGCATGATGTACAAGTATAGTGTACCAGTCAGCATGATGTGCAAGTATAGTGTACCAGTCAACATGATGTACAAGTATAGTGTAGCAGTCAGCATGGTGTACAAGTACAGTGTAGCAGTCAGCATGATGTACAAGTACAGTGTACCAGTCAGCATGGTGTACAAGTACAGTGTAGCAGTCAGCATGATGTACAAGTACAGTGTAGCAGTCAGCATGGTGTACAAGTATAGTGTACAAGTCAGCATGGTTTACAAGTATAGTGTACCGGTCAGCATGATGTACAAGTACAGTGTACCCGTCAGCATGGTGTACAAGTATAGTGTACAAATAAGC
Source organism: Cepaea hortensis (assembly GCA_963921405.1). Taxonomy (NCBI): domain Eukaryota; kingdom Metazoa; phylum Mollusca; class Gastropoda; order Stylommatophora; family Helicidae; genus Cepaea; species Cepaea hortensis. The sequence continues at coordinate 305,767,364 of OY992876.1, read as the reverse complement.
ATGATGTACAAGTACAGTGTACCAGTCAGCATGATGTACAAGTACAGTGTACCAATCAGCATGATGTACAAGTATAGTGTACCAGTCAGCATGATGTACAAGTACAGTGTACCAGTCAGCATAATGTACAAGTATAGTGTACCAGTCAGGATGATGTACAAGTACAGTGTACCAGTCAGCATGATGTACAAGTACAGTGTACCAGTCAGCATAATGTACAAGTATAGTGTATAAGTCAGCATGGTGTACAAGTATAGTGTACCGGTCAGCATGATGTACAAGTACAGTGTACCAGTCAGCATAATGTACAAGTATAGTGTACCAGTCAGGATGATGTACAAGTACAGTGCACCAGTCAGCATGATGTACAAGTACAGTGTACCAGTCAGCATAATGTACAAGTATAGTGTACAAGTCAGCATGGTGTACAAGTATAATGTACCGGTCAGCATGATGTACAAGTACAGTGTACCAGTCAGCATGGTGTACAAGTATAGTGTACAAATCAGCATGATGTACAAGTACAGTGTACCTGTCAGCATGATGTACAAGTATAGTGTACCAGTCAGCATGATGTACAAGTACAGTGTACCAGTCAGCATGATGTACAAGTACAGTGTACCAGTCAGCATGATGTACAAGTATAGTGTACCAGTCAGCATGATGTACAAGTACAGTGTACCAGTCAGCATAATGTACAAGTATAGTGTACCAGTCAGCATGATGTACAAGTATAGTGTACCAGTCAGCATGATGTACAAGTATAGTGTATCAGTCAACATGATGTACAAGTATAGTGTACCAGTCAGCATGATGTACAAGTATAGTGTACCAGTCAGCATAATGTACAAGTATAGTGTACCAGTCAGCATGATGTACAAGTATAGTGTACCAGTCAGCATGATGTACAAGTATAGTGTACCAGTCAGCATGATGTACAAGTATAGTGTAGCAGTCAGTATGATGTACAAGTACAGTGTACCAGTCAGCATGATGTACAAGTATAGTGTACCAGTCAGCATGATGTACAAGTACAGTGTACCAGTCAGCATGATGTACACGTATAGTGTACCAGTCTACATAATGTACAAGTATAGTGTACCAGTCAGCATGATGTACAAGTATAGTGTAGCAGTCAGCATGATGTACAAGTACAGTGTACCAGTCAGCATGATGTACTAGTGTACCAGTCAGCATGATGTACAAGTATAGTGTAGCAGTCAGCATAATGTACATGTATAGTGTACCAGTCCGCATGATGTACACGTATAGTGTACCAGTCAGCATGATGTACTAGTGTAGTGTACCAGTCAACATGATGTACAAGTATAGTATACCAGTCAGCATGATGTACAAGTATAGTGTACCAGTCAGCATAATGTACAAGTATAGTGTACAAGTATAGTGTACCAGTCAGCATGATGTACAAGTATAGTGTACCAGTCAGCATGATGTACAAGTATAGTGTAGCAGTCAGCATGATGTACAAGTATAGTGTAGCTGTCAGCATGATGTACAAGTATAGTGTACCAGTCAGCATAATGTACAAGTACAGTGTACCAGTCAGCATGATGTACACGTATAGTGTACAAATCAGCATAATGTACTAGTGTACCAGTCAGCATGATGTACAAGTATAGTGTAGCAGTCAGCATAATGTACAAGTACAGTGTACCAGTCAGCATGATGTACAAGTATAGTGTACCAGTCAGCATGATGTACTAGTGTACCAGTCAGTATGATGTACTAGTGTACCAGTCAGCTTGATGTACAAGTACAGTGTACCAGTCAGCATGATGTACAAGTATAGTGTACCGGTCAGCATGATGTACAAGTATAGTGTACCAGTCAGTATTGTGTTGGACTTGGGTGACACATCATCATACTCTTATAGTTTGCATGATCTGATGTTGGGAGGTCTACGTATCATCCCCCCCCCCCCCCCCCCCCCACTCCTCCTCCAAAACCAATCACATTCATGAAGTGACATTTATTTTGTTATGATATTCTTCAAACTGACATTTCATGATTTATCAATATGATTGTTATATGCAAACTATGCTTTAAGTATACTTGAATCATATTTTACAGCTAAACTCATATATAAATTATTTATACAGTTTATTTCATTTATGGTAGTAGTTCTTCTTTATACTGTTGCATGTCCTTTGCAGGACATGATCAATGCCAAGATGATTTTCTGGGTAAACGCACATCCAGTAGTTTGCCAATACTTTCTGAACAAGAAGTCAACGTTTGAGTTTTGAGTGTATTATATCTGTGAAGCAACAAAATTTACTTTACTTGCCATCATCATCAATGCTTTGCTGGAGACAAGAAAATTTACTTCACTTACCAAAATCATCAACAAGTGCCTTGTTGGCTGGCATGGCGATCATGTTTTTCAACAAACTGCGATCTCTGATGGTATGGATCAATTCATATGTTGACTCCCTTCCGTGCCATGACACAAAACTGGCCAGAATTTTCTCTTGCCTTGGCGAAGGGGTTACGGATGCAGTTCGTAATCCTGCATACCGCGTTAGTTTTTTATGAAATCGTAATGGCAAACTACTGAACTAAAACCTTGCCCAAGAATCACGAACAGCCAAAAAATGCTGGGGTTGACTGCTACGTCCATAAAGGATAAGCAACTAAATGTCTTCCTCAGTCTCACTTTACACAAATCTTTCCATTTGTCACAATATGTTTCAGTTTTTGTCTTATAATGTGGCCAAAATATGATGACTGCTGCTTTATGATGTTTGTAATATGTATTTCTTTGTGACTTAACCTCGCTCAAAATGTTGATTGCTCATTTTAGCTGCCCTATGAATTTCAAACACCATATCTCAAGACTTCTAGGGATGTTTGTGCCTGTTCACTAATTGTCCAGAATTCGCAGCTGTATGTTAAAACTGGTTAGATGTAACATGCAAGAATTATTTTTTAAATTTCCAATGACAAGGACTTATTGCAAACAATGTTTTTCTTTTGATAGAATGCAGTTTTTGCTTTACATAATAAAAATAAATATATCTACTTAACAGTTTTACTACCACGTACTCGCAACTAACAATCGTTACTACATTCTGTCCTGGTTAAATCTGAACAATGAAGACAAAAAAATATTATACTGCACAACCTATTGCCTGACATAACTGAATTATGATAATTCAACTGTCAATTCCAATTCAATTCAAAGTTCAAAGCAATCGAAAAAGAAAAAAAAAACATGTCATAAGGTAGGTTGTTGTACCCCAAAGTTACATGACAACTACCAACTAACAATCAAAGATACGTCCCCTGAAGAATGTAAAAGCTGTTAAATGATTTCAGGGTCGCTAGATGATATAAATGATGAATGAAGCAAGAGTTCTTGTAGCTTCCATAACTTACCAGACTCACTTCTCTAGCAGATGTCAACTTCCGGAAATGAAACGTGAAAACAGTCATGCGCGTCTGGGACTGTTGTTGTTTGTGCCGTTGGCTTTCATTGGATGAGTGATTAACCATTCACTGATAATGTTGCATTGCTATTATCATGAATGTTGGGAATACTAAAAATCAATCAATCAATCTCAATCAGGTGCCGTCTCCACAATGAGGTTTGGATGCAATGGATCTCCAACACTGTCTGTCTCTCGCGCTGACTGTACATTCTGTCAGGCTGATGTTCGCCCATCTCTTGATGTTATCTTCCCCTTGTATCGTTGTCTACCTCGCTTGCCCTCCAGTATGGTTTTTTTGTAAGAGTTTCATGTCTTTTAACGTGGCCGAAATATTTCACTTGTCTCCACTTTATTTCTGTCATCAACTCTCTCTCTCTCTCTCTCTCTCTCTCTCTCTCTCTCTCTCTCTCTCTCTCTCTCTCTCTCTCTCTCTCTCTCTTCATTCCCAGTTGTTCTAGAATCTCTGCATTTGATTGTTTCTGTTTCCATGAAATACGACTTCTTCTGTATATCCACATCTCCAGAGTCTCTATAGTGAGTGAGTGAGTGAGTGAATTAGTTAGTTAGTTAGTTGATTGGTTGGTTGGTTAGTTTTCTGTCAGGTCTTATGGAGCGCTTATGGGAATGTCCCGAATGCTGTGATGTCGGTTCCTAAATCAATCAATCAATCAATCAATCTGTCAGGTCTTAGTCAGATATGGCTGAGCTACCGTATGACAGTAGACGGTACTACCTGCTTTCTGTTAGCGCCGAATGTTGGGCGGCGCTTAGCCTACCAAACCCGACACCCCACATTGTGCCAACGGCTTCGGGCGGAAGAGCGCAACTGGGAGGGTACAACAAGCTTTATCCTGGTGCGAGGAAATGCAACCTAAAGACAACATGTCATGGCAGGGCGGACAGTTAGAGCATTGCTTTGCTGATTCGGCAGCTTCTGCAGTTTGTTTTGTTCCAGATGTATAGGTGTTACTTTTCCTCTGAAGTGAAAATGGACAAAGGCTGCTGGAGCATTGCACCAGAAATGATCTATGTATTACAAACTCCTTTTTTTAAACAAAAGAGCTCCATAAGGTCACTTCGAAACATCCAAGATCTGGCCATTTGCATCGGCTGGATTTCATCATCACACGGAGACAACATCTGAACCATACATCATTAAGTCGAAGTTACCACAGTGCTGACTGTGATACAGATCACTCTTTGGTTGTTGCAAGGGTTAGACTGAGACCAAAGAGAATCTGTACAGCTGAACATAAATCTAGCCCCAGGATTAATATTATTAACACTCACGATCCTGAAAAGTGCTTTGAGTTTCAACAGCAACTTAAAGACGCTTGCACTGATACATCAGAAAATTGTACAGTAAGTGAAAAGTTGGGTAAACTTAAGGAAACCCTTTATAAAAATGCGGTTGGGGTTTACGGCACTGTGGATCATAAGAGGCAGGACTGGTTTGCGGCAAACAGCCAGACACTGCAGTCCTTGATTGATAAAAAGAAGATAGCTGTCAGAAACAAGGAAAGAACAACGCATAACACTCTCGGTGAGTTGAAGCAAGCTAGGAAGGATGTGCAAAAGGCTGCCAGGCAGTGTGCAAATGACTATTGGATCAAGTTATGTGAGTCCATTCAAAACGCAAGTGATAGGGAAAACATCAGAAGCATGTATGGAGGGATAAAGAAAGCCTGTGGTCCAATGATCAAAAGAAGTGCACCACTAAAAATCTTGACTGAAGAAATCATCACTGATAAGAAACAGCAGATGGATAGATGGGTAGCGCACTATTTAGTGCTTTACTCAAGTGAGACCAAACTAGCGGATGATGCCCTAAACGCCATAGAGGCCCTGCCAACTCTTGACCACCTGGAAACACTTCCCACCATAACAGAAGTTAAGTGGGCTATAAATGAATTGGAAAGATCAGGTTGTGTGACGGTTTATTCCATGCTCAGTCTTCGTAGATTTAGATGGATAGGACATGTTAGGAGGATGGATGACGGTAGAATACCTAAGGACATCTGTTTTGGTGAATTACAGACGGGTAGGAGATCTCAGGGTCGGCCTCTACTACGATACAAAGATGTGTGTAGGCGGGACTTGATTGATACATGTATTGATAATGCACATTGGGAGCATGTTGCCGCTGAACTTTTTGTGATTTTGTCTTGCTACTTAATATCAAGTATTCTTTGCAGGCACCGAATATGAAAGCTGTTTAAACGTTTCTCTTGGTGTGAGTAAGTTGATCAGGCTTCGCTGCCATAAAGAAGAGTACTAAGGACACAGGCTTGATAGACAAGGATTTTTATAATAAATAAGGAAGCAAATAAAATGGGCTGATGGAACTCATAAACACTGCAAGGAAATCCATCTACCTAAAGAACACACCGAATGCCAAACCACAACTGCTTTGTCGAAGTTCTCGTAAGAACAATGGCTAAGGCAACAAAGTCCGACATAAAATGTGGACAAGAAGAGTCCACAAGCCCGGGAAGGCAACCTGTCCATGGGAGGAGGTTAAGTTAGTTGCATATCCTTTACAGTACGTCGCAGTCAACCCCAGCATTGTTTGCTATTGTTATCTCTTGGCTACACTCAGTAGTTTGCCATTGCTTTTTAAACGACCGGCACTCATACCATTTCGTAAAGAACCAAAGCAAGCTGCCAAATCGCCCGCACTGTGTTTTGAACGCAGATTATACGGCATTTCGAACTGCGTCCATACTCCATTCGCCGCAGAGCCGGCTATGGGAGGAGGAATAAAAGAAAAAAGAAACCTCAACCGTCTAAGTGGAAAGATTTTGGTCGATGTGACACGGGACTAGACATCGGACATCTACACACTACAGTGGATGCTGTGCAACACGCTTAGCAAACGTTGATCGCAGCAGAAGAAGAGAACCATCTTCAACAATCAGCAAAGAGGTCCAAAACTAATGGTACCAGTTGCAGTCGGTTATGTCCGTCTGACCTTGCTTCGGAGTACTAATTGTCGGCCAGTTCCTCTGGTAATCCCCACCATTCTCTTCAGGCAATGATAGTGTATCTGTTCTTCCACACTATACACATGATCTCAGAAGGCCCTGGCCACATCTGCCTTATCGTGCACCAATACCCCACCCAAACTTGTAGACCCAGCTAATCTGTCCCTTGATCGTTTCCCAACACTCCAGCATGTCATGGGGAGTCGAGTTGAGCTACCAAACGACATCACTGCACTCAGAACATTCCCATACGTGCTCCGTCCCCTCGTTCAACAGTCATCGAAGAGTCATACTGCTAATCGTTCCAACTGCCATTTGATTGAAAGTTCTCCCGGTCTTCCCTCTCATTTGTGTGATTCGTCCAGAACCCCTGCCGATCCCCGCGCCATATCATTCTCTCCACATACGAATTATCAGTCTGTTCCACCGCTTTCTCCGCGTGAGGAGAAAATCTAACAAATTGCCCATGTAACTAGGTTACCAACTAACAGTATACCATAAACAGCAATGATGTACAGACCAAATGGAAGCAGAAGAAGAGGCCGACCTCGTACACGATAGACAGAGGGAATAGCAGAATCCATGGGAATCTCGATACTGGACGCCCATAAACGGGCACTCTCCCGCTGTTCATGCTTCACCTCGACACCGCAAGGTACAGGAGGAACCAGATGAGATGAGATTTAAGCAAACCACTGTACACCCTTCTCAGCTTGCTCTGTGAGTCTATTGGAATCATAACATGGGTGTGCTGTTTGCAACCCAGCCAGTGGGTCGCCGCTATAAAGGGGCAAATGAAAGCAGGCTGCGTGGTCTCGAGGCATGGTGTCCACCTCGAGTGCTGGAGGTCCCGGGTTCAAGCCCTAGTGACGCCGGGACCTTTTCTCGTGGACTTCTAGTAATAAATTGCCCCTGGTCTCTGGGAAGTGAGATCGGATGCCCGTGTGTATTGTTGCGCACGTAAAAATATCCCTTGGCAGTTGGAAATCGAAAAAGAGTAGCCTAATGGCGCTGCCCGGGCAAAATTTCCAATTAAAAATTTACCCAAAGTATTTCAGGATCCTCGCCGGTGTTACGGAGTTCGTGCACTAAGCTTAGTTTCTCCAGACTCAGGATTGATTTAGGAGGATAACGGAGCACTTATGGGTTGCACTTGTGTGCCGTGATGTTGATCCATCGACTAAACTAAATTAAATGAAAGCAGAAGACTATACACAACTATAAGAAATATACAATGTTTATGGGGGCATATAGTAACCGCAAAGGCATTTTAGAACATTATGTCGAATGGAAAGGTCAGCGACGGAAGAGACAGACCGTGAGAATTGATGCTGATTGGTCTATTACAGCTGCATGGGGAATACGTCCAGCAGAACTGATCCAGAACGCCACGGGCGTTATATCTGTGCAGTGATATAAGCACTTATGTTACTTGGCGTCGTCATCATCACTATACTATACATTTGTAGGGAGAGAGAATCTTATATATAAAAGGCAATGTGTGTGGATGTGTATGTCTGTATGTATGTGCTTTATGCGTTCGCGAACGGCCCATCCGATTGAGATGAAATTTTCTACACGTCTTCCTCTCATTCCAGCGCTGCCAACTGTCATATTTTTGTTTCTTCTTCCTCCTCCTCCCTCCTCCCCCTCCCTAAATACGTACGTAAATATATGCTGATGATGATGAAAGAATCCCCGAACCAAAACGCTAGGAAAAGCGAAGAAAATGACGTGACTACACAGAATCGTCACACGGCAATCATCATCATCATCAAGTGCCGTGCCGGCTGGCGTAGGCGTTCATGGTTCTCCATAGATCTCAGTCTTTGGTTTTCTGGATCAACTCTGCTGCTGATATATATGCCTCCATGCCACGGCAATATCAATAACAATTCATCTTTTTATGTATAAGGAAGTTATCTACAGTCCTCTACCTCCTCCTCCTCCCTCTACCTCCTTCCTCCACCCTCCTTCCTCTTCCACCTCCCTTTCCTTCCTCCCCTCCTCCAATTCCTACCCTCCTCCCTCTCCATCCTCCTCCTCCCTTTTCCTCTCCTCCTACCTCCTCTCTCCTCCCTTTTCCTCCCTCCTCCTCCCTCTACCTAATCCCTCCTCCTCCCCTCCCTCCTCCTCCCTCCTCCTCCTCTCTTTTCCTCTTTCCTCCTCCTCCCTCTACCTCCTCCATCCTCATCATTCCTCCTCCCCTCCCCCTTCTACCTCTTCCTCCCTCCACCTCCTCCCCCCTCCTCCTGCGTTCTCCTCCTCCTTCTTCTCCCTCTTCCTCCCCTCCATCCTCCTTCTCCCTCCTCCTCCTCCCTCCCTCCTCCTCCTCTTTCCCTCTCCTCCCTCCTCCTCCTCTCTCCGCCTATCTCTTCCTCCTCCTCCCTCTTCCTCCTCCTCCTTCCTCCCTCTACCTCCTTCCTCCCTCTACCTCCTTCCTCCACATCCCTCCTCCTCCCTCCTCATCATTCTTCCTCCTCCTCCCCCTCCCTCCTCCTTCTACCTCTTCCCCCTCCTCCTCCTAATCCCTCCTCCTCCTCTCTCCGCCTATCTCTTCCTCCCTCCTCCTCCTCCCTCCTCCACCCTCTTCCTCCTACTCCTCCTTTTTCTTCTTCTTCTGCTGCTGCTGCCGCTGCTCCATTTACCCAAGTTAATTGTTGGGGGAATATGTAAAGATCTTTCAAGTGCTCTTTCTAATGCTTTTTGTAAGTTGGTCTTCGTTTATCTAAGGTTGTTCTAACCGCAACCAATAAATGATTAGACAGACAGACAGACAGACAGAGAGGGAGGGACAGACAGACAGACAGACAGATATACAGACAGACAGATAGATAGTCGAGAACGGGAACGGGAGCTTATATGACTACTTATATGAATTAAATGAGATGCTCCACACCAGGAGCCAGGCAGGGTCAGACAGATAGATAGACAGATAGACAGACAGACAGACAGACAGACAGACAGTCAGGAACGGGAACGGGAGCTTATATGACTACTTATATTAATTAAATGAGATGCTCCCCACCAGGGACGGGGCGAAGCCGGGCCGGGTCTGCTAGTGTAATATAAATAACTCCACCGAGGAGACGCTCATCCAGAGGTTTCTAATCGTCAGAAGTATCCCTCAACTATGCAGATTTAAACCTCTTTAACTTCTTTACACTGTTGTTCAACCGAACCAGCTACCAATGTCAAGACATGTATCTACCGCTACATGCAATCCTCATATAGGTAATACGGAGAGCCCACCAACAATTTCATCAACTGTTGGCGCTTGCGAGAGTGCGGGTGAATGAACAGGCTGACGGGCTAGCGGGGAATGCACCTCTTGGTGGTAGATTACCCATGAACAAGGGAGAGGTGGTCTGTGGGACCTGGGGGGGGGGGGGGGTAAATTGAGAACCCGTATGTAGAAAAACATGAGATTGCGGAGGATCGGCAGAGGTTCTGGAAGAATATCTAACCTGAGAGGGAAGACTAAGAGAATTTTCAATCAGATAGTGGTGGGAACGATTAGTAGTGTGACTCTTCGCTGGCTGTTGAACGAGAGGAAGGAGCGCGTACTGGAATGTCCTGAGTGCAGTGATGTTGGTTCTTAGCTCAACTCAACTTGCTTGGAAGATTTGAGTTGAGTCAGGAACCGACATCACTGCACTCGGGACATTCCGATACGTGCTTCGCCTCATCTGCAACAGTCAGTGAAGAGTCCCAGTACTAATGGTACAAGTAGCAGTCTGATTATATGTTCGTCTGGCCTTTCCTCGGAGTTTTGAGTGTCGGTCAGATCCTCTCCCACCCCCTTCCCATTCTCTTCAAACAGTGTTGATCTACCCGTTCTTCTGCACACGATCCCAAGGAGCCCCGACCACATCTGCTTGATCATACACCAATACCCCACCAAGGGGTGCAATCCCAGCCAATCTGTCCGCCTGCTTGTTTCCCCCACTACACCAGCATGTCCTGGTGTGGGAGTGTCCAACATTCGCTCTCTATTTTTTGATTGTGGAATGAAGACTGATTTTTATAGCCAGATGGGACATTCTGTGTGTACAGAAGGGCGACATATCGCCATGCTAGGGTCATCGTGTTATTTGTTTTGTTTCACGGGATCTTTTGCGATTGCAATGCTCAGTGCACGGAAATGTATATAATACTATTTTAATACTTGTTCATTTGATTGTGTACCATGTCTGATCTAAACCTGTTTTTTGTTTGGCACTGAATCAGTTAAAGAAGATGAGATAGAACAATCAGTTCTCCACAGGAACAGTGCACTGAGAATAGAGATAACAGGAATAGAGAATAGAGGTAACAGAAACAGATAATAGAGATAACAAGAACAGTGAACAAAGATAAAAGGAACAGTGAATATAGATAACGGGAATAAAGAATATAGATAACAGGAACAGTGAATATAGATAACAGGAACAATGGACAGAGATAACAGGAACAGTGAATATAGATAACAGGAATAGTGGACAGAGATAACAGGAACAGTGAATGTAGATAACAGGAACAGTGGACAGAGATAAGAGGAACAGTGGACAGAGATAAGAGGAACAGTGGACAGAGATAAGAGGAACAGTGGACAGAGTTAACAGGAACAGTGGACAGAGATAAGAGGAACCGTGGACAGAGTTAACAGGAACAGTGGACAGAGATAAGAGGAACAGTGGACAGAGATAAGAGGAACATTGGACAGAGATAACAGGGATAAAGAATAGAGATAACAGGAGCAGTGAATAGAGATATCTTGAGGTAACTGATACATCGGAGGATTGAACATGGGAATGCCCAATGTCCAGGATGTCGGTGGTCGTAACATTACACATTTTTATTTTTAACGTCTTCCATCTGCTGTTATTAATTTACCCAAGTACTTAAATACATTTATTTGCTTCAGATTAATTTGTTCACCCTGGTGTTGTATTTAAGAAGACATTATTTTTGTGTCTTTGTAATTACCATTACTTCTATTTTCTGTTATTTAGGTTAATTCCTTTGTTTTCACTTTCTGTGGCAACTATATCTATCATTTCTCATAATGATGTTTCATGTCAGAAACCACGTCATCAGCATCACACAGGTTGTTTACACTATGCTCATCTACCAATATTCCTGGCCTGTCTTGTGGTATGGATCCCATTATTATTTCATTGTGCAAATTGAGCAGATCAGGTGATAAATTATAGGCAAATCCACACTTCATGCATCATATGCCATGCCGGTCAGCATGGGCAGTCATATTTCGCCATCTCACACACACTAGCTCTGTGTTCTTGTCTCGACCATGCCTTGTGGCCAAGCCATCCAGACATTTACTTCTCTGCTCTTTACCCTCAATCTTACCAGTTGTCACTAGTTTATTTCTTATTGTAACGAGTCCAACACAATTTTGACTGACTATGTCTAATTTCTCTCATCAGTTTACAGTTCTCATTTGTTTCTTGTAGGACTTGCCGATTGGTTGTTCTGTCCGTCCATGGTATTCTTTGCATTTTCCTCAGAAACCACATTTCCACTGCCATTATATGTTTTCAGCTTATCTGTTAATTATCCACGTTTCACTTCCATACAAAAGTACAGGTTCCTTGTAGCACTAAAAGTTAGCTGCATATCCTTTACAGGAAGTCACAGTTAACACCAGCATTTTTTGGCTGTTGTGATCTCTTGGCAAGTTTATGTTCAGTAGTTTGCCTTTGCTTTTTGAACCAGCACCCATACCATTTTATAAAAAAAAAGCCAACGCAAGGTGGTATGCTGCCAAATTGCCGCAAATGTATTTTGAACGAGGTATGTGGGATTACGAACTGCTCCATAACCCCTTTGCCACGGAGCTGGCCTATGTAGCACTACAACACTCTTTTTCTCATTGCAATTGGCACTGCTCATCTCAAATTTCTGGTAAATGGCAAAAGAAGAAGAGAGAAAGCAGCTGAAAATGTGACACCAGCAGAAAGGTTTACATAATTTAGGTAGGAGAAAGTGGCTGAGAATGAAGAAGCCAAGAAGCTAATTGTTTTGGTAATTTAACTCTCCTTGTCCTGAGAGATGCTACTGTAACCCATTCTATAATAAACATGTGTCGAAGTACTATATTTAACCCATACTGTTATATGTATGTTGGAGATCAACATAGCTGAATGGATAAGAGCATGTACTATTAAACTTCCAGTGTGCTGTTGAGGTAGCAGGTTCAATCCATACACAGGTCAATTGGACTAAATGTTGACTTCTCGTCCTTTACTTGGGAACATAAATTACAAGTACCTCAGAAGTCAGAGTGTGTTCGCCTGATCACTAGGGATACTGGTAATAGGGAAAGCTAATCCACAAGCAAAAATCATAACAGTGAATTAAAAGTAGTAGTGCATGTATTAAATAAGCTTGAGTAAAAAGTAAGCGAATGCAAAAAACAAACTATGCATGTTCAGCATGAACAATAAGCAGACATTGAAAGTAATCAAATGGCAGTGGACATTTTTCTGAGGAGAATGCAAATACCATGCGCGGACAAAAAACAATAATTACAGTCAAAGAGACAAATGAAAAATAAACTGATTAGAGAAAATAGACACAGATAATTAAGATATTTTAAGGCACATTATGAGGAGAAATAAAGTACCAAACACAGTGACAAAACTGATGGAAAAAGAGCAAGCAAAGGCAGAGAGATGAATACCTGGATGCCTTGGCCACATGGTACAACCAGGAGGAAAAGAGACCTCATTCAAGACTGAGTGGGATGGAACCATGGCCATCCACACATGTCAGCCTGGCACATGATGGTAATGATGATATGCATGTTAATCCATTGGCACCTTGCCGTCTTGACAGACGATAGTTTGTGCTTCTAAAAGGCATAACTTTTACCCATGGCGGTAGCGAATGTGACTGATAAGGCCAATTCGCGCTGTAAATGTTTATTGACAGTGGGTGCATGTGAACACGTGGTCATTTCCACCATTATGCACCATCTTACGTCTCACATGCTCGGTGTGTGACTTATCTGCAATAATTTTCTCTTTTGTCTTTATTCCATTTCTGATGTTTGCCCTCCATGCAACACGTTCAGCGGGACTTGCTCCCAATGTGCAACTGGCTCATGGACTGAATTAATAGGAGTGCAGTAAATGAGTATGACTGGATGAGTGAGTATGTGGTCAAATGAGTAAGTGAGGAAGTCAGTAAATGAGCGAGTGGATGGTTTCAGAGGTGGAATCGCTCAGCGAGTGAAGTAGTGAATAATTGAGTGGAGCAATAAGTGAAAAGTCAAGTACACGAATGAATGATACTGACTAAGAACACAACTAAATAAACACTTTTACCACTGACAATATATTTATGAGAATCAAATGAGAATGAATATGCCACGCTAATACACCATATACAGATAACAAGTACTTGTAAACAAAAACAACTGCACACTATGTAAATACTTGCATACATGGAAGGCATGAATGATCCAAATATTTATATAATGCAAAGCAAATAAAACATTTGGTTTTTATTCATGAGCCTGTTAGAAGTGTAAAAATATTGTTGGCATCGGAATTATGCAGGATCAATCAAACACAATGCAAATGTTTGAAGCATTCACGTAATGAACAGGTTAAGATAACTGTATTGAAGACATTAGGTAATTGTAAAGAGGACATTAGATAACTAATGAATTTAATTAGTAATTGTAATAAACGCATTAGGTAATTTAATGAACACATTATGTACATAATTGTAATGAACACATTATTTAATTGTAATGGACACATTATGTATCTGTATGTAACACATTATGTAACTGTAATGAATTGCCGGCTACATGGCCGAGGGGTTAGCAGCTTTCTCCGCTAACTCCGAATACTCTCGTCACGTGAGGCGACGAGAATTAGCAGTGGTTCGAATCGCAAAAGTGACTTATGAGAGTATGGAGCCGGTCGCTCAGAAAGTCGTGGCGTGCTGATGAGCGTAATCTAGCCTAGAAATCAACATACAGCTGAAAGATGCTGGTGTTGACCGCAATATCCTGAAACAGGATGGAAACGCGGAAAAAAAAAAAAAAAAATGAATACATTAGATCATTGTAATGAACACATTATGTAACTGTAATGAATACATTAAGTAATTGTAATGAAAACATTAGGTAATTGTAATGAACACATTATGTAATTGTAATAAACATGTTAGGTAATTGCAATGAACACATTATATAATTGTAATGAACACATTATGTAATTGCAACAAACACATTATGCTATTGCAATACACATATCAGCAATTGCAATGAACACATTAGGGAAATGTAATAAGATATTAGGTAACTGTAATGAAGACATTAGGTAAATGTAATTAACATATTATGTAATTGTAATGAACACATTAGGTAAATGTATTGAACACATTAGGTAATTATAATTAACATATTAGATAAATGTAATGAACACACTAGATATTTGTAAAGAACAAAAACAGTTATTCTAATCATTCAGCCAAAAAGTCCGACATAGTTAGGGTCTAAAAAAACAGTCAGGTATAATAACAAAAGGGTACATGTCTAAACTTTTACACAAGCAGGCAATGTATAAATATACCAGTCATGTGGGGTGGGGTGGTCTCAATTTGCATATGTTGATATATTCTCCCGCACACCTGACATTGTTGCGTGCTTGGCTTATTTGCATATGCATGCTGGATATTCATGCGCACATGATGGAAAGGTAACATGCTATTCAGGTGTGTGCTCTCACCCATGCTTATTTAGGTGTAGGTGGAGATGTTGACCGACATTCTCTCTACACAGAATTCTACAACATTCCTTAACGACAACACAAACAAATTAATTGGGAAACCCTTTGAGGCCACTAAGACAGTTCATAAATAAACACACTTAGTATTGTTTGGCACTCATAGAAGTGAAAAGAAGTACAGACTAGAAAACACACTTCCTTCTTCTTCCTTCTATGAGCGCAAAACAATACTATGTGTGTTTATTTATGAACTGTCTTAGTGATGACAACACAATGTATGATGACTACTGAACACTTCATGAAATAACATAAGTCCGGCATAATTTTATATCATCTTATTTCCATTATCTGCGATTCACATATATATTACTTTCACAGTTATTAATTTCTAATATTACCAGCAGATTCCTGGAAATAATATCGATCCTAAACTCAACTCAATTAAACAGGCTGTAAATGAACATTTGTTAAACATGCCATTTGAATACACAAATGACTCACACACGATCCTTCTACCTGAACAGATCTGCCCCAAATGGTCATGATTCTTCTACCTGAACAAATCTGTCCTGAATGGTCATGATCTTTCTACCTGAACAGATCTCCCCAAATGGTCATGATCCTTCCACCTGAACAGATCTGCCCCAAATGGTCATGATCCTTCCACCTAACAGATCTGTCCCAAATGGTCATGATCCTTCCACCTGAACAGATCTGTCCCAAATGGTCATGATCTTTCTACCTGAACAGATCTGTCCCAAATGGTCATGATCCTTCCACCTGAACAGATCTCCCCAAATGGTCATGATCCTTCCACCTGAACAGATCTGCCCCAAATGGTCATGATCCTTCCACCTGAACAGATCTGCCCCGAATGGTCACGATTCAGTCTCAGGAGTAGACTTGGCCCCCATTCCCCATGTGCTTTCACAAGTCCCGCATGTTTCATAGGATCCACATTTCTACCCACACTCATACAAGAGTGTGGTGGTGTCACGTTACACCAGCAACAGTGATTAATCATCATTATTGGGAAGCAATGTACAATACACTTGTTCAATACCATATTTTTTTTTCATCATCAGCAGACGTCTACGGCTTTGCTGGCCGAGACTGTGGCATGAACGCACCATACCTTTGAATGTCAAGAAAAAAAACTGCTGTTTTTCAGAACCCACAGACCTGCCACCATGTCTTCGGAGTTAGTTCTTTTCCAGTAATGCCCAACATCCATGACTGTGCATATTCACCATTGTCCACTTGCCTGACACAGCCATTAACAACAACCCCCCCCCCTCCCCCTTCCCCCCCCCCCCCCCAATCAGGCAACAAGAAGAAAAACACATCACGAGGACAAGTTGGTATCTATCTCCTCAACCGCCTAGTCTTGTATGGGTTGTTTCAAATCTAATCATTGATTCAATTTTGAATTCAATATAGCAGCTATAAAGTGGGTTTGGAAGGCACAAAGCGTCCATGGAAAGCCTTGGCATCTTCCTCATGGTTGAAGATGACGGAATCAAAGTGTCCTTCTTTGCTAGGAGTTTTTAGCACACTGGAGGAGCTCATCTTGGGGGCACTGTAACTGCGATGAAGGAAGTACTGCTGCCTGCTGGGTGTTGCCCACATTGAGGACGGCTGAATCACATAGCTGCCGAGGAATAGTTTAGAAACAGAGGCAATTAAAACAACCATCAAGCATCATTTGGACAGGAAATAAGGGGGCAGGGAAGCCTTAACTGTTTCTGTCCCAAGGAGCACAATCATGTGTGATTTGCTATTTCTTGTGCATGCCAATGAACTTGTGATTGGCTATTCTGCATGTGTCCCAATCAACTTCTCATGTGTGATTGGGTATTCCTTGTGCATCCCAGTAACCTTGTTATGTGTGATTGGCTATTCCTTATATGTCCCAATAAACTTGTTATGTGTGATTGGCTATTTCTTATATGCCCAATCAACTTGTCATGTGTGACTGGCTATTCCTTATATGTCCCAATCAACTTGTTATGTGTGATTGGCTATTCCTTATATGTCCAATCAACTTGTTATATGTGATTGGCTATTCCTCATGTGTCCCAATCAGCTTCTCATGAGTGATTGGCTATTCCTTGTACGCCCCAATCAACTTCTCATGTGTGATTGGCTATTCCTTGTACACCCCAATCAACTTCTTATGTATTACTGGCTACTCCTTGTGCATCCCAATCAACTTGTTATGTATGATTGGCTATTCCTCATGTGTCCCAATCAACTTATCATGTATGACTGGCTATTCCTCATGTATCCCCAATCAACCTGTCTTACGTGATTGTACTTTATACATTTAGAAAGATAATACTAACTAAATCTGATGATACATTTATTGTTTATAAAGTGTATAATATACTTATGAAGATGTTATCGTTATTTCCCACAATCAGCGGGCAGCCACCTTCAAGGGCAGAAAGACTTTAAATTTCCTGTTTTGGAAGTCTTCTGCAGGTGTCAGTTCCATGGCTGATGCTTCCCCCCTCTTATGACAAAAAAGATTTTAAACAAGGTGTAAAGGCGAGAAGATCAACTTCATTGCACTAGATAGCGACTGAAATAAGAAGAAGACATTGCACTAGATGTTGTCCCATATAGCTTGGTCTCTTGCCGCAGGGCAGCCTGCTGAAAGCTTTGCACAAAGTCGGAATACTGTAGCTCCAGCGATGATACCCAGGAGTTTCTGAGAAAATTGCAAATTTGAAATAAATGATCGAGTCCAAGATAAAACTCACAAGCTTTGGAGTGCAAGGTAAGCGACTTAACCATATCACCATGGAGACCATTCTTAATATTCTTAATCTCCTCCTGCTCTTTCTTCTATCTGCTCTTATAGTCCATGACATTACGTTCTTATAGTCCATGACATTACGTTCTTATAGTCCATGACATTATGTTCTTATAGTCCATGTTATTATGTTCTTATAGTCAGAGCATTAGGACAGCGTCAGTACCGCAGGATTGGCTGCATAGCTATCTCATCCCTCTCCCAAAACCATATAAGGATCATTCAAAGCTTGGCGGCTTTAGGATCATCACCCTTCAAAATACATTTGGGAAGGTTTTAGAGAAGATAGTCGCTGTTAAGCTGCAGGATTTTTTGGAAAGGGGGAAGCTTCTTCCAAGAGGCCTGGGGAGCTACAGGCCAGGAAAAGATACCTGGTCGAATGCGGCCACCTTTGCCTTTGACGTTTATGAGGGGTTCCAGAGTAGACAGGAAACGATGGCGGCAGCGCTTGATCTCGAGGATGCGTACAATAGAGTTCGCTATGATATTTTGATGACCGCACTTATGGAGAAGGGGGTCAATCCCTGGTTAGTGAACTGGATAGCGGCCGTCCTGCATTCTCGTCAGGTTGCTCTCCGTCTGGGCGCATGGACCTCAGAGCCACATATTTTAACCCCGGGACTGCCACAGGGATCTGCAATCTCACCGGTGCTCTTTAATGTGTATACGAGCAAGATTGCATACCTAGAAGCACCAGGGGTTGGAAGGATTCTAACATTTGCAGATGATATTCTTGCATACAGGCAGGGGAGAAATAGGGATCAAACAGCCCAGGAGCTACAGGTGACAGTAGACAAAGTGATTGACTGGTGCACTGAAATGAGTGCTGTCATCAACCCGGAAAAGGCGGCTGTGTTGTGGTGCTCTCTGGACAACAGGATTGTGAGAGATGATGCCCCAAGCCTCACGATAGATGGTAGAAGCGTCAACAGAGAGAACAAACTGAAGTATCTGGGAATCACATTTGACAGGAGTCTGTCCTTCAAGGACCATGTGGAGACGGTTGTGACAAGATCTCAAAAGGGACTCAATGCACTTAAAATTATGGCTGCAATGGACACAGAGCAGAGAATGCTCTTCACACTATACCAGCACTTGATCCTCTCAGTGATTGATTATGGACTAGGACTGCTCATTGTCTCAAAGAGTCAGCTGGTGAAATTAGTGCGCATACAGAATGAAGCTATGCGGGTCATTCTGGGATGCACCAGAGACACTCCAGTAGTGTGTATGTGTTACATCCTTGGTCTGCCTACTGTTGCTGGTAGGCACAAGGTGATGCAAGCGAAGGCATACCTCAGAGTAGTTGCAGACACAGATCACCCGTTGCATGAGGCGCTGGACGTAGTTAAGGGTCAGAGACTGATAAGAGGGAAATCATGGATGGCTCAGGCGGAGGATACGATCAGACAGGTGTGCCCCTTGGAGAACATTAGGCGAGGAGAGGAGTGGGTCAGAGTGCCAGCTGTGCAGTCAGACTTGTGCAGAGTTATAATCACATTGAGCCGGGAGTGCAGGGAGTGGCCAGAAGGGGCCACGGAAGTGGAAATTCAGCAATTAATTCAGGAAAATTCTCGCCCGGGTGATGTGATTATCTACACGGATGGGTCGGTGTTGAGAGGTAGGAGAAGTGCTTGGGGGTTCTTGGCAAAAACTAATGGTCGGCGTTTGGTGCAGGAGAGCCTGGCGTATGATGACACTACATCTAACTTAAGAATGGAGGTGGAGGCGGTCAGTGCAGCTTTCCGCTGGATAGAAAACACGATACATACACATATTGTGATTGTAACTGACTCTGAAAGCATGCTGAGAAGGGTGAGAACAAGCAAGCTTCGTGCAGAGTGGCTTGCTTCGCTTCGGAGGTCACGGGTAGCAAGCATCACCTGGATCTTTTCTCCTGGGCATGCCGGTGTGCTGGGGAATGAACAGGCGGACAGATTGGCTGGCTCGGCAGAACTTGGTGGAGTATTGATGCATGACAAGGCAGATGTGGTTGCGGCCTTGTGGGAGCACGTGTACACCTCGGAGGAGAAAATGGATCACCCTAGTCTGGTTAGAATGAGGCAGCGAGGAGTGACGAGGGGATCTGGCCGACGCTCGACGCTCAGAGGAAAGGCGAGACGGACATATAATCAGATTGCTACTGGAACTATTAGTGTTGGAACTCTTCGCTGGTTGCTGAGGATGGGGACGGAGCGCTTATGGGAATGTCCCGAATGCTGTGATGTCGGTTCCTAGATCAATCAATCAATCAATCATGTTCTTATAGTCCATGACATTACGTTCTTATAGTCCATGACATTACGTTCTTATAGTCCATGACATTATGTTCTTATAGTCCATGACATTACGTTCTTATAGTCCATGACATTACGTTCTTATAGTCCATGACATTATATTCTTATAGTCCATGTTATTACGTTCTTATAGTCCATGACATTACGTTCTTATAGTCCATGACATTATGTTCTTATAGTCCATGACATTATGTTCTTATAGTCCATGACATTACGTTCTTATAGTCCATGACATTATGTTCTTATAGTCCATGACATTATGTTCTTATAGTCCATGACATTATGTTCTTATAGTCCATGACATTATGTTCTTATAGTCCATGTTATTATGTTCTTATAAGTCCATTACATTGTGTTCTTATAGTCCATGACATTGTGTTCTTCCACATCTAGATTTAAGCTGTCTCTTCATCTGTTCTGTGGTCAGCTTGTGGGTTTTGAAACTTGTATTTACTCAGTGTATGACTTCTTAGTGGTCCAGGAAGGTTAACCAGGTTAACAAATGCCTGCAGAAGTCAGATGTGTTGGCCGAAAGGTGCAAATATCGCAGATCTACTGTAAACTGGCACGACACAATTCAAAGATTAGTTTCATCTTCATGCCAGGGCATGCAGGAGTACAAGGAAATGAGCGGGCTGACAAGTTCGCAGGTGAGGCTACGGTGGAGGGCGGATGCGCCATGGACCAGGCTGACATTCTGAATGCTCTACGAGAAGTAAGACTTTTGCGTGAACCAAGTGATGACTGAATCTACAACCATGGCCAGACTGCGAGAACAGCAAATTAAAAGAGGGGTGGCCAAACAAGAACACTACGCAGGAAGCCAAAGAAGATTGATAAACCAACACAGAACTGGTGTCATTAGCCGCTACACGCTGCGGGATTTGCTGAGGAGGGGATCCGAGCACTTATGGATTGAATGGTTCGATGTGCAATGAGGATGATCTGTTGACTAACTAACTAACTAACTAACTAACTAACTAACTAACTAACTAACTAACTAACTAATGCAATTACATCCAAAAAAACATTCCGGGTGAATGCAGAAGAAGACTTCTTTGTTTCTCTGCAGGCATCCAATTGCTTATCATGGCCAAACCATCATAATCTATTGAATTTCATAACATTGATTTTAATGCAATCCTCAAACTATCTTTATATAATTATTTAGAGTTTGAAAATGTAATGTATTTATTTATCTTCAAAGGTTCACAATATCAAAATGCAGACATATACAGGAAAGGAGGAGAGCAACAGCAGCAGCAGCAGTAGAAGAGGCAGCACCAGTAGAAAAAGAAGAGGAAGTAGATGAAGTAGTAGAAGAATCAGAAGAAAAACGGGCGTAATAAGGTAGAGCTTGGGTGAGGAGTAAGACGAAGTGAGACTTCTTAATGTTAATGTGATGTTTAAATGAGGTAACAATGACACGCACATGAGGTACTAATCATGAAAACAAGAGGTAAGAATGACACACGCAACTGTGACAGCTAATATGAGTACAACTTACATAATATCACCAACCATGAGTTTTTCTGAAGGAGCGGGGTTTGTGATGACATAGGACAAAATGTTGCGACGAATTTTCACTTCACCTGCAAAACAAAACACACAAATACTCGAGAATTTCATCACTGTGATTCACAGATGACATATAATACTTCTTTTTTATATTTTAATAGTTATTACAACAAGCTTACAACGGACATATTTCTATTAACATTTTTGTCTAGGTAAGTATACCTTTGTGTCAGTTGTTACCTATATTTTTAGCTTTATTTTGTTGTTCCGTTGATAAAGATTTCAATTCAAATGTTGACCTCTGCCTTAGTGTGTGTTTTCATTTGTCCAGCTTCTCAGTCATATTTTGTGTTTTTTTTTAAAATTTAGAATAATGTTCTGGTTAATTCACCGACACTGGGTCAGGTTTAGTCAGATATGACTGAGCTATCATGTGACAGTAGACGTTACTACTTGCTTTCTGTTAGCGCCGAATGTTGGGCGGCGCTCACCAAACCAGACACCCCACATTGTGTCGACTTTGGGCTGAGGAGTGCAATTGGGAGGGTACAAGCCTTATCCTGGTGCGAGGAAATGCAACCTAAAGACTAAATGCCATGGCAGGGCAGACCGAGGCCCTAACCCTTGGTCTGCAACTGGTCTAGAATGGAAGCTCTGACAGGCGGACAATTGCTGATCTGGCAGCTTCTGCAGCTTGTCTTGTTCCAGACGTATTGGTGTTACCTTTCCTCTGGAGTAAACTATGCAGACCAAGAGAAGGATCCTGATGCATGGGCAACATTTGGTCTCTAAATTCAGCTTTGTGTCATGGTGAGGTATAACACCATTTTTATAAACTATCGTCTGTCAAGACAGCGAGATGCCAGTCAGCCAATTAACTGACATCAATATAGAGGTATGCTAATGTAGTGACTAATTCACCAACATCAATATCAATCAATCAATCATGTGCCATGCCGGAAAGCGTGGGCGGTCATGACTTGCCATTTCACTCGATCACCAGCGTCGTGGATCAGCTCAGTGTTCCTGTCTCGTCCATGCCATGTGGCCAAGCCATCCAGGTATTTTCCTCTCGGTCTGTTCCCTTCGATCTTGCCAGTTGTCACTAAGTTCTCCAATCCATTTCTTCTCATAACATGTCCCAAAAATTTTGACTGTCTACGTCTAATTTCTCTAATCAATTTACAATTTTCATTTGTCTCCTGTAGTACTTGGTCATTGGTTTTTCTGTCTGTCAAGGTATTCTTTGCATTCTCCTCTGAAACCACATTTCTGCAGCCATGAGATGTTTTTCAGCTTGACTGCTCATTGTCCAAGTTTCACATCCATACAAAAGAACAGGCTCTATATATCCCCTCAACATCAATCTAGAGGTGTGCCAACGTAGTGACTAATTCACCAACATCAATATAGAGGTAAGCTAAATTTTGTGGATAATTCAGCATGGTCGAATAGATTAAGATGCATGCTCATAAACTTCCAGTGTGCTGATGCCAAGTTAGCAGGTTCTACTGCTACATCGGTCAGTTGGACTAAAATGTTGACTTTTTGTCCTTGACTTGGGGGTGTAAATTACACGTACCTCAGAAGTCAGAGAAGGTTCACATGATGGCGAGGGACACTGGTTATAAGGACAGCTAATCCACATGCTAAAATCAATCTAGTGCACTAGAAGTAGTAGCACATGTATGGACTACATATGAGTTCAAAGCAAGCAAATGCAAAAAAAAAAAAAACAACAACAACTGACCTCAATTATAACTGAAACTGAAGAAGCAATCTGAACAAGCTATCTGAAGAAGGTCAAAGTTTTATTTTTTTTTTCCTCTAAAATACTGAACTGAATTGATGTCTTCTCTAGAAATATCAGATACTCCATTGTTAACAAACCCCAACCCATGTCCAATGGGAACATCTCATCTCATCACACCTCATCTTCACATCTCCTCATCACTACATCAATTCTCATCTCATCACCTCATCTGATCTCATCACCTCATCTCATCTCAACCCCACATCTCATCCTATCACATCTAATCTTAACATCACACCTCATCTCATGACTACATCTCATCTCATCACATCACCTCATCTCTTCTGATCTCATCACCACATCACCACATCTCATGACTACATCTCATCCCAACCCCACATCTCATCCTATCACATCTAATCTTAACATCACACCTAATCTCATCACTACATCTCATCATACTCACTGTAGTCTCCCTGTGTCATGTCCAGGGACTGCAGGCGGCTGCGGATCAGACTGCCCAAATCCACAGATGAGGACTTGCAGGCAGCAGAGAACCGATGCCCATTGGCCAGAGTGTTCTGCCTTGTCCCACTGAACAATTTCTCGGATTTGGATTTGCGCTGAAAATTGAAAACAGAATTGGCCATGATCTCACCGTCACCTAGACCACGGATGGTCTCAGCAAAGCTGTGCACATGCAAATAGAACATCAGCAGAGGACACATCTTACATGCCCTCAGGTACATTTGATAAATGGTGCTAAATCCATATTATTACAGTGCAGACCTGATGAGGCGAATTCACCTGGGACCCAAGAAATAGTTCTTCTTATCAGAAATTCCTCTTATAGGAGTTCAAGCACATAGTAATGCATTTACAATGTACAATACAATATTGTTCTTCACAACAGAAATTCCCCTGCACTGTATAGGAAATAAAAACATTTAGGTATGTGTAACTCCTACGAAAAAGTGAGATGTACTAAATATGGACACAGTGTACATACCTTAGAACAAACTCCACAATGGTGATCATAAATAACGAGAAAATATCAAATAAAATAATAAAATAAACTATAAAAATAGATATACTATGATACAATCAACGACGGGATTCAAACATATAACCACTGAGCCAGCACCAGGCAAGCATGCTATTTCCTCTTCTTCCTTTTATTTTGTTCCACTTGAACCTTGTGGTATCAAGATCAAACGTAAACAGCGAGAGAGTTTATTAGCTTTCTTTATTCCCATGGAATCCCATGGATTCTTCTATTCCCTTTGTCCATCGTTTACATGGTTGGCCTCTTGCTTCTGTACAGATCAAATGGGACCAGAAGAAGAAATCGACCATGTAAACGATGGCCAGAGGGAATAGTTTAGTTAAGTTAAATTTAGTTTAGTTGATGGATCAACAGGTGTAACTCATAAGGCTCCGTTCTTCTTCTAACTCAAGCCTGAGTCCGGAGAAACTCAGCTCATTGCACGAACTCCGTAGCACCACCGAGGATCCCGAAATACTTTGGATAGATTTTTAACTCGAAATTTTGCCCGAGCAGCGCCATTAGGCTACTCCTTTTTGATTTCCAACTGCCAAGGGATTTTTTTATGTGCGCAACAATACACACGGGTATCCGATCTCACTACCCAGAGACCAGGGGAAATTTTGTTACTAGAAGTCCACATGAGAAAATCCCAGTCCTCACCGGGGCTTGAACCCGAGACCTCCAGCACTTGAGGCGGACACCATACCTCGAGACCACTCAGCCCCCTGGTCAGAGGGAATAACAGAGTCCAAGGGGAATCTCAATACATGAAGCCTGTAAACAGGCACTCTCCTGCTGTTTATGCTTCACCTCGACACCCAAAGGTACAATAGGAAGAAGATAATGAGATCAGATGTCTACTTCTCATTTGTTTGTAATTCATTCATTGTATGTAATATAAGAGGCGTACATTTGAAATCCGTTTGTGCTGTACCTAGTGTAAATTGTGTACGTTGAACATGATTATGTCTTAGTCATGTGATAAGTACTAACCAATGAATAAAAGAGCAAGTGCTTATTGTCCCATGATGCATAGGTTCTGTTTCTGACCATTGAGAAAATGGCAGAGTTGATCCAAAATCCGCCCAAAGAAGCTTAAAGAGCGGTGATTCAGTTTCTTTCATTTGAAGGATGTCGACCAGCAGACATTCATCAAAGAATGCAGGCAGCGTACGGTAACAAATGTGTGTCGAAGACAACAGTGACAGACTGGGCGCGAATGTTTCAGAAAGGATGTTAGTTCATGACAGATCTTCGACGGCTGGGTCAAGCGCATATTGTTGCAACAGAAAAAACCATCACCAAAATTGATACAGCAGTACAGATGAACTGTTGTTGAAGAGCATACGTTCGCTGGCGAAAGAATTTGATGTGTCAATTAGGACAATTCAAAAGGTCATTCGTAAGAAACTGCAATATCGGAAGGTGTGTTCACAGTGGGTACCACGGATGTTGACCGACCACCATAAAGAGGAACGCATAGGATGGTGTTTGAACCACTTGCTGCATTACAGAGTGGAGGGTGATGCATTTCTCTTCCGCACAGTGGCAGGCTATGAATCATGGTGTCACCACTTTGAGCCGAGCTGCAAAAGAGAGAGCATGCAATGGAAGCATGCTGGATCACCAAAAGCCAAATAAATCAAGTTACAGGTTTTCGCTGGTAAGGTTATGCTTAGCGCATTTTTTGACCATGAAGTGCTATTGGCCGACTTTAAAGAACCTGGTGTCAACATGAACTCTACCCACTACTTGCAAACTCTAGACAAGCTGCAAAAAGCCTTCAAGAATAAACAACCCGGCATGCTTTCTCATGGTGTAATTTTGTTGCACGATAATGCTCATCCACATGTCGCAAAGATTGTGCAGGAAGCATTAGCAAGGAAGAAGTGGGAAATTCTGCAATATCCAGCCTATAGTCCTGATTTGTCACCATGTGATTTTCATTTGTTCGGACCTCTAAACAAAGCTCGTAAGGGGCAACAATTTCACACAGATGCAGATGCAATGAACGCAGTAAACAATTGGTTCAATGAGCAACCACAATCCTTTTTTACGGACAGCATTCGCCGCCTACCTAAGCAATGGGATGCTTGCCTGAATGCCTATGGCAACTTCTTCTGACCGACCCATGGTACATAATTCATTCAAAATGAATGCTTTGTTTAATTATACCACACCTGTTAATGTTTCTTTCATGCTTTTGTATTAAAACCATTGCAACGGGTTTCAAATGAACGCCCCTAATAAATAACAATATAAGGCTATCCATACCAGCTGTGGTATCTCTG
Source organism: Cepaea hortensis (assembly GCA_963921405.1). NCBI lineage: Eukaryota > Metazoa > Mollusca > Gastropoda > Stylommatophora > Helicidae > Cepaea > Cepaea hortensis. The sequence goes on along the minus strand of OY992876.1, from coordinate 305,740,456 downwards.
GAAAGAAAATAGGCAGCTGAGCTAGCAAAGGATAGAGGAAACCATGAACAGCCCCTTTCATCCCTAAGCTATAGTGAGGCAAAAATACTCCTAAAGCAATCGTTGAAGACTATTTGGAGGAGAAAATAAATACAAAAACTACAGACCAGACCATAGTAATATAAATGAGTGGCATATTGTCATCTTGACAGATGATAGTTTGTAGCATGGAGCTCCAAAACAGAAAGCCTGGGCTCAAATTAGAGACCTTGCGTTACCCATGCAGTATATTCCCTCTCTCTGTCTGCCTAGTTTACTCCAGATGAAAGGTGACACCAATACGTCTGGAACAAGACCAGCTGCAGATGTTGCCGGATCAGCAAAGCAATGCTCTAACTGTCCGCCTGTCGGAGCTTCCAACCATGATCAGTTTCTGACCAGGGCTTAGGGTCTGGTTTGTCCTGCCATGACATTTAGTCTTTAGGTTGCGTTTCCTTGCACTAGAGTAAGGCTTTTACTCTCCCAAATGAGCTCCTCAATACAAAGCCATTGGCACAATGTAAGATGTTGGGTTTGGTGAGCGTCACAGAAAAATAAATAAACCATACCCAAATGCCCAGATCAGAATCTTCAGACTCAGCACAGTACACTGCAGTGTTAGAGCACACCTCCACAAAATGAATCTGACTGATTCTGCCACTTGCAAAAGTTAATTACCCAAGGTAAACCCCCAGAGCTTGTCCTACATGACTGACCAAAGGGGATGACCCTTCCAAGGTTACAATAGGGGAACTGGTGAAAACTAAGAGAACCATCCTGGTTGTGACACATGCCACATCTAACACATAGCCAATGTCTATCACTGAAGAATTAAAAAAAAAGATACAAGAAACCTTCACCATAGAACACTTTAACAACAGAGAACATATGATTGCTCACAACCTTTTCACTGACAAGATCACAGATCTCACCACAATAACAGAGAAACCTTTTCATTGACAAGATCACACAACTCAACACCATAAAACGCTCCAAAAACAGAGAACACGTAATTGTTCTCCAACCTCTTCATTAACAAGATCACATAGCTCATCACAACAGAGAACACATAATTGTTCACCAACCTTTTCTTTGACAAGATAACAGAACTCATCACAACACAGAGAACACATAATTGTTCACCAACCTTTTCTTTGACAAGATCACAGAGCTCATCACAAAAACAGAGAACACATAATTGTTCACTAACCTTTTCTTTGGCAAGATAACAGAACTCGTCACCATAAAACACTCTAGCAATCGTTTCCTTTTCTGTTTCCTTGGCCACCCGCTCTGTTCTGTAAATAGCAAAAGGCACTTCCCCAGTGGACAAACACAGCCAGGAATAGAGGTCTTTGTACTCCTGGAACCTCTGGACCGTGGACTTCTTCACTAAAATCTGTGAGATGTACAGAAAAATCACTGACATCATGGCTAGTTATTTCATTCTTAAAGGGTAGGAAACCAGAATGTGGGCTAATATTTAAACTATTCATGCCTTAATACGAACGAACAAACAAAACTTTTTATTTTCAAATGGTTAAGAATTAGGCATGCAGTCCCGTCTGACATTCTGCCCTTCTTCTCTATTTCCTCTCATACATTCTTTCATTCAACATCACTTATGAAGCAAATTTTTTACAACAAAAGAACAATAAGCATTAAAACGCAAGAAAAATAATCAATAATAAATGACTCACTGAGACAATGTTTAACACGGGCATTATAAATACCTAAGGAAGGTGTAACGTGCCATACATATGGGAATGTTTTTTGGCTAGTTGTCATTTGAGATAATTTACTATTATTATTGTCTTTTTTTGTTTTTGTTTATGGGGGGATGTAGTAATACCAGAATGTGAGGCTATTTTCATATGTTCATGATATAATCCCAGTATTTGTGGCTGGTATGTCCAAATGTTCATGATATAACACCAGTATTTGTGGCTGATATGTCCAATTGTTCATGATATAACACCATTATTTGTGGCTGATATGTCCAAGTATTCATGATATAATTACCATTATCAGTGGCTGATATGTCCAAGTGTTCATGATATAGCACCAGTATTTGTGGCTGATATATCCAATTCTTAATGATATAATACCATTATTTATGGCTGATATGTCCAAGTGTTCATGATATAAGGAAAAGGGGAGGGAGAAACATTGTAAAATGAATGCTGTATAAATACACCAAACATAAACAATTAATATTCAATACAGATAGAAATATAGCACGGTGTATGGACACTCTCCTTCTCTCTCTCTCTCACACACACACACATGCGCACACACACACGTAGAGTCCTGATAAGCCAGATCAAGCCAGTCAGATGCTCCACAGAGAATGTAAACCCGAGACAGTGACAGCATTAAGCGGGTGTGCAACCTTCCTCACGGAACAAGCCTTACAGAAAAACAACTACTCACGCTAGACAAATGTCCAGAGCCTTTCTCTGAGTCAATGCCCAGCAGAAGTCGCACAAAACTGATCAGGTAGCCTTTGGTGAAAGTCTACAAATAAATTGAAGGCAAAGTCCCTTTAATAGTCACAACAGTAATTCTGGTTAATCACGTCAATTTGATTATTTCAAAAGTAATTATATTTGGCCAAATTGTCTTGACTATCTATAACAATAGTAATTCTAGTTGACCAAGTCATCTCAACTATCTATAACAATAATAATTCTAACTGACCAAGTCATTTTGACTATCTATAACAATAGCAATTTTAGATGACCAAGATATATTGACTATCAATAATAGTAATCATGATTGACCAAGTCATCATGACTATCTATAACATTAGTAATTCTAACCGACCAAGTCATCCAGACAATAAGAAAGGTAATTCTAGTTCACCAAGTCATCTTGACTATAACAACATGAATTCTAGTAGATGACCATGTAGATGTCAAATAGACGAACATGTAGCTGATCAGTAGATGAACATGTAGATGATCAGTAGATGAACATGTAGATGATCAGTAGATCAACATGTAGATGAACATGTAGATGATCAGTAGATGAACATGTAGACGATAAGTAGATGAACACGTAGATGAATATGCAGATGATCAGTAAACGAACATATAGATGAACATGAAGACAATCAGTAGATGAATATGAACAAACGAAAATCTTTATTTTCAAAGGGTTAAGAATTGGGCACGCAGGCCCATCTGACATTCTGCCCTTCTTCTCTATTTCCTCTCATACATTCTTTCATTCAATATCTCTTATGAAGCAATTCTTTGACAACAAAAGAACAATAAGCATTAAAACGCATGAAAAATAATCAATAATACATGACGCGTTGAGGCAATGTTTAACATAGGCATCATAAATACCCAAGGTTGGTGTAACGTGCCACACATATGGGAATTTTTTTTTTTCTGGCTAGTTGTCGTTCAAGATAATTTACCATTATTATTGTCTTTGTTGCTGTTTTCTTTTTAAGGGGGCATGTACTCTGTCCTGAGGTAGTGTTCAAACAGGTTGCGACTGTATGTATAATGATTGGTGGTGTCTTTGATTTCTTGTGGAAGATTATTCCACAATTGAGTGACAAAGTATGCTAAGCTTGTTTTATATAAGTCTATCCTAGGTTTAGGGACATGAAGTATATTTAGTCGTTCGCTATGTCTTGCATTATATTTAAACAATGGCCAAAGGTAGCTTGGGGCATTTTGAAATAGGATTTTGTGAGTTAGTTTAGCCTTATTAAAAAGTAGGTGTTTGTGGAGTGGCAATAACTGAAGACGTTCATGTAGGTTAGAACTGTCTGTAAATTATGTAGATGATCAATAGATGAACATGCAGATGATCAGTAGATAACATGCAGATGATCAGCATATGAGCATGTAGATGATCAGTAGATGAACATGTAGATGATCAGTAGATCAACATGTAGATGAACATATAGATGACCAATAGATCAACATGTAGACGATCAGTAGATAACATGTAGATGAACATGTAGACGATCAGTAGATGAACACGTAGATGAATATGTAGATGATCAGTAGATGAACATGTAGACAATAAGTAGATGAACACGTAGATTAATATGTAGATGATCAGCAGAACGAACGAATGAACAGACTTTATTTTCAAAGGGCAACAAATTGGGCACGCAGGCCCGTCTTACATTCAGCCCTTCCAATCACTCATCTTTCTTTCATCAATAGTGCATAGGAAAAAACATTGTCAAATGAATTTTGTAAACATAAACAATGCATATTACTATGTTATGAGACACATCCACCACCCACACACACATCCCCCATTCACTCCAACTCCCCCACCCAACCACACACTTAACCTACACACACATACATGCTCCCATCCATCCACCACATCCCTACACCTACATATCTCCCTACCCACACACACCTCTCACCCACCACACATCCCATCCACCCACACCCCAAGCACACATACATCCCCCACCCACCCACATCTCCCCACCCACTCACATATCCTCCACCTGTCCCATTACCCACCAACAATAGTAGATGAACATCTAGATGAACAACAGTAAATGAACATCTAGATGATCCTGTAGACAATCAGTAGATGATCAGTAGATGATAATGTAGATGATCAGTAGATGAACATGTAGATGATCAGCAGATAAACATGTAGATGATCAGCAGATGAACATGTAGATGATCAGTTGATGAACATATAGACAATAAATAGATTACCATTCAGATGCAGTGAAAATGGAATGTCCAACAGATGAATGTGTAGTTGTCCAACAGATGAATATGTAAGTACCCAGTGGGCAAAAATATAGATGTTTGGTGAATGAAAATATGATCAGTCTTCAAATGAAAACCTCAAAAGTGTGATAAAAATTACAATAACCATGCCATTGTCTTGTAATCTGTCAATATTGTTGTAAAGGATGTCAATTGTTGTTAAGCACGTAACATCACAGTGCAGACGAAGTTATATCATAATAACTGTTTAAAGATGGCTACCACACTTTTGACATACACCAAAGAGGAGCAGCATTCTGTTATCCGTCTTTGGATCAGTGAAGGTTGAAACGTATAGAAATTCATTGGCGAATGAAGGTCCGGTACGGTGATGCATGCTTGTCAGTCCAGTAAGTGTATGAGTGGAGTAGGAAGTTTCAAAATGGCGTGACTTCTGTGACAGACTGTTCATGACGGGGTCAGGCACACCCAGAGTCAGTTTTTCTACAGTAATGCAAGCATTTTATTGGCGCTGGAGGACTTGCATTGAACGCAGTTGTGACTACATCGAAAAATTATACATGTGTTCTTTACATTTTTTTTCCAGAATATAATCACCACACACACACACAAAATTTACGGTTTTCATTTGTAGCTCTATCGTGATATGCTCATTATCTATACGTGGTGATAAGAGGCAGGCTTGAACATATAATGTTTAATGCATTAGAGAAGAAACACCACCTAAAAACAAAGTAAAATGTTATACCTGATACAGTAGGGTATCCAGCATGTTGGCTGAAAACACCTGGCCAGCAGCAAAAGGAAGCCTGAAGATCTCTCTCACAGCTGACGCAGCCGAGTCACGAAGCTGCCATTGAAAACATAGAAAAATAGATTTTGAGACACCTCTCATCTCTCTGTAAAATGTTAGTCGTTAGTCGTGGCTCCAACTTCACGGCAAAGGGTCATCCCAAAATGCTCTGTTCCTGTGTCAGTGGCAAAATGCTCTGTAATAATCTAGTTATCTTACTTTATGTTGTGTGAATTCTGCAGTATGTACCTGACGAGATGCAGTGAAATATGCCAGGCAATAAAGCATGCAATCTATTGTTTGTGTCTTCGTTATTCAAATTCATTATGGGAAAACAATGTTGAGAATGTCAAGGACAGTAAAGATTGTTGAGAATGCCATGGGCAGAGAAGAATGTTGAGAATGCCATGGACAGCGGATATTGTTGAGAATGTAAGGACAGAGAAGAATGTCAGAATGTCATGGACAGAGAAGAATGTTGAGAATGTCATGGACAGAGAAGAATGTTGAGAATGTCATGGACAGAGAAGAATGTTGAGAATGTCATGGACAGAGAAGAATGTCAGAATGTCATGGACAGAGAAGAATGTTGAGAATGTCATGGACAGAGAAGAATGTTGAGAATGTCATGAACAGAGAAGAATGTCAGAATGTCATGGATAGAGAAGAATGTTGAGAATGTCATGGACAGAGAAGAATGTTGAGAATGTCATGAACAGAGAAGAATGTTGAGAATGTCATGGATAGAGAAGAATGTTGAGAATGTCATGGATAGAGAAGAATGTTGAGAATGTCAGAACTTCATGGACAGAGAAGAATGTTTAGAATGTCAGAATTTCATGGACAGAGGAGAATGTTGAGAATGTCATGGACAGAGATGAATGTTGAGAATGTCATGGATAGAGAAGAATGTTGAGAATGTCATGACCAGAGAAGAATGTTGAGAATGTCATGGATAGAGAAGAATGTTGAGAATGTCATGGATAGAGAAGAATGTTGAGAATGTCAGAATTTCATGGACAGAGAAGAATGTTGAGAATGTCATATACAGAGAAGAATGTTGAGAATGTCATGGACAGAGAAGAATGTTGAGAATGTCATGGACAGAGAAGAATGTTGAGAATGTCATAGATAGAGAAAATATTGAGAATGTCATGGATAGAGAAGAATGTTGAGAATGTCATGGACAGAGAAGAATGTTGAGAATGTCATGGACAGAGAAGAATGTTGAGAATGTCATGGACAGAGAAGAATGTTGAGAATGTCATGGACAGAGAAGAATGTCAGAATTTAATGGACAGAGAAGAATGTTGAGAATATCATGGACAGAGAAGAATGTTGAGAATGTCATGGACAGAGAAGAATGTTGAGAATGTCATGGACAGAGAAGAATGTTGAGAATGTCATGGATAGAGAAGAATGTTGAGAATGTCATGGATAGAGAAGAACGTTGAGAATGTCAGAATTTCATGGACAGAGAAGAATGTTTAGAATGTCAGAATTTCATGGACAGAGGAGAATGTTGAGAATGTCATGGACAGAGAAGAATGTTGAGAATGTCATGGACAGAGAAGAATGTTGAGAATGTCATGAACAGAGAAGAATGTTGAGAATGTCATGGATAGAGAAGAATGTTGAAAATGTCATGGATAGAGAAGAATGTTCAGAATGTCAGAATTTCATGGACAGAGAAGAATGTTGAGAATGTCATGGACAGAGAAGAATGTTGAGAATGTCATGGACAGAGAAGAATGTTGAGAATGTCATGGATAGAGAAGAATGTCAGAATGTCATGGACAGAGAAGAATGTTAAGAATGTCAGAATTTCATGGACAGAGAAGAATGTTGAGAATGTCATGGACAGAGAAGAATGTTGAGAATGTCATAGATAGAGAAAATATTGAGAATGTCATGGACAGAGAAGAATGTTAAGAATGTCAGAATTTCATGGACAGAGAAGAATGTTGAGAATGTCATGGACAGAGAAGAATGTTGAGAATGTCATGGACAGAGAAGAATGTTGAGAATGTCATGGATAGAGAAGAATGTCAGAATGTCATGGATAGAGAAGAATGTTGAGAATGTCATGGACAGAGAAGAATGTTGAGAATGTCATGAACAGAGAAGAATGTTGAGAATGTCATGGATAGAGAAGAATGTTGAGAATGTCATGGATAGAGAAGAATGTTGAGAATGTCAGAACTTCATGGACAGAGAAGAATGTTTAGAATGTCAGAATTTCATGGACAGAGGAGAATGTTGAGAATGTCATGGACAGAGATGAATGTTGAGAATGTCATGGATAGAGAAGAATGTTGAGAATGTCATGAACAGAGAAGAATGTTGAGAATGTCATGGATAGAGAAGAATGTTGAGAATGTCATGGATAGAGAAGAATGTTGAGAATGTCAGAATTTCATGGACAGAGAAGAATGTTGAGAATGTCAGAATTTCATGGACAGAGAAGAATGTTGATAATGTCATATACAGAGAAGAATGTTGAGAATGTCATGGACAGAGAAGAATGTTGAGAATGTCATAGATAGAGAAAATATTGAGAATGTCATGGATAGAGAAGAATGTTAAGAATGTCATGGACAGAGAAGAATGTTGAGAATGTCATGGACAGAGAAGAATGTTGAGAATGTCATGGACAGAGAAGAATGTTGAGAATGTCATGGACAGAGAAGAATGTTGAGAATGTCATGGACAGAGAAGAATGTCAGAATTTAATGGACAGAGAAGAATGTTGAGAATATCATGGACAGAGAAGAATGTTGAGAATGTCATGGACAGAGAAGAATGTTGAGAATGTCATGGACAGAGAAGAATGTTGAGAATGTCATGGATAGAGAAGAATGTTGAGAATGTCATGGATAGAGAAGAATGTTGAGAATGTCAGAAATTCATGGACAGAGAAGAATGTTTAGAATGTCAGAATTTCATGGACAGAGGAGAATGTTGAGAATGTCATGGACAGAGAAGAATGTTGAGAATGTCATGGACAGAGAAGAATGTTGAGAATGTCATGAACAGAGAAGAATGTTGAGAATGTCATGGATAGAGAAGAATGTTGAAAATGTCATGGATAGAGAAGAATGTTGAGAATGTCAGAATTTCATGGACAGAGAAGAATGTTTAGAATGTCAGAATTTCATGGACAGAGGAGAATGTTGAGAATGTCATGGACAGAGAAGAATGTTGAGAATGTCATGGACAGAGAAGAATGTTGAGAATGTCTTGCACAGAGAAGAATGTTGAGAATGTCAGAATTTCATGGACAGAGAAGAATGTTTAGAATGTCAGAATTTCATGGACAGAGGAGAATGTTGAGAATGTCATGGACAGAGATGAATGTTGAGAATGTCATGGATAGAGAAGAATGTTGAGAATGTCATGAACAGAGAAGAATGTTGAGAATGTCATGGATAGAGAAGAATGTTGAGAATGTCATGGATAGAGAAGAATGTTGAGAATGTCAGAATTTCATGGACAGAGAAGAATGTTGAGAATGTCAGAATTTCATGGACAGAGAAGAATGTTGAGAATGTCATATACAGAGAAGAATGTTGAGAATGTCATGGACAGAGAAGAATGTTGAGAATGTCATAGATAGAGAAAATATTGAGAATGTCATGGATAGAGAAGAATGTTGAGAATGTCATGGACAGAGAAGAATGTTGAGAATGTCATGGACAGAGAAGAATGTTGAGAATGTCATGGACAGAGAAGAATGTTGAGAATGTCATGGACAGAGAAGAATGTCAGAATTTAATGGACAGAGAAGAATGTTGAGAATATCATGGACAGAGAAGAATGTTGAGAATGTCATGGACAGAGAAGAATGTTGAGAATGTCATGGACAGAGAAGAATGTTGAGAATGTCATGGATAGAGAAGAATGTTGAGAATGTCATGGATAGAGAAGAATGTTGAGAATGTCAGAATTTCATGGACAGAGAAGAATGTTTAGAATGTCAGAATTTCATGGACAGAGGAGAATGTTGAGAATGTCATGGACAGAGAAGAATGTTGAGAATGTCATGGACAGAGAAGAATGTTGAGAATGTCATGAACAGAGAAGAATGTTGAGAATGTCATGGATAGAGAAGAATGTTGAAAATGTCATGGATAGAGAAGAATGTTGAGAATGTCAGAATTTCATGGACAGAGAAGAATGTTTAGAATGTCAGAATTTCATGGACAGAGGAGAATGTTGAGAATGTCATGGACAGAGAAGAATGTTGAGAATGTCATGGACAGAGAAGAATGTTGAGAATGTCATGGACAGAGAAGAATGTTGAGAATGTCATGGACAGAGAAGAATGTTGAGAATGTCATAGATAGAGAAAATATTGAGAATGTCATGGACAGAGGGGAATTCTATGGACAGAGGAGATTATTGAGAATATCATGGACAGCGGAGATTGCTGAGAATGCCATGGTCAGAGAAGATAACAAACTCTGAGGTACTGGCTGCTGTAGGTAAAACAAGATCACTCTTCAAAACCTTAAGGAAAAGACAAATGAAATGTATGGAGTAGACATGAGAGGTGGGGTAGAGAGATATGTCTTATGTGGAAAACTACTGGGCAAGAGAGGCAGGTGAAGACAGAGAAAAATGTATATGGAAGGCTGAAACAGCTGGGCAACAAATAATAATATAAGTAATACAGATGATATCCAAATATCAAGACAATGGAAAGGTTTGGAGAGTCAAGATTGCCAGTGTTAGCTTCAGACTGGGTAAGTGAAGGAAGAGGTGATGGTAGATGAGGAGGGATGAAAAGGAGGAAGAAGAGAAGAAGAAGAAGGAGGAGAAGGAGGAGAAGAGGTGGGGAGAAGAAGATGAAAATGGTTATGGCTGAAGAGGAGGTAGGAGGTGAAGAAAAGGAGGAGGAAGAGATGGGAGGAGAAAAAGAAGATTATGAAGATGGTTATGCCTGAAGAGGAAGTAGGAGGTGAAGAAAAGGATGAGGAGAAGGAAGGAAGAGGAGAAAGAGAAGAAGATAGAGCAGAAGGACAAAGAAGAGGAGAAGAAGAGAATGAAGATGCTTATGGCTTAAGAAGAAGAAAATTGAGGAGGAGGGAGGAGGAGGAGGAGGGAGGAGGAGGAGGAGGAGGAGGAGCTATTATAGACACCAGTTTACCTTTTTCTGAGAGTGCATCAAAGAAACAGAGAACCTCATAAACCTCATATTGGAGGATTGGCTCAGTGCTGTCAAAACATATGTGCTCGGAAACAGTCTGCAAAAGATGATTGTTTTAAAAACATTCAGAATTTGGTTCAATAATGTCTTCCTCTCGACATGCATCTCAAATGTTTGCATTGTTACAGTCTTCCATTCAGCAATCACAAATAGAGAGCATCTATTGGATTTTATCCCCAGGACATGCTGGTGTGGTGGAAAACGAGCGGGCAGACAGACTAGCTGGATCTGCACTGCTGGGGTAGGGTATTGCTGCATGATAAGGCAGATGTGGTCTGGGCCCTTTAGAATTCCGATTCCATTTCAAAAACAAAAATTCCAAATTCGACCTCGTCTAACCTGCTTCATCAGCTGTGGTTATTGTTGAGGTACGTGGTTTTTGTGGGTTTATTCACCCTAATTCTTGTCTTGTGAATCCTATCTCGGACTGGTTATGTAGCGTTTGTGTCTGTGACGTCAGCAGTGGTCGGCGGCTATCCTTTGTGCTCTTCTGTTGTTATGGTTTTCTTTGTTGGTGTAGGCTCCTGGCTTGTCTGGCTGCAGTCCTTATAAGGACTTTTCGTGATCCCACTCCAGCTGGGGGATAGGTCGGTGGCTGTCCTTTGTGCATGTTTCCTTTTGTTTTCGTTGTTGGTGCAGGCTCCAGGCTTGACTGGTTGCAGTCCTTAAAAGGACTTTTTATTTGGTATTTTATTTCATTTTTTTGTGTATTTTCTGTAGGACCTTTTCGACGTTTTCATTTTCCTCCTTGTTGCGTTTGCGTATCTGCTGCCTAGCGTTTACTTCCTCCGTGGTCAGCCATGGGACGATTATACCGTCCTCGATATAGTACTCGAAGTCGGCCTCACAGTTGTAGTGTACTACTGGGTATACCATCGGTTTCCCCCAGAGTTTTTTAAGCTTCTTCTTTTCTTTTTCTTCCCAGCGCCTTCTGAATTCCTCGCGCTTGAGTTCCTCCTTGTCGACTGGGTATTCTGTGCCTCTTTCAGAGATCCGACGGTATAGTAGTTCCCTCTTGGGCGTTGTGGTTGGGCTGCTGGCTTTAGCTTGCTGTTCAGACTCGGTCTCTTGGGTTTTTTCTTGCGGTTTTCCTGTGAGTTCTAGTGTGGCTTCTGTTGGTTTGTTTTGAAAGAGTTCCATTTCAGCTCTATGCTGTTCTTGATCATTTGTAGGATTTCTTCGTTCTCCTTCTTCATCTCAGCCATGCGCTGAATATCTTGTTTGATGTTGAGCTGGATTTCTTTCATGTCGGCCAGCAGCCTCTCATTATCGCTGGTCGTAGTCGTCGTCAGCAGTGCCTTGACTTGTTTCTTCAACTCGTCTATCTGCTTTTGAAGTTGGTCTCTTTCAGCTTGTGCTATACCCATGGCTGTCTCGCCCCTCTGCATTGCTTCCTTGAATGGTGTCTTTGTGATGATGGCGATTTTTAAGACGTCTCTATGTCTCTGCAGGTACGGACAGCCCAGGTATCTTGCTCCATGTTTGCCTAGACAGTTGGCGCACTTTCTTTTGTTGTTGGGTGCTCGGAAGTCCGTGTCCAGCTTGGTCAACGGACACTCCTTGAAGGTGTGGTGATCGGAGCAGTATCGGCATATTTCCGTTGTACTGCGACACGTAGCTCTACTGTGGCCGGCCTTCTGACATCTGGAACATTGCGTGATTCTTGGGATGAATCTCTCTGGTTGCTGCATTCTCTTGTTGAATGATACTGTGGTCGGCATCTCGCTGCCCTCCGATGTCACCACTACCAAGGTTGTAGGTATCTTGGAGTAGGTGAGGAGCCGCTCCGCCTTCAAGAATCGGATGTGAAGATTCTCTTCACGTAGCTGCTTCAGGATTTCTTCATCTGTCAGCTCCACAGGAATCCGCTTGACAACCCATCGGACTGTTTTTGAGTCGGTGTTTCCGACTCTGGTGTCTTTCTCTTCCTTCTCTGCTGTTTTGATTCTTGACTGTGTTGGGCTGTCAATCTTCTCCCTCGTGGTAGTTTCAGTAATCGGTGTAGTATCAGGCTCTTTGATGCAGCTAGCAGGTGGGCTCTCGACGTTCTTCTTCTTGTTGTCGGCTCCCACGCTGCACATCTTGGCAACAGTGTGTTTCTTGTTGTTGGATTTTCCACGTGACATTTTCCCGCTGATCAGGCTTCTTGACTGAATAATGCGACTTGACTTGTTAGCGCTCGCAGTTCGAATGACCCCATGATGACGGCAACGTGTGTAAGTGCAGAAGAACAGATAGATCATCACAGCCTGGAGAGAATGGTGCTGCAGGGTGTGACCAGGGGATCTGGCCGACACTCAAAATTCCCAAGGAAAGGCCAGACAGACACATAATCAGACTGCTACTGGTACCATTAGAATTGCTGACTGTTGCCGATAAGGATGGAGAATGTATGGGAATATCCTGAGTGCTGTGGCGTTGGTTCTTGACTCAACTCAACTCAGCATAGCCTTCTCTGATCATTTCTGAGTATTGGCTGAAGTGCTCTTAGAGCAATAAGCTTTCTGATATGCAGCCTGGAATTCCGTGGGATGGGTTCTTCTCCCGCATGCACGTTTCATTTGTCACCTGTTAACAAACTCAAGATGATACCTCATGGTGGCACAGCAACACAGAGGTTAAACAGCATGAAGAGCCCATGACGCAACAACAGCAAATCAGTTACAGTAACAGTTTAGAGAACAAACATCTTTCCTGTGGCAACACATGCATGTGGGTCATGGACCATTGTGCAATCATTACAGAACAAATCTGTGGGTCTCCATGGCAAAGTGAGATGGCAAAACATGACCGCCCATGCTTACCTGCATGGAACATGATGATGATGATGGTGAAGTGTTTAAGCTGCCTGCCTCATGCTCTGAAGATTGTAGGTTCAATTTTGGATTCCACCAAACGAGTTCACGGGTGCAGTTTTCTGTGAGACTCCTTGGGGGTCGTTGCTGAAGCTGCGGAGTTCGTGTTTTGTACGACGCTTTTGGCAGGCTGTCCTGTGGTAAGAAACTGAGCTGTAAGGGATAAAACCTGGTGCAATGAAGTCTACCCACTCGCCTTTAAAGAATACAATCTTTTGAACCTAAATGCTCCAGAAAATTTCTTAGAATACTGTGAACAACAAAGAAAAGTAATGACATTTTTCAGATCATTGAAGAAAACTAGCTCATAAACCATGTCGTGTCTCGGAAACAAACTCTGGCCATATTAAACATGAACTGCAGTAGTGTAGTGGCTGGACACTCACCTGCCAACCTGGCGGTTATGGCTTCGATCCGCAGCAGGGCGGATTAGAATTTTTACCAAATGAGCCCCGGCTCCCAGATCGACCCAGCCTGAAATGGGTGCCTGAAATGTTTTCGGAAGTAAAGATGGCCGACATGATGCTGACCACATTACTCACTGAGGGCCGTTTGGTCTGTGAACTCTAGCACAGTATGCCCAGTGTGCCTTAAGACGCGTTAAAGGCTCCTTAACTGACTGACATTTTACTGACTGACTTTATTGACTGACTTTACTGACTGACTGACTTTACCTACCTACTGACTGACTTTACTTACTGAATTTACTGACTTACTTTACTGACTGATTTACTTTACTGACTGACTTTACTTTACTGACTTACTTACTTTACTTACCGATTTACTTTACTTACCGATTTACTACTTTACTGACTTACTTACTTTACTTACTGATTTACTTTACTTACTGATTTACTTTACTGACTGACTTTACTTTACTGACTTACTTACTTTACTTACTGATTTACTTTACTGACTGATTTACTTTACTGACTGACTTTACTTTACTGACTTACTTACTTTACTTACTGATTTACTTTACTGACTGATTTACTTTACTGACTGACTTTACTTTACTGACTTACTTACTTTACTTACTGATTTACTTTACTGACTGACTGACTTTACCTACCTACTGACTGACTTTACTTACTGAATTTACTGACTGATTTACTTTACTGACTGACTTTACTTTACTGACTTACTTACTTTACTTACTGATTTACTTTACTTACTGATTTACTACTTTACTGACTTACTTACTTTACTTACTGATTTACTTTACTTACCGATTTACTACTTTGCTGACTTATTACTTTACTGACTTACTTAATTACTACTTTATTTACCAACTTTACGGACTTCCTACTTTACTTTAATTACTAACTTTACTGATATTACACATCACAGTGCCTTGGAAAGAACAGTGATAGAAGGCAAGGCTCCTGGAAGAAGAGACTGGGACAGATCTGCACGAAGATGGACCCCATCATAGGTCGTGGAACAGACAGCAATCCCTAAAAACCAACAGCAGGCACAGGCATACACACATAAGACCACTGCCAGAATACCAACACAACAGTCCACCACTAAAGTTGCAGTTCATCATTGATAGAAGCGGCAGTTACTAGGAAGCCAGCAGTTGAACACACATTACTGCATAAGGCAAAACCAGCTAGTTCAGAAACCGGCTGCCCATCATTTTTCTGAAAATGCATTTCACAATACAAACCATTGCAAACAGATGTAAAATCATTCCACATTAAATGCACAGCTCACAGTGTCGCTCCAGGCACTCAACTCAGTAGCTGGATGACAAAACCATGTACTACCAGTTCAACATGATGAAAATGAATAAGCAAACTGTAGCCAGAAGCAAAAATACTCCAGAGGCCTTAACAGCTCAACAGCCTATCCACCATATTGGACCAAAGTTGGTAATAACCCCACCAATTTGAGCTATTTACTCTTGTACAACTTGAAAAACCGTGGACTGGAAATGTTTTGATTCCATTCCAGTTGGCAAGCTCCACAGTGGGCTCATGAGCTCTTCCAGCACTATATGCAGGACTTGGACACTGACTGTCTGCCGTTACTGTAAGGAAATGCTGCTTCTCTTGCAACATGCAAAGTTTGCAGTTCTCAAAGGCTTCATCCCAGCAGAAGCTATGGTCAATCTTCCCTCTGAGCTAACTCAGCTAGTGTCAGTCCATGATGCTCCATCACAGCAAAGATGATGGTGGATCCTCATACTTTTAGCAGAGCTAGTGTCAGCCTGTGATGCTCTCTCACAGCAAAAGCCATGGTCAATCATCCTAGCTCAGCTAGTATCTGCCCATCATCTCCATCACAGCAGACACCATGGTCCATCCTCCTATTGTTAATAAAATAGCAATTGCCAAAATATGGCGATATTGATGATGGTGGTTGAGAAAATGATGTTGATGATGGTGGTGGTATTGTAATTACGGTGAAGATTATGATGACAGTGGTGAAGTGATGATGGTGATGATGGCAATGTTGCTGACTAACCCACCTTGAGATGGTCTGTACAGCAACAACGGTGGCAGAATCCTCCAGGAACTCCTCCCCTTCAGAACTCTTCTCTGGGTCTCGGTTGACAATAACAAGATGGCTGGCCTTGTTGATGCCGGCAACCAAAAGATCATCTATGCTGTAAAAGAATTCAAAATTATTTTGTTTTCCAGAGGGCTGTAGAGGTCTAGAGGTGAAAGATTACTTGCATGTCCTTTACAGGATGTTGCAATCAACCATAGAATTTGTGATTTTCTAGGCAATTTTACATTTAGTAGCTTCCCGTTGTTTTCTTAATGGCCGACTCTCATACCATTGTGAAAATCAATGCAAAGCAATATGCTTCCAAATCGACCGCAATTGACTTACATCAACCTGAATCTGCGTATACTGAGATTGTGAAACTGCTATCAATACATCAATTATAAGGTTTTCTCAATGTATGTCTCATTCAGCAGCAGTGTTTTTTCCTGACCACTTGGTTCCCTGGAACCTGTCTAGCTCTCTCCCTAAGCCTCACATGAATGATTCTATCATATTATTCATATATGCATCCACACCTACACAATGTCATGATGCTATCACATCACAAACCCTTAACATGAAACTGCTCCAGGTCAAATTATATTTTATTATTCATTCCATTTTTGTCTCTTAGTGCAGGATAATGTCATGGCTGGGCAGACCACGCCCTAAGCCTTGCTCGGCAACTAGTCTAAGATGGAAGCTCCAACAGGCGGACAGTTAGAGCATTGCTTTGCTGATCCAGCAGCTTGTCTTGTTCCAGATGTGTTGGTATTACGTTTTCTCTGCAGTAAACTAGGCAGGCTGAGAGAGGGATCATGCTGCATGGACAATATATGGTCTTTAGAATTTAGCCCAGACTTTGTGCTATAGAGAGATATAAACTCCATACCCTGGTACGCGCTATGTGTTATAGTTATTGTGCCTTATTTTAAAGCAGTGTAACAAATTACCATCTGTCAAGACGGCAAGGTGCCAGTAGTTTAGTCCCTCCAACATTATTATTTATATGTTACTAGCTGATCCGGCCCGGCTTCGCCCAGTCCTTGGTGGGGAGCATCTAATTTAATTCATATAAGTAGTCATATAAGTTCCCGTTCCCGTTACCGACTATCTGTCTGTCTGTCTGTCTGTCTGTCTGTCTGTCTGACCCGGCCCGGCATCGCCCAGCTCCTGGTGTGGAGCATCTCATTTAATTCATATAAGTAGTCATATAAGCTCATGTTCCCGTTCCCGACTATCTATCTGTCTGTCTGTCTATCTGTCTGTCTGTCTGATCCGGCCCGGCTTCGCCCAGCCCCTGATGGGGAGCATCTCATTTAATTCATATAAGTAGTCATATAAGTTCCTGTTCCCGACTGTCTGTCTGTCTGTCTGTCTGTCTGTCTGTCTAATCATTTATTGGTTGCAGTTAGAACAACCTTAGATAAACGAAGACCAACTTACAAAAAGCATTAGAAAGAGCACTTGAAAGATCTTTACATCTTCCCCAACAATTAACTTGGGTAAATGGAGCAGCGGCAGCAGCAGCAGAAGAAGAAGAAAAAGGAGGAGTAGGAGCTGGGAGGAGGAAGAGGGAGGTGGAGGAGGGAGGAGGAGGGAGGAATAGGAGGGAGGAAGAGATAGGCGGAGAGAGGAGGAGGAGGGAAGAGGAGGAGTAGTAGGGAGGAGGAGGGATTAGGAGGAGGAGGGAGGAGGAGGGAGGAGGAAGGAGGAGGAAGGAGGAGGATGAGGGAGGAGGAGGAGGCAGGAGGAGGCAGGAGGAGGGAGAAGGAGGTGGGAGGAAGAGGGAGGAGGGAGGAGGAAGAGGGAGGAGGAAGAGGGAGGAAGAAGGAGGAGGAGGAGGGAGAAGGAGGGAGGAGAAGAACGCAGGAGGAGGAGGGGAGGAGGAGGGAGGAGGAGGGAGATGGAGGAGGAGGAGGGAGGAGGAGGAGAGAGGAGGAGGAGGGAGAAGGAGGGAGGAGAAGGAGGGGGAGGAGGAGGAGGGAGGATGAGGAGGGAGGAGGAAGAGGGAGGAGGAAGAGGAGGGAGGAGGAGGAGGGAGGAGGAGGAAGGAGGTAGATGGAGGAGGAGGAGGGAGGAGGAGAGAGGATGAGGAGGGAGGAGGAGAAGGGAGGAGGAGAAGGGAGGAGGAGGGATGAGGAGGAGAGGGAGGAAGAGGGAGGAGGAGGGGAGGAGGGGGGAGGAAGAGGGAGGAGAAGGAGGAGGAGGGAGGAAGAGGGAGGAAGAGGGAGGACGTAGGAGGAGGAGGAGGAGGAGGAGGGAGGAGGAGGGAGTAGGAGGAGAGAGGAGGAGAAGGGAGGAGGAAGGAAGAGGAGTGATTAGGAGGAGGGAGGAGGGCGAGGAGGCAGGAGGAGGAAGAGGGAGGAAGAGGGAGGTGGAGGAAAGAGGAGGAAGGAGGAAGAAGAGGGAGGAGGAGGGAGGAGGAGGAGAAAGAGGGAAGAGGAGGATGGAGGAGGGAGAGGGAGGAGGGGAAGAGGAAGAGGGTAGGAGGTGGAGGAGGGGAGAGGAGGAGGAGGAGGAGGAATATAACGCATATGCCTGTAGATTTAATAATGGCTGAAGTTGTTCCATGTCTTCTTAGAGTTGCCGACAGTGTAAAGAAATATAAAATCTTCAAACTTGATAGAGATAAGGTAACTATTATTTATTTATTCTTTAAGCATAAAAAGATGAGTTACAATGTTATGCATTATTTTTATGAAAACTTTGAAAATGCCTTAAAGATTGTATCATTATTTATTATAACTCATATGCCGATATATAACTATGGACAAAGAGTTTATAAATCTTTGAAAACGATGCCACAATATGACTATAAGTTATACAGAAAAGTTATGCCCCTTGAAATAACTTTTACAGAGTTAAGTCCCCTGAGATATATGAAATTATAATGAAAAATGAAAAATGAAATAATATTGGGTAAGCAGCCGATTTCACACTAAAAAAATATCACAGTTGGCTGCGCTGGAATGAAAGGAAGACGTGTAGAAAATTTCATCTCAATCGGATGAGCCGTTCGCGAATGCATAAAGGTCATACGGACATACAGACAGACGGAGATCGCCTTTTATATATAAGATAACAGAATAAACTAGACTGAACCTGAAAACAAACATCTATCTCACTTACCTTTTGATTGAGCCAATCATGTAGTAAACAAGAGGAAAATGTGCCAGAGATTCCAGAAACAGATAATCCGGTCTGGAAGTAAAAAATACACAAAACTATCATTTGGTCTGGAAAAGCAATAAAAATATACATATCTCCACTAACTATTGAACACATTTAGGCAAGGCAGAGCGCCCATTCAGACACCAAACAGGGTCGTGTGAAAATATTCCAGGAGGTGGTGGACTGAGCTGACATGTGGTTGTTGATTATGGTCTCTATTTGTAATGGTAGGATGTGGATCTCTTTACAGAGACAATGGCTATGCTCACTGACAAGGATGATCACTGCCAAGAATGAAAGCAACGGTAGACAGGATGCACTAGAAAACTCTGACAATCACATGATTGTTTCAAAAAATTAACTGTTGAGGGAAGTGTACTGGGAAAGCAAAGACAAGGTTGATCAAAACATGGATGAGTTCAAGATGTGGTAGAGAATTCTCAACTTCTCTTTGACCACTGTCAGTGCTGTTATGTGAACTTCCCTTTGGTCACTGACAGTACTGTCATCTGTGAACTTCTCTTTGGGAACTGTCAGTGCTGACATCTGTGAATTTCTCTTTGGTCACTGTCAGCGCTGTCATCTTTGAAGTTCTCTTTGGTCACTAGCAATACTGTCATCTGTGAACTTCTCTATGGGAACTGTCAGTGCTGACATCTGTGAATTTCTCTTTGGTCACTGTCAGCGCTGTCATCTTTGAAGTTCTCTTTGGTCACTAGCAATACTGTCATCTGTGAACTTCTCTATGGTCACTAGCAATACTGTCCTCTGTGAACTTCTCTTTGGTCACTGTCATATATGAACTTCTCTTTAGTCACCGTTAGTACTGTCATATATGAACTTCTCTTTGGTCACTGGCAATACTGTCATCTGTGAACTTCTCTTTGGTCACTGGCCATACTATCATCTGTGAACTTCTCTTTGGTCACTGTCATCTGTGAACTTCTCTTTGGTCACTGGCCATACTATCATCTGTGAACTTCTCTTTGGTCATTGTCAGTACTGTCATATGTGAACTTCTCTTTGGTCACTGTCACTACTGTCATATATGAACTTCTCTTTGGTCACTGGAAATACTGTCATCTGTGAACTTCTCTTTGGTCACTGGCCATATTATCATCTGTGAACTTCTCTTTGGTCATTGTCAATAACGTCATCTGTGAACTTTTCTTTGGCCACTGTCAGCTGTGAACTTCTCTTTGGCCACTGTCAGTGCTGTCATTTGTGAACTTCTCCCTGGCCACTGTCAGTATTGTCATCTGTGAACTTCTCTTTGGCCACCTTCAGTGCTGTCATCTGTGAACTTCTCTTCGGTCACCGTCAGTGCTGTCATCTATAAACTTCTCTTTGTCAATTGGCATTACTGTCATCTGTGAACTTCTCTTTGGCAATTAGCAACAATGTCATCTGTGAACTTCTCTTTGGTCACTGTCAGTACTGTCATCTATTCCTTGAGACATTTAATTCCTAGGTCAGACAATTCAAACTGCTTGCTACAAGTTTCAAAGATCAGTTGACAGAAAGTGACACAGTGAGGAAAGTGTATAAAATAATGAAATCAGTGCATATTCTCTGTATAAATATTGTTCATCCATAGGGACAACACACAATGTTGTCTCACACCTCTCATTATATTAATAAGAAAATACAATTTCTTTACATAATAACGATGAACACAAAACATCCTAAAAGATCATCTACATACGCTTCCTCCAGAAGAAGAATTATGGGACTCAATCCATTGACACCAATCGCTGATGACCTCAGCGGAACTATAAAGTGGAACATCCCGGAGCTGGCATGCTCCGCGACAAGGATGATGAGCTGGTTGTCCCACCTTTTGTCATTGGCGTTCTTGTAGGTGCAATGTTCACAGCTCTGAAATGTAATACTGAGATTATAGCAGTGGAATGTAAAACTGAGATTACAGCAGTGAAACGTAAAACTGAGATTTTAGCAGTGACAGCTGTAGACAGACAGTACACAGATGACAGTACTGACAGACTTTACACAGATGACAGTACTTACAGACATTACACAGATGACAGTACTGACATACATTACATAGATGACAATACTGACAGACATTACACAGATAGTACTGACATACATTACATAGATGACAATACTGACAGATATTACACAGATAGTACTGACAGACATTACATAGATGACAATACTGACAGACATTACACAGATAGTACTGACATACATTACATAGATGACAATACTGACAGACATTACACAGATAGTACTGACAGACATTACATAGATGACAATACTGACAGACTTGAATAGATGACAATACTGACAGACATTACATAGATGACAATACTGACAGACATTACACAGATAGTACTGACAGACATTACATAGATGACAATACTGACAGACATTACACAGATAGTACTGACATACATTACATAGATGACAATACTGACAGACATTACACAGATAGTACTGACAGACATTACATAGATGACAATACTGACAGACTTGAATAGATGACAATACTGACAGACATTACATAGATGACAATACTGACAGACATTACACAGATAGTACTGACAGACATTACATAGATGACAATACTGACAGACATTACATAGATGACAATACTGACAGACATTACACAGATAGTACTGACAGACATTACATAGATGACAATACTGACAGACATTACACAGATAGTACTGACATACATTACATAGATGACAATACTGACAGACATTACACAGATAGTACTGACAGACATTACATAGATGACAATACTGACAGACTTGAATAGATGACAATACTGACATACATTACATAGATGACAATACTGACAGACATTACACAGATAGTACTGACAGACATTACATAGATGACAATACTGACAGACTTGAATAGATGACAATACTGACAGACATTACATAGATGACAATACTGACAGACATTACACAGATAGTACTGACAGACATTACATAGATGACAATACTGACAGACATTACACAGATAGTACTGACATACATTACATAGATGACAATACTGACAGACATTACACAGATAGTACTGACAGACATTACATAGATGACAATACTGACAGACTTGAATAGATGACAATACTGACAGACATTACATAGATGACAATACTGACAGACATTACACAGATAGTACTGACATACATTACATAGATGACAATACTGACAGATATTACACAGATAGTACTGACAGACATTACATAGATGACAATACTGACAGACTTGAATAGATGACAATACTGACAGACATTACATAGATGACAATACTGACAGACATTACACAGATAGTACTGACAGACATTACATAGATGACAATACTGACAGACATTACACAGATAGTACTGACATACATTACATAGATGACAATACTGACAGACATTACACAGATAGTACTGACAGACATTACATAGATGACAATACTGACAGACTTGAATAGATGACAATACTGACAGACATTACATAGATGACAATACTGACAGACATTACACAGATGACAATACTGACATACATTACACAGATGACAGTACTGACATACATTACACAGATGACAGTACTGACATACATTACACAGATGACAGTACTGACATACATTACACAGATGACAGTACTGACATGTGTTACACAGATAGTACTGACATACATTACATAGATGACAATACTGACAGACATTACACAGATAGTACTGACAGACATTACATAGATGACAATACTGACAGACTTGAATAGATGACAATACTGACAGACATTACATAGATGACAATACTGACAGACATTACACAGATGACAATACTGACAGACATTACACAGATGACAGTACTGACATACATTACACAGATGACAGTACTGACATGTGTTACACAGATGACAGTACCTACAGACATTACACATATGACAGTACTGACACACATTACACAGAAGACAATACTGACAGATATTTCATAGATGACAATACTGACAGACATTGCACAGATGACAGTACTGACAGACATTACAAAGATAGAGTTAACAGTTAACAGCAAAGCATGAGAGAACTCCTGCAGTCAGTTACCATCAGAAAGTTTATGCCAAAGCATCTAGTGTTTCTTCTTCTTCTGCTGCGTTCATCCGGAATATTTTTTGAAAGTCATTGCGTTGTGCCTGTTTACAGCAGAGCTGTGATATTTGCACCTTGTGGCCGACACATCCGACTTCTGCAGGCATTTTCTGGCCGGATTAACCTTCCCGGGCTCTAGTGTTTCAACAACAATCATCTTCACCAAACATTCCAACTCTTGAGCTGGTAGGGAAGATTCCTGATCATTCTGTCCCACTGTTGTCTGTCTTGTGCCACTATCTTTAATTCCTCAATACCTGTATTGGTGGATGAGTATGCTTGTTTCATAATTGGTGTCTAGGTCTACCCCTTCCTCCTCCTCCTAGTTTTGTGTCCTTCTAGTCCTCTCTTTCATGTTTCTTCAAGTCTTATGGTGTGCCCAAACCATGAGTCTATGCTTCATGATTATTGTAAGACGCATTAGTTAAATCTGTGTCTGCTTTAAAAGTATTTCCCTTGGTCTACCAACACACTTAGACATCTTCTGAGAGAGCCGAAGGACATATGAACATGTCTATAGTGGTGTGATATCAGTGATAGATGACAGTTTCTGATCAGTGAAACAATCCTGTCCCCACAGGTTAAAGATTGACATCAGTGACGGACGACAGTTTCTGATCAGTGAAACAATCCTGTCCCCACAGGTTAAAGATTGACATCAGTGACGGACGACAGTTTCTGGTCAGTGAAACAATCCTGTCCCCACAGGTTAAAGATTGACATCAGTGACGGATGACAGTTTCTGGTCAGTGAAACAATTCTGTCCCCACAGGTTAAAGATTCAAGAGGACTGACTTCATTGCACCAGGTTTCACCTCAAGTGGCTCAGTCTCTCTCTGCACAATGGTCAGCTGCCTGCTGAAAGCATCACCCAATACACAAACTCTGCAGCTCCAGCGGTTCCGGAAAATTGCATTGTGGTCTAAATTACGCTGTCGGAAAGTAAAATCTTCACGGCTACAGGCAGACAGTTTGACCATTTAAACCAGTGTTTCCCATAGGGGGGCAATTCGATTGTTAAGGGGGGCAATTTGAAAATTTGTCTCCCAGTCATCAGTCCTTGATGTAAAGTGGACTGTTTTGAATGACCATGGGAGTGATCACATGCCATGTTTAGTCCTGATCTCTAAATCCAGGAAAGTTAAGGCCGGGAGAGCGCGCAAGACCTTCCGGTATGAGTGGACCGACAGCCTTCTTAGACGCCTCAGACAGGGGGCTTGCAACAGGACCGTTAAAACTTCTTTTTTTGCATCCCCCATGGTGGACTCCGAAGTAGACCATGCTTGGAAAGCAAAGAGAGCTGCAGTGAAGCAGCTGAGGAAAGTGCGATAGACACCCCAAAGCTCACGAGAGGAAGTGGACACAGCGGAAAATGTCAAGAAAGACAAGGTGGAGGTTTTCAAGCGCTGTGCTGCAGAGGCCAAAAACGCAAAATGGGAATGTTTCATGAAGGAGATTGGAGGTGATAAAACATTGCGAAAATTCTGGAAACTGCACAGACAAATACAAAGGAAGGATCGGCCTATGACAGTGAGAACAATTTATAGAGATGATGGTGTGCACGTGACAACGGATAAAGAGAAAGGGGAGGCGTGTCTCCATAGATTTTTAGTGCAGACCAGTCATAATGATGCAGACATCAGGGATGCAGATAGAGAGGAGTTATCTGGCACCATGAAGAATATGCATGATGGGGTTAGGTATGGCCATATGAAGGCTTTGAGCGATGTAGACCTGAAGGAGATGACCGACTGCTTTAACCAGAGCATTAGGACACCATCAGTACCGCAGGACTGGGTGCACAGCTGTCTCATCCCTCTCCCAAAACCATTCAAGGATCATTCAAAGCTTAGCGGCTTTAGGATCATCACCCTTCAAAATAGATTTGGGAAGGTTCTAGAGAAGATAGTCACTGTCAAGCTGAAGAGAGACTGAGACTGAAGTTAACTAAATTGGAACCCGAGATAAAATCTCTTTGCAGCAAGCATCAAGCGCAAGGATCTCACTAAATTTAAATTATAAATAATTACTAATAATTAAAATAATATAGACAAATCTTTCATTAAAATTATTTTGTACTTGAATTTCAGGTCTCCATTATATGTTTTGAAAAGTTACTTACTGTTTGCTCAATAATTTCCTAGTGATTTCTTCCTAAAACCTATAATTCAAATTTCTTTAGTGAACATTTTGATTTTTGAATATTAAAAATTATGTACATGTTGGGAGGGGGGCATAACAATTTTAGAAAGGCTTAGGTGGGGCATAGCGCAAAAAAGGTTGGGAAACACTGATTTAAACCATCCTTTGCCCACATTATAATGAACTGAGTTGGGTCCAGAACTGACATCACAGCACCCAAGACACTCCAATATGTGCTCTGTTCCCACCGTCTGCAACCACCTAAGTCCCACTACTAATGCTAGTTCAGTTGCAGTCAGATTATGTGTCCATCTGGCCTTTCTTTGCAGTGCTGAGTGTCGGTCAGACCCTCTGGTCATTCCCTGCCACACCATTCTTTCCAGGCCATATTGACTTACCTGTTCTTTTACACTATTCACATGATCATACATGGCCTTGCCATCTATCTGCTTTAACAAGCACTGAGTGCTGCAGACTGTTATAATGAACCTTAGACTAACATACTAGCAAGCATGATCAAATAGGGCCCTGACATTTGCCTTATCGTGCACTAAGTGGTGCAGACCATTATAATGAACCTTAGACCAACATGCTTGCAGGCATGATCAAACAGGGCCCTGACATCTGCTTTATTGTGCATTGAGTGCTGCAGACCATTATAATGAATCTTAGACCACATGCTAGCAGGCATGATCAAACAGGGCCCTGACATCTGCCTTATCATACACGGAATGGTGCAGACCATTATAATGAACCTTAGACCAACATGCTAGCAGGCATGATCAAACAGGGTCCTAACATTTGCCTTATCATGCACTGAGCGGTGCAGACCATTATAATGAACCTTAGACCAACATGCAGGATCAGAAACGGCTCTGATGTCTGCCTTATCATGCACAAAGGACCTCACTTAGTGGTGCAGACAGTTATAATGACCTTAGACCAACATGCTAGCAGGCATGATCAGAATGGGCTCTGACATCTGCCTTACCATGCACCAGCATACCACTGAGTGGTGAATACTGTTATAATGACCTTAGGCGAACATGCCAATGTACTAATCACCATGCTACCACAGTCCCATGATGAAGATGAAACTTTACCTTTCCCCATTCTAGGCAACACAGGTCACGGATCTCCGTTCTAATGTGGCAGCTGGCACGCCCAACACCTGTACAGGTGGTCGCTGGAGGAGCCCCCATTGTCAGCCTTTGACACAGAGCATTGAAAAGGAATTATAAAGAACATAAACACAGAAGCCACAAACAATATGTTTCACGATTTATTGCCTGATATATTTTGCTGCATTTCAACAGATGCATACTGCAGAGGCATGAGATGAAAGTCAATAAGTAAGTCACAAATGGCTGTAGAAAAATAACTAAATATGATAACAACTTGAAACCAGTTTATTTTTATACATACATTGTCCCTAATGAACAGGCGGACAGATTGGCTGGCTCTGCAGAACTTGGTGGAGTATTGATACATGACAAGGCAGACGTGGTTGCGGCCTTGTGGGAGCACGTGCACACCTCGGAGGAGCAAATGGATTACCATGGTCTAGCAAGAATGAGACAACGAGGAGTGACAAAGGGATCTGGCCGACGCTCAACGCTCAAAGGAAAGGCGAGACGGACTTATAATCAGATTGCTACTGGTACTATTAGCGTTGGAACTCTTCGCTGGCTGCTGAGGATGGGGACGGAGCACTTATGGGAATGCCCAGAATGCTGTGATGTCGATTCCTAAATCAATCAATCAATCATTCTCAACATAATTTCCACCAACATTGATGCACTTAACCCATCGTTTTATCAGTTCTCCCAAACCGGCTACATAGAACTGTGTGCTCTGTTTTCTAAACCATGTTTTCACTTCACATTCAACTTCGGCGTCATTCGCGAAATGTCTCCCGCCAAGGTGGGTTTTCAGTGGACCAAAAAAGTAGAAACCACTAGAGGCTAAGTTGGGGCTGTAAGGTGGATGTTCCAGAACTTCCCACCTTAGTTGGTTAATTTTCTCCTGAGTTAATCGAGCCGCATGTGGTTTGGCATTGTCATGAAGACACAACACTCCTCTAGTCAGCAGTCCTGGACGTTTTCTTCGAATTGCATCATGATGCATCGATAGAACTTCACAGTACCTTTCTTCTTGAAATTGGTTAACCCTTTTACTCCGGCTCGGCTGCAAAATCGGCCCTGATGTCACCACACGGTCATAGTGAAAATCCCGAATCGGCCGATTCAGCCGATCCCGTTGTAAGAACTGCTTTGATTGGTTTGCTTTTAATAGTACAGACAAATCAAATGCTTCCTTGCAATCGTCAGCCATTTTAGCCTTCACATGGCCACTTGTATCGTGATTCAAACAAGTGAATATTATTTTGTGCTTTTTTTTCTGAAGTAACCCATTTTTTCGTGGATTTTTGAGTTCTAAAATGGCCAGCTTTGAACCCGAAGACGTACTAGCATTGACTAGCTCTGATAGCAGCGATTTCGTCAGTTCAGGACTGTCAGATAATGACTTGAGTGATTCAGAAAGTGCCCATGAGGATTTCAACCTCGTGTCCCCGTAGTTTTGTGTTTTGGGAATAAAGAAGATCGTGTTATCTATATCCATTCATGGCGATGTCCGGACCAAACAACATGTCACCAGTTGATAGCCAATGTATTACAAATGTCAATAGGGACTTCATAGTTGTTGTTTATTTAACCATAAGTGTTTAAAATTATTCTAAAGTGGTGTAGGTATTCAATGAGGAAATTTTAGGTGAGTACCATTTTTTTTTTAAATATTTAGTACCAATTCATACATAGTGGTATGAAATATTTTATTTTTCACAAAATACAAATGAGGTCATCAAATTTGCATAAACATGAACAAAACAACTTCATTCATACACAGAAATAAACTTTACTATATCCTCTTTAAGAATATATATACTTGTATATATCTATATAGGGTTCTAATATTTTTTTTTGAATTTATAAAATTGTCACTTCAGTCATTTCTGTACTCCAAAAAAGTGGCTCCGTCTTCTTCAGAGGGAAACCTAAATTTGGCCCAATGTTGTTCCGTCCTAAAAGGGTTAAAAGCACGCCTTGAAAATCCCAGAACACTTTCAGCATAACCTTCCCTGCTGATGGCTAACCTTGAATTTTTGGACACAAGGCAAAGAAAGATGTTTCCATTGCATTGAAGCATGCTTTGATTCGGGCTGGTAGTCAGCATAAACAGGAAGCATTTCCTTATGCGCATGAGATACCTAGCGCCACCCAATGAACGAGAATATAAAGTCCGATGTTACTGTCACCTAATGACACCTGTAGAAAACACCAACTACATTTACCTGCCATCCCACAGAACTGTGTGACTTAATTATTGACTCGCCCTCATATATTTCATATGAAGTGAATAAATGAATTAAATTTAAGCTGAAACAATTGAAACAGTCACAGATATTGTTTTAATGTGGAACTTCTTGTATCCTCATGGTAATTTCAAATTTAATACAAACTCTTTTTGTTTACATACAACCTGCTGTAACTGACTAACTGCAAACACATCACTATGGCGTAGATATTCAACATCAATATCACAATATCATCCAAATAGAAATGTCCGTTAACCAAAGAGCACATCACTGCTCTGAAATCACTACAAGCCAATAAACAACTGGTAATATGAGTTGTAGAAAATCTGCCTCCATGCGAATTCAAACCCACGACCACCAGGCAAGTGTGCTAGCCAATAAGCTACCACAGTTCCATGAGAATATGATGGTACAGCTAATTTGATAACTGATTCAGTGAAGGATAATATACCACCAAATGTGACCTCCCATTTGAACAGAGGACGATATATCTCCATACTATGGTCATCTTGTTATTTATTGTGTTTCACGGTATCTTCCACAATGTTAACGCTCAGTGAACAGGAATTTACATTATAATACTTGTTCATTTGATTGTGCAGAATGTTTGGTCCAAATCTACTTTTTTGTTTGGCATTGCAGGAATTAAAGCTATTTTTCTATTTGACACAATTGTGTTCTTGTATCCACATTTCAAACAAAATCCAAACTACACGAACGTTTGCCTTTAAAAGTTTCCTATGGTGTTGACAGAAAAAGAAGAAAAAACCAGAAAAAAACAGAGGAGGAGGAAGAGGCGAAGCAGCAGTAGCAGAAGAGGAAGAGTAGGAGGAGGAGAAGCAAAGAAGATGTAGGAGAGCTCAGAGAAGAAATAGTGCATCATCAAGATCAAGATATCTATACTCTCTAGGATATTGCACTCACCTTTCCATGTCCTCATAAAACTGCAGCACACGGCCTTCACCATGCCGGAGGTCAACATGATGTCCTAAATAAATAGTAAACCAGACAAAAATAACACGAGACAATTCTGGCTTATTGACAACAAGCTGCCAACACATTCTGATGAGAGGATAAATAACCAGCTTGCCCACCAAGAGGGTGGTCAAGGTGCAATCCTCAGCCGAGCCAGGATTATTTTTGGCTCTGGGAGTCAACCCTGGCTCATTAATACAAAAAAAAGTTAGTTGCATGTCCTTTACAGGACACCACAGTCAACCCCAGCATTTGTTGACTGTTTGTGATTTCTTGGCAAGTTTACCTTTAGTAGTTTCCCATGGCTTTGGAAAGTGGTCTGCTTCCAAATCGGCCGCAGCTGTGTGCACATAACAACAGGTAACCGAAAATGTTCAGAATTTTCTAGAAAACTGGTCACCCTACCTTGTATGACATGACCTAGAATATGTGAAGGCCTAATACTTCACACCCCCAACTGCAGTATATGCCATGGAACTATCTGTACTGACACATCCAAATGCCAGCATAGCCAGTAGAATTATGTGCGGCAACAATAGACTTTCACCCATGTGACACCACGCCCATAAGGAAAAGAACTGTAACCTAATATGCAGGTCATTAGAAGAATCATTTTATCATTATGTGAAATGCCAACTTGCATAGGCGATCATGTCTCTACATAGATCTCAGTCTATGATGTTCTGGATCAACTCTACTAATGATATTCCTCTATGTCATCATCTCAGTCCATCCAGCATCATTTCTCTTGGTCTGCTTTTGCTTCTTTTCCCAATGATCTTTTCAATTGTCACAATGTTCTCCAACGCCTGTCTTCTCAACACATGACTAAAGAAAGCTGTTTGCCTCTTTCTTATTGTTGTATATAATATTAGTACCTGCTTTCTGTTAGCGGTGAATGTTGGGCAGCGCTCACCAAACCAGACATCTCACATTGTGCCAATGGCTTATGGTGGAGAAGTGCAATTGGGAGGGTACAAGCCTTACCCTAGTGCAAGGAAATGCAACCTAAAGACTAAATTGTCATGGCAAGGCAAACCAGGCCCTAAGCCTTGGTCGGCAACTGGTCTAGGACTAAAGCTCCGACAGGAGGCAGTTAGAGCATTGCTTTGCTGATCTGCCAGCTTCTGCAGATTGTCTTGTTCCAGACCTATTGATGCTACCTTTCCTCTGGAATAAACTAGACCGGCCAAGAAAGGGATCATGCTACATGGGCAACACATGGTCTCTAAATTCAGCCCAGGCTTTATGCTGTGGAGAGGTATAACTCCATTGTACAAACTATCATCTGTCAAGTTGGCCAGGTGCCAGTCAATATAATATTAGAAGGATGATGCGGTAAAATATTGATCACAAATTGGCCTGTGTAATCTTCGCCCTTCACCCAAACTGGCAGATTTAAATGCCTAAAATCCACCCGGGCTCCCAGGCTGTTCCAACCTTTCATGGATACCAATGATATCTTAGGAAGAAAAGGCGACCAGTGTGATAATGTCCATATCACCAACTGAGTGTTGATTGGTTGTTGTTTGTCCATCAAGAATAATAATGACCATTCATTTCAACCAGTGGGGTTGAAAGTTTGGAGCCATGAATTCTAAGATGGCTGGTAAGGTCTATTTTAGCTCGAAATGTTCTTTGACAATGTGAGCAAAGAATGCTTTACGTTCCAAGAGGAGGATCTCCTGCAGTGGTTTTTCTGTCCAGCCTTTTTTTTCACAGCTCTTGCAGTTATGTTTGCTTCACAAGTGACTGCACCCTTGCGTAATGATGTACGCCACGAATTTCAGTCTTTGGCAGCAGTCTCCCAAGTGTTGTGATGAATTCCAAAGGCTTTTAGTGAGATCTTCAGAGTATCTTTAAAGTGTTTCCTCTGACCGCCTTGGGAGCTTTAACCACAATGCAGCTCACCATTTTAAAAAATTGTTTAGGGAGCCTGTGATCTGGCATGTGAGTCAAGTGACCAGCCCAGCTGCCTTGGTCTATACAAATATGGAACTAACGCTGTATACTCAATATGTCTTAAAGCATGTAAAATGATCCTTGACTTACTAACTCATGCATGTCAAATGAAGCAACATGGGAGGATTAGATTGGAACTAGCTACTAAAATGTTATCTGAAGTACCCAACCAACATTGAACAAGTCTAGAGTTTGTTAGTTAGTTACTTAGTTGACAGATCATCCTCATTGCACATCGAACCATTTAGTTTATAAGTGCTAAGATCCCCTCCTAGGTACATCCCACAGCGTTTAGAGGCTCGTGAAACCCGTTCTGTGTTGGTTTATTAATCTCCTTTGGCTTCCCGCATAGTGTTCTTGTTTGGCCACACCTCTTTTAACTTGCTGTTATCGCAGCCTGACTTTGGTTGTAGATTAACAGTCATCACTTGGTTCTCGCAAATGACTTACTTCTCGTAGAACAAGTCTAAAGAAAAGGAAATAAAATAACTAACCAAGATAAAAGGTGGCTCTTCTAGAAGAAACATGATATTATGCAAAGAAATTGGTAAGGTATCTGGGTCACCAACTGATATCTTTTCACCAAGGAAAATGTCCAGAATGGAACATTGAAACTGTATTATTTGGGGAAAGATAGTACAAGAGGTAGAGAACATGAAGTATTATCAGATTAGTATTTTGGGATTATGCAAAACAAGATGAAAGGAGCTGGCAAAAAAGATTCACAACGCAGGTGAAATAATGCTGTTTTAGAAGTGTAGATTCATTCAGATTACCATCTGCAGTTAAGTAAAATTAAGCTAAAACTCAAGAGGTAAACAGCAAAAACATCATAACAAATAAACAAACATGTTTCTGTGACAGGCTGTATTCTGTGAACTACTGATGGCTAAAAAAAGTTACATTTCATTTAATTCCATTCCATTTCTTTATCAAACAGGTTTGTACATTATCATGCCTTCATTCATTAACCCACCCTTCATGTAGTGGCATGTCCTGTACAAAACTTCCCCTACCCCTCCAATAACAGTCTTTTGAGATGTTTCTATCATAATCCAGGTGTGTTGCCTCTGTTTCCGCCATGTGTACATTATCTGTCACATCTGGAATCCATCTATGCTGTAGTCTTCCTCCTCTCCACTGAACTGGAACATATTTCTTCCAGACATTCATGTCTTTGTCCACGCCCAAAATGTTTCATTTTTATTATATTTATTTTCCTGTGACCTGTAAAAGCTTGGACAAGTTCTGGTTTTATCTAATGCTTTGTTCAACATTGCGAAATATGTATTTATTATAGTATTATTTTGTCATTGTCTGTTGTTTTTGTCAGGTGATGAAGGCTTCCTGTCGCAGAATATTCCATTATTTGTGATCCTGTTCTCTTAAAGCGGAACTTGTCAACTTTTCTTCTTCTTGTTTTTCATGATGTTAACATAATATATGTTCATAGATGACAGCATCGGCTGTTGACCCTGAGAAGTTCCCAGATGACAGTATTGCCAGTTGCCAAAGAGAAGTTCACATATGACAGCACTGACAGTGATCAAAGAGAAGCTCCTAGACGACAGTATTGCCAGTTGCCAAAGAGAAGTTCACAGATGACAACATTGACAGTGATCAAAGAGAAGTTCCCAGATGATAGTATTGCTAGTTGCCAAAGAGAAGTTCACAGATGACAGCAATGACAGTGGTCAAAGAGAAGTTCCCAGATGACAGTATTGCCAGTTGCCAAAGAGAAGTTCACAGATGACAGCATTGACAGTGGTCAAAGAGAAGTCCCAGATGACAGTATTACTAGTTGCCAAAGAGAAGTTCCCAGATGACAGCATTGACAGTGGTCAAAGAGAAGTTCCCAGATGACAGTATTGCCAGTTGCCAAAGAGAAGTTCACAGATGAAAGTGGTCAAAGAGAAGTTCCCAGATGACAGTACTGCCAGTTGCCAAAGAGAAGTTCACAGATGAAAGTGGTCAAAGAGAAGTTCCCAGATGACAGTATTGCCAGTTGCCAAAGAGAAGTTCCCAGATGACAGCATTGACAGTGGTCAAAGAGAAGTTCCCAGATGACAGTATTGCCAGTTGCCAAAGAGAAGTTCACAGATGACAGCATTGACAGTTGTCAAAGAGAAGTTCCCAGATGACAGTATTGCCAGTTGCCAAAGAGAAGTTCCCAGATGAAAGTGGTCAAAGAGAAGTTCCCAGATGACAGTATTGCCAGTTGCCAAAGAGAAGTTCACAGATGACAGCATTGACAGTGATCAAAGAGAAGTTCCCAGATGACAGTATTGCCAGTTGCCAAAGAGAAGTTCACAGATGACATCACTGACAGTGGTCAAAGAGAAGTTCCCAGATGACAGTATTGCCAGTTGCCAAAGAGAAGTTCCCAGATGAAAGTGGTCAAAGAGAAGTTCCCAGATGACAGTATTGCCAGTTGCCAAAGAGAAGTTCACAGATGAAAGTGGTCAAAGAGAAGTTCCCAGATGACAGTACTGCCAGTTGCCAAAGAGAAGTTCACAGATGAAAGTGGTCAAAGAGAAGTTCCCAGATGACAGTATTGCCAGTTGCCAAAGAGAAGTTCCCAGATGACAGCATTGACAGTGGTCAAAGAGAAGTTCCCAGATGACAGTATTGCCAGTTGCCAAAGAGAAGTTCACATATGACAGCATTGACAGTTGTCAAAGAGAAGTTCCCAGATGACAGTATTGCCAGTTGCCAAAGAGAAGTTCCCAGATGAAAGTGGTCAAAGAGAAGTTCCCAGATGACAGTATTGCCAGTTGCCAAAGAGAAGTTCACAGATGACAGCATTGACAGTGATCAAAGAGAAGTTCCCAGATGACAGTATTGCCAGTTGCCAAAGAGAAGTTCCCAGGTGACAGTATAGCCAGTTGCCAAAGAGAAGTTCACAGATGACATCACTGACAGTGGTCAAAGAGAAGTTCCCAGATGACAGTATTGCCAGTTGCCAAAGAGAAGTTCCCAGATGAAAGTGGTCAAAGAGAAGTTCCCAGATGACAGTATTGCCAGTTGCCAAAGAGAAGTTCCCAGATGAAAGTGGTCAAAGAGATGTTCCCAGATGACAGTATTGCCAGTTGCCAAAGAGAAGTTCACAGGTGACAGTATAGCCAGTTGCCAAAGAGAAGTTCCCAGATGACAGTATTGCCAGTTGCCAAAGAGAAGTTCTTAGATGAAAGTGGTCAAAGAGAAGTTCCCAGATGACAGTATTGCCAGTTGCCAAAGAGAAGTTCCCAGATGAAAGTGGTCAAAGAGATGTTCACAAATGACTGTATTGCCAGTTGCCAAAGAGAAGTTCACAGATGACAGCACTGACAGTGATCAAAGAGAAGTTCACAGATGACAGTATAGCCAGTTGCCAAAGAGAAGTTCCCAGATGACAGTGGTCAAAGAGAAGTTCCCAGATGACAGTATTGCCAGTTGCCAAAGAGAAGTTCACAGATGAAAGTGGTCAAAGAGAAGTTCCCAGATGACAGTATTGCCAGTTGCCAAAGAGAAGTTCACAGATGAAAGTGATCAAAGAGAAGTTCCAAGATGACAGTATTGCCAGTTGCCAAAGAGAAGTTCACAGGTGACAGTATAGCCAGTTGCCAAAGAGAAGTTCACAGATGACAGCACTGACAGTGGTCAAAGAGAAGTTCCCAGATGACAGTATTGCCAGTTGCCAAAGAGAAGTTCCCAGATGAAAGTGGTCAAAGAGAAGTTCCCAGATGACAGTATTGCCAGTTGCCAAAGAGAAGTTCCCAGATGAAAGTGGTCAAAGAGATGTTCACAGATGACAGTATTGCCAGTTGCCAAAGAGAAGTTCACAGATGACAGCACTGACAGTGATCAAAGAGAAGTTCCCAGATGACAGTATTGCCAGTTGCCATAGAGAAGTTCACAGATGACAGTATAGCCAGTTGCCAAAGAGAAGTTCCCAGATGACAGTGGTCAAAGAGAAGTTCCCAGATGACAGTATTGCCAGTTGCCAAAGAGAAGTTCACAGATGAAAGTGGTCAAAGAGAAGTTCCCAGATGACAGTATTGCCAGTTGCCAAAGAGAAGTTCCCAGATGACAGCATTGACAGTGGTCAAAGAGAAGTTCCCAGATGACAGTATTGCCAGTTGCCAAAGAGAAGTTCACAGATGACAGCATTGACAGTGGTCAAAGAGAAGTTCCCAGATGACAGTATTGCCAGTTGCCAAAGAGAAGTTCCCAGATCCATCCATCCATCATGTGCCATGCCGGTAAGCGTGGGCGGTCATGTTCTGCCATCTCACTCGATCACCAGAGTCGTGGATCAGCTCCGTGTTTCTGTCTCGACCATGCCACAAGGCCAAGCCATCCAGGTACTTGCTTCTAGGTCTTCCCCTTGGTCTGTTCCTCTCGATCTTACCAGTTGTCACCAAATTCTCCAATCCATTTCTTCTCATAACATGCCTAAAAAATTTTGACTGTCTACGTCTAATTTCTCTAATCAATTTACGATCTTCATTTGTTTCTTGAAGGACTTGTTCATTGGTCTTTCTGGCTGTCTATGGTATTCTTTGCATTTTCCTCAGAAACCACATCTCTACAGCCATCAGATGTTTTTCAGCATGACTGCTCATTGTCCACGCTTCACATCCATACAAAAGTACAGGTTCAATGTAGCATCTCAACACTCTTTTTCTCGTTTCAATTGACATCTTTTTATTGGTCAATATGTTTTTCATCTTGCTAAAGGCTACTTTTGCCATGGCGATTCTTGTTCTAATCTCTTCAAGGCATCTCCCATCAGATGTTATTACTGTTCCGAGATAATTGTACCTGCTCACTTGTTGAAGAATATTGCCATTTACTTGTATATTACATTGTGGTATTTCGTCCTTCCTAGTGACGACCATAATCTGTGTCTTTTTACAATTTAATTCTAACCCTAGTTGTTCACTGTGTGTAACAATCGCATCTACTAAATTTTGCAGGTCCTGTTCATTGTCTGCAATCAAGACTGTATCATCTGCATATCTAATGTTATTGATACATCGTCCCCCAATGTTGATTCCTTCCATATCTTCAATATTTCTGAAAATACTTTCACTGTACAGGGAAAACAGATCTGGAGACATTACACATCCCTGTCTCACACCCCTTTTAATAGGCTGATATTTGCTTACTTCATTATCAACTCTTATGGCAGCTTGTTGTTTCCAATATATGTTTTTTACAAGTCTAAGATCTTTTCCATCAATTTGTAGATCTTCAAGCATCCTTATCATGTTGACATGTCTCACTTTATCAAAAGCCTTTGTGTAGTCAATAAAGCAAAGGTGTAGATCTTTGTTTACTTCTATAGAACGTTCGATTATGTTTCTCAGTATACACACAGCATTTACTGTACCCTTGCCTTCCACAAACCCACATTGTTCTTCTCCTATTTCAGGTTGTATTTTCCTCCTAACTCTTTGCATGATAATTCTTGGCAAAATCTTTGTGATGTGACTCATTATACTAATTGTTCGATGTTGATCACATTCCAAGGCTCCTGATTTCTTTGGGATTGCAATAAATACTGAATTACATAACTCCTGAGGTATATTTCCAGTATCATATATTGTATTAAGCAGAGTGGTAACTTTATCTATTCCATATTCTTCTAAAGCATTAATCATTTCTGTTGTGACGCTGTCCGAACCGGGGGCCTTGCCAGATTTCATATGGTTAAGAGCATTCTGAACCTCCATCTTCAAAATTGCTGGTCCTTCATTATTATTTTGAACATCATACTGTTCGTCTCTGTTATCGTCATACAGGTTTTTCACGTAATCTGACCATTCATGTAATATCTGATCTTTTTCTATTATGACTCTTCCATCTTTTGTCTTTAGGCAGCCTGCTGATGTACGTGTTCTTTGATTAGTAAGCTCCTGAATTCTTTTGTGCATTAGTTTCGCATTGTTACTGTTGTGTTGTTTTTCAATTTCTCTGCAATTTTTCTCAAGCCATGTTTCTTTTGCCTCCTTATATAAGGTTCTCACTTTTCTGTGAATTTCTTCATATTTGGCAGGATTATTTTTGTTCTGTCTTCTTGTTTCCATTAGTTGTAAAATTTCTTCAGTCATCCATGTCTTACGGCCCACTTTCTTTACTTTTGGAATAGTTTTTTCTGCTGCGCAACTGATTGAATTCTTCATCGTTTCCCATTGATCATCTACATCTTGAAACAGGATCTCTAGATCAGACAATATATCATATTTGTTCTTTACTTCTATGTTAAAATTATCTTGTATTTCTTTGTCAGTTTTCAATTTGCACAAGTCATATTTAGGGTTTCCTGCTGTATACTTGACTTTCTTTAACTTTACCCTCAATGTGCCTGTAATTAATCTGTGATCACTGTAACAGTCTGCATTTGGAACTGTTTTTACGACTGTTAACGCATTTCGAAACCTTTTGCTAATCAGGATGTAATCTATCTGGTTTTTAATCCTGCTGTCTGGACTCCTCCATGTCCATAATCTTCTAGGATGCTGTTTAAACCAGGTGTTTCCTACAACCATTTCTTGTTCTTTTGCCCATTCTGCAAGTCTGTATCCTCTTTCATTTCTCTCTCCCAAACCATGGTTGCCTACACTGCAACCATCGCCTTGCTGTCCTATTTTTGCGTTGAAATCACCCATTATGATATTTATTTCTGATTTTTTGCAGTTCTTCAAAGCAGACTCCACGTCATTATAAAATTCCTCTATGCTTTCTTCACTGCTTTCACTTGTTGGGGCATATACTTGAATGACATTTATTTTAAAAGGTCTTCCGTTTAATTTTACTAATAGGACTCTGTCTGACACAGCATGATATCCTTTGACAGAATTTGATGTTTGCTTATCTAATATAATGGCTACACCTCTTTGCTGTTCTTCTCCCCCAGAGTAAATAATCTTACAATCCTCTCCTGTCCTTATTCCTGCTCCTTTCCATCTCGTTTCCGATACTCCAATATGTTAATCTTCTCTCTCCCCATTTCTTTTTTGATGTTTTCTAATTTTCCATCTGCATTCATTGTTCTAACGTTCCAAGTTCCTACTTTCAATGATATTAATCTGTTGCACCTAGTAGCCTGTTGACGGTCTGGAGTCACCTGGTGCGCATGACTATCCCTACCGGGCGAGGCTGCTCCTATGGAGCACCCATTTACGCCGTTTCTCTGATTATCGATGATTTCACACAATATGATTTTCTTGGCATCTGTAAAGAAGGTAGTTTGCCATTGCTTTCCTTCCTAGCAGTGACCATACTGGTCAGTGACCGTAGCCTTTGTCTCCTCAAAATAGATATCCTCTGCCTACCGTCGTGAAGGTGGAGACCATAACCTACAACTATCTGTTGGCTGCTCTCCATCTTCATCCACCACCTGCACCCATGGCTTCACGTAACCCTGATCGGGGGGCTAAACGGGTACTCCACCTTGCCCAAGGGTGTCCCGTAGGCTAGCGGAGGGAAGGAGGCGCCTTACTTCTCCTTTGATAGGGGATACCCCTACCCCACTACCCCAAGTTCCCAGATGAAAGTGGTCAAAGAGAAGTTCCCAGATGACAGTATTGCCAGTTGCCAAAGAGAAGTTCACAGATGACAGCATTGACAGTGATCAAAGAGAAGTTCCCAGATGACAGTATTGCCAGTTGCCAAAGAGAAGTTCCCAGATGAAAGTGGTCAAAGAGAAGTTCCCAGATGACAGTATTGCCAGTTGCCAAAGAGAAGTTCCCAGATGAAAGTGGTCAAAGAGATGTTCACAGATGACAGTATTGCCAGTTGCCAAAGAGAAGTTCACAGATGACAGTATAGCCAGTTGCCAAAGAGAAGTTCCCAGATGACAGTGGTCAAAGAGAAGTTCCCAGATGACAGTATTGCCAGTTGCCAAAGAGAAGTTCACAGATGACAGCATTGCCAGTTGCCAAAGAGAAGTTCACAGATGACAGTGTTGACAGCAACATAAGAAATGTCCACAAGTGACAGGGTTCAGACAAGATAAGTTTACACCTTTACAGGACATTTCAGACAACCCCAGCATTTATTGGTGGTTTGTGATTTACAAGGGAATGTTAGTTCAGTAGTTTGCCATTGATGGCTGAACGGATGACACCTCATACCATCAAAACCAATGCAATGCAGTCTGCTCCAAAATCACTGATGTAGCTGATTTGAAACCCTCGATTCGGTATGATGGGAAATTATGAAACTGCATGTGGATCTATCTCCTAAGTCACAGTACCGGGGATGAAGGTGGAACAAGATGAAGACTACAGGGAAAATAAACAACAATGACCAACCTTCCTGTGATATGCTCATGTCATCATCAGTGCTATAACTGACATCACAAACGTGTTCCTCCATAACCCCATTTGTCCTCCTCCTCTGCTCTTCCCTCTCATTTTTGTAGTAATCTTTGAGTATAGGAACTGAAGCGCTATGAATCAAAGGTTTTTTTGTGCTGGCAGTAACATTCTTTACATCTTTCCTCTCATGGGTTGGATTTACGTGTTCTTGATTGGCTGCAGAAGAGTGACCTTCTGATTTGCTGTTCTTGTTGCCTTGACATTTGCGAAAGTTCAGTTTACACATCTCGGCGATTCTGTCCAATTTTGTGGTGTTGTCTTTCTCTTGCTTCTGAGAGCTGGACACTTTGTCCGGATTTTCTTGTGAAGCTGTGTGAGATAAAGTGACAAAAGTAAGTAACAGGAATCCAGTAACCTTAGAGAAGATAGTTATATAAGGGTATATAATTTACTCTAGGGCCGTGAGAGCACGTTGAGAAAGGTGAAGATAGGCTTCGCGCAGTACGGCATGCTTCACTTTAAAAAATCAAAGATAGGGAGCATATGTTGGATTTTTTCCCAAGGACAAGCTGGTGTGTAGGAAAACGAGCAGGCGGACAGATTGGCTGGGTCTCCACCTTTGGGTGGTGTATTAGTGCATGATAGGGGCTATTTTGCATCATATGTTGGAGGAACAAATAAATCATTATAGAATAGAGAGAATGGAGTGGTGGGGAGTGACCAGAGAAACTGGCCGACACTCAGTACTCTGAGGATAGGTCAGAAGGACACATAATCAGACTGCAGCTGCTGCCATAACTAGTGGGGGTCTTCGATGGCTGATGATGATGGAAACGGAGCACAATGGGAATGTCTCAACTCTAGGGCAATGGGACGGAGTCTGTTAACCATGAATTATCTGAAACATCTGAAGGAAACACCACCAGCTCAGACCTAACCTCAGCTGGTCTGTACTGCTGTGCTGAATTATAACTGTATACAGTTTACATCGTAATAAGCCTCCCTATAGATGTGATGTGTGGAAGACCGGTTCTGTGGTTTCTGAGCTTGGAGAGGGGATGGAGTCCTGTGGTTTCTGAGCTTGAAGAGGGGATAGAGTTCTGTGGTTTCTGAGCTTGGAGAGGGGACTGTTGGTTTCTGAGCTTGGAGAGGGCATAGAGTCCTGTGGTTTCTGAGCTTGGAGGGGGGATGGAGTCCTGTGGTTTCTGAGCTTGGGGAGGGGATAGAGTCCTGTGGTTTCTGAGCTTTTAGAGGGGATAGAGTCCTGTGGTTTCTGAGCTTGGGGAGGGGATGGAGTCCTGTGGTTTCTGAACTTGGAGAGGGGATGTAGCCCTGTGGTTTCTGAGCTTGGAGAGGGGATAAGATTCCTGTGGTTTCTGAGCTTGGGGAGGGGATAGAGTCCTGTGGTTTCTGAGATTGGGGAGGGGATGGAGTCCTGTGGTTTCTGAACTTGGAGAGGGGATGGAGTCCTGTGGTTTCTGAGCTTGGAGAGGGGAATAAGAGTCCTGTGGTTTCTGAGCTTGGAGAGGGGATAAGAGTCCTGTGGTTTCTGAGCTTGGAGAGGGGATGGAGAGCTCTGCAATACAGTCAATCTTTGTTGTAACCCTCAACTTGAGAGGGATTCAAACACTTGACTGCCAGACCAGCAGGAAAACATTTTAGCCACTATGCTACTGCAGCTTCGAAATGGATGGTATAATACTCCCTAATTCTTGGGGAACATCATATATTTAACCATCTCGTGCAAGGGTAAAAAACTAGGGAGGATGTGCACATTGTACACACATACAAAATCTCTTTGCAGTTGAAATCAAGAAAAGGGCAGGGCAAACAAGTTGCTTCTTCTTCATCTTCTGCCCTGTATTCCCCATTTAATCATAGGTCCTCCATCAAACCACGACAAGCCGTCCTATCTGTTGCTATCTCCTGCAGCTGACTCTATGTCCTTCCTATATTGTTCATCTCTGTCTGTAGCTCTCAATACTGGAGATTTTAAGCAGTACTTTGTAGTCCTCGCGGCTTTCTCCGCAAGGCATCATATCCTTTCTCAAAGGGCTTCCTTTCCTTTTGATTGACTGAGTCATTCTTTTTTCTTTATATGATAGACTAGAGGGACAGACACCCCAACAATCAGATAGGTGGACAGGCAGACAGTCAAGCAGGCAGGAAAAAAACTGGCACATAGACAGGTACATAGACAGGCAGGTGGACACGCACGCAGACAGGCACATGGACAGAAACCTTTGTAACTAACCTGACTGGTTATTCAAACTCCACAATGATCCTTTAAAAGTATGTGGGCTGATTTTTGAGTATTCTTCCCGACAAACACTCATGTAGAACAGCATATCTGTGGCCTGTGTACAACAGAAACAACCAAATAAATATAAGCGTAGAGAAAATGACAAGACAATTTCAAGTTCCAACCAAATTCTTGACCAACAAAGGACAAAAATAAAAAGTCAGACAAAATGAGATCTTCCACTTCTGCTTTGTAAAGAAAGACGAGACAATTTCAAGTTCTAATCAAAGTTTTGACCAACACTGTACAAAAGTATAAAACTCTGATTCGATGAGACCTTCCACTTCAGCTTCTCATTCGCTGTCATTCTATTAGATGTGCTGGCTTCAAGAGCGTCAGCAGCAAGGAAGCCTTCAAACACAGACACCATAAACAAAATATTGCATTGCCTGGCATATTTTGCCGCATCTCGCCAGGTGCATACTGCAGAGTTATATATCAGGTGAAGTGAATAAATAAATGATACTTTTGTTGAACTATGATGTCCATAGTCGCTGCTATTTGGTAGCAGTCTCCCAAGTGTCATGATGAATTCCAAAAGCTTTTAGTGAGATCTTCAGAGTGTCTTTAAAGCTTTTCCTCTGACCACCTTGGAAGCATTTACCACTGTGCAGCTCACCGTAAAATTTGTTTAGGGAGCCTGTGAAGTTGAAGATACAATGACAGACAAAACTTCATCCTCTTCTTCTTTGTTCCTCTTTCAAGGGAAGTGTGTCACACCTAGTTATGCACTTCAAAGGTCAGTATGTCCGACTTCGGCATGCATTTGTGTCAAATTTGTTTCCTCGAAACATGATTCTATGCCAGATAACTGGCTCTGTCTACCTGTGGGTAGCTTTTCTTTCTTAATAATTTTCCCAGGGTGGCTGCCTTACAGTCTACTTTACGATTTCCAAATGCTGCGGGATTTTTAACATGCACAACTTTCATATTGGGGGGGGGGGGGGGGGGGGGGGGGGGGGGGGGGGCTTTTTTTTTTTTTTTGGGTCCTTATCCAAGAAGGTTAGGTATCTGATTTCACTACCCAAGACATTAGAGAGCATGTGATATCATTAGATACCAATAGTTCATGGACACATTCCTTTCCCTTTGCTGAGCTTGTACATGGTACCTTCCCGCACTGAGGTGTAACCTCTCAGCCATGGCTGCTTCTAATTCTGTTTTTAGAGTAGAAGTGGAGGGACAAATAAAAACCTAATGAAAAAAGAGAGAGAGAGGAAGGCTGGCAGGCATGCAGGAAGGAAGGAAGCTAGGGAGGGAGACAAGAAAGAAGGGAATAAGGGAGTGAGGGAGTGAGGAAGGAAGGAAGGAAGGAAGGAAGGAAGGAAGGAAGGAAGGAAGGAAGGAAGGAAGGAAGGAAGGAAGGAAGGAAGGAAGGAAGGAAGGAAGGAAGGAAGGGACATTATGTCACATAAGGAAACGATCGCATTCTATGGCAGCTGACCTTCAGCCTGTACTGAGGTCCAGGGTTGAGCTGCAGTCTGAGAATTGGAGACTCTGAGTCAATGACTCCCAGC
The DNA here is from genome assembly GCA_963921405.1 of Cepaea hortensis. NCBI lineage: Eukaryota > Metazoa > Mollusca > Gastropoda > Stylommatophora > Helicidae > Cepaea > Cepaea hortensis. The sequence continues at coordinate 305,696,482 of OY992876.1, read as the reverse complement.
AGTGCCACACCAAACCTGGGGAGGAAGAAATCGATAATCATTCAGATGTGACATCCACTGTGTGTCAATCAGTCAGTTTATCAATTAATCAGTCAGTCAATCAGGCAGTGACTCCCAGCAGTGCCATGGCAACCCAAGGGAGGAAGAAATGTATAAAAATTCAGATCAGATGTCCAATGTATTTTAATCACTCAAACAATCAGTTGATCAATCAGTCAATTAGTCATTTGATCAACAGTCAATCAATCATTCAGCTCGTCAATCAATAACACTTTGTCAATAATCATTAAGTCAATCAACAGCAGTCAACCAGTCAGTCAATAAAAATCAATCAGTTAATCAATAGTATTAAATCAGTCAATCAACAGCAATCAATTAATAACAATTAACCAGTCAGCCAATCAGTCAGTCAATCAAATAATACCAATCAGATAATCTTGTTTAACCTGTGAGAATATCTCAACTGTAATGTGCTGCTGTGTCAGTAAATCCATCTTTTTCATTAATAAAACTGTCTGGTTGCATTATCACCCATGTTTGTATATTTGAAAAGATGTCTTTGTTTACATGTGAGTTAATAAAACTGCTTGGTTGCCATATCACTCATGTTTGTATATTTGTAAGGATGACTTTGTTTAACTGTGAGTTAATAAAACTGTCTTGTTTCCATATCACCCGTGTTTGTATATTTGTAAAAATGACTTTGTTTAACTGTGAGTTAATAAAACTGTCTGGTTACCACATCATCCGGGTTTGTATATTTGTAAAGATGACTTTGTTTAATTGTCTGGTTGCCATATCACTAATGTTTGTATATTTGTAAAGATGACTTTGTTTAACTGTCTGGTTGCCATATCACTAATGTTTGTATATTTGTAAAGATGACTTTGTTTAACTGTCTGGTTGCCATATCACTAATGTTTGTATATTTGTAAAGATGATTTTGTTTAACTGTCTGGTTGCCATATCACCTGTGTTTGTATATTTGTAAAGATGACTTTGTTTAACTGTCTGGTTGCCATATCACTAATGTTTGTATATTTGTAAAGATGACTTTGTTTAACTGTCTGGTTGCCATATCACAAATGTTTGTATATTTGTAAAGATGACTTTGTTTAACTGTCTGGTTGCCATATCACTAATGTTTGTATATTTGTAAAGATGACTTTGTTTAACTGTCTGGTTGCCATATCACTAATGTTTGTATATTTGTAAAGATGACTTTGTTTAACTGTCTGGTTGCCATATCACTAATGTTTGTATATTTGTAAAGATGACTTTGTTTAACTGTCTGGTTGCCATATCACTAATGTTTGTATATTTGTAAAGATGATTTTGTTTAACTGTCTGGTTGCCATATCACCTGTGTTTGTATATTTGTAAAGATGGCTTTGTTAAACTGCAGACATCATCATCATGTTCTTCCAAATGCCAAGGGAATTAATGTCTCCCCAACGATCTCAGTCCTTGGTGTTCTGGATCAATTCCAAGCCACCATCTTAGAACATCAATCATCATTTCTCTCGGTTTTCCTCTGCTTCTCCTACCACTGATCTTTCACAATTTTCTACAATGCCTTTACTACTTCTGATCTTTCTAGTCATCACAATGTTCTCCAACCACTAATCTTTCCAGTCGTCACAATGTTCTACAATGCTTCTCCTACCACTAATCTTTCCAGTCATCACAATGTTTCCCAATGCCCCTCCTACACTGATCTTTCCAGTCGTCACAATGTTCTACAATCCCTCTCCTACCATTGCTCTTTCCAGTCATCCCAAAGTTCTACAATCCCTCTCGTACCACTGATCTTTCCAGTCGTCACAATGTTCTTCAATGCCTCTCTTCTCACTATATGCCCAAAGAACACTGTTTGTGTCTTTCTTATAGCTGTGTATAATGTTCTACTTTTATTAGCCTCTTCCAGGCAATTGTTGTTAGTCTCTCTCTGGACGTCAAAGGTGTTCGCAACATTCGTCCCAGAAACCAAATCTCCACTGGATCCAAGATTTTCCTAATTGTTTCCATTGAGAACTGGTTAAGCTGCCGGCCTCATGCTTCAAAGGTCGTGAGTTAATTTCAAGACTCAAACATTTGGTTCACGAGTACAATTTTCACAGAGTTTCCTGGGCATCATGACTAGAGGTGCAGACTTCGTGTTCTGTGCAACACTTTCGGCAGGCCGTTCTGCGGAAAGAGACCAGGCCAAATTAGATAAAAAAATGATGGAATGAAGTCAATCTTCTTGTCTGAAACCCATGTTTCTTCCAAAGCTGTTGATTCACATTTCAAGCTTCATTACCATACAGAGCAACGTGTTTCATATAACATTTCACAACTGCACTAGGAGTTGGATAAGACAGAACTCAACATAAAGCAAGAAGAGATGACATTTAATTTTGGCGAATTGTGCTGCACTGTTCTGTCAATCCTTTGGCTCAGTACTTTCGACTTCAAGATGCATTTTTCAGGTTTGCTGTTCCTAGCCTTTGACTTTTAAGTCTACCTACAAGGAAGCAGGTTTGTGCCTCTCTTGATCTGGTTCCTACCCTTGGACCTGCCCGACATGCAAGACACCACCAGAAGCTAAGCTACCATCATCACAGCTCTTGGGGACAGTGAAACACACAAGCCCCTAATCTAAATCCATGGTCAGACTGCGAGAACTGCAAGTTAAAAGAGATGTGGCCAATCAAGAACGCTATGCAGGAAGCCAAAGAAGATTAATAAACCAACACAGAACTGGTGTCGTCAGTTGCTACACACAGCGGGATTTACTGAGGGGCTCCGAGCACTTATGGACTGAATGGTTTGATACGCAATGAGGATGATCTGTCAACTAACTGACTCACTAACACAAGCCTCTCAATCACTACAAAGTGGAGAAACATCAGAGAGATCAAGCAAGAAATAACCCCAGACAACAACACAACATCACTCCTGGACACTCACAGTGACCACAAACAATCCCACCTGTAATGAGCATCGGCTGAACTCTTAGGAAACGTTTCGCCCTCGTACTGGCTGAAGATGACGCTCTTCTGGACTTGAATGTGGAAGATCTCATTGGCTGCATGTCGGCCGTACACCTGTTGCCATGGTTCCAGGACCATGCCTTTCTGCCTACAGAAAGACATTATTGAATCAAATTATTAGAAGCGGTGGAGTTAGCAAAGTTGATATCATGTCGGCTGCACACCTGTTGCCATGGTTCCAAAACCATACCTTTCTGCCTAAAGACAGATATTATTGAATCGAATATCATTATAAATGGGCGTGCAGGCAAAGTTGATAGCAAACTGCGCTGATAATGCCATGAGCTTGGTCAGATGTGCATTCAATTCCTGGGCTCATCATCTGCGTAAGTGAGGGAAAGATTGTCCAGCTATTCCTCCATGCATCCAGGCCTACAAATTGTGATGGTGCTACCACACCCCAGACCCATAGTAGGAAAATGCTTGAAGACAAATCAATAAATGTTAATTAGGATATATAGATTTAACATACACAAGTACAGGGCCATTTTACACACACATTGAGATGTCTTGGCTATAAGGTGAGAGCCATATTTTACAGATCACTTGGTATCCAGAGACAGCAAGAACACCGCATGACGAGAACACAGAAGAAGAACCATCTACAAATCTAACCATTAGAGAACTCCTGTTTGTGGACGACCAAGCACTAATAGCAAAATCAGAAGCTGAATTACAAGACCACATGAATAGTCTAAACGAAATGTGTAGGGAACATAACATGAAAATTAGCATAAGCAAAACAGAGGTAATGACTATAACTAAAGAAGAATAAACAACAATAATTCACCTAAACGAATATCCCTTGAAACATGTAAAGAGTTTCAAGTGCCTAGGAAGTATAATATCATCAAATGGCAGATCAGAGGACGAGATCGAAAACAGGTGCAATAAGGCAAATCAATTCATTGGACAAATGGCACCAATACTAAAGAACAAACATGTATCAATAACTACTAAGAAAGCACTTTACAACACAATCTTCCTACCAACTCTATGCTACCAATGCCAAACCTGGACAATGACAGAAAAAGAGAAAAGAAAAATCACAACAACAGAAATGAGGTTCCTGAGAAGAATACTCAACGTATCAAGAAGAGATAAGATCAGAAATGAAGAAATCAGGACTAAAGCGGGGGTTAAAGCAGCACTAGATTTTATTAGAAAGCAGCAAGTCAAATGGTTTGACCATGCAAGTAGGTTACCAGTCAACAGCATACCACAACAAGCAATGATATACAGACCAGATGGAAACAGAGGAAGAGACCGACCACGTAAACGTTGGACGGAGGGAATAGCAGAATCCATGGGAATATCGATATATGAAGCCCATAATCGGGCACTCTCACGATGTTTATACTTCACCTCAACACCGCAAGGTACAAGAGGAACATGATGAGATGAGATGAGATGAGATTTGGTATTCAACAGGTAAGTCAGTCAGTAAAATACCCCTTTAAACACTTTAAGTGAGTTAGCTGCTTATCCTTTACAGAATGTCACAGTCAACCCCAGCATTTTTTGGCTGTTTGTGATTTCTTGGCAAGTTTACACTCAGTAGTTTGTCATTGCTTTCCAAACGACTGGCACTCATAACATTTTATAAGAACTAATGCAAGGCAGTTTGCTGCCAAATCGCGTGTGTTTCGAACGCAACATGCAGAACTACTGACTGCCTCCGTAACCCTTTCATCACAGACACCTTAACTGATTCAGCACCAAACAAAAAGTAGGTTTTGATCACACTACAATGGATGGTGGGGAAATGGGAAGTTCGGGGTGTGTCACAATTATGACTTAAAAGTTGTTAATATGGTAGCACACATGTTGTATTTTATATCAAATTAAAGTTGGTTGCTTAGAGAAAACAACTGTATATAAGCCCGTGGTAGATACATGAAGTCGCTTAAGTCAATTAATCATCCCTTGGCACTTGATCAGTTAAGACCCAATGGGCATATGGTACTAAATCCACACTTTTATAGACCAATGGTCAGTCAATGGGTGAAGCGGTCAATATCACTCTAGCCACCTTAGCTAGCCAGAGCATTTCCTGGTACTGTTTTAGCCTGGGTCAACTGTAACAACTCTGCCTTCAAGGGGATTAGAACACATGACCTCTGGGCCAACAAACAAGCATGCTAGCCACTGTGCCACACAGCTTCTAGATCACATGCAGTGTGATATGAGATGAGACACAGATTATGTTTACTCAAGATACAAAATGTTAGTTGCATATCCTTAACAAGACACAGCAGTCAGCCCCAGGATTCTTTGGCTGTTTGTGATTCCTGGGCAATTTTACGTTCAGTAGTTTGTCATTGTTTTCTGAACAACCGGCACCCGCACCATTTCATAAAAAAGCAATGTACGGCGGTCTGCCACATCGCCCACAGCTGTGTTTTGAACGCGGTATGTGGAATTACAAACTGTGTCCATAACTCATTTGCCACGGAGCCGGCGAAAAAACAAGATAAACACCATATTAACAGTAATAACCAAACATCTAATAGCAGTTATACATGCAGCCTAGAACACGAATCGCCATGACGAAGGTTGCCTTTTGCAAGATGGAAAACACATTGACCAATAAAAAGATGTCAATTGCAATAATAAAAAGAGTGTTGAAGTGTTACATAGAACCTGTATTTTTTTATATTAAGCATTGAAAATGAGCAGACAAGCTGAAAAACATATAATGGCTGTGAAAATGTGGTTTCTGAGGAAAATGCAAAGAATACCATGGACAGACATAAAAACCAATGACCAAATACTACAAGAAATAAATGAAAACAGTCAATTGATTAGAGAAATTAGACGTAGACAGTCAACATTTTTTAGACATTATAAGAAGAAATAAATTGGAGAACTTTGTGACAACTGGCAATATTGAGGGAAGAGAACAAGGGAAAGGAAGAGAAGTAAATACCTGGATGGCTTGGCCATGTGGTATGGTCAAGACAAGAACACAGAAATCATTCATGACTCTGGTGATTGTGTAAGATGATGAAACATGACTACCCACATTTATTGGCGTGACATATAATGATGATGATACATGTAACCAAAGATGGATATGACATGAAACAACTTACAGGAAATGTGACACATACATCTATCATACAATGTACACGGATGATTAAGTCATCACACAAACTTATGTTAGTTGCATGTCGCAATCAACTCCTGCATTAATTCATTGTTCGTGATTTTCTATGGAATTGTACATTCAGTAATTTGTCCTTATGCCGGCTTCCTGGCCTAGAGGTTAGTAACTTTTCTCCATAATCTCGTATACTCTCGTAAGTAACGTGATGACGGTAAGAATTAGCAGTGGTTTGAATCGTGTCGGTAACTTACGGGGTACGTGAGCCGGCCGCTCAGAAAGCAATGGCAAACTACTGAGCGTAATCTTGCCAAGAAATCAACAATCAGCTGAAAGATGCTGATGTTGACAGCGATGTGCTGTAAAGGAAATGCAAAACATTACATTACAATTTGTCCTTGCTTTTTTTTTTTTTTTGGACATTGGACTCGCAAACCATTGTGAAAATCAACACAATGCAGGTTTCCAAACTGTCTGCGACCGACTTTGCACCCGGTATGTCGGGATTTTGAAACTACATTCATCACCCCCTGGCCACAGAAACCAATACATACATATGATAGTATGAAATCACACATGCACTGCACTGGAATGGCCACCGAGTTTTAACAGCCAGCGAAACATGTGTCATATCATGTCAGATTTATCATTGTCTGCCCTTTATTCCTCATAGAAGTATAGGATCTCAACCAACTGACACCCAGCCTTTCTATTGTTCACTATCTCCTGTAGCACCCTCCATGTTGTCCACATATTATCATCCGTGTCTAGTTTTCTTCCCCGTCTGTTTTAGATCTCCCTCTATTTCTTATACCTTGTGAATCCCAGACAAAGGCCCTCTCAGACTATCATCAGGTTTTATCATGAGAAGTTATTCAGTCCATAAACTAGTATGGAGTCTCTGAACATGTCTCTCTTCCATTCTAGATCTGTGATGTGCTCATAAATGTATTCCTGGGATAGTAATATAGTTTTTGTTTCTTAACTCATCATCATCATCTTCCACTTCTGCCATCAAGTGTCACGGGGAGGAGTAATTGGCGCTCCAGCTCCCGATGGGTGGCATTGGATAGTGTCATTCTGTGTGATTGTACAATGTCTTTGATGTTGTCAATCTATTTTCTTCTTGGGCGTCCTCTTGGTTCCGTCGCGGATGATCTTTGACATGGCCAAACCACTTGATCCTTTGTCTTTCAATAAATGTGGCACAAGATTTTGATCATACTGTCTGTCTGATAACATTTCTTACTCGGTCTCGGTTTCTTAACTACTCCACACAAATGTACATGTCAATTAAATAAGTCTCTTTACTTGTCATTCAAGTAAATTGATGACATTGTGTTAGGTCAGTATAATTGATGATAAACCAGCACAAGCAAAGCAGTAGTCAATGTTATGAAGGCTATCTTTATAACATGGTGCTGGAAGTCTTACGGGTCATGCGGGTTGGAAACAAAAATGCTCTTGCCACTGCTGATCATAATGAGAACAAATTAAACAGCACACACATCTACACCCATGCACACAGCACACCACAAACATACTATATACAGACAAACATACTACATCCACACAACAGCACATACCACAACCACAGACACATACACACACCACATTCACATATATAGCACAAATCACAACCACATGCACACACTACCCCCACACATATTGTACACACCACAACCACAGACATGCATACACTGCATTCACACATAGAACTGTGGCGAAGTGGTCAAGCCGTTTGACTTGTGCTCCGAAGGTTGTGGGTTCGATTCCGGGCCGCACCCTTCGGTTTACGAGTTAAATATTTCGGAGACTCCTGTGGGTCGTCGCTAAAAGCTACGGAGTTCATGCTTTCTGCGCCGCTTTCCGTGCTGCGGAAAGAGACCGAGCCATATTGGATAAAACCCGGTGCAATGAAGTCGACCCTGTCGACTTTTAAGCGACTTTATAGAGCACACACCACAAGTGGAGACATACAAACTACACCCACACACATAGCACATACACTCAACACACCCAGCATGTCAGGCACACATGCATAAACACACAGCACACCCATATACACAGCACATACCACGTACACACAGCACAACCACCACACACAGTATGTCAGTCACAAACTCGCAAACATGCACACAACACCCACACACAGCACACTCAAACACCACACTACCCCAAAATACCAACATCACACACACATAACAAATGAACACTCACTCAGCACATGTTCACACACCATCACAAAAACGAGGCCACTTACTGTTCTTTAGTGGAATGAACCAGCAAGGACACCAACGTGGACAAGCCAGGGTAGAGGCAATTGTTGGCCAGCAGAGCAAAGCTGAACTCATCTTCACACATCACATGCTCTGATCACGGAAGCAAACAACAATACAGTTAATCAAAAGATCATCCTCATTGCACATCGAACCATTTAGCCCATAAGTGCTCGAATCCCCTACTCAGTAAAACCCAATGTGGACAAGCCAGGGTAGAGGCAATTGTTGGCCAGCAGAGCAAAGCTGAACTCATCTTCACACATCACATGCTCTGATCACGGAAGCAAACAACAATACAGTTAATCAAAAGATCATCCTCATTGCACATCGAACCATTTAGCCCATAAGTGCTCGAATCCCCTACTCAGTAAAACCCAATGTGGACAAGCCAGGGTAGAGGCAATTGTTGGCCAGCAGAGCAAAGCTGAACTCATCTTCACACATCACATGCTCTGATCACGGAAGCAAACAACAATACAGTTAATCAAAAGATCATCCTCATTGCACATCGAACCATTTAGCCCATAAGTGCTCGAATTCCCTACTCAGTAAAACCCACTGCATGTAACCGCTCACGACACCGGTTCTGTGATAGTTTATTAATCTTATTTGGCTTCCTGCATAGTGTTCTTGTCTGGCCACATCTCTTTTAACTTGCTGTTCTTGCAGTCTGCCCATGGTTGTAGATTCACAATCATTACTCGGTTCTTGCAAACTTACTTATCATGGAGAATTCAATATATCAGCTTGGTCATGGTTCATCCACCATCAATAAACAACAATATGATAGTCTTCATTCCTGCTTCTCCAAAGCAACAATCAACCTTTCATCAAACAGCCTAGAAATTATCATCATCATCATCATCAAGTGTTACATCTCCTGGGGCTGGCAGTAAAGTTTCCTGGTGGTTTATTCAAGTGCTGTCTGTCTTGTGTTGCTGTATTTAATTCCATGTATGTCTGCAGTGATGGGTCGGTGTGTGCTTGTTTGATCAATGTTGAGACACACAGAGACAGACCGAAACAGACATAAGAGAGAGAGGGACGGACAGACAGAGACAGTGAAACAGAGACAGGCCAAGAAAAACGGTGATGGTGAAACAGAGACAGACAAATACAGAGATGGTGAAACAAAGACAGAAAGACAGAGACAGAAAAGACAGAGACAGACAGAAAGAGACACACAAGAGAGAGAGAGAGAAGGAGAGAGGGAGACAAAGAGAAGGACAGAACGATATGATGAAACAGAGAAAGACAGAGATGGTGAAACAGAGAAAGACAGAGACAGAGAGGGTCAAATAAGAACAGAAACACAAGAGAGAGAAAGAGAGAGATAGAAACAGAGAATGACAGAGACACTGAAAGACAAAGAGAGACAGAGATGGACAGACAGAGACACTTAGAGACAGAAGGAAACAGAGAGAGAGAAAAAACAGATATTGCATACTTAAGATGCAAGAAATGAGATAGACAGAGAGAGAGAGAGAGAGAGAGAGAGAGAGAGAGAGAGAGAGAGAGAGAGAGAGAGAGAGAGAGAGAGAGAGGCAGGCATGAGCACATACACAGAGAGAGAGAGAGAGAGAGAGAGAGAGAGAGAGAGAGAGAGAGAGAGAGAGAGAGAGAGAGAGAGAGAGAGAGACTGACAAAGATAGAGAGTGACAGACACAGGGAGAGACAGAATGACAGAGCTAACATAAAACACAACAGTCAAGTCTACCTGCATACTTGACATGCAACCTGTTGACAGCTTTGAACAAATAAACATATTGTTTACAGTTTGGTGCAAAGTCCTTTACAGCCCATGACCTCAAGACTGTGTGTCTATCCTGTAAGACAAACATAGACTGGTGTAAACGATATTGTAAGACAACAAACACAGTCACAGTACAACTGTATCTAGGCAGTATTTAGTGTGTCTATCCTGTAAGACACCAAACATAGACACACATAATCTATCCTGCAAAACAAACATAGACACACGTGTAATTTATCCTGTAAGACAACAAATGGAGAACAAATAATCTATCACATAAGACAACATAGAAACATATAATCCATCCTGTAAAACAAACATGGACACACCTGTAATATATCCTGTAAGACAACATGAACACACATAATCTGTTCTGTAAGACAACAAACATAGACACAAAGGTAAAATATCCAGTAAGACAACAAACATAGACACATGTAATCTATCCTGTGCGATAATTTAGGTGAGGTTATAAATGTGATACTGTATGTGAGATTATACATGTGATATTGTATGTGAGATTATACATGTGATATTGTATGTGAGATTATACATGTGATATTGTATGTGAGATTATACATGTGATATTGTATGTGAGATTATACATGTGATATTGTATGTGAGGTTATACATGTGATATTGTATGTGAGATTATACATGTGATATGTATGTGAGGTTATACATGTGATATTGTATGTGAGATTATACATGTGATATTGTATGTGAGATTATACATGTGATATTGTATGTGAGATTATACATGAGATATTGTATGGTAGGTTATACATGTGATATTGTATGTGAGGTTATACATGTGATATTGTATGTGAGGTTATACATGTGATATTGTATGTGAGGTTATACATGTGATATGTATGTCAGGTTATACATGTGATATTGTATGTGAGGTTATACATATTATATTGTATGTGAGGTTACACACGTAATATTGTATGTGATATTGTATGTGAGGTTATACATGTGATATTTTATGTGAGATTATACTTGTGATATTGTATGTGAGATTATACATGTGATATTGTATGTGAGGTTATACATGTGATATTGTATGTGAGGTTATACATGTGATACTGTTAGTTAGTTAGTTAGTTAGTCGTAGTTCCAACCTCATAGCAACGGGTTGTCCCCATTATGCTCCGTTCCTGTGCCAGTGAATATCACACAAAACGCTCCCCACTGCCCAATGTGAAAAGTGGAAAAGACAGGAGTCTCGACAAACAACAGCCCGCACAGATACACTGTGCATAATGCCGCCGCCAGAATGTCAACACAATAGTCCCCAATGAAACACCCAGTTCATCTCTGATGGAATCGGCAGTCATTTTCCTATCTGGATGTTTCCTAGATGTTCACCTACACAGTCCACGAAAATACAGTTCATTGTCGATGGCAGTGGCAGTCAACCAGAAGCCCAGCAGCCACGCATTTCTGCATAAGGCAAAAACCGGTCAACTCTGGGACACAGCCATCTACCATCGCTCCGAACATGCAGTCACGTTCCAATAAACCTCGGGCAGATTCAAAAGCATTTCACACGAAACTCACAGCTCACAGTGTCGCGCCACACACTCACTCAGTTACAGGGTGACGGAACCATACTGTATGTGGGGTTATACATATGTTATTGTATGTGAGGTTATACATGTGATATTGTATGTGAGGTTATACATATGTTATTGTATGTGATACTGTATGTGAGGTTATACATGTGATATTGTATGTGAGGTTATACATGTGATATTTTATGTGGGATTATACATGTGATATTGTATGTGAGGTTATACGTGTGATATTGTATGTGAGGTTATACATGTGATATTTTATGTGAGGTTATACATGTGATATTTTATGTGAGGTTATACATGTGATATTGTTGTATGTGAGGTTATACATGTGATATTGTATGTGAGGTTATACATGTGATATTTTATGTGAGATTATACTTGTGATATTTTATGTGAGATTATACTTGTGATATTGTATGTGAGGTTATACATGTGATATCTTATATGAGATTGTACATGTGATATTGCAAGTTAGCTTAAATATGTGATATTGCAAGTTAGTTTACATATGTGGTATTGTATGTAAGATTATGTGTGTGTTATTTTGTGTGCACAAGATGTCCGTGTGTGTTTTATTTCATTTTCCCGGCACACATTAACTCAAAACTCACTGCCAGAGCCTTGTTCTTTGTAGGTCGGGGTGGAAGGAAGAAACAGGCATAGGCTTGCTGGGCATGGCAGCGGCTGAGATCCATGTGCTTCAGTGCTGACCCCTTCATGTAGATGACATTCTCCGACCATCTGGGGTCAGTGGTGATCACTCGCTTGCTGCTGTCCAGCTCTTGGCAACACAGCATGATCACCGGCCGTTCCTGGTGGGAACATAAGTCTTTGTTAGGCTGTGTCAGACAGTAGGTTGGTAGGAATGTAGGTTAGTAGGCAGGTAGGTGGGTTGGTAGATAGGTTAGTAGGTAGGTGGGTTGGTAGGTAGGCAAGTAGGTAGGTTAGTAGGCAGGTATGTTAGCTGTTAGATAGATATGTAAGTAAATTGTAGGTTAGTAAATAGGTAGGTTAGTAAGTATTTAGGCAGGTTAGTAGGTAAGTAGCTTAGTATGTCGGTAAGTAGGTAGGTAGGTTAGTAAGTAAGTATATAGGTAGGTTAATAGGTAAGCTGGTAGTTTAGAAGGTAAGTAGGAAGAACAGTGGGTATTCAGGCAGAATAGTGGGTAGGTAAGCAGATTTTTGGGTGGGTAGATAGGCAGGAAGGCAGTTAGGCAGATCTTTCAGAAAAGATGGTTAGGCCCCATTCAACTGGCATTATGATGCCGTGTTATATTTGGAGCGGGTGCATTAGTGTAACTGCTAGGTATCTATGCTGAACGTGGTCAGACTAGGGTTTCTTCTTCTTCTTCTGCGTTCATCCGGAGTGTTTTTTCAGATGTAACTGTGTTGTGCCAATTTTATTTGCACTCTTAGGCCGGTACATCCAACTTCTGCGGGTGTTTGTTGACCAGGTTAGCCTTCCCAGGTAGTCTAGGGTTTAAGACCCAAGTTCATCATCCTCTAAGTGAGAGAAAGACTGGCTACCTACTTATTAACATCAACATCATCATCACAAAGTGCCATCTCTGCACTGTAGGTGATCTATAATGATTCTCCAAAACTTTATGTCCGATATCTTCATAGTTCGGTTCACTCATACAGACTTCCTCCAGTCCACTCTTCAAGTTTGTCCACCCCCAGTTACACCTGTCTTCCTCTTACACCTTTCCACTTCACTTTCTACTGGGAGTGGTGTTGTGCATTGGCTCGATGCTTACCTACAACCTGGTATTAAGGGTTCAAATCTGCATCAATATAGATTTTTAAAATCAACCTTGGTTTTCAGATCTGACAGAGCCTAAAAGAAACACCTGACAATATGTTGAGAAGCAAATGCGGCCATCACAACATGAACTACATCACCCACTGACAGCCAATTGGTCTATACACATATGGGTCTAGCATCATAGCTCATTAAACCATAAAGCGTGTAAAAGGGTCTTTTGTTTTACATCCTTCACCAGGTGTCAGCTGCACAACATGCATTGGGACAGCTTCTTTAGCACATAGAGCTCATATTTTTGGTGCAGTACACTAAGTGAGCAGTACGCGGAGATAATAATCAAATGCAGAATAGCTGACATCTTTAACTCTTGCTATCCCTGTCAGTTTGTATGCAACCTTGCCCTAGTTTTTAATATACGTCTACTTTTTCCAAACAGCTGCATCTTCTTCTTAAGGAATGACTTAGCCACATGGCATGGTCGAGACAAGAATATGGAGCTGATCCACGACTCTGGTGATCGTGTGAGATGGTGAAGCATGACCGTCCACCCACACTTATCAGTATGGCACATGCTGATGATGATCTTTTTCTTGTGTCATTTTCCATGGGTGTTTGTTGTTAGACGTTGTTGCACAACACCCAGGACTGAGATCTGTAAGGTTATATGTTTAGGTTATAAGATCAGGACATGAAGGAATGTTATCAACAGAACTGATCCCCTCCGTGGTAAAGTGGTCAAGCCGTCTGCATTGCACCCTGAAGGATTGTGGGTTCGATACTGGTCTACATCTTTCTGTTCACAAGTGCATTTTTCTCTGAGACTCCTGGGGGTCGTCGCTGGAGCTACAGAGGTCATGCTTTGTGCGACACTTTTGGCATACCATCCTGCAGAAATAGGCCGAGCCATATGGGATTAAACCCAGTGCAATTAAGTCAATTCTCTCGACTTTTAAGCGACTTTTTTTTGGGGGGGGGAGGGGGGGGAGGATCCCCAACACCCAGGAATACGATCTATGGGGGGACATGAACACCTAGGCCAGCCACTTTGCAAAGCACATGATGCTGCTAATATAATGATGATCAGAACTAAACATTTAGTGATTGTTACTAGTCACTGATCCATCCAAGAAAATGGAACCTAGTAGATTTGCAGTTTGCACAACACTCACCTCCAGCCTGGGGTAAATATAGAACTCATTGAGGAAGTCCATCATTGTGTCCATGGTCATAGAACTGGCACACACTATCACATGCTTCTTATTTGTGAACCATTTACTGTATTCCCCTCCTGCCTTCTCCCTCTCTCTGTAGATTGTGATCATTCCCTGAATCTGAAAATATACAAGAGTATCTGCTCACCTGTGTGATTTTACATATAGAAGTACAGGCATCATCATCATCATCGGGTTCCAAATGTTGTTGTTATGTAGCAGGGGGCGGAGTTGGGGTGAGCGCCCAATCTTGCATAAATACCCAAATAGCTCATGCATTCATCACCACTGCAGCAAAAGTCCAACTCCTGGCCTTCTCGTGGCAGACCTGTTATAACAGGAGAATGGGCGGCGGCGAGTCACTGGTGCCGAGAATATAACTAGAACGCTCTAGATGTGTATGCACGTACATGCATGCACAGACACATGTGTGCGTGCCTACACACCTAAACTCGAGTAAGACCACAGTCTGCTCTAGCAAAGGAAAGGTGCTGAAGACGGAGGCAACCAGCCAGGAGGAGCACCACAGAAATTAGGATGTAACGCAATCATGACATGAAATATATTGACTACTGCTAATTGTTATAGTGCTCGCCCATCTTTGGATCCCCAGGCAGGTGCAGTGCTGGCCCCTATGCCTCAAAAGGGCTCAACCACAACTACTGGAGGTCCTTCTCAAATGTCCTGTCGAGCCAGGGGACATGAGAATAGAGCCTCTGGCCATACCAAACAAAGACTAAAATTAATGCACTGGAATGCGGAGGCAACAAAAAAATAGAACTAGAAAACATCTTGGACCAAGAAAAAGTAAGCATATATTGCTTGCAAGAAACTCACCTCAACGAAAATATAGCCTTCAAAATCACAGGCTACCAGTGTTACCGATCTGACCGAAAGGACAGGCGAAAGAGTGGGATACTGACCCTTGTAAAAAATAACATCACTGCTTCCCAAATTGAAGTTTGCATGGAAGGGGCTGAGTATCAGACACTTAAACTTAAGACAGGCAATACAGACCTACATCTGATCAATTACTACTGTCCAAGTGACCGCCCACAGACACTGGACACACCACCATTAAATGAAAAAAAATGATTGTGTGTGGCGACTTCAACAGCCACCCGCAGAGCTGGGGCTATGATCACATGGACTAGAGAGAAGAGAGACTAGAAGACTGGCAGGATGAGAATAGATTCATCTTAATTAACAAGCCGTCCGACCCACATACTTTCTACTCGAGATCATGGCACACTACAACTACACCTGACCTGGCTTTTCATTCACCAGACCTGGAGTGGAACATTACACAAACCGTTTGGAAACAACTTGGTGGCAGTGGCCATCGGCTAGTCTTTCTAACTGTAGAAAATGAGCTTGTAAGTGAAAGCAGCACCCTCTCGAGGTGGAACTACAAGAAAGCAGACTGGGCAATGTACAAGCATCACACCAGCATACTGGTTAGAAACCTGAACACTGAGAAAGACATAAATAAAGTATTTGAAGATTTTGGGAAATGCATACTTCAGGCAGCACGAGAAACAGTACCAAGAGGAGCCTGTAAACATTATAAACCCTACTTGAGTAGTGAACTGGAACAGTTGCATAATGATGTGGAAGTTTGTAGAAAGCAAACCCAGCCAAGAGCACCACAATAAATACCAGCATGCAAAAGCCAAATTTCAAAGGGCCAACCTGCAGGCTAGACGGAAAAGCTGGCAGGAGAAAATAGAGTCACTGAACTTTGAAAGAGACATAAGGAAGTTGTTGAAGCTAGTAAAACAACTTAACAATGAGGGCACAGGGAGAAACTCAAAAATTGCACTACTTAAAGATGGAAACATCTTAACATGAAAGCAAGCAGCTGACCATTTTGCGGACTCATTCGCACAAGATAATATCAAAATTAGTCCAGAGAAACAACAAGAGATTCGAGAGAAATGCCAACATAGAGGACAGAATGAAACAGAACATGAGGTTGTGGAGGCCCCTATCTCAATCAGCGAACTGGAGCTAGCCATATCAAAACTGAAAATGAGAAAGTCACCAGGAGCTGACGATATCTCCAATGAAATGATCAGGAACCTAGGATCAGAGGCCAAAGCAAAGCTGTTGCAGATCTTCAATAATAGCTGGACCTTAGGGAGTGTTCCACAAGCCTGGAGAGAAGCAATCATGATACCCCTCCTAAAATTAGGGAAAGATAGTTCCATTGCCTCCAGCTACAGATCAATTAGCCTCACCAGCTGTCTCTGCAAAACAATGGAGTGCATCATCAATCACAGAATGCAGTGGTACATTGATAGTGAAAACATCCTCGTGCCACAGCAGGCTGGCTTTAGGCAGTGCTACTCTATGGAAGATCAGACAGCCTACCTCTCTCAAGAAATTGAAGATGCATTCCAAGAAAAGAAGCTGGTGCTTGCTGCATGGATAGATCTGAAGAATGCCTTTGACAAAGTCTGGAAAGATGGTCTGATGAAGAAACTGAGAAACTATAACGTGAATGGAAGAATGTGGAAATGGGTGAAAGCATACTTGCACAACAGAAGAGCCTGAGTACAGAAAGATGGACTCAAGAGCAAGAAAGTACTACTGCATCACGATGTTGCCCCGGGGCAGTCTGGCCCCCCACACATTTTCTAATCTTCATCAATTATCTTGTCGCTAATCTTATTTGTATTTCATGTTGCATATCCCTTGCAGGACGTTGCAGTTAACACCAGCATTTTTCAGCTGCTGTTGATGTACTAGGCAAGTTTTTAGTTCAGTAGTTTGCCATTGCTTTCTGAATGACTGGCTCCCATACCAACACATTATAACACAACGCGACACAGTCTGCTGCACAAATAGGTCGCGGCTGCGTTTCGAACGCCCGGTAAGCGGCTCAGGAACTGCGTTCGCAAACCTTTGACCACGGAGGCCGGTCACATGGAATTAAAGCGGCAATATACGCTGATGACCTGGTTCTATGGAGCACAAATGAACATGCATCAGTGGCCACCAGATCGCTACAAAGAGCTGTAGATGCATTTGTTGCATGGGCAAATAGATGGTGTGTCAGCATAAACACTGACAAGTGCAGCACCACTCTATTTACCCTCTCTCCAAAACAAAAGGCAGGGATTATCCAGATAAATGGAATACACCTTAGAGAAGACAAAGAACCAACTTACCTTAGAGTAACATTTGATGGCAGGCTGACATGGAGAAAGCACATCAATAAAGCAGTAGCAAAAGCCAGAAGGAAAATAGCCATCCTGAGAAAACTAAGTGCAACCACATGGGGAGCCACTGGGAAAATATTTAGCAAAGTTTATCAACAGAGCATATGACCACACCTAGATTACGGGTCAACTGTGCTGTGTTCAGCATAAAAAACCACACTACAAGAGCTGGACAAGGTGCAAAATCAAGCACTTAGAGCAGTGTTTCCCAACGTGGGGCCCATGCCCCACAGGGGGGCAATTTGATTGTTAAGGGGGGCAATTCGAAAATGGAAGAAATCGGCTGGATATAACAAAACGGGGAGACTTGAGACTGAAGTTAACTAAATTGGAACCTGACATAAAATCTCTTTGCAGCAAGCATCAAGCGCAAGGATCTCACTAAATTTAAATAATTACTAATAGTTAAAATAATATAGAAAAAATCTTTCATTAAAATTATTTTGTACTTGAATTTCAGTTCTCCATTATATGTTTTGAAAATTTACTTACTGTGTTTGCTCAATAATTTCCTAGTGATTTCTTCCTAAAACCTGTCGGTCCTTTGGCTAGGATTGGGTACATTTGCTGCTCTCCCCCCAGAAGTGTGCCTGGTCTGGTCGGGGGCCGGGATGATCAAATAAAAACCCATCACATATCTTCACCTTAGATGTGAGCCTGGTGAACCACTGTGGGCAATAGCTCACAGTGAGACTAAGGGTCCACACAAACAAAGGGGGAGGCAGGGGAACCAGCTTGTCTGGGGTAACCGCCAAACCAAACCAAAAAAAAAAAAATTCACCCGACACACAGGGACGCGGGACCTGGGGGGGGGGGGGGGGGGGGGGGGGGGCTCGGGGCTCTGGCCCCTCTGGGAACCGTGAGCCCTTCTATAAATAAAATTCAAGTTTCTTTAGTGAACATTTCAATTTTTGAATATTAAAAATGATGCATATGTTGGGGGGGGGGGGGCATAAGAATTTTAGAAAGGCTTAGGTGGGGCATAGCACAAAAAAGGTTGGGAAACACTGACTTAGAGTCACCACAGGAGGGATAAGATCAACTCCTATAGTGGAGTTGGAGAAGATGGGGAGGACAAAAGCACAGAGAGAGTGCAGAGATATGAAAACACTAATACAAGCAGAAAAGTTCCTCAGCTTGCCAGGCCACCCTATGAAGAACAGATTTGAAAACTTAGCTATGGGGCGGTTGAAAAGAAGCAATTTTATCCACCAGGCCAAAAGACTCTGCAGAGAAACCACCGATCTGCCCACAGTTGGTATCCCCATGAAAACTATTCCAGAGCGAACTTCATGGAAAGATGAACATAGACTATCACTACAAATCTAGAAAAAAGTGAGAGGAATATTTGACAAGGAAGAACAGAACAGTGTACAGTGCAGAACAGCCACTCTCAACTTCCTTGATGAAGAATACCCACAGGACCTCTGTATCTGAGTCTACACAGATGGGTCAGCACAAAATGCTGTTCGAAATTGAGGAGCGGGAGTGTACATAGAATACCCAAATAATACTAGGGACACGGCCAGAATACCAACAGGAAAGTACTGCCATATCTATGATGCTGAAGTTGAGGCAATCAAAATAGCAACAGAGAAATTACTAAATACCAGCCATGGTACACAACCTGTAGTGCTATTGACAGATGCAAAATCAGTACTCGAGGCGCTCCTGTCTGGGAAATTTCCAGTACTAAGGACACTACTTTCTGAACTTAGCAGTCAGCATAAGGTCACCATACAGTGGATACCATCCCACTGTGGAATATCCGTGCCAACGAGCACTTGCCGACGTAACTAGGGTATTGGCTGCTGCTGCTGCGTTGACACGCTTTATGGAATGTACGCTGACACACAGAGAACACAACTCATTGCCTCAGAGTTATAGAATGGCATCATGTATTGTTTCTATATGACACACCCACTGGTCGCTGCAATGTTCCATCTACACACACAATATTCGGTTGCACACTTATGGTAGTACGGCCTGCTATCCAGGCTATCTAATCATCTACAATGGTATACACACAACTCCTCTAAACCCTACTTACATCAGTCCCGTTAAACATGGCCGCAGGCGCTTACATTCACAGGCCGGCAACCTCTGCCCATGACACCACTTGACTCCATGCTGTAGAGTGAATATGTTCGCTCGCCTGGTCGCGGTAGTGCTTTCTCAGCCATGGGTACATGCTTAAGATATCTAGTGTACACTCAGTTGCTTGCCGTCGATGTCTCTCGATGTTTCATTACGACAGTCGAGATTCAGTTCTCGGCCCCCTGCCTGGTCATACGATGTGTACCTAATGGTCGCCAGCTCTCCGACTGCCGTCTTTGTTTCCCCCTTTCTCGCCCTTTCCTCTCACGTGGCCTAATCCTCGCAATTCTATTGGCCCTTCCGAATAACCGCTTCCCGGTGTATTTCTTTCCTCTGACCCTCCATGACAATTTATCCTACCGTTGTTCTACAGTAATCTACTCAACCAGACTTTACTTAACCAGACTCATGGCAATCCGGAAATGACAGAGCTGATCGAATGGATAAGGAAGGAGCAAAATATGAACAGCCTGATGTGCCCTTTACATACCAACAAAAGAAAAGAATGATCAAATCAGTCAGAAAGCCACCAAAACCTGCTCAAGTCTACCACATTATGGACAGACCAGAACAAGTCATTATTCTGCGCCTCAGAACAGGACACAATAGATTATGCAACCACACATATACAACATTCAAGATTAGTGAATCAGCCATGTGCACATGTGGATTGGAGTAGCGGACAGCAGATCATATACTCCGAGACTGCCCAAAATACAACATATCTAGGCAAACCTTCTGGCCTAGAGAGACAAGAGTGGAAGGTAAGCTCCATGGACAGCTAAGTGAACTAAAACGGAGTTAAATTCATGCAAGAGACAACATTGCAGTTATAGACATATTTCAAGCGAACGAAAGAAGAAGAAGATCATCATCATCTTCATCTTCCACTTTTGTTGTCAAGCATCGTCGGGAGGAATAGTTGATGTTCCAGCATCCAATGGGTGGCACTGGATAGTATAATTCCATGTGACTGTACAATGTCATTGATGTCGTCAATCCATTTTCTTCTCGGAAAATCTTTTCTTGGGTGTAGCTCAGTGCTGTTAACTGATGGGTCTGTTATGTCCTGTTTTTTTGTGTACATGTGACTATTGATGTTATGTCCAGTTCTTTGTGTACATGTGACTATTAATGCTGCTGTTTCCATTTCTTTGCACAAATGTGACTATTGATGCAGCTGTTTCCATTTCTTTGTGTACGTGTGACTATTGATGCTTCTGTTTCCATTTCTTTGTGTACACGTGACTACTGATGCTGCTGTTTCCAATTCTTTGTGTACAAGTGACTATTGATGTTATGTCCAGTTCTTTGTGTACATGTGACTATTAATGCTGCTGTTTTCATTTCTTTGTGTACATGTGGCTACTGATTCTATGTCCAGCTCTTTGTGTACATGTGGCTACTGATACTGCTATGTCCAGTTCGTTGTGTACATGTGGCTACTGATTCTATGTCCAGCTCTTTGTGTACATGTGGCTACTGATTCTATGTCCATCTCTTTGTGTACATGTGGCTACTGATTCTATGTCCAGCTCTTTGTGTACATGTGGCTACTGATTCTATGTCCAGCTCTTTGTGTACATGTGGCTACTGATACTGCTATGTCCAGTTCGTTGTGTACATGTGGCTACTGATGCTATGTCCAGTTCTTTGTGTATATGTGAATATTGATGCTATGCCCAATTCTTTGTTTACATGTGACTATTTGGTCAATTATGTCATGTTCATGTACATGTGACTATTGAGACTGTTATGCCCTGTTTTTTTTGTGTTCATGTGATTTCTGAGTCTATGTCCTGTTCTTTGTGTACATGTGACTATTGAAACTGTAATGTCCTGTTCTTTGTGTACATGTGGCTACTCAACCCGCTACATCCTGTTCCTTATATACATGAGGCTATAGAAACTGTTACGGCCTGTTCTCACAACTTTTACACGTACGAAATATGACATCAAGAATCAATATAACTTAGGACATCCCAACATGTGCTCCATCACTTTCCTCAATAGCCAACCATGAGTTCCCATGCTAATGCTACCAGTAGCGGGCTAAATGAACGTCCACATGCATGTTCCTTTACACGTTGAGTGTCATATAGACCTCTGACGTCCTCTCTCATACACCCACTCCCTCCCCCCCCCCTCTCCCACCCTACACTCACTTACCCCCACAACCACTGAATCAACCTGTGAAGATGTTGGTTGGATCTCTTTTTGTACTGCTGAACTTTCCGCTCGGTCCCACAGAGCTTTTAACTATATCAGCCTTGTCATGATCTAGCTTGCTGTTCAACAGCAGCACCGGCAGCCTGTCTATCAGCCTGTTCATTTCCTCACACGCTCACATGTCCTGGGTAGAACATCCATGAGATGCTCTTGGCCTTCATTTTTCCACATGACGCAAGCCACCGTTACTTGTATGTGTTTGTTTACTCAGAAATATATGTGTGTGTATATATATATATTTTGGTGCTCGCTCGCTTTGAACTCAAGCATAATCCATACACACTACTTCTAGTAGTGCTGGACTGAATTTTGCATGTGGATTAGCTTTCCCTATTAACAGTGTCCCTCGACATCAGGTTAACCCACTCCGACTTCAGAGGTAGTTGTAATTTACGTCCCCAAGTCAAGGACGATAAGTCAACATTATAGTCCAACTGTCTGGTGTAGGGGTTGAACCCCATACCTCTGCATCAGCACACCAGATGTTTGAGAACATGCATTCTTATCCACCGGCAATGCTGACCTACAGAAATATAAATACAACCACAGATCATTATGACGCATACCTGGCTCGGAAGGGTGGCAAACGCCAGGCACATCATGATGATCATAAAGAGGCGGCTCAGCCACATGTCAGGAGTGATGTCCCCGAAACCCACGGTGGAGAAAGTGACGATCACGAAATAAAAGGAGTCGAACAGGGAGATCTGTTTGTCTGCGCTGGCTCTCTGGATGTGATGTATGCTGCACATGCTGAAGATTGACACATAAAAGATGTACACTTGTCAGCATTTAAAGGATCTCAGCTTTCTTCAACGAAACACCTGGCATACACACTATTAACTGATTTAACGCTGAAGGATAATACATAGTGTATTTGTAATGACTGTGCAGTGTTTGAAAATATTGCTGGTCCGTGTTTTGTATTTACCTATTATGTTGCATGAATTTTACAGAGGGTGAATACAAAACTTGAACCGGCAATATTTTCAAACACGGCACAATCATTAAAAATACAACCTATATATCGCCAAATGTGACCTCCTATTTGGTCAGAAGGACGATATATCGCCAAACTAGGGTCACCGTGTTATTTGTTTTGTTTTGTGTATCTTCCACAATTTTAATACTCAGTGAACAGAAATATACATGACAATATTTGTTCATTTGATTGTGTGCCATGTTTGGTTCAGACCTACTTTTTGTTTGGCACTGGATCAGTTAAATTCTCAAACAAGAACACGACAGGTAACAAATTAACTTAAAACTCCTAGCAACAAAACACGACTCAGTTTACAACTTGGAATAGCTTATTTTCCTTTCTTCTTCTTCTTTTGCCCGTTCTCCTTCACTGGGACATAGACACTCAACCAACCCACTGCTAGACTTGTTCATGATTGGTTGGATTCAGCAGCTACATTTTCTCTATGGAATGGGGAAGCCGGCCGGCTCCCTGGCCGAGGAGTTAACAGCTTTCTCCGTTAACCCTGAATACTCTCGTGATTGACGTGAGCGCACGAGAATTAGAAGTGGTTTGGGTCGCGCCAGTAACTTTTGAGAGTATGGAGCCGGTCGCTCAGAAAGCCGTGGCGTGCTGATGAGCATAATCTAACCTAGGAATCAACATACAGCTGAAAGATGCTGGTGTTGACCGCAATATCCTGAAACAGGATGGAAACATGGGGAAAAAAAAATGGGGAAGCCAGCCCAACCCCTGTTTGATGCCTCCTATGACACATATGATAGGCTACAACTTGTTCCTATTCTTTACTTCCCTTACAGATTCAATGCCATACTAGGTCATCATGTTTATTTTGTTTCGTGTTATCTTCCACAATTTCAATACTCAGTGAATGGACACTTACTTGAACAATTACTTGTTCATTTTATGTGTGTACCATGTTTGGTCTAAACCTCCTTTTTTGGGGCATTGAATCAGTTAATTCTCAAACAAGAACATGACAGGTAACAAATTAACTTAAATCCCTGGCAACAAACCATGACTGGGGTTACAATTTGGAATAGCCTATTTTCCTTTCTTCTTCAATACTGCCTAAAATACGTCTGGAGACATAACAGTAGAAGATAAACTATATGGACCACTGGGTGAACTAAAAAAAGACAGTTAAATCTATACAAAAGACAACATAGCAGTTATAGACAAATTTCAAGAGAACGAAAGAAGAAGAAGAAAAACATATTACTATACTTTCCTTCTCTTAAGGCTAAAGGCAGCACATGTTCGGAACCCTCCTTATTGTCCTCTTACGGCAATCATTTAAGGCTACAGTATTAATATTTATTGCTTTCCCATTAGGATCCCATTAACAGATGACTTCCTCAGTTGCCTCTAATGCCATGCATGGTAGGTTACAGTCATACTATTCTTTGCTTCCCTTAAGGGTCCTGGTGACGCAAGGGTGGGTAGCACACATATTTTACCATACAAGAAGACAGCTGTACTGAATGCTAGAGACATAAATAATCCATCCATCCATCATGTGCCATGCCGATAAGCATGGGCGATCATGTTTTGCCATCTCACTCAATCACCAGAGTCGTGGATCAGATCTGTGTTCCTGTCTCGACTATGCCATAAGGCCAAACCATCCAGGTATTTACTTCTTGGTATTCCCCTTGGTCTTTTCCCTTTGATCTTGCCAGTTGTTACCAAGTTCTCCAAGTCATTTCTTCTCATAACATGCCCAAAACAGGTTCTATTCATAAATAACAATGAACATTATTTACTGGACAGCAGGAATTATGAGTTTCATAGGCTACCATTAAGTGAGTATCATACAGTGGCACCTGGCCATCTTGACAGACGATAGTTTGTTATACTGTGCTTCAGAAAGGCCTAATAATTTCAACCCATAGCGGTAAGACCATGGATGGAGTTATACCTCTCTATAGCACAAAGTCTGGGCTGAATTGTAGAGAACCATGTGTTGCCCATGCTGCATGATCTCTCTCTCTCTCCCTCTCTCTCTCGGCATCCTAATTTACTCCAGAGAAAAGGTAACATCAATACATCTGGAACAAGACAAGCTGCAGAAGCTGCCGGATCAGCAAAAACAATGCTCTAACTGTCCACCTGTCGGAGCTTCGATCCTAGACTAGTTGCCGACTAAGGCTTATGGTCTGGTCTGGTCTGCCATGACATTTAGTCTTAGTTTGCAATTCTTAGCACCAGGATCAGTCTTGTACCCTCCCAATTGAGTCTCTCCACCCGAAGCCATTGGCACAATGTAGGG
Organism: Cepaea hortensis; assembly: GCA_963921405.1. NCBI lineage: Eukaryota > Metazoa > Mollusca > Gastropoda > Stylommatophora > Helicidae > Cepaea > Cepaea hortensis. The sequence continues at coordinate 305,670,937 of OY992876.1, read as the reverse complement.
TGTCAATTTTGGTGAGCGCTGCCCAAAATTCTGTGCTAACAGAAAGCAGGTAGTACCTTCTACTGTCATGGCAGCTGTCATATCTCACAAGTCCTGACTTGAAATTGAAAAAAGACCTACTGCAATAAGCCTATGACAATAGAAAACTTGTTACAGATAGATAGTCCTAGAGAAATTCACATAGTAATTAAGCAATATATATCACAAAAACAAAAATTCCTATATATGGGATCAATATTGCAAAGTAAAATGATAATAATCTCGGTCACTTATTGGACAGCTGTAAATACTCGTTCACTGAAAGGAGTGAAGATGGTTATCACAAAATTTATATCATGTTTGTGTGAATGATGTGACTATATCTTCTCACAATATGAAATGGACAAAGTATCATCATCATGTTCCCTGTCACTTGATATAGGTATTCAAGCATCTCCACAGATCTCAGTACTTGCTACTATGGCTAAGATCCAATTAATTGGGTGGGATGAAGGAAGGAAAGAAGTAGGGAAGAAAGAGGGGAGACAGAAGAAATATGAAAGGTTTGAGAGAAGGAGGAAGGGAATGAGCAGGGAAGAAAGGAAAGAAGGGAAGGATGGACAGAAGTAAGGAAGAAGGCAGAGAGGAAGTAACAGGAGGTTGGGAAGGATGGAAGATAAGCACAGTAAGTAGGGTGGGGGCGAAGAGAGGAAGAAATGGAGAAGAAACAAAGGAAGGGTAGAAGGAAGGCAGGCAGATGGGGAAGGAAGGAAGGAAGGAAGAAAGGGAGTGAGGGAGGGAGGGAGGGAGGGAGGAAGAAAGGAAGGAAGGAATGGAGGAAATACTCACGTTGTAAAAGTGAGACATGCAATGTTCATCACCAGCAGCACCATCTTCTTGGTCAACCTCACGGACACAGTCTGGAATCTCTGGCTGGTCAGGTGAAGGTCATTCTGCCAAGAGACAAGAATCTCTCATGCCATATCTAACACTTTATGCTGAAAACACTGAGTTAATACTGCCCAAGATCTTTCTTTCACCTCTCCATGGGGACATCTTGGAAACACACACTAGCCATACTGACAAAGATCTCTTCACTTTTCCATGGGGCATCTTGGAAACACACTAACATAGATTCACTGTTCTATGGGGCATCTTGGAAACACAAACTGGCGCCAGTCTCTTCACTTCTCCATGGGGTATCATGGAAACACATTGACAGAGATCTCTTCACTTCTCCATGGGGCATCTTGGGAACACTGACAGAGATCTCTTCACTTCTCCGTGGGGCATACTGGAAACACACACTGACAGAGATCTCTTCACTTCTCCATGGGGCATCTTGGAAACACTGACAGAGATCTCTTCACTTCTCTGTGGGGCATACTGGAAACCCACACTGACAGAGATCTCTTCACTTCTCCATGGGGCATACTGGAAACCCACACTGACAGAGATCTCTTCACTTCTCCATGGGGCATCTTGGAAACACACACTAACCATACTAAATAAATTCCCTCTTCACCTCCAATAGGGCACCCTGGAAACACTGCTAGTCTGGCTAACAGTCTGGATCTCTGTCATGGCTGCCACAATAATGAAATCTGCTGGAGATTGAATACTTGGCAAGCTGCGATACTGCAAGAGATTTACAGTAATTTGTGATGATGGCAGATGGTTAGCATCCACCTCTTGCAAACCTTGTGTGAAGAGCACAAATGTATGCTGCGAATGAATGCCTTTTTGTCAACCAGGATCACTAGTTTCTAATTTCATCATTTACCATAATTCACTATACAGTACATCTGATTTGCAAAGGATCACTTTCACAGCACATAGACATCCCCCATAAGTGCTCATTTTCCTCTCACAGATCAACAACAAGAACCTCACATGGTGCATTAACTCTGTAGCACTGGCGGAGATAGAGGATGCAGTGGCTAGCATGCTTGCCTGCCGTGGCCGGTGTTCATGGGTTCGAATTTACATCGAGATAAATATTGTTTTAATTTATCTGGGCTCCCAATTCGACCCAGCCTGTGGGGATCCAAATGTCTATATGCCAGAATCACGCTTGCTACAAATAATCTTCTTGATTTTCTTGTATAAGTGGGGATCCAAATGTCTATATACCTGAATCACGCTTGCTACAAATAATCTTCTTGATTTTCTTGTATAAGTGGGGATCCAAACGTCTATATGCCAGAATCACACATGATACAAATAATCTTTTTCAGGTAGCTTTCTATCTGCCAACGATGGGGAGGTGGAGTTAAAAATGTGATTCTCAATCCCACATACCACATGTATTTCCAAGTCTTTTAATGAAAATTGTTAACAAACTTACATAGATGCGTTCCAAGGCCAATCTGGCCAGCCAGCAGTTTAGGAAGACAGGTACAAAGAAGTTCTGGAGACCTGGGTAGAGCTAAATACAGGACGGAAATAAGGGATAAATTCATCAAATGTCACACAACATGAACACAGATGTGCGAACGGTAATATTTTAATGTATGGGACATCATGGTAATTTTATTGAGCACTCTAGCATTTTAAATGAAATCCACTCTTTAAAGTGCCATTTTTGTGCACTGAATTATTTCAATACAGTGCACTGGATCTTATCAATAGGGTGCACTGGATTTTATCCTACGGAGAATGTAATATTTTACAGTATGTTACCAACATAGTCATTTTATTCAGCACTCTGCATTTAATAAAAATCACCATCATCAAACGCCTTGCCACTTGGCGTAGGCATCCATGTCTCTCTACAGATCTCAGTCTTTGGTGTTCTGGATCAACTCTGCTGATGATATTCCTCCATGCCACCGTCTTAATCCATCCAGCATCATTTCTCTTGGTCTGCCTCTGCCTCTCTTCCCCTTGATCTTTCTAGTTCTCACAATGTTTTCCAATACCTCTCTTCTCATCACATGACCAAAGCAAGCTGTTTGTCTCATTCTCATTGTTGAAAATAATGTTCTAGTTTTACTAGCCTCTTTTAGGCAATCATTAGTTACTCTGGCAGTTCAAAGAATTTGCAACATTTGTCTCAGGAACCTCATCTTTGTTGCTCCAAGTTCTTCCTAGTTTGTTCATTTACATTCCAAGATTCACTATCATACAGCAAAACAGGTTCTATATAAAAGAAATACAGTTTAAAGAATCATGGTAGTGCACTGGATCTTAAAACATAGTGCACCCCCTTGCCAACTTTTCTACCCATGCAAATCCATGAAAATTAGCATGTACCCATTTGTTTGCCTACAATCAAACCACACCACTTAGAATCTGGGCATGTGGTAGGTGGATAAGCCTTCAGTGTGATTTTCATTACACATAACCAAACGTTGCTGAGATTTTCAGAGGCATCTGCTATACATGCAAGTAAACCATAACTGTGTGAATTAAAAGACATCAAAGTCTCTTTAAAACTACTGTGATGATGGAAAAATATGGCAAGTTTTGTGTATTTTAGCTAAAAGGATTCAATTTAGGTAGCTTTAATATTTATCAAACCAGTTCTGTGTTATGCACCTGATGAGATACAGTGAAATATTCAAGGCAATGAATTGTGCAATAAATTATTTATGTCTTCATTATTAAAAATCAATAAGCTCTGGCTAGAGGACAGATGAAGAACATGAACGAAATAAATTGATTCTATCAAAGTGTTGCTGTACAAAGACAAACTCAATAAAGACTGGGTGACACATCTGGCTCAAGATCTCAAACATTCATTCTTCCTACACATAACAGCAAATGTCAATTCATTATCCATATGGGGATATAAGCAGTCAACGTAGCCAAGCTGATAAGACTGCTCGCTCTTAAACATCTGGTGTGCTCAAGGCAAGGTAGGGTGTTCAATCCCTACATTGGTGTTCAACTGGACTTAAAAGGTGACTTCTCATTCAGAAATCAATGGCAAAGTACTGGACATACAGTTGGCTAGAAATCCAACCTGGGGTTAATTGCAACCACCTGCAAAGGACATGCAACATTGTTTTTAATGGGGATATAACATGAAATAAAAATGAATGAAAAGATTCTGTGGGAAAAGCAACAAGCACAAGCACATGTACACGCCTTACAAGGACCGAGGGCCATGTGAATCGAAATCAGTGTGAAAATTAATGAAAATAATTTAATGATAGCTAAGAAAATTAATAATAAATACGGACAGAATAGATACGGTCGCTCACTCACTCTTAAACTACCGGTGTGCTGATGCTGAGGTAGTGGGGTCAACCGCTACACCAGTCAGCTGGACTAAAATGTTGACTTCTCGTCCTTGACTTGCGGACGTAAATTACAAGAGAAGGGAGAGAGGTAAAAAAGTAAAGTGGTCAGAAAATAATATATAATAATATTAAATCATGACATGCCAGTCTCCCTGACCAAGGTGTTAGCGACTTTTCCGTAATCCCGTTTATCCACGTGAGCATACGCAGCTGCGCGAGAATTGGTAGCGGTTCTCGTCACGCCCATTACTTACGGGATATGTGAGCCAGCCGCTCATAAAAGAAAGTAATGGCAAATTACTGAGCGTAATCTTGCCAAGAAATCAATAACAGCGGTAAAATGCTGGAGTTGACAGCGATGTCCTGTAATAGCATATGCGAAAAAAACCAAAACAATCATGACATCCACAACATTATTTATTCTCGTTGGATGGACACATCCTGTAGTGGTAATTCGGTGGCTCTCCATTCTCAGCCTGACTGAATTGTCCAAATAATTGGAGCTGTACTGTTCAGATAAAAAAAAGAATTCTGATGTTCCCAAAGATTGAAAACATACTTTTAATAATTATTACTTTGACATTCTTGTCTTCAAACAGTTTCTAGGACAAAGAACAGGCAATTCACCCACCGTGATTAACATGTTGAAACCACACAGGAGTTCTAGTATGAAAGTCAAACTCAAGACTTGCTCCATTCTGTGTCCCTGAGGATAAACCATGTAAATGTTGACGGCAAATGTGCAAAAGAAGATGACATCAAAAGATAGACAGGAAAACAAGATATTAGTTATGGTTTGGTTTATAAGATAAAGATTGGTTGGTTGGTTCACTGACTGGTTATCTGGTTGATTGGCCGACTGGTTGGTTCCTATGAACTGACCAATGATGTCTCTTCTTTAAATATTCATAATGGACATAGCTTTACAGTCCAATATGGCAGTGTGTTTGTTACTTGACTTATGCTGGGTTAATATAAAATTCTCATACCTATGGTTCTATTTCAATGGTTAAATGTGGCTACTGTTTATATTCATAGTTGTGGGTTCAAGTGGATGACAGACCTAGCTAATGATGACATCTTAAAGTCTAGTTGGTCAAGCTTTGAAGTGCTCTTGTTCCTGCAGCGAGACGCTGACATCATTTTGGGGTGACAGGTTCACATTACGGTATGGTAACTATAGATTTTCAATTTTTATGTTGTCTAGTGTGTCCTCTATAATCTCTACTTCTTTTGTCTACTTCTATGAGCACCAATCAACACTTGTGTCTATGTTTATGTGCTGACTGGTTAGTTGGTTTTCAAGCAGCTATGCTCCCACTTACCAGGAAATGTTTTGGAAAGTAAAGGCAGCCGGTGTGATACTAAATACATCACCACCAAGAGCCAGTTTGTTTAAATATATGTCTAGCACCATCTGCCTGGAAGCCATGGTAGTGTAACGGCTAGACATATACCGCAACACGATGGAAATATAGGAGAGGACGCTGATGATAATGAAGATAATAATGATGTTATGAGGTCAGCTTGGCTGAATGGATAAGAGTGCCCATTTTTTAAAACATCTAGTATGCTGATGCAGTGGTAGCAGGTTCAACCCCTACACCAGTTAGTTGGACTAAAATGTTGACTTATCATCTTTGACTTGAGGACCTAAATTACAAGTACCTCTGAAGTCAGAGTGGGTTCATCTGATGGCGTGGGACACTGGTAATATGGAAAGCTAATCCACATGTAAAATTCAGTCGAAGTGCACTAGAAGAAGTGGCACATCTATGGACTGCACTTGAGTTCAAAGTGAACAAATGTTTTTAAAAAATAACGATGATGATGATGATGATTGCTGAAGAGAGCGAAATTCATTACCGTGAGACTTACTTTGGTAGCAATGTACACCATCAGCAATGCTTTGACCAGTTCTATGAAGGCCAAGGAAAGCTCAGCAACCCACACAGGATAACTTCTCTGCACCCATACCAGCACATACCTGTGGCAGAAAGAGCACCTGGCTGGAAATCATACTAGAGGAATAGCTTACACAGTATCAAACAACAGGGTTGCCTTTTGCCAAGCTAGCACCTGTCGTCATGTTCAGAAAGCAATGGTAAACTATTGAGCATACACTCACCAAGAGATCTCATCTCATCTCATCTCATCGTGTTCCTCTTGTACCTTGCGGTGTCGAGGTGAAGTATAAACTTCGTGAGAGTGCCCGGTTATGGGCTTCATATATCGATATTCCCATGGACTCTGCTATTCCCTCAGTCCAACGTTTATGTGGTCGGCCTCTTCCTCTGTTTCCGCCAAGAGATCACAACAGCAAACAATGCTGGTGTTGACTGTGATGTCCTGTATGCAACTAACATCATCATGTGCTAAGCCAATAAAGATGGTGGTCATGGTTGGCTATTTCACTGGTCTCGGGTCAGGTCTGTATCCTTGTCCTGATTATGTCATATGACCATGTCATCAAGTATTTGTCTCTCTGCCTTCCCCTTGCCTTGCATTTTTCGCATTAACTCTGCCGGTTGTCTCTAGTGTTCTAGTTTATTTCTCCTCATAATGTGCCAAATATCTTGACAGCCTTCGTCTCATTTCTCAAATTAATATACAGTTTTAATTTCTTGTTTGTAGAACTGTCTCATTCGCTTTTCTAGAGCTAATTCTTGAATCGCCAGCTTTGTGGCAAAGGGATTATGTAAGCAATTCATAATCCCACACACTGCTTTCAAAACACAACAAATTGGAAGCAGACTACCTTGCATTGGTCTCCAGAAAACAATGGCAAACTACTGAGGGTAAACTTGCCCAGGAATCATAAACAGCCAAAAAATGCTGGAGCTGACTGCTACATACTGTAAAGGATATACAACTAACTGTGATTCTGGAATCTGAATACACACAAAATATATTAATACAGACTGGGTGAAAGGTTCATCTGTAGCTGTGTTATTTTTGTTTTGTCAAGTTTTCCTAGTCATGCTCTGTGTTTACTCGGATGAGAGAAAAACATGCACACCAAACATGACAGAGGAAGTCAATGGTTTAAACAGGTGTTAAAGGCAAGAGGCTAGACTTCATTGCATCGGGTTTTACTGCATATGGCTTGGTCTCTTTCTGCAGGCCAGCCTGTTGAAAGTGTCGCACATAGCACTAACTTCATTGCTTTAGCAACGACCCCCTGGAGTCTCTGAGAAAATTGCACTTGCAAACTGAACGATGTAGCCCAGAATCAAATTCACAACCTTTGGAATGTGAAGCAGGCAGTGTAACCACTCCACCACAGAGACTGCATGGTCAAATGTTTAAACGTGAAGATAAAATCAAAAGAAAGACGACTTTGGACTGTACCATTATGATCTCATCACATCTTGTGCCTTATCTGAGGCAGTGTGGTGTTAGACTCTCACATATTCTAGGACAGGATGTGAGGTTCGCTGGCCAATTCACTTCCACATCGCTGTTTATTTCAGGGGAATTTTTAACAAACATAATATAAACATTAGTATACTACAACAAATGAACAATGCTTCAATTATACTCATCTTCCCCAGGAACAACAAAAACAGATCTAAAGAAAAACATGAAATTAGAGCATTTAATAACATTATTAATAATACTAGGTAATTTGATCGTGCCTCCACCCAAACTTAAACCGGAAGTGATATACCGCGCCACCCCGCAATGATCCATTGTGTCTCCAAAGATGGCTGCTGTAAAGACCATTCATGCTTTTGATGTCATTCATTCATTCAAATATCATGTGAGAATAACAGATGCCATCCTAGATTCTGTGGGATAGGTCAGTCTATGCATAGCGACTGGTTGAAATTAACTTGGCTTTTAAATAAATACCTTTATTTGACACACGGAGAGTAATTTAACTTTCTAGAGCTTGTATAAATTAATCTGTATTTATTTTTAGATGGATTTTCGAATTCTGCACACATTTTTACATATATTTGGAGAGTTTTATCACCAACCGTCATCCACCCGTGGTATAAAAAAAATTACTTTGTGAATGGAAAGCCAAGATGGCAGCCGACGTGAATATCGATCGGACCAGCTTAAAATGTGCAATTTGAACTACTAAAGTTAAAGAAAATACAAGTTAGAAGATTATTAAAAATTTATTTGTATACTTGTACTATTTTATTTTATCATTTAACATGACGGAACATATTGATGAAGTCAGATTTCATATCCGTCAATGACATGTTCTACAATCACGGATGGACCAGAAGCTGAGAAAATGAGACACATTAAAGAGCCTCAAAAGTACGCGGAACATGAGAAAATCTGACACTCTTCCGAACGACGGTACCAAATTATATAGTGTAAAAAGCATCCCTTACAGGGCCTCATTAACTGATATAATAAAACATACGAACTACGAACTGAAATATGGAACTGAGAAAATGGAAGTAAGTAATAATATTTCACAGTTATATGTGGAAATTGTGGCACTAAGGTTGTAAACACTTTCGGAAAACATGTTCTAAACTCTTGTATCGGTATATCCACGGGGAAACAAATTATACCAGAACGAACATTGATGTGTTGCCGATCACTTCCGGTTCAGTTTGTCACGACTGCTAGACCTATCAATGGATACAATAAAGGTGTCTGGGCCCGGAGGGCCCTCACTGTCGTTGGTAGCACAAGATGTGGATATACACTCCAACGACAGTGAGGGCCCTTCGGGCCCAGAAACATTTATTGTATCCATCGATCGGTCTAGCAGTCTGCCACACACTCAAACGTCGATCAGTTTAGTGTCTAGCAGACGACGATACTCTCAAACGTAAGTGATTGACAACACATCACCCCAGAAATGACCTTATGAGGCCCTATATTAAGGGATGCATTTTACGCTAAAAAATTTGGGACCGTCGTTCGGAAGAGTGCAGAAAATCGTAATCTGTTTTACCTACACAAAAATGTGAATATCTCCACTTAGAATTGACATACAGGCATCATCGAGATTTTGTTTTTCAAGGCCTATCTGCCTGTGGTGATCTCATGAGTAAATACCCAATTTCAAAATCATGACTAGAATTAGAATACCTAATTAATAATTAATAATAATACAACAACAAATTCTTTGTTAAAAAGGAGGATATTGTGGCAGTCTAAAGTATCCGTAACAGGAAAGAAAGCAAAAAAGGAAGATATGAAGGAAGGGCGAATTAAACCAACGATTAATTCACCTTAACTGTAACGTAAATATCCCAAGTTACAACATTTCAATCACATATTAACACCAGTTGATCCAAATTCCAACTTGAAACCGCCATCTCTCACATATCTTCCATAACTCACCAGTTAACTTCCTGCTCTTCAAATATGAGAGCTCTCTCTGTTTCGCTAGAGTTCTCCAGGCTGGCACAGGGGACGCCGTTACTGGGGACAGATCAAACTTAAGAGTTAGATTTATTTCCCAACTGCTACCTGTGGTGAAAAATAAAGTGTCGAAGTGCTATATAGCGCAGATGACTGACTGACTGGCACCTTGCCGTCTTGACAGACGACAGTTTGTAAATTGGAGTTATACTTCTCCATAGCACAAAGCCTGGGCTGAATTTAGAGGTCATATGTCATGATATGTTGCCCATGCATCATGATCCCTCTCTCGGCCTGCCTAGTTTACTCCAGAGGAAAGGTACGGTACACCGATACATTTAAAACAAGACAGGCTGCAGAAGTTGCCGGATCAGCAAAGCAGTGCTCTAACTGTCCGCCTGTCGGAGCTTCCATTCTTGACCAATTGCCGACCAAGACTTAGGGCCTGGTCTGCCCTGCCATGACATTTAGCCTTTAGGTTGCATTTCCTCGCACTAGGGTAAGGCGCGTACCCTCCCAAGTTTACTCCTTCGCCTGAAGCCGTTGGCACAGTGTGGGGTGTATGGTTTGGTGAGCTCCGCCCAATATTCGGTGCTAACAGAAAGCAGGTAGTGCCGTCTACTGATATACGGTAGCTCAATCATATCTAAGACCTGACTAACATAGTACATATAGTCATATACTGCTGCATTTAATCGGCATGAGAATGGAGGTGGAAGCAGTAACATCAGCCTTCTGATGGATGGAGGAGACCGCTGAAACACACATTGTATTCATTACGAACTCACGGAGTATGTTTAGTAGGGTGGAGAAAGAAATGTTTCGCGTAGAATGGTTTGTCTCGCTTCGGTAGTTACAGATTGTGAGAATTGTATGCATTTTCTGCTCTGGTCTTGCGGGAGTGCGGGGGGGGGGGGGGGTGAACAGGCTGATAGGCTGGCAGGGAATGCACCTATCCTATCGGTGGTAGATTGCATATGGACAAGGGAGAGGTGGTCGTTTGCCTGTGGGACCAGGTGGAGAGAGCAGGGGGAGTAGACTGAGAACCCGTATGTGAAGAGAATGATATGGTGGGCGATCGGCAGGGATTCTGGACTAATCTCAAAACTGAGAGTGAAGACCAGGAGAACTTTCAATCAAACTGAATTTGGAACAGCAGTATGACCGTTCGCTGGCTGTTGAACGAGGGGGCGGAGCACGTGTGAGTATGTCCTGAGTGAAGCGCGTACGCGTAAGTGTGTGTCTGTCTAAATATAGGCATGTGTGTAGGCCTGTGTATAAACGTGAGTATCTAGTGCCTGTACGTCTGTCTGTCGGTGTGTTTGTAAGTTGGTCACCGTGGCAAAGTGGCCAAGCCAGCCGTGTCATGCTCCGATGGTTGTAGGTTCATGTCCGGACTCCGTCATTGATTTAACGAGTGCGATTTTCTCTGAGACTCGTCAGGGTCATCGCTGGGGCCACGGAGTTCGTGCTCTGTGCAACACTTTCGGTAGGCCGTGGAAAGAGACAGAGTCATGTGGGATCAAACCCGGTGCAAGTCGATCTTCTCGCCTTGAAAATACCTTTTGTATTACGAGGGGGCTTCACATGAAAACATCAAATGTTTTTTGTGTGGGTGTGTGTTAATATATTCTGGGTGGGGGGGGGGGAGTAAATAACAAATTTATCTTTTTTCGATGTAGTCACCACTGCGTGTGCCTCCAGCACCGATAAAGTGTTTGGATTCCTGTAGAAAAAAAAATATCTGGGGTCACTACGTGGTGTTCCTGACCAGGTTGTGAACAGTCTGTCACAGAAGTCACACCGTTTTGAAACTTCCTACTCAATTCATACACTTGCTAGACTGACAGGCATGCGTCACCATACTGGACCTTCATTCGCCGATACATTTCTATAGGTTTCACCCCTTTACTGATTTAATTTTTTTTTTAAAGGGGGGGGGGGGGGGGATAACAGAACGTTGAACCTCTTTGTGGCATGTCAAAAGTGGGGCGGCCATATTTACAATATTTGCCTGCACCGTGATGCTACTGCTCAACGCTCTTGACACCCTTAACAACAATATTGACAGGTTACAAGACAAAGGTGCGGTTGTTGTACTTTCTAATCATATTATTAAGATTTTCATCTGAAACCCTCTCGTATGTGCTTATGTGTTCTAACGTACAACTGTGCGTGTTATGAGTGTGTGTACGCTTGCGCACGCGCGCGTTTATTTGTGTGTGTGTGTGTGTGTGTGTGTGTGTGTGTGTGTGTGTGTGTGTGTGTGTATTTGCAACACGACTTTTTACAAAGTTGCGCAAGAATGAAAAGATGTAACAAAACAAAGTGGTGATATAATATAATGCCAATAACACATTTCCCGCCTCTAACGTCTCCTCCTTGCCGTCATTCCTATATACGTTGTCACTGCACCCCATCACCCGCGTATAAAACAGGCCATGACACGAGAACCCTCTAGGAAACGACCCGTTGAAAGGAACACGGGAGTTCTTGTTTCTAGACCACAACCACTAGCCAGAACAGAAAGACCTGAGGTATTATTTCATCCTTCCGTACCTTCGGCAGGTTATATTTCTTTGGTGATTAAAAAACTGGAACAGTTTGTATGGAACAAAGCTACGGCTTACGTGCATTTCTCGGATACGTGACAATGGGCAGGGGAACAAGTACTGAAATGTCACTTGGTGAAGAACAGCGTTCCCTAATACCACCCCACGACCTTCCAGAAAGAGGTTTGTGACATGAATATTTCCACAACCTTCTAAAAAAGAAAAAGAAAAAAATTAAGTCACGTGGCAGACCCCTGCTGTGTAGAAAGAGGACTGTGAAATGAATAAGCAGGAAATGAGAGCTAGAGAGAGAGAGAGAGAGAGAGAGAGAGAGAGAGAGAGAGAGAGAGAGAGAGAGAGAGAGAGAGAGAGAGAGAGAGAGAAATGAATAAACATGAAATGAAAGAAAGAAAGAAAGAAAGAAAGAAAGAAAGAAAGAAAGAAAGAAAGAAAGAAAAAGAAAGAAAGAAAGAAAGAAAGAAAGTTGGGCTGAAGTAGGTAACGACCGAAAGAATAAAAACAAGTAGATAGTCCAAAAGACAAGAAAAAAAGACAAAAGATTGAAAGACAAAAAGAAACAGACAGTCTGACAGACCAACAAACTGAGGTGACGAAAAAAAAAAAGAAAAAAAAAAGAGATAGATACAGAAAGACACGTGAGTTATATATATAAAATGCCAGAGTTGATAACAGCGAAAGAGTGCGAAAATATACATAAACAAACAACAGCAAGATATGTTCTGAATACAGCCTGGCATTACCAAAAGAAAAATCAAATAAAAGCACACAGAATGGAAACTATTCAGCCAGATTTTGCTTATTATTTACCAGACAGGACTGGGTAAGTTACTATCTTTAGAAAGGGACACAATAGGCACAACAGGCAAAGATCATCATCATCACTATCATCATGTGCCGTGCCGATAAGCGTGGGATGTCATGTTTCGCCATCTCACACGATCACCAGAGTCGAGGATCAGCTCTGTGTTCTTGTCCCGAAAATACCACGTGGCCAAGCCATCCAGGTATTTACTTCTCTGCCCCTCCCCCTTGTTTTTTCCCCTCAATCTTGCATGTTATCACCAATTTCTCCAATGTATTTCTTCTCATAACGTGTCCCGAAAAGTGTGACTGTCTACGTCTAATTTCTCTTATCAGTTTTCGGTTGCCATTTATTTCTTGTAGGACATGGTCATTTTTTTTTTTTTTTTTTTTTTTTTCATGATATTTTTTGCATTTTCCTCAGAAACGACATTTCCACTTCCATTAAATGTGTTTCAGCTTGCCTACTCATTGTCCACATTTCACTTCCATACAAAAGTACAGGTTCTATGTAGCACTTCAACATTCTTTTTCTCGTTGCAAATGACATCATTTTATTGGTCAGTATGTTTTTCATCTTGCAAACGGCTTCCTTCGTCTTGTATGCATTTGGTCGAAAAGGGGAGGGGGGGGGATTGGCCGTTACCCCAGGCAAGCTGGTTACCCTTTTTTGTGTGGACCCTTAGTCTCACTGTGAGCTATTGCCCACAGTGGTCCACCAGGCCCACATCTAAGGTGAAGCTATGTGATGAGTTTTTATTTGATCATCCCAGCCCCCGACCAGACCAGGTGCACTACTGGGGGGGGGGGGGCAGCAAATGCATCTGATCCTATCCAAAGAACCATCCCTGCCTCCGACCAGATTAAGTGTACTACTGAGAAACCAGCAAATACACTTTGATCTTAGCCAAAAGATAGGTTCTGCGTCACCGTGAACACGAGGACAGGTACCTCAAATTGGTTAATTATAAGGGAAAGAGACGAAGAAGAAAAAGACGAGGAGTAGGAAGAAGTAAGAGGAGCAGCAGCAGGGGAAAAAGAAGGAAGAGCAGCGGGAGAATGAAGAGTAAAAGAACCGTGTCCACAGGATGGAGATACTCACCATTCATACTGTCTGATGTCATCAAGATGGACTCGGATCACGTAGGAGGCGCAGATGAGAATCTTTAACGTGAAGTCAAAGATGGCCACAGCTAGTCCTGTAATTGAACAATGATCAGGATATTTCACTGTGTGGTTTTCTGTACATCCACAGACATACATACAGACAGACAGACAGACAGACAGACATACAGACAAGCAGGCAGGCAGGCAGGCAGACGGATGGATGGATAGGTGCATGCATGCATGCCTGCATGATGCATGGATGGATGGATCGATGGATGGATAAATAACAAATTACGTTTGCACAGTTCAAAAACAGAAAGGGTACGTTCTCTCTGTCTGTCCGTCCGTCTCTCTCTCTCTCTCTCTCTCTCTCTCTCTCTCTCTCTCTCTCTCTCTCTCTCTCTCTCTCTCATAGTCCATGTCATGTGTCGTTGGTGATCATGTCTGCCCACTGTCTTCTGTCTCGGGTACTGCCAATCATTTCTGTTACTGATGTACCTTCATGCCATGATGTCAAACTGTCCAGCATCAGCTCTCTCGTTTCTCCCGATCCCTCTCTTTGCCTTGCGTACCCCAGCTCTCCCCTTCTCGTAACATGTCCATAGAATGTGGACTGTCTTCTTCTGATGCGAGTAGCCAGTTCTCTTTGTGAGTTAACATCTTTCAAGGTACCTTCATCATTATTTATCCGTCCATGCCGTTTTGATCTTTCTTCTGTGATGTAACATATTCACAGCTTCCACGTAATTCCGAAAGGAATATTATCTATATGGAAACAGTATTACGTAATGGTGTCGGGTCTGTGTGACAATAGACGGTACAATCTGCTTTCTGTTAGCGCCGAATATTGGACGACGCTCACAAAATCCGACACCCACAGCTTCGGGCGGAAGAGCGCAATTAAGAGGGTACAAGCCTTATCCTGGTGCGAGGAAATGCGAGGAACATAAAGACTAAATGTCATGGCAGGTCAGCAACTGGTTTATGATCGAAGCTCCGATAGGCCTATTGTTATAGTGTTTCTTTGCTGATCCAGCAGCTTCTGCAACTTGTCTTGTTCCAGGCGTATTGGTATTACCTTTCATCATGAGTAAACTTGGCAGGCCGAGAGAGCGATCATGCTGCATGGGCAACACGTGGTCTTTACAATTCAGCCCAGGCTTTGTGCTATGGAGCGATATAACCCCATCCCTGGTCTGCGTTATTTGCTTTAGTTATTTTTCGTGTGCGACGTCAGATGGTGGAAATGAGATGACCATTGTTCTCATACATCCGTTGTGGACGAACATTTACAGCGCGATTTGGTCTGATCAGTCACATTCGCTACCGCCATGGGTTGTAGTTATTATGTTTTTGAAGTACAATGTAACAAACTATCGTCTGGTAAGACAGTCAGGTGCAAGTGGCACTATTTAAATACCGGCTGTGTGGCATAGGTGATAATGAAACTGCGCTTCACAATTCCCCGACACACCGAGTCGAGGATTCGAAATCAGACGCTTTGCGATTTGGAAGAAGATCGCTTTGTGTGGATTTCAATGGTATGAGGCGTCGGCCGCTCAAAAAGCCATGGCAAGCTACTTCTTCTGCCTTTTATCCCTAATGGAACATATGACTTTACCCAACCCATGCCAAGTCGTCTTATCTTTTGCTATCTCCGGCAGCTCCCTACAGGTTCTCTCAATATTATTCATCTTTGTCTGTAATTCTCTTCACCGTGTATTTTAAAGTCTCACGCTATGTCGTTCAGCTTGTTGGTTCCAGACAAGAGAGTGTCTTGTTATATTGACCCCAGGTTTACTCAGAATGTATCCTATACAGCACCTGCGTCTTTTCCTCACCTCTTGATTCGCTGGAATTTGTTTAGTTCTCTCCATGAGCTCCACATCAGTGATTCTATCATACCATTTTAGCTAACCATTCTCAGTAGCCGCGTAAAGCGCTGGCAAACTATTGAACTAAACTTGTCACCACCAGCCAACAAAGGCTGGAGTTGATTGCAACGTCTTGTAAAGTTAAGTTGAGTTGAGTGAAAAACTGACATAACATAACTCGGGACATTCCCATACGTGCTCAGTCACCATCAACAGCTATAGAAGAGTTTTAATATTAATAAAACCAGTAGCAGTCAGATTATGTGTCCATCTGGCCTTTCCTTAGATTCCTGAGTGTCGGCCAGATCATTTGGTCACTCCCTGCAGCAGTTTTTTCCTCCAGCCGTGATGTCTTGTAATCTATCTGTTCGTCCTGTGAAGGACATGCGGTTGACTTAATTATGAAAAACTTACGTGTAGACGTGTTACGTACGAAGAACCAGCGTACCCAACCTCTGAATGAGTACTTGTGTGTGAAGTATCTAACTGGCGTGGATCTGTCAACGAAATAAGTGCGACAAACTGACAATATTTTGCATAGGTAAGTAATGGAATACAGATTGGTAGCGCTATGGCTGGTCTCTGTGTGTGTGATTGTGTGTGTGTGTGTGGGGGGGGGGGGTGGAAGGAGACCTTATTTCTGGTTTCTTGTTAACTGGTTTCACGTGCAGACCTCAAAGGCTCCCCAATACCATCGCTCCACAGAGGACGAGCCCGGAAGGGTATTAAACCGCATGCACATAAACCTCCAATGCGTTGATGTTGGGGTAGTGAATTCAAGCCACACTCCAGTCAGTTGGATTTAAATGTTGATGTATCGTCCTTGAATTGATTGGAGACGTAAATTACAAGTACCTTAGAAGTCGGAGTGGGTGCGCCTGATGGCTGGGGGACATCGGTAACTCGACACGTAGAAAAGTTTAGCTGCAAAATTCAACACGTCGTGCACAAGGGTGTGAGTTGATTCAGGCCTTGTACTCCTTTGGGAGATGAAAGGCGGGAGAAGGGAAATAATTCTATCTTATCTGTGTTCCCCCTTGTTATACAGGGTGTATTTTAAATGAATGTGGGGTTTTTGAAAATATTGTCGTTCCAAGTTTTGTGTTTACCTTTTCTGTTACATGGGTTCACAGAGGGTGAATACAAAACTTGGAATGGCAATATTTTCAAACACCCCACAGTCATTAAAAATACACCCTATACAATGCCCGTGTGCTTACAAAACACTTAGTGAATTTACACTCAGAAAGCCATAAACAATACAGTATATTGCACTATTTCTTGCCTGGCATATTTCGCTGCATCTCGTCGGTACATACTGCTGAGTTATGTATCAAGTGAAGTGAATAAACGAATAATACTTTGCACGTAGTATTCCAGCCGAAGTGTTATTCACTAATTCACTACATATGATATGTAACTTGTTTTTACAGTTTCTTTGTGTGTGTGTGTGTGTGTGTGTGCGCGCGCTCGCGAGCGTGCGTGCGTGTGAGTGTGTGTGTGTGATATTACCATAGTACAGCTGTACTCAGCAGGTTAGATTGTTAGGTCATATTACACTATTACCACAGAGCAGTACGCCACAAGGATCTCTAACATTAAAACGCACCGGAAGAAGGCAAGAGATCGCCTTTACAAACGGCGGATTGTGGGTATCTCTGAAACCACATTGTATGAATCACACGGTGAAACTTGATTCACGTGTCTCTTATTAAATGTCGCTGACAGATACAGTAGAGACAATAAAAAAAAAATTTAGTTGCATGTCCTTCACAGAACGTAGCAGTCAACCCCAGCATTTTGGCTGTTCGTGATTCCTGGGCAAGTTTAACGTTCAGTAGTTTGCCATTGCTTTCTGAACGACCGATACCTATGCCTTTTTCGGTAAAACCAGCACCGCTGTATTTTGAACCCGGGTATACGGGATCACGTCCGATTTTAGAGATAGAGAACATAAAAAGAACTCAAAACAATGCTTTCCCGTAGTGAATTTGAATAACAAAGACACAAACAATAAAATGCACGATTTATTGCCTGGCATATTTCGCGGCCTCTCTTCGGGTAGATACTGCAGAAATCACACAACATAAACTAATTAGATAAATCCTTCAAGCTGAAATATACACATATTCACACAGTAATTTCAGTTGTCTACCATTGTAATTTTAAACTGACTATCAGGTGCACAAGATTGGCTTCTGTCGATTAATGGCGTTTGCTTCAGCGACCTTTAACACGCGGCCATTTTGTGTGTTAAACAACACGCGATAATAAGAATTGATAAATAAACCAGATATAGAGACAAGAACCAGAAGAAAAGAGTTTATAACCAATGCTTCTTCGGCATTTTAGCTATATTTTGATATCATTTCGCTAGGCGGGAAATTGCATTAAAAAATATACCTGGCTTCTAGCAGTGGCGTTTTAACAGCAGCGTCTTGTCCTTGGGGTGATGCATCGCTTCTGCAAAAGAGAAAGTGTCAGTACATAGATTATTATATTTTACCAGAGCTGTCCAGCGCGAGGTAGCGTGTGTATAGTGTTCCACATGTGTCGAAGTACGCTTCTTCCTGCAGCGAGGAGCTGTCGTCATTTGGAAGTGGTTGGTTCGAATTCCGATCGGTAGCTACAGAGGAAGTTGCAGACCACGTAAACGTTGGACGGAGGGAATAGCAGAGTCCATGGGAATATCGATACATGAAGCCCATAATCGGGCACTGTCACGATGTTTATACTTCACCTCGACACCACCGCAAGGTACAAGAGGAACATGATGAGATGAGATGAACTACAGCTTTCAGTTTTTATATTGTCTAGTGCAATGGTTCTCAACCGGTTGGGAATCCCCCCCCCCCCGGGGGAAATTTTAGGGTTTCGGGGGGGGGGGGGGAGAGAGAGATTATTTCAAAATCGCATTAATACAAGAACCGATTACTTGATCGTTTTTCCCTCCATACTTTACGGTTCTGTACTTTTCACCCTTCTGAAATTCGTTTTCCACAGTAAGTAGACCCGCACATCACGTTTTATGTAGACGTCTAGACTTGTTCTAGTATGTGTTATTCAATTTAGCTTCCATTTTTACGTATACTGTGTAAGGGCGGGGGGGGGGGGATTTATAGGGAGGAAATACGAAAGTGTGTGTGGGGGGGGGGGACATTCTTAACATATGGTGAAGGGGTACATGGGCCAAAAAAGGTTGAGAACGACTGGTCTAGTGCATCCTCTAATCCCTACTTTTTTCTTATATTTCTATGCTCGCCAAACAACACATGTGTATTTATGTATGAACTGTCTTAGTGACCTCAAATGGTTCCCCAGTTGATATTTATGTGTCATGAATATGTGTAGTTTATTAGCAATTGTGTAAGCCGTTCTGCGTGCTTCTAATCTATACAGCAATATTGATTGAACGATAGAGTTAAATATTTTAAGTTTGGTTAGGTACATGTCTTACAGCACGTCGCAATCAACCCCCACAACATTTTTATTGGCGGTTTATGATTTACTAAACAAGCTTACGTTCAGTAGTTTGCCATTACTTTCTGAACATCCGACGCTCATACCATTGTATGAATAACAAACAAAGCGGTCTGCTTCCAAATCCCCTGCAGTTGTGTTTGGAATGAGGGATGTTTTTTTCGTCACAGTACCGGTTAATGTTGCTATTCATATCTTTTGTTTTTCACAAAAGTCCTAGTGCTATGAAAACTGTTGCATGTTCGCTCCATATTTTAACATCTCTGTTTGTTCGCCCATCTTCATCTGCATTGCCATATAAACATGTCTATGATTCTACCACTTGAAGTGAGGTTTCACCAAGGAGAAGTCCTTGTTAAAAGACAAGAGTATCGACTTCATTACACCAGGTGTTATCCCATAAGGCTAGGTCTCGTTCTGCAAAGCGGAAAGCTAGATCTCGCTCGCACAAAGCACGAAATCAATAGCTTCAGCGACGACCCACTTGAGTCTCCGAGAAAATTGCACTCGTTGAATGAACGACGTAGGCCGGACTTGAACCTATAACCTTCGGAGTATGAGTCAGGCGATATAACCACTTCGTCACAGACTGCTTCGGCATATCGTGTCCATGATTTAATCTGATTATGTGAGTTTATTTCCCCTGAGTTGTAAGTCCTAATTATTGTGACTCACATTTAGCATGTTGAGCTTATATTGCATCTCAATTTGTGTGTGGAAGTCAGCATGACCGAATGGATGAAGCCCTCGTCCATAAACTTCATGTGCGCCGATGCCGAGTTAACGGGTTTAACCCCTACACCGTTCCATCCATCCATCATGTGCCATGCCGGTAAGCGTGGGCGGTCATGTTTTGCCATCTCACTCGATCACCAGAGTCGTGGATCAGCTCAGTGTTTTTGTCTCGAAGTCCACACAACATGATTTTCTTGGCATCTATAAAGAAGGTAGTTTGCCATTGCTTTCCTTCCCAGCAGTGACCATACTGGTCAGTGACCGTAGCCATTGTCTCCTAAAAAAAAGAGATCCTCTGCCTACTGTCGTGAACGTGGAGATCATAACCTACAACTATCTGTCGGCTGCTCTCCATCTTCATCCACCACCTGCACCCATGGCTTCACGTAACCCTGATCGGGGGGCTAAACGGGTACTCCACCTTGCCCAAGGGTGTCCCGTAGGCTGGCGGAGGGAAGGAGGCGCCTTACTTCTCCTTTGATAGGGGATATCCCTACTCTGCTACACCGTTCAGTTGGACTAATATGTTGACTTCTCATCCTTGACTTGGAGACGTAAATTACAAGCACCTCACAAGTCAGAGTGGGTTCGTCTGATGGCGAGGGACACTTGTAATAGAGAAAGCTAATCCACATGCAAAAATCAGTCCAATGCAGTAGAGGTGGTAGTAGCACGTGTATGGACTACGCTTGAGTTCAAAGCGAGCAGACAAAGAAGAAGAAAATGTGTGTATGTGGGGCAGGAGAGCATTACCGTCAGCAAGATCCACATCAACAAGTTGCTTTGTTGCTGCCATTGGGGATATTTGATTGTAACCCTGTGTGGAATAGACAGAGGGGGTCAGGGGTCAATGCCAACCCGACTTTTTAAGTGTCCATTGCAGGATGCAGCGATCAAGACCAGCTTGATTTTACACGGGAATTTACATGCAGTTGTTTAACACTGCTATCTAAACGAGAAGTCGACGTTTAAGTCCAACATAATGCCGATGTAGGATCTGAACGAGAAGTCGACGTTTAAGTCCAACATAATGCTGATGTAGGATCTGAACGAGAAGTCGACGTTCAAGTCCAACATAATGCCGATGTAGGATCTAAACGACCTCGCCATCACCGGTTCTGTGGCGAAGGTGTTACGAATTCAATTAGTAATCCCGCAGACCACGTTCGAAATACAGCTGTGGGTGGAAGCAGACCGCCTTCCGTTGTTTTCTATACAATTATATGGGTGCCGGTCGTTCACAAAGCAATGGCAAAATACTGAGCGTAAACTTGCCCAGGAATCACAAACAGCCGAAAAATGCTGGAGTTGACTGCCGCGTCCTGTAAAGGATATCAACTAACTTTAACCTCGCCATGAGAGGAGCGGGTGTTTAACAGCGGGCGCTATTAAATATTATCCTTTCAGGTACATTGACCACAAAGCAGAAATCAACCTGAAGCTGTTTTTAGTTTTTTACCACAGGTTTTCAAGTAAAAGAAAGACGCCCTATTTCTGTTTTTCTTTTGCTGTGCCCTGGCCCGTAGCTCCTATATTTAACTTGTGGCGCAATAATTTCTCAGTCTGTTATATTCTTTGTATTAAGAAGTGTATTCTATTATTTATTCATTACTTTATGTCACATTTTTTATTCGATTATTTTTATATTTTCATTTTGTATTTGGATAGGTTGATTTGAAGTTGTTTTTCAAGTTGTTGGTTGTATTTACGCTGATGCTGTTATTTTCTTTGAGCTGGTTTGCCTGTTGTGGTTTACCGCTTGAGTTTGTGATTGTCTGTTAACTGTTTTGTTTGTTATGAATTGAGTCAAGAACCCACATCACAGCACTCGGGACAATCCCATACGTGCTCCGTACTTATATTCAACAACCAGCGAAGAGTTCAAATAGTCACAGGCATCTTGCCGTCTTGACAGACGATAGTTTGTTACACTGTGCTTAAAAAAAAAATGACATAATAGCTACAACCCATGACTGTAGGAAACGTGACTAATCAGATCAATTCGCGCTGTAAATGTTAGCCCACAAAGGATGTATGTGAACTTTGGTCATTTCCACCATCACGCACCATCTTACGTCTCACACGCTCAGTGTGTGACCTATCTTAAATCATTTACTCCTTTATCTTTGTTCAGTTTCCGATATTTGCCCTCCATGCAATACGATTAGTTGCGACATGCTCCCAATGTGCATTATCAATGCCTGTATCAATCATTTCCCGCTTACACACATCTTTGAATCGTAGTAGAGGCCAACCCCTAGATCCTTTGCCCATCTGTAATTTACCAAACAAGATGTCTTTTGGTATTCTACCGTCATCCATCCTCCGAATGTGTCCTATCCAACTAAGTCTACGAAGACTGAGTGTGAAACAAACCGTCACACACCCCGATCTTGCCAATTCTTCAGTTTTTATGATTGTGTATTGCCACAAGATAATTTTAACATAGAAGTAAAGAACAAATTTGATTTATTGTCTGATCTAGAGATCCTATTTCAAGATGTAGATGATCAATGGGAAATGCTGAAGAATTCAATCAGTTGTGCAGCAGAAAAAACTATTCCAAAAGTAAAGAAAGTGGGCCGTAAGACATGGATGACTGAAGAAATTTTACAACTAATGGAAACAAGAAGACAGAACAAAAATAATCCTGCCAAATATGAAGAAATTCACAGAAAAGTCAGAACCTTATGTAAGGAGGCTAAAGAAACATGGCTTGAGAAAAATTGCAGAGAAATTGAAAAACAACACAACAGTAAAAATGCGAAACTAATGCACAAAAGAATTCAGGAGATTACTAATCAAAGAACACGTACATCAGCAGGCTGCCTAAAGACAAAAGATGGAAGAGTCGTAATAGAAAAAGATCAGATTTTACATGTATGGTCAGATTACGTGAAAAACCTTTATGACGATAACAGAGACGAACAATATATTGTTCAAAATAACAATGAAGGGCCAGCAATTTTGAAGACGGAGGTTCAGAATGCTCTTAATCATATGAAATCTGGCAAGACCCCCGGTCCAGACAGCGTCACAACAGAAATGATTAATGCTTTAGAAGAATATGGAATAGATAAAGTTACCAGTCTGCTTAATACAATATATGATACTGGAAATATACCTCATGAGTTATGTAATTCTGTATTTATTGCAATCCCAAAGAAATCAGGAGCCTTGGAATGTGATCAACATCGAACAATTAGTATAATGAGTCACATCACGAAGATTTTGCTAAGAATTATCATGCAAAGAGTTAGGAGGAAAATACAACCTGAAATAGGAGAAGAACAATGTGGGTTTGTAGTAGGCAAGGGTACAGTAAATGCTGTGTATATACTGAGAACCGTAATCGAACGTTCTATAGAAGTAAACAAAGATCTACACCTTTGCTTTATTGACTACACAAAGGCTTTTGATAAAGTGAGACATGTCAACATGATAAGGATGCTTGAAGATCTACAAATTGATGGGAAAGACCTTAGACTTGTAAAAAACATATATTGGAAACAACAAGCTGCCATAAGAGTTGATAATGAAGTAAGCCAATATCAGCCTATTAAGAGAGGTGTGAGACAGGGATGTGTAATGTCTCCAGATCTGTTTTCCCTGTACAGTGAAAATATTTTCAGAAATATTGAAAATATGGAAGGAATCAACATTGGGGGACGATGCATCAATAACATTAGATATGCAGATGATACAGTCTTGATTGCAGACAATGAACAGGACCTGCAAAATTTAGTAGATGCGGTTGTTGCACACAGTGAACAACAAGGGTTAGAATTAAATTGTAAAAAGACACAGATTATGGTCGTCACTAGGAAGAACGAAATACCACAGTGTAATATACAAGTAAATGGGAATATTCTTCAACAAGTGAATAGGTACAATTATCTCGGAACAGTAATAACATCTGATGGGAGATGCCTTGAAGAGATTAGAACAAGGATCGCCATGGCAAAAGTAGCCTTTAGCAAGATGAAAAACATACTGACCAATAAAAAGATGTCAATTGAAACGAGAAAAAGAGTGTTGAGATGCTACATAGAACCTGTACTTTTATATGGATGTGAAGCTTGGACAATGAGCAGCCAGGCTGAAAAACATCTGATGGCTGTAGAAATGTGGTTTCTGAGGAAAATGCAAAGAATACCATGGACAGCCAGAAAGACCAATGAACAAGTCCTTCAAGAAACAAATGAAGATCGTAAACTGATCAGAGACATTAGACGTAGACAGTCACAATTTTTTGGGCATGTTATGAGAAGAAATGATTTGGAGAACTTGGTGACAACTGGTAAGATCGAGGGGAACAGACCAAGGGGAAGACCTAGAAACAAGTATCTGGATGGCTTGGCCTTGTGGCATGGTCGAGACAGAAACACGGAACTGATCCACGACTCTGTTGATCGAGTGAGATGGCAGAACATGACCGCCCACGCTTACCGGCATGGCACATGATGGATGGATGGATTGCCACTTAATACATTACCAAGTATTTTTGACAGACGCAGCATATGAAACTTGTTTGAACATGTCTCTAGGTGTGAGTAAGTTGACAAGACTTCACTGCCATAGAGAAGAGTTCTGTACTATGATAGACCAGAACTTTTCTTTTGGCAGTAAGCTTCCTGTTCTCCAAGACTCTTATTGTTAACCTGTTCATTAAAACAATGTTTTCCCGTAGTGAATTTGAATAACGAAGACACAAACCATAGAATGTACGATTTACTGCCTGGCATATTTCGCTGCATCTCGTCAGGTATATACTACAGATGTCACACAACGTAGAGTAAAATAACTAGATAAATCGTTCAAGCTGAAATATACGCATGCTCGCACATTAATATCAATTGTTTACCATGGCAATTTTAAATTGACTACCATGTCTTTCTGTTTGCACAAAATTGGCCTATGTAGATGAATCATTAGGGCTTCTGCAAACTGTAACAAATGACTATTTTGTGTATGAAACAACAGGCGAAAACGCTGTCTCTATCAATGACATGGCCGGTTTCCAAGACATGACATGCAATGGACGACGCCGGAAGTTTATATTTATAGTGTGTCAGCCTTCCCATGATCCCATCGCCTGTGTGTAATATCTTGTCAACCCAGTTTGGTACGTGTTCAACAACCCTGCTGTGTAGCTGCCACTCTGTTCTGCCGATGTAGATATACTCGCACCTGCATGTGAATTGGTAAATGCAATTTGATGCGTTTACAGAGGGGTAGATTCTTTTACTGCTGGGGTGGGAATAGGTGTGGTTCTGTAGCTAATAACTAGAGTAGCAGCACAGAATGTTCGGTCGACTGCTGTAATGAGCCGGTCCTGTAGACGTTGCATTACGTCAGCCCCTCGAAAGGTTAGCTGGATAAAAACCTTGTGCTTAGGGACTGTAGTTACGTCTGATTTTGGTTTCGGTTGTTGGCAGTGGCGCTTTATAAATCCTGTGGAGTACCCATTCAGGTGTAAGACATTCTTCAGAGGCATTTCCTCTGTCGGTGTGTCCTGGGTGCATATCTTCCTAGCACGGTCAAACAGGGCACGTACTAAGCCTCGTTTGTACTGGACAGGTGCGAAGCTATGAAAATTTAAGTATTGGCCAGTTCATGTGTCTTTGAATTTGGCCGTCTGCTCTACGTCTCTTTAGGATATCCAGGAACGGCAACGGTTCGTTTTGTTCGAGTTCCATAAATAGAGAGATGTTTTCATGCGCCATGTTTATTATGGCCTGGAACGAAGTTGCTTGTAGCTCGTCTGTGGTGATAATATATCGTCCACATAACGACGGTAAAAGACCAGGTTGTTAATGTCTGAGAATCTCTTTTCTTCTAAATTTGCCATGAAGATGTCCACTAGAATAGGACCAAGAGGACTCCCCATAGCCACTCCGTCAATTTGGAGGTATGACTTATTCAGAAAATTGAATTTTATATTGGCAGTATATAGTAACAGTAGCCTCTCCAGAATAGATGTTGGTATACCTAATTTTAGTTGTCTCTAATGCGTTCACTTATTATTTTCACTGTCTCATCTAATGGAACGTTGGTGAACAGGGAGGCTATATCCATGGATGCCATGTGTTTATTATTTATGTCCATACTATCCAATAATCCCACCAGTTCGAATGTATCTCTAAGTATTTTTGGATCAAACGACTATCGTACTGGCTTTAAAATTTCAGCTAGCCATCTCACCATCCGGTGTTGTGCAGCGTTAACCATGGGCAGGGTCAGTCTTGGCGGGATTTTGGGCTTGTGAAGTTTGGGTAGACCGTACATTTGAGGAGTTTGGGAGCCACGTGGAGTGAGCATTTTTGCAGTGGCTTCACTGATAAGTCCCTCATTCACAAGTGACTGGGTCTCTTTTCTTATTTTCTCATTCATGTGTGCATCATACACAAAATAGTCGTTTGTTACAGTTTGCAGAAGCCCTAATGATTCATCTACATGGGCCAATTTTGTGCAAACAAAAAGACATGGTAGTCAATTTAAAATTATCATGGTAAACAATTGATAACAACCGGTAGCTAAGGGCTTGCGAACGCGGTTTGTGAGCCCGTATACTCGAGTTCGAAACATAGCGGTGCTGATTTTTTTCGAAAAAGGTATAGGTGTCCGTCGTTCAAACTACCGAACGTAAAATTTGCCCAGGAATCACGAACAAAGAAAATGCTGGGGTTGACTGCTACTTCCTGTGAAGGACATGCAACTTAGTTTTATTTTTTTTAATTTTAAACAATTGATATTACTGTGCGAACATGTGTATATTTCATCTTGAAAGATGTATCTAGTTATTTTACTCTACGTTGTGTGACATCTGTAGTATATACCTGACGAGATGCAGCGAAATATGCCAGGCAATAAATCGTACATTCTATGGTTTGTGTCTTCGTTATTCAAACCTGTTCATTGTTATTGCTGCCTTGCCAATCCTGATGTTGATGTCCTGATCTAGCGATAAATTACTGTTTACCTCTGATCCTAGATATGTACAATGGTCTACTATCTCCAGTTCGGCGTCGTCAATAAAGATTGATGGTACCACAAGCTCACATTGTGACATAATCTGTTTCTTCTTTTTGCTAATTGTTAAACCAAATTCATTACAAGCATTGGAGAACGCAGATAGCAAACGTTGTAATTCATCCTCAGAGAGGGGTCGTAATTTTCGCAACTATACATAGAAGTTAGATACCCCTTTGGTTGTTACTGTCACCCCCTTGTTCTTGTACAGTACTATGATGCTTGCATTTTTCAAATCCTGTGGGACTTGTTCTTCTCGCAAGTTTCTCTTTTAGCTGGTGAATCTGTAGAGTGAGTGTGTCTTTCCCACTTCTGATAACTTCTACTGGAATCCCATCCTTACCCAGAGCCTTGCCAGATGCAAATTCATTAACAGCACATTTGTCCAGATGGTCAAGAGTAGGCAGGGCCTCTATGGCATTTGAGTTATTATCCGCCAGTGACGGTGGCCATGGAAGTCGGAACCCGCTAAGGAGTGTGTAATAACTCACCTGCCGAATCAACCAGCCCTGAAAATGGATGGCACTTTTGCTTATGACCTAAACCAGGCCGTCTCGGCAATCGGTCACTCGTAAGGACAAGGCTGAGACGAGTAGGTGGGCCGTCGGGGTGAGCGTGGAAGCCTGGGGAGTGATCCTGGGTGGAGCCGCCCCGGGTGCAGATCTTGGTGGTAGTAGCAAATATTTAAACGAGAACTTTGAAGACTGAAGTGGAGAAGGGTTCCATGTGAACAGCAGTTGAACATGGGTCAGTCGGTCCTAAGAGATAGGAAAACTCCGTTCTGACCCCGGGGCACTCTGTATAAAACTTATCTGTCCGTTCAGAGTCTGCCCGCAGCCTATCGAAAGGGAATCGGGTTAATATTCCCGAACCTGGACACGCTCCCCCGATGTGCCTCCACCTTGCCGTGGTGGGGGAGCTTGCGTGTCCCATCGACCCCATGTGCTTGCCGATGGGTGAAAACTACATATCGGACGGCTCGTGGGATAGGGACCAGACTAAGAGAGACACAACCTGCTGCTCTGCAGGTAAGACTGAGGATAGCAGTCAAAATCAGGCAAACGATCCCTAAATCTCAGTCCGGGCATAACCTCTAAGGCTCCCATCCGAGGTGTATGGCTGAACGTCTCTAAGCCATAAACTCTCGGAAGTGAGGGCCTGGCCGACACAAACCTACATCAAAATTGTGATGATGTGCTGAGAACGCTACATGCTCGGTGCAGATTCGTTCGATGGCTCTTAGCTGGGGGATATGAGGTATCCCCGGATGAAAGGGCCTGACCGTTACTCGCCCACAGACGCACGGAGGTAAGGTGCTGAACCGGCAGCACATGTAGCCTACCTCGTGAGTGAGTACAAAAGGTGGGAAAACACCTCTGTCGCACGTCTCGCAGACGTCCGATAGTCTGTAACCACACTCATGGAGTGAGTGTAGTCAAAGGTAGAAAATTGTCTCGTTGACACGAAATGGAACGCCTGTCTTGCGAATCCATTACGTGGCAGCCCGAAGCGAAAGCTTGCTGTGTGGAAGCCGAAACAAGAGTCTCGAAACCCGAGGAAGGCTAACCTCATTAAAAAATGCCCGCCGGAAGCCGGAAGTGTCGTCCTACGGGTGGCAAACTAAAAATTGACACTACGCATTTACGTCCGAGTAAATGTCTCGTCCGAATGTCTCTCGTGCTAGGAACAGCTCTGACTACCTAGTTTCCGAATGCCGCTCTTGTTCGGAACAGCTCTGACTAGGTAGTTTTCCGAATGTCTGTCGTGCCTGGAACAGCTCTGACGGGCGCAACGACAAGCACATGTCCGAAAACTCGCTGAGTGGATGCCGTCGCAAACCTGTCTGGTTTGTGCGGGAATGGCCCGGGGCAGACATAATGACCAATATATTGAAGTGAGGATTTAAAGCAGCCATGAGCAGGACGTGACGATTCCCTCGGCTAGCCCAGAACCAGGGCGTTATGTGTCGGCCCTGCAACTATGGAAGCAACCTTGGATGGCGGAAAATGCTATGGACTGTCCCTGCCTTCCTTTGAGGGATGACCGTTGTCTTCGACCGTTCTAACTTGGCCAGCATGGATGTAGACGGCACCACAAAAGTGAGAGTCTCCCAGGAATGCTACCTGGTCAAAAAAGCACGCTAAAGTCGATGTGTTGGCCTACGGGTTTCGGCCCAAGGGCGCATAACAGACACACCGCAATCACATCTGAAAAAACACTCCGGATGAACGAAAAGAAGAAGAAGAAGATCCGCCAGTTTTGTCTCGCTTGAATAAAGCTTCATATGGTGCTCTACTCATCTATCCATCTACTGTTTCTTACTAATGATGATTTCTCCAGTCAAGGTTTTCAGTGGTACACGTCTTTTAATTACAGAACCGCAGGCCTTCTTTATCCCTTCATACATGCTTCTGATGTTTCCCTTATCACCTGCATTTTCAATGCACTCTCGTAACTTGGTCCATTAATCGTTTGCACACTGCCTGGCAGAAAGTTCTAATGGTAGCAGTTGATATGTGAGTATCTGTTCTTTTGATCTTTCCTCGGGGTTACTGAATGTCGGCCAGATCCTCTGTGATCTTTCCCCGGGGTTACTGAATGTCGGCCACATCCTCTGTGACCTTTGTTTACTCTCTGTCGCATCATTATCTCGAGGCAATGCTGGTAAACCTGATCACATTTTCCTTGGCGTTCACCCCAGTAACCCACCCAGAGGTGCAGACCCAGCCAAAGTGTCCGCCTGCTCATTTCCCAAAATTCCAGCATGACGGTAGAGAAGATATCCAACGCGCAACACAGACCAAACCTCTATAATTTCAGCGGCGACCCCCAGAAGTCTCCTAAAAGAATTGCATTCTTTAACCGAAGACAAGAGTTAGAAAACGAACCTGCGACCTTCGGAGCGTGAGACAGGCGGCTTGACCATTCCGCCACGCAGACCCCCTTGGAGCACTGTCATGACAGGCAAGCGCACTAACCTGTATACCATCGCGTGTCTGTTCCAGATTTATTTAAATGTTGCTGGACCTCTGCAGGGAGTTGCTAACAACCCTGGTTGATGTTCTCAGCAATTTTACGTTGCCCAAGAAGTTGGAAGCAATAGAGATGTGGTTTCTAAGACGAATGTTGCGAATTCCTTGGACTGCCAAAGTAACTAACGACGACTGCCTGAAAGAGGCTAACGAAACTAGAACAATAAGAAAGAGACAAAACAGCTTTCTTTGGTCATGTGATGAGAAGAGAGACATTGGAGGACATTGGAGAACATCGTGCCGGCTGGAAAGATCGTGGGGAAGAGAGACAGAGGCCGACCAAGAGAAAAGATGCTGGATGGATTGAGACGGTGGCATGGGGGAATATCAGCAGCAGAGTTGATCCAGAACACTAAAGACCGAGTTACGTGGAGAGACATGAATGTCTACGCCAGCTGGCATGGCACTTGATGATGATAAGTTTGCTATTGCTTTCTGGACGAGCAGTCAGCGTTTAATTTCATCTGATCGGTTTGTGGAAGTAAACCACTGCTTCGACGTCAGCGCACTTGAAGTCTAAACACGAGCATGTTGAACCTCTCGTCTACGCTGACCTCCTTCAAATGTATACCGGTTATAAAATATTAACCTGACACTACTGAAAATTTTGGTTCCGTGACGAAGGACTTATGGACGCAGTTTGTAATCCCGCATACCCGCATTCGAAACACAGTTGCGGACGATTTGGCAGCAGACCACCTTGTGTTTTTTTTTTTTTACGAAATGGTATGGTTGCCGGTTGTTCAGAAAGCAATGACAAACTACTGAAAGTAAACTTGTCAAGAGATCACAACAGAATAAAATGCTGGTGTTGACTGTGAACGTGACGTCCTGTCAAGGATATGCAATTAACTTTTAACCAGTTTGCTGTTGCTTTCTGAGCGAGCAGTCAACGGTTAATTCCAGCGGATCTCTTTGTGGAAGTAAACCACTACCTCGCCGGCAGCGCGCCTGAAGTTTAAGCACGAGCTCCTTGAACCTCTCGGCTATGCTGACCTCCTTCAGATTTATACCGATTACAAAATATGACCGAGGCACTGCTGGAAATGCAACCATGAACCTTGGTCAAATCTAAAATAAATAGATAAATAATGTGTCCCGAAGCAGTTTTCTGCTATGGCTTTGTGATGTCATAGCCACATTAGATTTTACAGACCTCAATGCACGTAGGAATAGATGGCTAATCCTTCATTTACTTTCGCCAGCGACGAGTCTCGTACTCGAACCCGTATCCGGCCGTGCTCATGATATTACCTGCGCAGTTGCTATCAACTTCGTTAGCGCACCCGCTTTGCTACACTTTGCTGACAGTAAACCATTGAACTTACTGTTGCGCGCTTGAAATTTTTCTATAACTGCAATGTTGTCTCTTGTCGGAATTTCACTGTTTTTAGTTCACTCAGTGGTCCATAGAGTTTATCTTCAACTGTTATTTCTCTAGACCAGACGATTTGCCTATACTGTATATGTCGTATTTGAGGTAATCTTGGAGTATGTGCTCTGCTGTCTGCGACAGTCCACATGTGTGCACATTGCTGATTCACCAATCTTGAATTTTGTATACATGTTTTTTTCGTAATCTATTGTATCCTGTTCTGACGCACAGAATAATGACTTGTTCTGGTCTGTCCATAAAATGGTAATCGTCTTGAGCTGGTGTTAGTGGCTTCTGACTGATTTTATAATTTTTTTTTTCTGCTGCTGGTATGTAACAGGTACATCGGGTCGTTCTTCTGTTGCTCCTTCCTTAGCTAATCGATCAGCTCTCTCGTTTCCGGGAACTCCACAGTGAAATGGTATCCACTGCATGGTGGGTGACCGTGCGCTGGCTGCCTAGTTCGCAAAGTAGTGTCCGCAGTACTGGCAATTTCTCAGACAGAAGCGCCTCAAGTACTGATTTTGCATTTGTTAATAACACCATACCGTGGTTTGTATTTAGTAATTTCCCTGTTGATTGAACTCACAAAAATTCATTGTTTGAAAATGAAATATTTCGCGCCCCGTTGAAGGGTTTATTGGAAGGGATTCTTCTTTGTTGCGGTGAATTAAAATTGAAGTACGGGTTTATTAAATAACACAACCCCTACATTTTTTTTTTTTTTGGGCCAAACATTTTACATCTGATTTTGCATAAATGAGGCCTGCTAAATCCAAATATCACATTTATTTATATTACAGACATTTGTGTATTTAATTAATATTATTACAGTATTTTCTAAATAAGGCTCTGAAAAAAAAATTATCGCTATCTAGTCCCTTACAAAATTTGGAATTCCAATGTTTCGAGAGAGCCCAAGAACCACAATGATGACTGTTATTTGTGTGTTATCAATATTACAAGAATTAATGGGGGGGGGGGGGGGAATCACACACACAAAATGGAAATATCTAGACTTAGATTCTGCTAGACGACCTGTTCCATGCGGAGATGACAAACCAATTCCAACTTTCAGTCAGATTTCAGATTCACTGCTAGAAGAAGAAACAGCAGTGGCGTGTTGAACAAGTGACGGTGATAAGTGATTTCGAAGATGATATTCTAGCTGCTCAACGCTTCGACCAGCGTGAACTGAATGATCTAATCCGAGATGTATGTCTCTCCAAGGAAAAAAAAATTGAAGTATATAGAACATAACTGGATGGTTTGTGTAGGTCTTAAAATAGTTAACTTCTTGCTTGGACAGGACTGGGGATTCACCGAATACCCATGTTATATATGTTTGTGGGATAGCAGGGACAAAGAAATATTGGCCGATAAGTGATGTATATAAAGTTGGAGAAGACAATATTGTCAACAAGCCTCTCATTGATCGAAAAAGAGTTCTACTGCCATTATTACATATAAAGCTTGGCTCGATGAAGCAATTTGTCAAGGCATTGAACAAAGACGGTACCTGTTTTAATTATTTTTGCAGAAAGTTTTCGGAAGTGAGCTTAGAAAAACTTAAAGCTGGAGTATATGATGGACCTGAAATTATAAAGTTAATAAACTATCCAAATTGTATTGATTCTATGAACATAACAGAGTTCACAGCCTGGTCATCATATGTTTTAGTTGTGCAAAATTTTCTGGGTAACTTTAAAGCAGACAATTAGTCTGAATTAGTTGAAAACATGCTGTCGAGTTTTTGTAAGCTGGGATGCAACATAAGCATAAAAGTGCACTATCTCCATAACCATTTGCATTTCTTTCCCGAGAATCTTGGCGACTTGAGTGAGGAGCAAGGTGAAAGATTTCACCGAGATATAAAAACAATGGAAGAGAGATACCAGAGACTTTGGGATGCGCGCATTCTTGCAGATTACTGTTGGACCCTTAAGCGTGACTGTCCGGGCATACCATATTCCAGGAAATCCTCGAAAAGAAGCTTGTTGTGTTGACTATAGATTTTAAACAATGCTAGTTATAAAGTTTTATTACATTTTTGGTGTTTTATATGAAGTCAAGTTGTAGGTTATGGTCTCCACCTTCACGACGGTAGGCAGAGGATCTCTATTTTGAGGAGACAATGGCTACGGTCACTGACCAGTATGGTCACTGCTAGGAAGGAAAGCAATGGCAAACTACCTTCTTTACAGATGCCAAGAAAATCATGTTGTGTGAAATCATCGATAATCAGAGAAACGGCGTAAATGGGTGCTCCATAGGAGCAGCCTCGCCCGGTAGGGATAGTCATGCGCACCAGGTGACTCCAGACCGTCAACAGGCTACTAGGTGCAACAGATTAATATCATTGAAAGTAGGAACTTGGAACGTTAGAACAATGAATGCAGATGAAAAATTAGAAAACATCAAAAAAGAAATGGGGAGAGAGAAGATTAACATATTAGGAGTATCGGAAACGAGATGGAAAGGAGCAGGGATAAGGACAGGAGAGGATTGTAAGATTATTTACTCTGGGGGAGAAGAACAGCAAAGAGGTGTAGCCATTATATTAGATAAGCAAACATCAAATTCTGTCAAAGGATATCATGCTGTGTCAGACAGAGTCCTATTAGTAAAATTAAACGGAAGACCTTTTAAAATAAATGTCATTCAAGTATATGCCCCAACAAGTGAAAGCAGTGAAGAAAGCATAGAAGAATTTTATAATGACGTGGAGTCTGCTTTGAAGAACTGCAAAAAATAAGAAATAAATATCATAATGGGTGATTTCAACGCAAAAATAGGACAGCAAGGCGATGGATGCAGTGTAGGCAACCATGGTTTGGGAGAGAGAAATGAAAGAGGATACAGACTTGTAGAATGGGCAAAAGAACAAGAAATGGTTGTAGGAAACACCTGGTTTAAACAGCATCCTAGAAGATTATGGACATGGAGGAGTCCAGACAGCAGGATTAAAAACCAGATAGATTACATCCTGATTAGCAAAAGGTTTCGAAATGCGTTAACAGTCGTAAAAACAGTTCCAAATGCAGACTGTTACAGTGATCACAGATTAATTACAGGCACATTGAGGGTAAAGTTAAAGAAAGTCAAGTATACAGCAGGAAACCCTAAATATGACTTGTGCAAATTGAAAACTGTCAAAGAAATACAAGATAATTTTAACATAGAAGTAAAGAACAAACTTGATATATTGTCTGATCTAGAGATCCTGTTTTAAGATGTAGATGATCAATGGGAAACGATGAAGAATTCAATCAGTTGCGCAGCAGAAAAAACTATTCCAAAAGTAAAGAAAGTGGGCCGTAAGTCATGGATGACTGAAGAAATTTTATAACTAATGGAAACAAGAAGACAGAACAAAAATAATCCTGCCAAATATGAAGAAATTCACAGAAAAGTGAGAACCTTATGTAAGGAGGCAAAAGAAACATGGCTTGAGAAAAATTGCAGAGAAATTGAAAAACAACACAACAGTAACAATGCGAAACTAATGCACAAAAGAATTCAGAAGCTTACTAATCAAAGAACACGTACATCAGCAGGCTGCCTAAAGACAAAAGATGGAAGAGTCATAATAGAAAAAGATCAGATATTACATGAATGGTCAGATTACGTGAAAAACCTGTATGACGATAACAGAGACGAACAGTATGATGTTCAAAATAATAATGAAGGACCAGCAATCTTGAAGATGGAGGTTCAGAATGCTCTTAACCATATGAAATCTGGCAAGACCCCCGGTTCAGACAGCGTCACAACAGAAATGATTAATACTTTAGAAGAATATGGAATAGATCAAGTTACCAGTCTGCTTAATACAATATATGATACTGGAAATATACCTCAGGAGTTATGTAATTCTGTATTTATTGCAATCCCAAAGAAATCAGGAGCCTTGGAATGTGATCAACATCGAACAATTAGTATAATGAGTCACATCACGAAGATTTTGCTAAGAATTATCATGCAAAGAGTTAGGAGGAAAATACAACCTGAAATAGGAGAAGAACAATGTGGGTTTGTGGAAGGCAAGGGTACAGTAAATGCTGTGTATATACTGAGAAACATAATCGAACGTTCTATAGAAGTAAACAAAGATCTACACCTTTGCTTTATTGACTACACAAAGGCTTTTGATAAAGTGAGACATGTCAACATGATAAGGATGCTTGAAGATCTACAAATTGATGGAAAAGATCTTAGACTTGTAAAAAACATATATTGGAAACAATTTCTCCTGTCTTTTCCACTTTTCACATTGGGCAGTGGGGAGCGTTTTGTGTGATATTCACTGGCACAGGAACGAAGCATAATGGGGACGACCCGTTGCTGTGAAGTTGGAACTGCGACTAACTAACTAACTAACTAATATATTGGAAACAACAAGCTGCCATAAGAGTTGATAATGAAGTAAGCCAATATCAGCCTATTAAAAGGGGTGTGAGACAGGGATGTGTAATGTCTCCAAATCTGTTTTCCCTGTACAGTGAAAGTATTTTCAGAAATATTGAAGATATGGAAGGAATCAACATTGGGGGACGATGCATCAATAACATTAGATATGCAGATGACACAGTCTTGATTGCAGACAATGAACAGGACCTGCAAAATTTAGTAGATGCGATTGTTACACACAGTGAACAACTAGGGTTAGAAATAAATTGTAAAAAGACACAGATTATGGTCGTCACTAGGAAGGACGAAATACCACAATGTAATATACAAGTAAATGGGAATATTCTTCAACAAGTGAGCAGGTACAATTATCTCGGAACAGTAATAACATCTGATGGGAGATGCCTTGAAGAGATTAGAACAAGAATCGCCATGGCAAAAGTAGCCTTTAGCAAGATGAAAAACATATTGATCAATAAAAAGATGTCAATTGAAACGAGAAAAAGAGTGTTGAGATGCTACATCGAACCTGTACTTTTGTATGGATGTGAAGCGTGGACAATGAGCAGTCAGGCTGAAAAACATCTGATGGCTGTAGAGATGTGGTTTCTGAGGAAAATGCAAAGAATACCATGGACAGCCAAAAAGACCAATGAACAAGTCCTTCAAGAAACAAATGAAGATCGTAAATTGATTAGAGAAATTAGACGTAGACAGTCAAAATTTTTTGGGCATGTTATGAGAAGAAATGGATTGGAGAATTTGGTGACAACTGATAAGATCGAGGGGAACAGACCAAGGGGAAGACCTAGAAGCAAGTACCTGGATGGCTTGGCCTTGTGGCATGGTCGAGACAGAAACACGGAGCTGATCCACGACTCTGGTGATCGAGTGAGATGGCAGAACATGATCGCCCACGCTTACCGGCATGGCACATGATGGATGGATGGATATGAAGTCAATAAATGCACAGTCCCGGGAAGGTTAACCCGGTCAACAAATGCCCGCAGAAGTCGGATGTGTCGGCCTAACGGCGCAAGAACGCAGCTCCGCTGTAAACAGGCACAACGCAATCACATCCGAGAAAAAAACTCCGGATGAACGCAGAAGAAGAAGAAGAAGAAATGCACAGTAATTACATATAATATGAATGCAGATTATAGTCAAAATGCCACTGATGGCTCCTAACTCTAGGCTTGTTCATAACAATTGCCTTACTAAGAAGGTCATACTTAGTTATCCCAATAATTAAAAAATTATGATTACAATTTTTTTTTAATTAGCAACACAAAATTACCCAAGAACAGCAATACATTTAAGGCACCAAAATGTATGTAGACCAGTTACCTCGGTACTTACCCTTGCTCGTTTTCTTCAGTTGGTAACACATTATAAGACCCAGTCTCCGACTGCTCATCGTGTGTATCCACTAAATCGGCTTCGTTAGTCTCATCATCATTCTCAAACATACCTTCAAAAGATTCTAGAGAAGCTGACCGTTCAAGAAACGAAACGTGTGGGCACGACATTTCTGAACACTCCAACTAAACACTCAATCACAAATCCGTTTTGTCAGGAATATAAAACACATTTATACATTACTACATTACTATTTCAGCTATCTCCGACAACTAGTGAGAAATGCGCAGTTTTTAAGTTTTCAAATATGTTAACTTCACTTTTGACCCGGCTCTGGCCAATTCCTATTTTCATCAATAAAAGGTGACCTTTTTTAGTAACCCAAAACGTTTCTTTTAATGACAACAACAAAACAAGGCAGAGGAAAGATAACAATAGGTGGTGGATTCCGATTTCCTGAAATACACCTTATTTAAACATAAACACCCGAAGCGTGAACTCGCGTCTTTTACAGGTGACATTCAAAATATTAACCATGACGATAAGTGAACACCACAGTGCTCTGGCCAATTTGGATTATTCTACTATTTCCGCAATGAGTGTATGAACTGTTACAAGATCGTGCAAGATGTGTTGTGGCCGTGGTTCTTTCTCTATTTCCTCCAGACGACCCAGACATTATTATACGGGACCTAAACGGGGCTCTGATGTCAAACTTCTGAAAAGACCGGAAATCTTAAGAAATTAGAATAGTAAAACGGAATGCGAAAAAACCTTCAGTAGGTCGTTGAGTTGTGTGAAATACTTAGTGAGACTTCTGATGTTCATGTACACAGCTGGCAATCACGCGTTTAGCTGTGGCTGTGTTTATATTTAGCTTGTCTACTAATCCTAATCTATTGTTTGGTGCTCACAGAAGCGAGAAGACGGAAGTAGAGACTATAGGACGCATTAGACAATATTAAAATTGAAAGCTATAGTTACCGACCGGGATTCGAACCTGTCATCTCCAAATGACAACGGATTTACGCTGCAGGAACAAGTGTACTTTGAAGCATGATCAACTAGACACCTTTAAAAAAAGGTGTCTTAATTAGCCAGCTCTATAAGGCTCTCTGACTTCTGGGGTACTTTTAATTTACCTCCTCGAGTCAAGGATGAGAAGTCAACAATTCCAGTCAGTCCAACTGATCGGCGCGGGGAACAACCCCATTACACCGCGGTCAGAAAAGAAAGACTACGTGCGTTAAACCTCTCAGCCGCTCTACTTATGTTTTTTAAAGACATAATGTGACGTCAGCATATCCAAGTTCAGTAGGAGTTAAAATATCTGGACTTTGACGACGCAGGATTACTACCAACAACATTAATGGGAACTGGGTTGAGTTAAGTCAAGAACCGACATCACGGTACTCGGGATTTTCCCATACGCCGTCCTCATCTACAACAACCAGCAAAGAGTCCCAATACTAATGATACCAGTAGCAGTCTGATTATGTGTCCGCATGACCTTTCCTCGAAGTTTTGAGTGTCGGACGTTGGTCACTCCCTGCAGCACGATTCTCCCCAAGCAATGATGATCTATTTGTTCATCTGCACGTTATACACGACGGGAATCAAACAAAAATTAATTAACTGATTCAGTGCCAAACAAAAATTAGGTTTCTAAATCTCCGTTCACTCTGCATTGAATTTCCGAAGATACCACGAAAAATAAAATAACACTATGACCCTAGTATAGCGATATATCGTCCTTCTGTCCAAATTGGAGGTCACATCTGGTGGTATATTATCGTTTAGCACTGTAACAGTTAATTCATTTCCAGAGATAAATGAAAAAGGAGGCCTTTAGGAGGCCTGGTGTTCCTTGCCAGTGAGAAGTCCTGATCGTTCGGGTCCACATCGATTGACGAACGTCAGTCGCGGCGATTGGGCAATCTTGAGCATAGCCTACGATGGGTAACGTTGTGGTATTCTGTTTTGATAATTTGGTGTGTCCGGCGTGTGTCGCGTGGTTACACACCCGCTTCACACGCCAGTAATCCGGGGCTTGTTTCCGGATCCGGTCAGGGATATGCATTACTGACGAGCTCAAACGAGAGCGAAACTCGAGTACAGTGCTTCCATATTGACGTGGATGGGCCTTAGGTTCATACCAGAGTACGGTCGGCGTTGCCAGTGGTGGGTTGTGCTCAATATATAAATGAAAAAGACAATATATACTTCAGTGCTATAAAACTAAAATCAACGACAACCGAACAAACAAAACAAATATGGCACCATATATATTTATATATAAAGAAACAGGGGTTAAAAGTTCAAGAACATCGACTTTATTGAACCTGATTGTATCCCATTGTGCTCGGTCACGTTCCACAAGGTGAAATGCCGACAGCGTCGCACAAAGCACGAACTCCGTAGCTCCAGAGACAACTCCCGGGAGTCTCCGAGAAAATTGCATTCGTTAACCGAATGACGTAGCCTTGAATCGACCTCACGGCCGTCGGAGCGCGAGGCAGGCGGCGTATTAACTTCACCACGGAGACTCCTTTATAAATAAAGAGAAATTACAGACAAGCAGAAATTATATACAGAAATTACAAACACGCATTCAAGGAATGCGGAACAGCAACAGGCCAAAAAAAAAAAAAATCACAGCTACAAAACCAGATTGACCGGCCGAAGAAACAAGTCAAGGCACAGCTAACGCCGACTCCGACCAGCAACAACGAACAACTACTGGCGGACATGAAAGAAATCCAGCACAGCATCCAACAAGAGATGGAGCGCATGGCCGAGATGAAGAAGGAAAACGAAGAAGTCTTAAAAGCCATCAAGACAGAGAGAGAACTGCTAAAAGCCGAAAGGGAACAATACCAAAAGAAAAAAGCAAAAGTCGAGCAAAAGGCCGCAGAGAAGCCGCAAGCAGAAGCCACGCAAAAGACCGCAGAAAAGCCGCAAGCTGGAGCTAAGCCAAAGACCAGTGAGAAACTCCAAGACGAACCCAGCAACCCATTTTCAATGACAAACAAGTTCAAGGGGAAACCAGTCTTCAACCATAGAGAGAGTGGACCGACGAAGAATCAAGTGATTGGTAGCTCAGATGAGACTGTTCTCTGGCCGACCACTAAACAAGGAAACAAAAGCAAGCAAACCAAAGGATGGGTCCTTATAAGGACTGCATCTTAGCAAAACAGACGAGCCAGAAGTCAACACTGAACAAAGAAACCGCCAGAGGAGATGGGCACAAAGGATAACTCGCTGGCCAATCCCCCAGCTGACGTCACAGACACAAACGCTTATATAATCAGTCCGAGTTAGGATTCACTCGTAAGAGCGCACAGACAGAAACAGGATAAAACCCACAAAAACCACGAATCTCAACTCTAACCAAGGCTGAAGAAGTAGGTTGAATGAGACCGAAATGGGAATGTTTGTTTTTGAATTAAGCAAGCAAGCAACAGACAGTGGACAATTTTGAATATCTATGCTCACTGCTGAATGGCGACGGAAATGTGATGACAAAAATTAACATATGAACAAGCGTTGCCCAGCGAATCATCGTCATCAAGTGCCCTGTCAGCTGTCGTAGGCGTTGATGTCTCTCCACATATCTCGATCTTTGGTGGTCTGGATCAACTTTGTTGATGATATTCTTCCATGTCACCGTCTCAATCCATCCAGCATCATTTCTCTTGGTCGGCCTCTGCCTCTCTTCCCCTCGATCTTTTCAGCCGGCACGATGTTCTTTGTGCTTTGTTGTTGTGCTTTGATAAATTGCTGGGATAATAAAAAATAAAAAAGGAGGATAATTACAACGCGTGCGAATGTAACCCGCAATTGCTACCTCTTGCTTTGATTCCCGGACCGGTTAAAATCAGGGAGTGATACCTCTCCATAGCACAACACCTGGGCTGAATTGTAGAGGCATGTGTTGCCCATGCAGCCCTCTCTAGGCTTGCCTAGTTTACTTCAGAGGAAAGGTAACACCGATATATCTGGAACAAGACAAGCTGCAGAAGCTGCCGGATCAGCAAGGCAATGCTCTAACTGTCCGCCTGTCGGAGCTTTCATTCTAGACCAGTTGCCGACCAAGGCTTAGGGTCTGGTCTGCCCTGCCATGACATTTAATCTTTAGGTTGCATTTCCTCGCACTAGAGTCCTGTTTTATATCCTCCCAGTTGCGGTCCTCCGCCAGAAGCAATTGCTACAATGTGGGTGTT
Organism: Cepaea hortensis; assembly: GCA_963921405.1. NCBI lineage: Eukaryota > Metazoa > Mollusca > Gastropoda > Stylommatophora > Helicidae > Cepaea > Cepaea hortensis. The sequence continues at coordinate 305,629,367 of OY992876.1, read as the reverse complement.
GGGCTTGCTGAGTGCCGCCCAACATTCGGCGCTAACGGAAAGCAGATAGTACCGTCTACTGCCACTCTGTAGCTCAGTTATATATGACTAAGATCTGACTTAGTCTGAGCCATATGCTGTAGTTGTTTTGAATGTACAATTAATTGTCAATGTTATTGGATTATCGGAGTTATTGTATTGTCAGTGATATTGTATTGTCAGTGTGTGCGTAAATAAAACAGATGACGACCAAAAGCTAGCATGGCCAGTTAATAGACCTGAAATGAGCGAGGGCGGATATAGATGTCGGTCAACGTAATTTCAACGTGGGTGTGTGGCCAGACAGAAAAAGAGGTCAAAATCTTCAAAGGTTCAGAGAGCTCGTTTGAAACTCCAACGTCAAGGTTTTAAATCTAGAACACTCAGTGTTTGGTTCGAAAAAAGAAAAGGGCTATGCGTGTGTGTGCGTCTGTGTGTGTGTGCGTGCGTGCGTGTGTGTGCGCGCGCGTGTGTGTGTGCGTGTTTCGACCTATTATTTGTATTGACATTGTTAGAGAGAGAGAGAGAGAGAGAGAGAGAGAGAGAGAGGGAGAGAGAGAGAGAAAGCGACAAAGAGAGAGTGAGAGTGACAGAGAGAGAGCGACAAAGAGAGAGAAGAGAGACACACAGAGAGTGGGAGAAATAGAAAGAGACACAGAGAGTGTGAGAGAGACAGAGAGTGTGAGAGAGAGAGAGAGAGTGAGAGAGACAGAGAGTGTGAGAGAGACAGAGAGAGAGAGACAGAGAGTGTGAGAGAGACAGAGTGTGTGAGAGAGACAGAGAGGGAGTGTGAGAGAGACAGAGAGTGTGAGAGAGACAGAGAGTGAGAGAGAGACAGAGAGTGTGAGAGAGACAGAGAGTGTGAGAGAGACAGAGAGGGAGTGTGAGAGAGACAGGGAGTGTGAGAGAGACAGAGAGGGAATGTGAGAGAGACAGGGAGTGTGAGAGAGACAGAGAGGGAATGTGAGAGAGACAGGGAGTGTGAGAGAGACAGAGAGGGAGAGTGAGAGAGACAGAGAGTGTGAGAGAGACAGTGAGTGTGAGAGAGACAGGGAGTGTGAGAGAGACAGAGAGGGAATGTGAGAGAGACAGAGAGGGAATGTGAGAGAGACAGGGAGTGTGAGAGAGACAGAGAGTGTGAGAGAGACAGAGAGTGTGAGAGAGACAGGGAGTGTGAGAGAGACAGGGAGTGTGAGAGAGAGACAGGGAGTGTGAGAGAGATAGAGAGTGTGAGAGAGATAGAGAGTGTGAGAGAGACTGTGAGAGAGAGACAGGGAGTGTGAGAGAGACAGAGAGTGTGAGAGAGACAGAGAGTGTGAGAGAGACAGAGAGTGTAAGAGAGACAGAGAGTGTGAGAGAGACTGAGAGTGTGAGAGAGACAGAGAGTGTGAGAGAGACAGAGAGTGTAAGAGAGACAGAGAGTGTGAGAGAGATAGAGAGTGAGAGAGAGACAGAGAGTGTGAGATAGAGAGAGAGTGTAAGAGAGACAGAGAGTGTGAGAGAGACAGAGAGTGCGAGAGAGACACAGAAAGTTAGAGTGACAGAGGAAGCGTGAGAGAGACAGAGAGTGTGAGAGAGACAGAGGGTGTGAGAGAGACAGAGTTTGAGAGAGACAGAGAGTGTGAGAGAGACAAAGAGTGTGAGAGAGACAGAGAGTGTGAGAGAGACAGAGAGTGTGAGAGAGACAGAGAGGGAATGTGAAAGAGACAGAGAGTGTGAGAGAGACAGAGAGTGTGAGAGAGGCACAGAGGGAGTGTGCGAGACACAGAGTGTGAGAGAGACAGAGAGGGAGTGTGAGAGAGACAGAGAGTGTGAGAGAGACAGAGAGGGAGTGTGAGAGAGACAGAGAGTGTGAGAGAGACAGAGATGGAGTGTGAGAGAGACACAGAAAGTGAGAGTGACAGAGGGAGTGTGAGAGAGACAGAGAGTGTGAGAAAGACACAGAGAGTGTAAGAGAGACAGATAGAGAGTGAGAAGAGAGACACAGAGTGAGAGAGAGACAGGAAGAGACACATAGAGAGTGGGAGAGACACAAGTCAGAGAGACATAGCGAAAGAAAGAGAGCCAGAGATAGAGAGACGGAGAGAGACACAGAGAGAGACTGAGAGAGAGAGAGAAACAGAGAAAGACAGAGAGAGACAGAGAGAGATATAGAAACACAGAGACAGAGAGATAGAAGGACAGAGAGATAGAAGGACAGAGAGACAGAGAGAGACAGACAGCGAGAGACAGAGATAAGTAGAGAGAGATGGAGCGAGTTAGAGAGAGACACACACACACAGACAGACAAAGACAGAGACAGAAAGAGACAGATAGACACGGGGAGAGACAGAGAGAGAGAAAGAACGAGACAGAGTGTGGCATAAAGAGACAGAGAGACACGGAGAGAGAAACGGAGAGAGAGAGACAGACAGAACCAGAGACAGAAAAAGACACTGAGAGAGAGAGAGAGAGACGGAGACAGAGAGAGTGTGAGTGAGTGAGTGCGTGCGTGCGTACGTGAGTGAGTGCGTGCGTGAGTGAGTGAGTGAGGGAGTGAGTGAGTGAGTGAGTGAGTGAGTGAGTGAGTGAGTGAGTGAAATTAACAGATACAGAACATTAGTGCCGTTAACATTGGCATCATCAATTTACTCGAACGTAATGCTACCACAACCGGGTGCATGTTATTTCTTCGTGTAAAGTTGTGTGCATCATTGTCTTGAAACTGTGCATCAGTTCTACTATCGTGGTAGTATAACAGTGTAGGCTGTTATACGGGGTTTGGGTAGAGAGAGCGCACGCTGTGCAAGGGGAAAGAGATGGGTATAGCACGAAGGAGCACGGTAGTGAGGGATTTGGGGACGCTCACGTGCTGACGTAGGGAAAAACAGGGCTTAGTAACAACTCAGCTGTCGAACCAACAATATGCTTTTGTAATGGATGTCTACATTTTTATATTATAGAAACATCTTCAATTAAACTGATATTTATAGACATCGGTGGTTTGCCTTCATGTCTTCCGTTGCTGTCGAGTCTAGTCACTCTGCAATAGTAGATCTCTTCTTTGTATTTTAACCATATGTTAATTACATCATCTTTTGTCACCGTAAGACGTGGGGAGGCGTGATCGCTCCCGTCATTCGGCAAGAGACTTGTTGATGCTCAACAGGATTACTTGGTCCCGTCATAACTAACATTATTCAGAGCCGACTCGCCTTCCGCAACTAAATAAATAAATGTGTTGCATATCCTTTACAGGACATCGCTGTCAACATCAGCATCTTTCAGCTGTATGTTGATTTCTTGGCAAGATTACGCTCAGTAGTTTGCCTTTGCTTTCTGAGCGGCCGGCTCAGTTATCCCGCAAGTCACCAGCGGGGGTCGAACCGCTCCCAGCTCTCGCCCTGCTACGAGACTCTGCGTGATAAACGGGATTACGGAGAAAGTGTCTTCCGCAACTAGGTATTCCAATATATACAACCAATCTGTGACAGTCTATCCTAACTGACATGGACAAACATAGCTATCATAGCGCCGGGTGTCTAAATGCGGCCCCAGATGATGACGTAAAGAACTGTAATACTGTAAACCTGCGCAGGTCGCAAATGGCGATTAAAAGGGGTTAGTATGAAACTGGCTACTTTATCATCATCATCATGTCTCCTGCCAACTGGCGTAGGCGTTCATGTCCCGCCACAGATCTCGATACTTGATGTTCTGGATAACTCTTCTGATGATATTCCTTTATGCCACCTTCTCAGTCCATCTAGAATCATATCTCTTGGTCTGCCTCTGATTATTTTCTCGCTGACCTTTCCATTTGTCACGAGATTTTCCAATGGCTCTCTTCTCGCCGCATGACCACAGAATGATATTGCCATTTTCTTATACGAGTAGGTGTATATAATGTTCTACTAACACTTAAGCCTCTTCCATGCTATCATTGTTAGTAACTCTGGCAGTCGCAACAGTCTTTTCGGGAACCACAGCTCCGTGGCTACTTTATGTCGTAGAAAATAGTGGTCAACCAAATCTCCGTGGCTACTTTATGTAGTAGAAAATAACTGATAACACCCAACCAACCATGAACTGGGCTACAAAGGATTTAGCAAGCGTAGCTGTGGACCTTTACTCCACAAGTAGTCTTAAATGCAGAAGGAAAAGCAATCATAAACCTTGGTGATGTATGTTGAGACATAGATAACACCCCAAAGATGAACAGGGTCTCTTGCGAGGTTTCGTTAAAAGGGAGATCAAAGCTGAAGACAAAATACGGTATTTGGGGAATTGGCGATGTACGATTCAGGTTGGAGAGCGTAAAGAGACATTCCTGATTAAAATGGGTCATCAGTACGTGACATGTTCTTTGTAGAAAGTCTTTAGCATCATGACCCTACGAAAAGTGTCTCGATCTCCTGTCAGTTCTCCTGTCTCACACACCCTAATCTCTAAGTTATCTGCAATATCCTGTTTCTATTTACGTCTTGTTTGGCTCTTGCCTCTTCGTCCAGGAGCCATGACTGTTATCATTGCTCTTTCTACGCCACATTGGCCTTTAAGATGAAACAGAGCATGGACAATGGCCTAATGACGTTTGATATGAATACAGTAAAACCTCGGTTTTCGCTGCGTTCGGTTATCGTCGATTTTTTTTCCTCGAAAAACTTGTCTCGGTTTTCGTCGGTTGCATCGGATTTCACCGACGTGCCCACGTGACCTCGCTGCTAATTTTGAAAAAACAAAGGGACCCACGTTTTCTTCTGCTCAGTGTGGTGTTTTTTTTTTTTCTTCGTTGTGTGAGCATCAATTGCAGCTGCTAACAATAAAATACGAGAGCGGCATTAAGAGTGCTGAAATCGGCCGCATGTACGGGAAGTCGCCATCCACGATAAGTTCCATTGTGCCGAAAAGGGAAGCAATAAAGGAGGCTAATGTGGCGAAAGGCGTGAATATGCTAACGAAACAGAGATCGCAAACAAATGAAGATGTCGAACAGTTGTTATTAATTTGGATAAATCAAAAACAGTTAGATGGCGATTCTGTTTTGGGGGCAATCATATGTGAAAAGGTCAGACTGTTGTATGCCGATCTCATTAAGAAAATGCATGAGACGAGTGCTAGCGAGTTAGTGATTTTAAATCCAGCAGAGAATAGTTTGAGACATTCAATAGGATAGGCGCACTGGCACAAACAGTGTTACTAGGCACGGCAAAGGTGCAAGTTCGGACAAGTCTGGGGCCGAAAAATATTATTAAACACTATATTTGCTCTCTATAAAATGTGTTTTTGGTATGTATTTTGGAGTGTCTAGAACGAATTAATTGTATTTACATTGATTCATATGGAAATATTTGCTTCGGTTTTTTGTCGGTTTCGGATTTCGCCGATTGTTTTCGGACTATCGGCGATTACCGAGGTTTTACTGTACTACTTTTCTGTTTGCGTTTTAATTTTTAATTACATTTTATAATTACATGTTTTTCATTTGATATGATTGTGTTGTTCCAGATGTAGATTACTATGATAGAAACATCGATTCGTTTTGTTGTGGTTTCTTATTTCTATCTTATTTTTACGATATTATTATTATTGTTATTTTTACACTGCGACTTCCGGTTGCCAGATTTGCGTTCGTTGTAAGGTGTGTACATTGTCTGTGTTTGTTATCTCTCACTTTTTCACAGAAGCCACACGTGCCTATTTTGATTTTGAATTGGTCTGTAGTATGGATAGTCGGCTCTGTTGCGAAGGGGTTAAGGACACAATTCGCAATCCCGCATACCGCGTTGGAAACACAGCTGAGGGAAATTTGGCAGCAGACCGCCTTGCTTTGTTGGTTTTCATACAATGGCATGAGTGCCGGTCGTTCAGAAATCAATGGCAATCTACTGAACGTAAACTTGCCAAGAAATTACAAACAACTATGAAAATTCTGGGGTTAACTGCAACGTCCTGTAAAGGATATGCGACTAATTTTATTATTGGTATGGATAAAGTATTTCAGGTTCCGAGATATGTTGCTGTTTATGAGATAGTCACCTTGTATGTTCATATCTCGCAGAATGCCAGTATTTGCTTATTCTTAGTTCAACATATTCTAAGAACTTGTAACAGTTAAGCTCACAATCATCCATTGTCTTCTTTAGTGGCCATGACATGGCCCACGACTGACACCAGTGTGTTGCCATAAGAAAGAGCTAAGGAGAGTAGCTGATATACTTAGTTATCTGTTGGGTATCATCCTTGCTCTCCGGACACGTCCATAGGGGCTCAGATTCACACTCCCACCCCCTTTCCAAAACAAATGCATAAACGCACGGCTGCTAAGAGTGCCAGTTCTGTGTTGTTTGACAAGACCTCTATCATTCTCCCGATGTGCTTCTCGTTTCTGGCCGTGCCAATTCTTACTCCTGAGGCTCTCATTCTGGACAACGATGTGGATCCACTGGCGTCAAAGTCCTCCGATCTCCACATCTCTCTAAGGGTATTGATTATATCTGCATCTGATATAGTACAACTGCATTTGTCACAACCGGAAGTCGTCACCTGCAGTATTGTTAACAAGACTAAAATTCTTGGCGTACATCATTACGCAAGGGTGTAGTCACTTGTGAAGCAACCAGGACTGCAAGGGCTGTGAAGAAAAGGCTGGACAGAAAAACCACTGCACGAGATCCTCCTCCTGGAATGTCAAGCATTCTTTGCCCACATTGTCAAAGAACATTTCGAGCCAAAATAGGATTTATCAGCCATCTTAGAACTCCCGGCTCAATACTTTCAAACCCACTGGATGAAATGAATGTTCATCATCATTCTTGATGGACAACCAACATGTTATCAACAGCTCAGTTCTGGTTTCTCGTGTGACGAGCAGATATTAATATTTACCCCAGATCCACAAAAACGGGTCGTGGCATACTTGTTGTTGCCTTTGTTGTTGTCTTCCACTTATGCCGTTAGGCGTCGTGGGGGAGGAGTTATTGAAGTTCCATAGCCTGTGACTAGCGCCTTTCCCCCGTGGTTCATGAGCAGTACTTTTCTAGGATCAAGTAAAACCCTACAGGTTTGCTAGACCTGTCATTGGTTCCTTACCTACTGAACTGATTGAGAGCCTTGGGATATTTAATCATCTTAAGCCATTTCCCCTATCCGCCATGGACTTATGTATCGCCGAAATGTTGTCACTGCGTTATAATACATGTCTGCTATCATATTAACAGCTTTTAGGCCATAGCTGCCGGTCTCCCTGGCGAAGAGGTTAACGCCTTTCTTCGTAATCCCGTATATCCACTGAGGAACACAGCTGCGCGAGATTCGGCAGCGGATCGCGTCGCGTTGGTTACTTACGGGATATGAGACCGGTCGCTCAGAAAGCAATGGCAAACTACTCAGCGTATCTTGCCAAGAATATCAACAACAGCTGAAAAATACTGGTGTTGATTGCAACGTCCTGCAAGGGATATGCAACTTTAAAAGAAAAAAAAAAGCCATAACTGTGACACACAGATACTTCCCATTTTCCTGCTTTCATTTTTGTCTGGTCCAAACCTACTTTTGTTTGGAATATAATCTGTTAACCCTTTTAGATTTGCTACTGTTAAGACATCTATTTCTATTTTACGTGGAATGTGAAACTTTCCCGTGGCTTTCTCTTTACTCCCGCGTATAGACTACTGGTGCGAATTGGGAATAAGATATTGGCTCCAAATTGTTATAGACTAATACACACTCATTTGGTGATGCAGTCAATATCACCCAAACGCCTTTATTTCTGGGGACATTTCCGGCTAAGCTATGTCGATCTGGTAGCTCGGGTCTATTTAAAAATAGAGAGCATCTGTTGTATTTTTTCACCAGGTCATGTTGATGGGGTGGGATACGAGCAGGCGGACAGATTGGCTGGGTCTGCTCCACTTGGCGGGATACTGGTGCATGACAAGACAGACATGGTCAGGGACAGGATTATTAATCTGAGCCGGCGAAGGGCCCTAATATAACTTCTCTCTGAGCTTGAACGGGGTAGGGGGTAATCAAATCGAAAAAGGGCTCTTAGGGTTCGTGTTTGCAGTGCAGAAGAATTAATAGATCACCACGGTCTGGAGATAATGATGCTGCAGGGAGTGGATCGAGGATCTGGCCGACACTCAGGACACCGAGGAAAGGTCGGGCGGATATATAATAAGACTGCTACTGGTACCATTAGTGTTGGAACTCTTCGCTGGCTGCTGCAAATGAGGACGGAACACGTATAGGAATTCATGAGGGCTGTGATATCGGTTCTTGACTCAAATCAAGGTCAATTTTGCAGTATGTACCCGATGAGAAGCTGCAAAGATATGTCAGGCAATAAATAGTGCATCCTATTGTTTGTGTCTTCGTTATTTTTTTTTTTTTTTTTTTTGGTTTTGAAAATCGAACTTCATAGGAATTCGAACTCGTGCCCGCTGAACCGGGAAGCAAACATGCCAGTCGCTGCGCTACCGCCGATTCATGAGAAGCCAGTTTTGGCCGCAATTGTCAACTGATCATGGTGAGATTCTGACAGAACATTTTCTTTCGCTTCGATTAATCAGGTGCCGTTTCTACGATGAAGGTTGGGTGCAATGGATCTCCAACACTGTCTGTCTCTCGTCTTGATTGTATATTCTGTCAGACTTACTGTTCGTCCATCCCTTGATGTTACCTTCCTATTTGTATTGTTGTCTACCGCTTGCTCGCTTACCTTCAACTTCGCCCTTCAATATTATTTTTATAAGCGTGTTGTTTCTTTCTGTTAACGTAACTGAAGAAATATTCACTTGCCTCTTTCGTTTAGCCCTGGTTATATATTTTGCATATCCCAAGATATACTACCAATCATCATCATCATCCAGTGCCTTGCCGACTGGCGTGGACGATCATGCCTCTCCTTATATTGCGATCTCCGAAGGAATTCATGTGTTGATTCTCTTCCGTGCCGTGACACAAACACTCAAGAATTTTCTCACGCTGTGTTCCTCAATATCTCTTACATAACATGATCTAGGTTTTCACTTCTCATAATGTGGCCAACCAAAACAAACCAAAAAAAAACTGCTTTTTCCTCATGTTTGTATTAAGTTCTCTTTGCGACTTAGTTTCCCTCAATAATACCAATATTGTTTTGAAAATCATCGAAATAAGTTAACTATTAACACTTAGCGATAAAATACAACTCGGATAGAGCGCAACTTCTGTACCATAACTTCACACCTTTGAATCCCCTGAGCTCTAAAGCGGTAAAGAATCGAACCGCGACCCCTCATCCAAATCCCAAACCGGATGCTCTGGCAAGCATGACGGTCGTGTGTTAAACCGGAAACTCGTAAAAGATGAATGTCAGGTCACCGACAAAAGTTAAGGTTTCAGTTTTTACCAGGCAAGTGGAAATATAATTTTGCTTAAAGAACGACAATTATGAGTTGACGTCATAGCCTGTCATTTGACACTACGCAAAATACCTTTAGAAAGTGTCCCTATGGAGATTTATAAATTCGCCTTTCACTTGGACTGCAGCTCCCTTCACCTGTGTGTTAACCAGAATCCTAACGAGGAGCTAAGAATAGTAACTCAGTATCCTACCAGCATGTCGTAAGGGGCGACTACTAAGTGGGCTCCGCCCGCCTGAATGCTAACGGGAAGCAAAGGATATTAACTCATTAAGTGCCATGGGATGATTAATGGTCTTAAGCATCTTCCCGTATCTGCCATGGGATTATACATCACCGAAATGTCGCCATTGCATTATAATGTCCGTTGCCATATTAACTGTAGGTCAGCATGACCGAATGGATAAGAACCCTTGTTCTTAAACATTGGGTATGCTACTGCCGAGGTAAGGGGTTCAACCCCTACACCGGACAGTTGGACTAAAATGTTGATCTATCGTCCTTGACTTGGGGACGTAAATAACAAGTACCTCGGAAGTCGGGGTGAGTTTGCCTGATGGCGAAGGACACTGTTAATAGAGGAAGTTAATCCACACGCAAAATTCAGTCCAGCACTAACAGAAGTACCTGCTCCGTGGCGAAGGTGTTACAGACGCAGTTCATAATCCCGCATTCGAAACACAGTTGCGGGCCATTTGGCAGCAAGCGGCCTTGCGATGTTTTTTTTTAACGAAATGCTATGGGTGCCGGTTGTTCAGAAAAGCACTGGCAAACTACTGAACGTAAACTTGCCAAGAGATCACAACAGCAAACAATGATGTTGATGACTGCGATGTCATGTAAAGGATATGCAACTAATTTTTTTTTAACTAATAGAAGACCAAGTACTACAGGAGACAAATGAAACTCGTAAATTGATTAGAGAAATTAGACGTAGACAGTCAAAATTTTGTGGACATGTTATGAGAAGAAATGAATTGGAGAACTTAGTGACAACTGGCAAGATCGAAGGGAACAGACCAAAAGGAAAATACCTGGATGGCTTGGCCACATGGCATGGACGAGACAGGAACACTGCGCTGATCCACGACTCTGGTGATCGAGTGAAATGGCGAGTCATGACCGCCCACGCTTTCCGGCATGGCACATGATTGATTGAATAGAAGTCGTGTGCATGGACTACACTTGAGTTCAAAGCGAACGAGTGCGAGAAAGAAAAAAAATATTAACAACGTTTAAGTCATAACTGTGTCACGCCTTCACTTACCATTTTCCGCCATCCATGTTTGTTTGACCCAAGCCTACTTTTTGTGTAGCACTGAATCTGTGAACACTGCAACCTATCACATTAATTCGGCGCTCTAAAGAAGTAAACAACGTGCGTCTGTGAGACCTGGACACTTACTAATCAAGCATTTGAATAATAATGTTATAGACGGGTTCTAAAATACCTTGGATATAGAAGAAAACAAATGCATCCATACTTCACGAGCTGAATATTGAAGACGATTGGCTATTAAAGACGATAAAACTAAGAAAATTGAAATATTTTGGTCACTTGAAACGTCATGAGTTTGGAGAGAGCAATAATGGAGGGGTATATGCCTGGGAAGAAAGGAAGAGGAAGGCCAGAGAGCAGATGGGTGCAGGATGTGGCGGGTGATCTCCAGATGGGTGTCTCCGATGCTGGGCATCTTGCTTATGATCGAGAGTTTTTTTTTTCCGGACGGTTGTTATGGGAGCGAAGTTCTGCAGAAGACATGCTACTGAATGAATGAAAGAAGTAAACAAAGACCTACATCTTTGCTTCATTGACTACACAAAGGCTTTCGATAATGTGGAACATGTCAACACGATGAAGATGTTTGCAGATCTACAAATTGATGGGAAAGACCTTTTTTTTTTTTTTTTGCATATCCTATTACAGGACATCGCTGTCAACACCAGCATTTTACCGCTGTTGTTAATTTCTTGGCAAGATTACGCCCAGTGGTTTGCCATTGCTTTCTGAGCGGCCGGCTCACATATCCCTAACTAACGGGCCCGGTGAGAACCGCTACCGATTCTCGCGCAGCTGCGTTTACTCACGTGGATAAACGGGATTACGGAGAAAGTCGCTAATCCCTAGGCCAGGGAGACCGGCGGGAAAGACCTTAGACTTGTAAAAAACATATATTGGAAAGAACAAGCTGCCATAAAGATTGATAATGAAGTAGGTCAATATCAGCCAATTAAGAGAGTTGTGCGCCAGGGATGTGTAATGTCTCCAGAACTTTTTTCCCTATACAGTAAAAATATTTTTAGAAATTTAGAAGATTTGAGAGGATTCATCATTGGGGGACGTAACATCAGTAACATTAGATATGCGATGATACAGTATTGATTGCAGACAATGAGCAGGGTATGCAACATTTAGTAAATGCGGTTGTTGAACACGGTGAACAACTGGGGTTATAATTAAATTTTAAGAAGACAGATTATGGTCGTCACTAGGAAGAGAGAAATACCACAATGTAATATAGGCCTACGGGTGAATGGGAATATTCTTAAACAAGTGAATCTGTACAACTATCTCGGAAAAGTCATACAGTCTAATGGAGAAGGGGGAGAGGGGCTTTGAAGAGATTAGAATAAGAATCGCAATGGTAAATAGCCTTTGCAAGATGAAAAACATACTGACCAATACAAAGATGTCAATTGAAACTATAAAAAGAGCGTTGAAGTGCTACACTGAACCTGTACTTTTGTATGGATGTGAAACGTGGGCAATGAGCTGACAAGCTGAAAACATCTAATGGCAGTGGAAATGTGGTTTCTGGGGAAAATGCAAAAAATGCCATGGACAGAGAGAAACCCAATCAGCAATTCATATAAGACAGAAATGAAAACCTTCAACTGGTTAGAGAAATAAGACGAAGATAGTCAAAGTAATTGGGGCAGTTATGAGAAGAAATAATCTAGAGAACTTTGTGACAGCTGGCAAGATTAAGGGGAATAGAAAAGGGGGAAGGCAGAGAAGTAAATATTTGAATGGGTTGGCCACATGGCATGGTCAAGACAGCGGCACTGAGCTGACCCACGACTCTGGTGATCGTGTGAGGTGGCGAAACATGACCGCCCACGCTTATCGGCATGGCACATGATGATGATGATGAAAGGGAGGCAAAGAATAGTAACACTGCCACCTACTAAGCATGCTGTGAGATACGACTAACAACAATACCACCCGTGTGTTAACAGGACCCTATGGGGCAGCAAAGAGTAGTATCACATTGTGACGTACCATACAGGATGTAGGCCTCGATGAAGGAGGGTTGAGGCTCGTGCTGCCTCCTCATTCTGTAGAATAATCTTAGCCACAAGACCCAACCAACCATAAACAAGTTCAACGATTATAAACACACAAGCCACAAACAATATGTTGCACGATTTGTTGCCTGGTATATTTGGCTGCATCTCGCCAGTTGCGTACTACAGAGTTATGTATGAAGTGGGTAAATGAACTACTTTAGCTGAAATACTTAAAACACATAGTTACAGGTATTGTTCCAATGAAGGCTAAACAAAAAGTGCTCGGTATAAATGTGAAATTACCATGGGGATAACAAATGCTCTTCATTCGAACAATAGCCGTGACTATGTGTCACATTTTAGTCTCATTCAATAGCCGTGGCTGTGTGTCACATTTTAGTCTCATTCAAGGAAACTAACAACCATTTAACATTCTAAACAATGTATTCTCCTAGTGAATTTAAATACAAAAGCCACAAACTATATTGTGCACGGAGGTCAGCATGGCCGAATGGATAAGACCGCGCGTTCTTAAACATCCAGTGTGCTGATGCCGAGGTAAGGGGTTCAACCCCTACACAAGCCAGTTGGACTAAAATGTTGACTTATCGTCCTTGACATGGGGACGTACATTACAAATACCTCTGAAATCGGAGTGGATTAGCTTGATGGCGAGAGACACTGGTAATAGGGAAAGCTAATCCACACAAGTTCAGTTCAATGCTGCTAGTAGAAGTAGTGTGTATGGACTTCGCTTGAGTTCAAAGCGCGCGCAAAAAAAAAAAAAATGTTGCACTTTTTTTTTGTCTGACATATTTCTCTGCATCTTGTCAGGTGCATACTGTAGATATATATGTCTTTTATACGTATATACGAGGGACGGTAAATAAGTAATGGCAGTAATGCCTCCTATATTTTATCTATGTAAATACTTTATCGGCGTGCGATTTATAATTTAGCAGGATTCCTCAAACACTCTTCTGCACTGTGTATCGTTACCAATCTGTTTGAATCACAGATTGTGCAACAGTCGTCATCATCATCATCAAGTGCCTTGCCAGCTGGCGTAGGCGTTCACAGATCTCAGTCTTTGGTGTTCTGGATCAACTCTGCGGTTGATATTCTTCCATGCCACCGTCGTAATCCATCCAGCATAATTTCTCTTGATCTGTCTCTGCCGCACTTCCACTCGATCTTTCCAGTTGTCACGATGTTCTCCGATGCCTCTCTTCTCATCACATGACAAAAAAAGCTGTTTGTCTTTTTCTTATTGTTGTATATAATGTTCTAGTTTCATTAGCCTCTTTCAGGGAGTCGTGGGCAACAGTAACAGTACAAAAATGGCCACCAAAGAAGTTCGGTTAAAGCAACGTAATGTCATAGGATTCCTCAGTGCTGTAGGCGAGACTCAGATTCGCACCCACGAACGTCTATTGTTTATGGAGATTCAACAGTGGATGTTAGCACTGTCTGACGTTGTGACGAGGCTCAAGTAGGGCAATCCTCACTGGCTGACGCAGAGCGGACTGGCCGTCCGTCTACTGCATTACATTCATCCAGTTGATGACATAATTCGTGGCGACCGGATAACAGATAACACTGGATGAACTGCATTCCGTGTTGTCTATTAGTAAAGGTAGTGCCCAGATCATCCTTAAAGACCTGGGTTATTCAAAGGTTTGTACACGGTAGGTACCCAGAATGTTGACAGACAGACATAAAAAACCAAGGAAAACCATAGCCATCAACCTCCTGCACCGTTATGAAACTGAATGAGAAGGGTTTTTATGGAATATTGAGACAGGTGATGAGACTTGGGTTCATTTCTTTGAACCAGAATTCAAGAGGCAGTGAATGGAATGGTATCACACAACATCGCCGACAAGAAAGAAGTTCAAAATATCACCATCTGTAGGGAAAGTTTGGCCTCCGTGTTTTGGGATGAAAAAGGTGTGATTCTTCTCAACTTCTTGGAACAGATGAAGAAGCTTAGAGGGCGTCTTCGACGACTTTTCCCGTTCACAGATCCGAGAACTGCACTACTGCTGCACGATGCCATGCCACACTGTTAAACACATCATTGATACGATAACAGAATTTGGCTGGACATTATTACCACATCCCCCTTAGTCCCAATTTAGCACCTTCAGACTTCCATCCGCTTGGACCACTGAAAGAAGATCTTCGCGGACATCACTTTGAGGACACCGAGACATTTAAACGTGCCGTAAGCCAGTGGTTTAGGAAAAAGGACATGAATTGTAACCGTGTGGGGATAAATGCCCTTATGAGAAGATTGACGAAAACTTTAAGGAATAACGGAGAAATACATTTTTCAAGTACAGATCTAGGACTTCATTTCAATGTGAACTTTATCTTTCTTTTTTTGTTTTGGAATAGGGCCGGCTCAGTGACAAAGGGGTTACGGACGCAGTTCATAATCCCACATACCCACGTTCAAAACACAGCTGCAGACCATTTGGCAGCAGACCGTCTTGTGTTGGTTTTTTTTAACGAAATGGTATGGTTGTCGGCTGTTCACAACGCAATGGCAAGCTACTGAACGTACACCTGCCAAGAGATCACAATAGCAAAAAATGCTGGTCTTGACTGCTACGTCCTGTAAAGGATATGCAACTAACTTTAACTTTATTGAATGAAATTACAAATTACGAGGTATTACTTACTGACCGCCCCTCGTATCTCTCTTATTTGTGGGAGTCACACATGCCTAACTGTTTTCCATGCCGTCTGATCTTTTATAAAAATGAAAACAGTTAGACATGTGTGACTCCCATAAATAAGTGAGAGATACGAGAGGCGGTCAATAAGTAATACCTCGTAATTTGTAATTTCATTCAATAAAGTTAAAGTTAGTTGCATATCCTTTACAGGACGTAGCAGTCAACACCAGCATTTTTTGCTGTTGTGATCTCTTGGCAGGTTTACATTCAGTAGTTTGCCATTGCGTTCTGAACGACCAGCACTCATACCAAGGTATGGAAACCAACGCAAGGCGGTCTGCTTCCAAATCATCCGCAGTTGTGTTTCGAACACAGTATGCGAGATTACGAATTGCATTCGTAACCCCTTCACCAGAGCAAGCCAGCAACAAAATTGCTCACATACCTATGCACCCAGTTCCTCAGGCATTGGGCTGGAGTCTACTGACAACCTAGGGAGGACTCATTACTAGCCCAGGCTTAATTCACACCAGCCCAGGCTTAATTCACACAGCGGTGCCGGTTTTATTGAAAAAGATATAAGAGCCGGTCGTTCAGAAAGCAATGGCAAACTACTGAACGTAAAATTTGCCCAGGAATCACGAACAGCGAAAATGCTGGGGTTGACTGCTACGTCCTGTGAAGGACATGCAACTTAATTCACACCAGCCCAGGCTTAATGAACACAAACTCATGGCTTAACTCACACCAGCCCTGGCTACATTCACACCAGCCCAGGCTTAATTCACACAAAGCTTAATTCACACAAACTCATGGCGTAATTCACACCAGCCCAGGCTTAATTCACACAAACTCATGGCTTAATTCACACCAGCCCAGGCTTAATTCACACAAACTCGAGGCTTAATTCACACCAGCCCAGGCTACATTCACAACAGCGCATATTGTAACAAGCTACGTGGAGGGTCCCAAATAGCCCGGTCACAATATTTCAAATATCTTCTATAGCCCTGGCTGGGATAGGTCTTTACCTGCCAACCCTCCTCCCGTTTTCCCTGGACACACTGTCACGCTTCCTTTCGACCTAGGGACCTATTTCCTGCAGTGTTCTTCTGGCTGACGCATAAATAACATGGCAGTCGTCAGAACAACTTGGAAGTAATTTTATTAACCTAATCAAGAACAGCACAGGAACACATAAAGGCAGATAAACAGATAGATCTACACAGACACTACACTGGTAAAGTTCCAACACAGAGCCTCAAGTCGCCACAGTCACAGATCCAGCTTCAGATACTGTCTGATCTGTCCACACACTTCTCACCAAAGATGTCCGAATCTCCTTCCTTCTCCAGCAACTGAGTGTAGGTTCAACCGGCTTTTGTAGAATCCAAGCGACTGGTGTGTTGAGGACTTCTGTTCATTGTCATCTGAATTAGTTCGGCACTAGGTCTTCACTGACCTATGAAAGGCTTTAGTGTTGCCGATAAGGTGAGGTGTTTGTGAAGGATAATGGATGGGTCCTTTTAATGTCCGGTATAAAATGGGTAGGCCCGAAAATCACTCTCAGGTTCCCTCCAGACAACAACTGCTCTCAGGCGTATGTTGTTAGAACAAAACCGGCAATGCACCAGTCATACAAACTGTCCTTGCCTCAAGACCTGCACCTTGCCTCTGTCTCAGAGTTAAGCACACCAAACCTTGAGTTGGCCTCGTTGGACATATTGGCGTTAGCCTAGAAGCACTGGTGATAATGTCCCTTAGAAGACATAGTCACTTCCCATAGAAGAGGACCCTGGAAATGATAAACAAAACCTGAGCGACTGGGCTGACTCATGTATCACACAAATACACTATATTTAATACCTGATTGACTAGGCCTGACCTGTCAGGTAGCCCCTGGATTGGCCACGTCCGGGTTTGAGTAGACCTCCAGCTGGACGAAGTCCGGTTGTCTTTTTGGCCACAAGACACACCCTCCACACTCATACCAAGCCTTTATTATGATTGGGCACATTCATTCCCATGCTTCCCTCTCACTTGCAAACCATGCCTTTCTCACCCGCAAGATCTTGTGGTGTGGTGCGCCCAGTAATCTGTGTGTTACATCTCATTACCTAATAGTATAGTAATGGGGTTGTATGGCACGCAGTGTAGTTCCCCACTCCCTGCAAGAATAGGAAAGAAGATACTACCCCCTCCCGGCTCTGCTCTTGTTTGAGCTGTCGCCGCAATGTACCAGCAGTGCCCCCCAGAACACATAGATTTAGCGGAATGCAGGTTCTCTAAATGAGATAAAGAAGTCCATTATCTTCCCTACATCATCCTATCTAGTAACAGATGAAAGAGATAGTCCTGTGAATGGCCTCTTCTGGCTCAAGAAGATAGATCAGAGATTGGTGTACCCCATCCCCAAGAATACCATAGCCATCCACTGAGTATATACAACAGAAAGATGACAATCTGTCCAATTCAAGCCGTAGACAGAAAGATAGCAACAGCTCATCTGACGCCAAGAACAAATGAAATCCTCTTGGGAGATATATGGTTCAGATTCACTTCCCCGGCTATGCCAAGGACAAGACGCGCAGCCAGATCGGCTAACGGTCACCCAACTCGTCATTGGTTATGATTGGCCTTTCGCCAATTCATCTTCCCCTTCAACACATTGTATATTTATAACTCCATGTTTGGCTGGAGTACCCACAACCCAAGCCCTACCTTTCTTCACCACTTCAGTAGGATGTTGCATCTCTGTCCCAATCTTCAAATCGACTTGACAAGATGCCACTATCCAACGGTAGGTGTGTACACGGCCATGAATTGCTTAGCAGCCGCACCAGCGCACATTTGGCGCAAGGCGCTCCATCGGGTTTACCCGATGTGAAAGACATTGGCTACTTGCTCCATGTAAAGATTGTGATAGGAAGATAACCCAAAGAACCATCTTTCATGGAGATTTGAGAGAACAAGAGAACTGAGAGCTTCCGAAAGCCGTTTCCCCCCTGTCTACCCAAAATAAAAGAATGCATAAGGACATGGACCACTGGCGTTTCGCTACATAGGCCCCCTCTTAAGAAAGTCGAACCCTACGAACTTTCTACTGTCAGTGGTTCTGTTCGAATGACCCCACCTTCACATTCAACCATAGGATGCCGTGATAAAAAATCTGCTCCCACATTCTCCCTTCCGGGGATGTATTCGACCGTGAACTGATACGGTTGTAGGAGCAATGACCATCTCATCAACCTCGCGTTCAGTTTCTTAGAAGTTGCCAAGAACGTCAGAGGTTGATGGTCGGACTGCACTTTGAACTGGACTCCATACAGATAAGGTTGAAATTTCTGTACCGCCCACACTAGAGCTAGACATTCCCGTTCGACGGTGGAATAATTCCGTTCGGCGGGTAACAGTTTTCTACTGGCATACGCCACCGGACACAACACCGAAGGATTATCTCGCCCTTCCTGCAACAGAGTTGCTCCAATCCCTATGTTACTCGCGTCGGTTCTCAGAACAAACGTTTTCTCCAAATTCGGGAGTTGCAGGACTGGCCTATCCACCAACGCCTGTTTCAGCTTCCCATAAGCCTCTTCACAGCTCGGGGTCCAGACTATAGGATCTGGCGATCCTGTCTTCAGGGTTTCGGTTAACGGCGCTCCAATTTCGTTGAACTTTGGAATGAATTTCTGGTAAAACCCACACAGAGACAAGAAAGACCTAACATCCTTTTTGGATTTAGGACGGGGTGCGAGACGGACCTTCTCAATATTCTTTTCTTCCGGTACCAGTCCCCCTGGGGTAATAGTGTGTCCCAGAAATTCCAAGGATTGATATCCAATCATGCATTTGGCTGGACGGGCGGTTAACCCCTCCTCTTTCAATCTTATGAAGATCTTTTCCAAGGATTTCAGGTGATCTTTCAGATTGTCAGACGCGATGAGAATATCATCCATAAACGAGACGACAGAGGGATCCCTTAAAGGGTCTAATAACTTTCTCATCATGCGTGTGAACACACTGGGCGCATTGCTCAGCCCAAAAGGCATCACCTTAAATTCGTAATGGCCACTCGGAGTACTGAAAGCGAGCATGGGCCGAACCTCAGGCTTCACAGGGATCTGATAATATCCCCGGCTTAAATCAATTTTTGAGAAGTACTTTGCCCTATTTAATCTGGCAAACAATTGATTTATGTTTGGTAACGGCTCAACTTGGAATGTCGTACAACTATTTAAATGCCTGTAATCAATACATAAGCGGTGTTCCCCGCTTGGCTTCCTCAACAAGACAACCCCGGCATTATAAGGAGAAGTCGAAGGAGTGATGATGTCGTCGTCCAGAAGCTTCTGGATTTCAGTTTCCAGGGCCTTCTCTTTCGAAAATGGCACTGGATATATTTTCTGTCGAACGGGGTCTTGGGTAGTCAGAGTCATATCAAACTCGACCAACCCTGTCCGCCCTGGCCGATCGGTAAGAATCTGCTGATGGGACTCCAACAAACGGATGACACGGTCTGTTTCTTCAGCCGACAGATCAGGATTTATATGTACATCCCTATAGGTTTCCCCAGGGTGTAATGGATACCCCCTATCCGTTTCTTCGCCCGATTCAGTTTCCATCGCGACCGCCATAGTCATGAGTGGGAGAGAAGTACCCTCAGATCG
This sequence comes from Cepaea hortensis, assembly GCA_963921405.1. NCBI lineage: Eukaryota > Metazoa > Mollusca > Gastropoda > Stylommatophora > Helicidae > Cepaea > Cepaea hortensis. The sequence goes on along the minus strand of OY992876.1, from coordinate 305,609,321 downwards.
TTCTTCATACTTTTTGAGAAGGTTAATGTGGAAGATTTTGGATTTCCCCCTGATCCGGATGGCATAGTTGGTGCGGGAGACAATCCTTTCCACCGGGAAAGGCCCCTGCCAACCAATCTCGAGTTTATTGGAACCTACTGGAAGTAACAACAGAACCCGATCCCCCACCTTAAGAGACCTATCTTTCGTCCTTCTATTGTAGTAGGCCGCGTGTCTCTTTCTGGCCGCCCTCAGATTCTGAGCTGCCAAAGCCCAACCCGTCTGGAGTTTCTTCTTTAACTCTTCGACGTATTTATATGAGGATACAGCTTCTTCAGAAGTTTCCTCCTCTGTCCAACATCTCAATAAGGCTTCTAAGGGACCCTTGATTGGCCTCCCGAATAGTAGAGTGGCTGGAGGCAACCCGGTCGACCCATGGGGAACCTCCCGATAGGCGAACAAGGCGGCTGAGATATACTCATCCCATCTGTCTGGTTTCTCTTGTGCCAGCTTCCGAAGCATGGTCATCAAGGTACCATTAAACCTCTCCACTTGCCCATTAGACTGAGGGTGATACGGGCTTGTGTGAATGTGGTTGGTCTGGAAGATACGAAATACTTCTTCCATCAGCTTACCACAGAACTGAGACCCATTGTCCGTTAGGATCTGGTTGGGAAATCCTAACCTAGTAAAGGTCTCCATCAGTGCATCAGCCACTCGCTTAGAGTCGATTGTGGCCAAAGGTATCGCCTCGCCCCACATGGAACAGCAATCCACCATCGTGAGAATGTACTTATTCCTCTTCCTAGTCCTAGGAAGAGGACCAACAAGATCGATGGCAACTCTCTCGAAAGGAGAGTTCATAATGGGCATGTCTCCCAGAACTACCGGAGCTGTCCAGTGTTTTGGTGCCACACGCTGGCACTCTGGGCACGACTTGACGTACCTACGCACGTCTCCAGTCATCCCTGGCCAGTAGTAATGGCAGGAAATGCGCTGGAGAGTTGCCCCGACACCCATATGTCCACTGAAAGAAATGGTGTGTCCCATATGAAGAAGCTGTTCCCGATAAGCCTTAGGAACCACCAGCTGTCCATGCTGGTGATCCTCCACTCCGGCTCTCCGGTACAGTAACCGATTCTTCATATAATACTGACCCCGTCTTGGTGGGTCAGAACCTTTTGGCAACTGGTTGAAGCAAGGTTGCAAAGTAGCATCCTGGCTTTGAGCAGCTCGTAACTCCCCAGGTAAGGGATTCACAATCAAGGCCGGCGTCTGCTCATCCTCCAATTGAGATCTGGTTTGCATTGCCCCTACGTACATGGGTTCGGTTGGAATCCCTAGAAAGACGTAGCGACAACCCAAGATCATTGGGAAGATAGGATCTAGCAGAACGGCTGCCTGTATAGTGCCGGTAACATATTTTGATTTGATGTCCACCTTCGCAATTGGAAGAGACATCGCTACCGCACTCTTTGTCGCCGTTTGAATCTCAATAGATTCCCCGGTTAGCTGCTCTGGGCTCACTAAATGTGATGAAATTACAGCCTCAAACTGCAGACCTGTGTCGTAGAGACACTCAACTGGTTGACCGTTCACAAGTACCGTTTCTACTACTGGTGGTTTTTCTAAATCTTTGTTCCCAAGATCCCTCCCTTCTACCTCCTTGTGAGACCCTTCCCCGGTTTCTACAAGACAAGCAGCATAGTGAGAGTCTTTCTGTTTACGCCGGCAATCTACCGTATTGTGTGTGGGAGATTTGCAATAGGCGCACCACTTTTCACTCCACTTTCTTTTAGGAGATCCAGGTGGACTCTTACCAGAGGGTTTCTTACTAGGAACTTTATCGAAAAGATCCTCCTTCTTGGTGTGAGCTGTTTTAGGGTTCTTCTTCTTTCCAGCCCATGTGTCTGGTGGTCGGGGATTGGGTTGTGACAATTCTCCATTATCCCCATGAGCTAGCACATACCTTTCCGCCAACGTGTTCACTATGTCCAACCTTTCTGCCCCATTTTCAAGCAAGAAGGTTTGCAATGGCTTAGGCATCATTCTCTTCATTTGGTCCACAACCACCAATTCTTCCAAACTTTCATAGTCGTTAGCAAATCCAGCTAAAGACATCCACTTCAAAAGGTAAGACTTCAATCTGACACTGTAGGCTGCGAACATCTCTCCTGGCTCTCTCTTCGACTTTCTGAACTGTTGTCGATAAGTATGAGCTGTCATCTGGAACCTTTTCAAAAGTGCTTTCTCCAGAGCTTCATAGTCATTCTCCATACCAGGTGGCAACCTAGAATAGACCTCGTACGCGGTCCCCCTCAGGCCCTGTGAGAGTTTCAAGTTCCATTTCCCTCGCTCCAATCCCATAGCCAAAGCCATCGACCGAAATCTGTGAAGATACTGGTCGATCTTATCTTTGTGTTCATCGAACGGGAGTAATGGGAACTTCATTGCCTGGTATGGACCGCTACCAGAAGTTGTTGAGTCAGGGAGAACTGCGTCTCCCACTGCACCGTCTCTTTCCTTGGCAGTTTGAGCTTTCAGCTCCAACTCTCTCATACGGAACTCATGGTCTCTGACTGCCTGCTCGGCCTCCATCTTCCTAGCCTCAGCCTCCATCCTCTTAACCTCAGCCTCCGCCTCAATCCTCTTGGCTTCGCGCACAGCCTGTCTGTAGTCTCTTTCCACTTCCTGTACATATTTCTGTAACTCCGCTCCATCATATCCCATCTCACGCCCTGTAGCCTGTACGTCAGCGACATTAAACCCAGCTGATGCCATCTTGAACTCAGCGGGTAAGGGAAGAGGTAATTGTCTAATAAAATTTTTCTCACAATTACACAACAAGTTACATTACACGACCACAACACGTCGTATGTCGGTCAGTCTGTGTCAGGAAGAGTATAGACAATAGCCAGGCACGGTAGGCAGAACCTATTGATAGAAGACAAGGATATCTGTCCCCTATCACTACATCAGCCAAAACTCCACCAGGATTTCAAATATCCCGGGACGTGCCCCCAGAAATTGTAACAAGCTATGTGGAGGGTCCCAAATAGCCCGGTCACAATATTTCAAATATCTTCTATAGCCCTGGCTGGGATAGGTCTTTACCTGCCAACCCTCCTCCCGTTTTCCCTGGACACACTGTCACGCTTCCTTTCGACCTAGGGACCTATTTCCTGCAGTGTTCTTCTGGCTGACGCATAAATAACATGGCAGTCGTCAGAACAACTTGGAAGTAATTTTATTAACCTAATCAAGAACAGCACAGGAACACATAAAGGCAGATAAACAGATAGATCTACACAGACACTACACTGGTAAAGTTCCAACACAGAGCCTCAAGTCGCCACAGTCACAGATCCAGCTTCAGATACTGTCTGATCTGTCCACACACTTCTCACCAAAGATGTCCGAATCTCCTTCCTTCTCCAGCAACTGAGTGTAGGTTCAACCGGCTTTTGTAGAATCCAAGCGACTGGTGTGTTGAGGACTTCTGTTCATTGTCATCTGAATTAGTTCGGCACTAGGTCTTCACTGACCTATGAAAGGCTTTAGTGTTGCCGATAAGGTGAGGTGTTTGTGAAGGATAATGGATGGGTCCTTTTAATGTCCGGTATAAAATGGGTAGGCCCGAAAATCACTCTCAGGTTCCCTCCAGACAACAACTGCTCTCAGGCGTATGTTGTTAGAACAAAACCAGCAATGCACCAGTCATACAAACTGTCCTTGCCTCAAGACCTGCACCTTGCCTCTGTCTCAGAGTTAAGCACACCAAACCTTGAGTTGGCCTCGTTGGACATATTGGCGTTAGCCTAGAAGCACTGGTGATAATGTCCCTTAGAAGACATAGTCACTTCCCATAGAAGAGGACCCTGGAAATGATAAACAAAACCTGAGCGACTGGGCTGACTCATGTATCACACAAATACACTATATTTAATACCTGATTGACTAGGCCTGACCTGTCAGGTAGCCCCTGGATTGGCCACGTCCGGGTTTGAGTAGACCTCCAGCTGGACGAAGTCCGGTTGTCTTTTTGGCCACAAGACACACCCTCCACACTCATACCAAGCCTTTATTATGATTGGGCACATTCATTCCCATGCTTCCCTCTCACTTGCAAACCATGCCTTTCTCACCCGCAAGATCTTGTGGTGTGGTGCGCCCAGTAATCTGTGTGTTACATCTCATTACCTAATAGTATAGTAATGGGGTTGTATGGCACGCAGTGTAGTTCCCCACTCCCTGCAAGAATAGGAAAGAAGATACTACCCCCTCCCGGCTCTGCTCTTGTTTGAGCTGTCGCCGCAATGTACCAGCAGTGCCCCCCAGAACACATAGATTTAGCGGAATGCAGGTTCTCTAAATGAGATAAAGAAGTCCATTATCTTCCCTACATCATCCTATCTAGTAACAGATGAAAGAGATAGTCCTGTGAATGGCCTCTTCTGGCTCAAGAAGATAGATCAGAGATTGGTGTACCCCATCCCCAAGAATACCATAGCCATCCACTGAGTATATACAACAGAAAGATGACAATCTGTCCAATTCAAGCCGTAGACAGAAAGATAGCAACAGCTCATCTGACGCCAAGAACAAATGAAATCCTCTTGGGAGATATATGGTTCAGATTCACTTCCCCGGCTATGCCAAGGACAAGACGCGCAGCCAGATCGGCTAACGGTCACCCAACTCGTCATTGGTTATGATTGGCCTTTCGCCAATTCATCTTCCCCTTCAACACATTGTATATTTATAACTCCATGTTTGGCTGGAGTACCCACAACCCAAGCCCTACCTTTCTTCACCACTTCAGTAGGATGTTGCATCTCTGTCCCAATCTTCAAATCGACTTGACAAGATGCCACTATCCAACGGTAGGTGTGTACACGGCCATGAATTGCTTAGCAGCCGCACCAGCGCACATTTGGCGCAAGGCGCTCCATCGGGTTTACCCGATGTGAAAGACATTGGCTACTTGCTCCATGTAAAGATTGTGATAGGAAGATAACCCAAAGAACCATCTTTCATGGAGATTTGAGAGAACAAGAGAACTGAGAGCTTCCGAAAGCCGTTTCCCCCCTGTCTACCCAAAATAAAAGAATGCATAAGGACATGGACCACTGGCGTTTCGCTACACATATGTGCAGGCTGAATCATTACCTACTTACATCCTATTATACCTGTATACAGATAATTTTAGCCAGTTTTGCACACCCAGGTGCTTTTTGCTCTTGGAGAGGTCTGCAAGTCCTTGTGGAGATGATACTTTGGATATGGAAGGTGAGTATCTACATCGGCTTTACTGGTTGATACAAGTCCTTTCCAGGACTCCAAAGACCTGAATGCCAATGTATCAGATTTAAAGCTCAATCTTGCAGAGGATTCGCCCAGCAGCCCATTATACCCTGAAGAACACAACAGTTACATAGGTTGATATTGGTCCTGCCTCGGTTGTGCACATGTAGACAGGCAGAATAGAACACATCCTGCCAGACAAGAAGCATCTGTGGGATCTTTTCCCCAGGGCATAATGATGTGTCTGAAAACAAGCAGGTGGACAGATTGGCTGGGACTGCACCACACAGCATATGTGGTCAGCACCGTTTGGGATCATGTGAATGAGTGTGGAAGAACATAAATCACCATAACCGGGAGAGAATGGTGCAGAAAGAAGTGACCAGAAGACCTAAATGACACTCAGAACTCAGAGGAAAGTCTAGACGGACATCTAATCAGACATCAGCTGTTACCATCAGTACTGAACTCTGCGATGGTTGTTTACAATGAGGATAGAGTGCACTGGGGACTTCCCCTGTGCTGTGACGTCGGATCTCAATTCCTGCAAGACTGCTGTATGCTTTATCAATGGAGACTGAACATTGGTCAGCAGAGACAAACATCCACATAAAGCTACGAGGGGGTCTCAATGAGATCTCCATTGCACTAACATACATCCAATAAACACAGGAAATTTTGTGCATACACTAGAAACATTTCAAATAAGGAGGAGCGGCAGAAAAAGAAGAGAAAGAGGGAGGAGAAAAATGAGTTGCAGGATGAAAAGGATAAGGAGGATTTGTAGAAGCTTAAGAAGATGAGGCAGGGTTGCAGAAGCAAAGAAGAGGAGAAGGAGTTGCAGATGCAAAAGAAGAGAAGGAGGAGGAGAGGAGGAGGAGGATAAGAAAGAAGTGGAGAAAGAGAAGTTGCAGAAGTAAAGAAGAGATGGAGGATGAAGAGGAAGAAAAGAAGGTTTTGGAGAAAGAGGAGGAGATGCAGAAGCAAAGAAGAGAAGGCGGATGAGGAGTAGAGGGATGTGGAGAAAGAGGAGGAGAAAGAAAAGGAGGAGTTGCTGAAGAAGAGAAGGAGGTAGAGACGGTTAAGAATGAGGTGGAGAAGAAGAAGAAGAAGAAGAAGAAGAAGAAGAAGAAGAAGAAGAAGAAGAAGAAGAAGAAGAAGAAGAAGAAGAAGAAGAAGAAGAAGAAGAAGAAGAAGAAGATGAAGAAGAAGAAGAAGAAGAAGAAGAAGAAGAAGAAGAAGAAGAAGAAGAAGAAGAAGAAGAAGAAGAAGAAGAAGAAGAAGAAGAAGAAGAAGAAGAAGAAGAAGAAGAAGAAGAAGAAGAAAAATAAGAAAAACAAGACAGAGGAAAAGGAAGATAACAGCATACGGAACAAAGAGATCTTTTCCTGATACCTGCCATCAAATATTACATTACAAGTAATCTTTTCTACTTGTTACAAAAATGATTTTATTGGAAATACATATACTGTTAAAAAAAAAAAAACAACAACATTTTTGGTGTTACTTTTATAAAAGATATTTGCTGATTCAGCATCAGTCAACCTATCGACTGTGTCCATCTGGTCATTAACTTCTCGTGGTTACCTGAATTGTACTCACCTCATGATTTGTGAAATCATGAAAGAGGTCGAGGTCAAAACAACATTTTTGACAATAACTCGTGACAGGTTCATGATAATCCCGTGAAACTTATTGAACAAAAAACTCTCTGACCATATTATTGAATGCCTAAAAAGAATTGACGCTCCTCGAATAAATTCAGTTGAAAATTTAATGTGCAAGTATGGCACATCTCACTACAGAACAACGACTCATCATCACTGGACGTTTACAGGCTAGACAGTCACAAAGTGTAGTAGCCAGAGAATTTAATGTGGTTAGAAGCACGATTAGTTGCCTTTGGAGGCGATTTCAAGAAACTGGCTGCATCACCTTAGGAATCGATTTGCATCTGCGTCCTCCACAGTCCAGTGAATGCCAGGAGCTCTTAGAATTTCAGATCGAACGGTCAGGAACCGGCTCCACGACACTGGTCTTTGGGCTAGAAGACCCTAAAGAGGTCCTGTTCCCACTGCAGTGGGTGAATCAGCATCGTCAATAAAATGATGGTACAAGTTTGCAATTGAAACTGCAATAATGTTGCCTTTCTTTTTTTTTTGAACAGTATAGAAAAGCTCCCCTGCTGAATCACGTGGCCAGTTCATCAACACACTCTGTAACCTCTTGCCTGTGCTTTAAATGCTCTGTAATTATTTGTGAGAACTCAGGTCGGTTCAGCAACTGGTAGGCCAGAGGGAGAAGGGAGGCTATTTGTGGGTGAAGGACTTTGGCTCCAAAACTGAACAAATCCAGTCCCAGTTCGAGTCCCTCGCCATAGTCGCACTCGTCGTTAGCAAACTGGACTAGAGTTATCAGCTCCTGCAAGTCCTCCATGTGTTTGTCCTGCTCCGACTCAGTCTTCGCTTCGGAGATTTTTTTCAGCAAAGTGCGGAGATTAGCTGCAAAATTTAATAAAAACATGTCAAATTAACGGTCAGTTTATGAATATGTAGCTTATACGTTGACTCATATTTTGCTCTGAGGTCTAGAAAGCATATGTGAGAGATAGAGGGAGGGAGAGAGAAAGAGCACATCATGTGGATTGTGGTAAAAAATAAAGTCGCTTAAAAGTCGACAGGGTTGACTTTATTGCACCAGGTTTTATCCCATATTGTTCAGTCTCTTTCCTCAGCGAACTGCTGAAAGCGTCGCACAAAGCACAAACTCTGTAACTCCAGCAACGAACCGCAGGAATCTCTGAAAAAAATGCACTTGTGAACCAAAGGATGCCGCCCAGAATCTAACCCACAACCTTCAGAGCTCGAGTCAGATGACTTGACAACTTCACCACGAATTGTGATCAATATGACACCAATCATCTTACCCCCCATGAAAGTATATTGAAAATCATTTTTTATAAAGTCAGATTAATCCCGATTCCATGTGATCATGAAAAGAATTCAACTTCAATCCAAATTGAAGAGGTTTGAACCCACAGCCACAAGAACAGCAGTTTTTTTTATCTATTCTGGAACCCCATTTGTTTGAGCTGTTGACTCTTGTATAACTTGGTTGATTCAACACTGTATTACTTATTAATGCCAGCTTCTGCACTTTGGTCAACGGACTGTACTGACAAGAGAATGCGACAGTCAACAGAACAATAAATTTGGTGGTGGGGTGGCCAAAAGAGAGGGGAAGGATAGGACGGAAACAGCTGTCAAGGTATGTCACTCACTCAGTTGTTTGCATCAGATTACCTCCCATGCAAACAGCTTTCATTTTGAAGGGATGTAAAAACAGGAAAAGCTTTGAAAGAATTATATGCTTCCTCTTAATCCTTTGCTGGCGCTGTGGTGAAGGTATTACAAACGCAATTTGCAATCTTGCATTCAAAACCGCTGTGGGCAATTTTGAAACAGACCGCCTTGCAATGGATGTCATACAATGGTATGAGTGCAGGTCGTTCAGAAAGTGATCTCAAACTACTGAATGTAAACTTGTCAAAAAATCATAAACAGCCAAAAAAGTGCTGGGGTTTATTAAAATGTTCTGAAAATGGATATTCAACTAACTTTAATTACAAATTCACTTTTTAAAATAAGACAGCCGTGTATTTCAATTCTCTCAGCATGCCACTGAAAATCATTCTGTGTGTCACCTTAGTTGCTGATGCCTGTTCTAAACTTTCCTCCCGGCTTTGTCGCATCTGCATGGGGGTTGTGTTGCAGAGTTTTCCTTCCCCTCACCAAGCATAGACACCAGTAGAATGAGCAAGATGAGTACTGGAACTTCATATTTGCAGAGAGGCATGGCGATCCTTAAAACAGGCAGACTGAAGACCTAGCCTGTGGATGGACCACATCCCGTTCTGATGATCAAAAGAGCTTAAATAGAGGAACAACTTCATTATGCCATGTTTAACTCCATCTAGCTCATCTCTTTCTGCGGATCTGCTTATTACCTGTCGAAAGCATCACACAGAATAAAAACTCCATAGCCCCTCTGCCGTGTGTCCACCGTGACGAGGTAGAGGGGTTGCATGTTCCAATGACCCCAAGAGCTATGCCAATGGTAGCACAGCTACTGGTAGGGTCACCCATGTCGGACAGGTCAAGGGAGAGGAACCAGACGAAGAGACACACAAACCTGCTGCCTTGTAGGTTGACTGGGGACAGTCAAAGGCTAGGGAAAGCACCCCAAAAAAAGCTTGTTGAAATCGGATGTACTGAGCCACAGGCTTGACAAAGCAGTGCAACACAACTTAATCAATTCATGATGCCACAGTTTAAAATTAATCAGTATGGTGCTAATCCCGTGAAGTCCCATCAGGCGGTGATAGTGCCGGGCCCCCTGCCTTGAGGGGGTCCACCCATGACTACTGGTGGTCACCTTCCCCTGTGCTGTAGAGTCAAGGCACAGAGGAGTAGGTTAAGAGCTATTGACCAAACACCCCGGACACTCAACATACTACAGTGGAATGCTGAAGGAGTTTCTAACAAGAAAATCCCATTAACACATCGTCTTCAAAAAGACAGAATAGATGTGGCATGCATACAAAAGACACACCTCAACGCCAATCGCAGATTCTCAGTCAGAGGATATCAGGCCACATGTTTCGACCGTGAAGGATACAAAGGAGTTCTAATACTACATGAAAAGTGTCCTAGTGGCACGAAATGGAATATTGCTCGGATAGCAAATCCATTACGTGGAAAGTCCGAATCGAAAGCTCACTGTGTGGATGTCATCTGCATTCTTCTGGTTTCCGGAGGAACAGCCTATGGTGAATGGAAGGCCCAATATACGGAAGTGAGGCTAAGCAGCCATGTGCAGGACGTGACGATTCCTTGGGTGAGCCCACTACCACAGCGCTATGTGTCGGCTTTGCAATTATGGAAGCCTCCTTGGATGGCGGGGAATGCCCATGGTCTGCCCCTGCCTTCCCTTGAGGGCTGACCGGGATGTCTTCGGCTAATTTAAATGGGCCAGCTAGAATGGGGGATGACACCACAACAGTGAGAGTCAAACGTCCTAAGAAACCCCCGGGAAGGTTAACCTGGTCAACAAATGCCCTGACACATGCCTGTGGTCATTGACATTGAGGTGAGTGACCGGGCATGAGAAAGAATGGAGATGAAAGTGGGGGACAGTAAAGTGACTGACCTGGCTATGAGAAAACAGCCAGTCCTGAGAAATAATGGGAAGGGTGAGTGTGGACCCCAGGGGATGGGGGAAGGACAGTTTAGTTTTGTGTGAAGTCAAGGGACTTCAGGACAGTTAATGTGTAGATGCCGAACTGATCAGTAGTCTAAGGAGAAGCGGAGTTAGAGATCTCCGTGTTGTGTTGTTCTCCCAGTTGTGAAGACAGGCCTAAACCCAGAGTGGGTTGCATAGTTGAGCAGTGGCTCCAACCCAATGTGTGGGTTGTATTGTGGGAGATCCAGCCGTGGATAGTAGCTGGATTACCTGTCTTGTGGATTTGATAAGAAGCAGGCCGTGAGAAGGCATTGATGTGTGCTGGTTAAATTGTGAGGAGGATATTTATATTCTATGGATTACATTGTTTCTGGATGTATAAACATGTTCCGTTTGTCCGTCTTATTTCTGTAATAAAGGATTATGTGCGCCAACGGAATCTTGTTTAATGCCTGGTGAATATGCACTGCGGGGGTGAGTTGGATTAAGAGACAGTTAGATATCTCAAATGACACACCATGAACATCGTTACCTAGACAACGACCATCACACGACAATATCAAGCAAAGATCATCAAGAACATTGATATTATCATCAAGAACGACGTGTGACAGCCCGCAGAAGTCGGATGTGTTGGCCTAACAGCGCAAGAACGCAGCTCTGCTGTAAACAGGCACAACGCAATCGCGTCCAAAAAAACTCTCTGGATGAACGCAGAAGAAGAAGAAGAAGAAGAAGAAGACAAACTCCATAGCTCCGGAAACTATCCCCAAACAATCTCAGAAAAAATTGCATTCATGAACAAAATGAGAGTCCGAAAAGGAACCTAAGACCTTTTTAATGCAAGGCAGATGGCCTGACCACTTAACCATGGAGAAACTTTTAGATGCTCACAGGCTGTGACCAACGTGAAACCCGATCCTGCATCCTCAGTATGCCTTGTACAACTTGGGGTCTGGTTATATCTCAAAAGGCAAACAGCACATTCATTCCAAGCATGTCTCTGACTCTCCAAGTGTGAAAGACTTGGGTAATGACTATCTACCATCTTTGTGGTGAATTGCTGTGATTTCTCTTGCAGTCTTGTAGCATGCACAGTTTGTAGTCCTAGGCAGGCATCATCATAGTGGAGGATATGGCCAATCCTCAATTTGTTGGGCAAACTTGTGAGTTTGTTGGGCAAACTTGTGAGTTTGTTGGGCAAACTTGTGGGTTTGTTGGGCAAACTTGGGAGTTTGTTGGGCAAACCTGCGAGTTTGTTGGGCAAATATGCGAGTTTGTTGGGCAAACTTGTGAGTTTGTTGGGCAAACTTGAGGGTTTGTTGGGCAAACTTGCGAGTTTGTTGGGCAAACTTGCGAGTTTGTTGGGCAAACTTGCGAGTTTGTTGGGCAAACTTGTGAGTTTGTTGGGAAAACCTGCTGGTTTGTTGGGCAAACTTGTGAGTTTGTTGGGCAAACCTGAGCTTGTTGGGCAAACATGAGTTTGTTGGGCAAACATATGAGCTTGTTGGGCAAACTTGTGAGTTTGTTGGGTAAACCTGTGAGTTTGTTAGGCAAACCTCTGAGCTGCCCCAGATACCTCACATGGGGGTGATGAGAGATCTGGGTCAGCATAAATATGTCACAGATTTCATAAATTTGTGACTTTTCTCAGTATTTATCTACACAGATGTTGAACAGGTATGGAGAAAGATGCAATTCAACATATAAGCAGCAACACATAAAATAAAATGAATCAGACAACTCACCCGGGGTCTCAGGAACAGGTCGGTAACCGACATCGTTACTATCCAGTGGAACAACAATACCCGCCCCATGAAATGTAGGACACACAACCCTCTTCTTTCTGTCCTTCATGCCTTTCGTCACCTCAGAAAGTGACAGGTTTTGCTTCTTGGCTTCCTCTTCCAACAACTTGATCAGCTGTTCTATAGATTTCTTTGTCTTCCCGGAGCTTGATTTCAGAAGCTTGCTAGCGTGGATGCTGTAAACAACACAACACATATTTTATATAAGTACAAAGTGTTTATTTTCAGCTTCTAAAGACTCCTGTCTTATGCACACAGAAGATGATGCCAGCTTATGCAGTTAGAATTAAATCAGTACATCTAATTACATCGTTACATTTACTAGTTAAATCTGGCTATGTTTACTAGTTTAATGTGGCTACATTTACTGGTAAAATCTGGCTATATTTACTGGTCAAAGTGGCTTCGTTTACTGGTTAAATCTAGCCACATACACTGGTTAAATCTGACTACATCTACTGGTTATATATAGCTTATTTACTGGTTAAATCTAGCTACATTTACTGGAAAATCTAACCACATTTACTGGTGACATTTAGCTATATTCACCGATTAAATCTAGCAACATTTACTCACTAAATCTAGCTATATTTACTGGTTTCAATGTTACTGCATAGCCTAGGATTGTCTTTAGGTTTCAATGAAACTGTCACAGACTTTAGTAAATGGTTCTAGGCTTAGTGTATTTCATAATTAGCTACAAAGTGTTAGTGCCCTAGACTACATTTTACACACCTTATGAAAAAGTTGATAGTCTTGGTGTTGCTTATGATAAAGGTAATAGTCTGTGTTTCTTATGATAAAGGTAATTGTCTAAATGCCGTGTATCTTACGAAAAAAAATTATTAGTCTTTCTAACAATAAAGGTAACAGAATAAGTACCCGGGAAGGTTAGCCTGGTCAACAAATGCCTGCAGAAGTCAGATGTGTCTGCCTAACGGCTCAAGAACGTATCTTTGCTGTAAACAGGCACAACGCAATCACATCTGAAAAAACTCTCCAGATGAACGCAGAAGAAGAAGAAGAAAAAGAATAAGTGTTTCTTATAATAAAGTTAACAGTCTTAGTGTTTCTTATGCAAAATCTTTGTTTCTTATGATAAAGTTTATAGTCTAAAGTGTTTCTTATAATAAAGGTAATAGTCTAAGCGTTTCTTATGTAAAGGTAATAGTCTTAAGCGCTCCTTATTATAACGAAGCCTAAGTTCTATATTTCTTATGAATGTGGTATTAGTCTAATTGTTTCTGATAATAAAGGTAATAGTTTTAGTGTTTCTTATGATAAAGGTAATAGCCTGTGTTTCTTATGATAAAAGTAAATGTCTGTGTTTCTTGTAACAAAGGTAACAGTCTAAAATGTTTCTTATAATAAAGTTAATTGTCTTTATGTTTCTTTTGGTAAAGGTAATAGTCTAAGTGCTGTGTTTCTAATGATAAAGGTAATAGTCTAAATATTACTTACGTAAAGGTAATAATCTAAGTGTTTCTTATAATAAAGGTATTAGTCTTAGTGTTTCTTATGATACAGGTAATAGTATCTTAGTATATTTTATGGTCAATTGATCTACAGCTTGGTCGAGACAAGAACGCTGAGCTGATCCACGACTCTGGTGATCGAGTGAGATGGCGAAACATGACCGCCCATGCTTATCGACATGGCACATGGTTATGATGATGATGATCTATAGCTGCAATTATTTTACATTCAGAGGTTACAGTCTCACGGTCAAATAATATATTGTTGTAATTATTGTATTCTTCTTCTTCTTTCGTTCACTTGAAATATGTCTAAAACTGCAATGTTGTCTCTTGTATGAATTTAACTGTCTTTTTTAGTTCACTCAGCGGTCCATAGAGTTTATCTTCCACTGCTGTCTCTCTAGGCCAGAAGGTTTGCCTAGATTTGTATTTAATTATTTTATATTCAGAGATTACAATCTTAGTACAGCTTATGGTCAAATGATGTATAGTTGTATTCGTTTTATAATCATAGATTACAGTCTTAATGTATTGCTTGGTAAAATGATGTAGAGCTGCAAATATATTATATTCAGAGGCACTGCTGTATTTTATCATCATCATCATCATGTGCCATGCCGATAAGCGAGGCCATCATGTTTCGCCATCTCACATGATCACCAGAGTTGTGAATCAACTTAGTGTTCTTGGCTTGACCATAGAACATGGCCAATCCATCCTGGTATTTACTTATCTGCCTTCCCTTGTTCTCTTCCCCTCGATCTTGCAAGTTGTCAACAAGTTCTCCAATTTATTTCTTCTCATAATGTAGCCAAATAATCTTGACTGTCTACGTCAAATTTTTCTAATCAGTTTGCGGTTTTCATTTTTTCTTGTAGTACTTGCTTGTCTCCCTGGCTAAGGGTTTAACGCCTTTCTCCGTAATCCCGTATATTCACGTAGGGTAATGCAGTTGCGCGAGATTCGGTAGCGGATCGCGTCGGTTACTTACTGGGGTATGTGAGCCAGTCGCTCAGAAAGCAATAGCAAACTACTGAGCGTAATTTTGCCAAGAAATCAACAACAGGGTAATATGCTGGTGTTGACAGCGGTGTCCTGTAAATAAGATATGCGAAAAAAAAAAAGCACTTGGTCATTGATTTTGCTGTCTGTCCATCTTTGAATTTTCCTCAGAAACTACATTTCCGCAGCCATTAAATGTTTTTCAGCTTGTCTGCTTATTGTAGTTTACAGGAGACTTTAAAGCTGCAGGTTAAGATATGAGAATTTGTTTGATGAACTAGAATCAACATCATAGCACACATGTGCAGATCTGGAAGAGCAACAACAACCAAATACAACTTCTGGAAGAGCAACAACAACCAACTACAACTTACTGCACTGCTGCAAACAGATTGTCCCCACAGGGGGATATTTTCTCTGGGAAGGCGTTCCCTGGGGAGTTACTAGCCACAAACACTGGATTCTCCTTGGGGTCATCTCTGTAAATTAAATTTTTTAAAAACCTCATTTAAAAAAACGCAAGCAATGATCTAAGATAAATAAAAATGTGTAGGTCAGCATGGCCGAAGGATAAGAACGCGTGTTCTTAAACATCTGGTGTGCTGATGCCGAGGTAAGGGGTTCAACCCCTAAACCGGACAGTTGGACTAAAATGTTGACCTATCGTCCTCAACATCTCATAAACTGTGGTCATAAAGTTAACAAAGAAAAGGTATCTTGTATACAGTATTCAACAAACAATAAATAACAGCTCAAATATACTGAGGCCTTAACAATTAGCTCGTTCCTGCCAATTTTGTACGAACAGAAAGAGTTTCTTTTAAATTTGCGATTCCCGTGGGGATAACAAATGTTTCACATTCAAACAAAACATGGGATGGGGACAGAGCGCTTATGGGAATGTCTCGAATGCTGTGATGTCGGTTCCTAAATCAATCAATCAATCAACATTTATTCACTTCTAAAAATATTAGACAAATATTGGGCAAATATTATAAACATAAACTCTTTGTATGGTCAAATATTATAAATAAACTATTTTGGAGGGTCACATAATATAAACATAAACTTTTTGAAGTATCAAATCCCGGGAAGGTTAACCCGGTCAACAAATGCCTGCAGAAGTCGGATGTGTCGGCCTAACGGCGTAAGAACGCAGCTCTGTTGTGAACAGGCACAACGCAATCACATCCGGAAAAAAACTCCGGATGAACGCAGAAGAAGAAGTGTCAAATCTCAATGTAGAGTCAAATCTTATAAACTGTTTGTAGGGTCAAACCGTATGAACTTACCTGTAGTAACCCAAGTGAAATTTGGACTTCTTATCTGATGATGCCAGTACTGTCTGAAACTCAGGTGGGTCGTAAAAATAGCGATAGTGAAGAAGAAAACTGGGTCGCCGACCGTGCTTATTTTTTCGAATCTGCTTATGTCTGCCAGACAGAATGTCGAATGGTCCTACCAAAACCAGATTTAGGGATTCCTCCAGGGCATCTGTAAAAAAATGTATTAGAGACAGAAGGTAAAATATGTGTTATCCATATAATAAAAAAGGTAATTGCATATCCTTACAGGAAGTTGCTGTCAACCTCAGCATCTTTGGGCTGTTTGTGATCTCTTGGCAGAGTTTACGTTCTGTAGTTTGCCATTGCTTTCTGAACGACCGGAACCCAAACCATTTTATAAAGACCCCAACACAAGGTGGTCTGTTGCCAAAATGGCCGCAGCTGTTTTGAACATGCTATGCAAGATTGCGAACTGCGTCTGTAACCCCTTCGCCACGGAGCTGGCGCTATATATATATAAGTTGTTTTAAAAAAACCATGATAATATTCACAACACCCACTCCCCCACAAATATTTGACTGTCATTTACTGCCAATATAGTACCTTGCGGTGTATGGCAGAGGGGTTATTGAGCCTGAGGAATTAAGGCCGCCTGGCTAGTGCAATCGCCGTGAACTGTGAAGGTTAGTATTTTCTTTTTGCCCCCGACAGAAAAAAATCCCATACCTTACAGAGGGATCGAACCCGGGTCTCCCGAAGGAGAGTCCGGCGTTCTAGCCACTCGGCCAGCCGCTCCTCAATATTTGACTGAGACGTTCAAAACAATGTATTCCCTCAGTGAATTTAAACACCTAAGCCATCAACAAAATATTGCAGGATTTCTTGCCTGGCATATTTCGCTGCATCTCGTTAGGTGCATACTGCAGAGTTATGTATCATATGAAGTGAATAAATAAATAATACATTGGCTGAAATACAAAGTACACAGTCGCTGATATTGTTCAAATTGGAGTAATGAGACGCTCGATGGACGGGAAAACACACACAGGCTACAGGGGACATTTTAACTGATGTCTTTATTAATGGAATATCATAATGGAAACAATAAAAAATTAATTTAAAAAAAAAAACACACAAAGGAAGACTTCCCTGAAAAGTGTCCAGTCCAGGAGACTGGGATGTTAAAACAGAAATATCAAATCAGACAAGAACTTCGCACTTCCAATTCATTGAGCTTCTGTCATATTTTGTGTTATTAACTTGTAGAAGCTGTTAGTAGTGTCTCAGATATGACTGTGCTACCGTATGATAGTAGATGGTATTACCTGCTTTCTGTTAGCACCGACTGTTGGGCGGCACTCACCAAACCTGACACTCCACATTGTGCCAATGGCTTCAGGTGGACAAGCGCAATTGGGAGTTCACAAGCCATATCATGGTGCAAGGAAATGCAACCTAAATATTAAATGTCATGGCAGGGAAGATCAGGCATTAAGCCTTAGTCATCAACTGGTCTAGGATGGATAATCCGACAGGCAGACAGAGCACTGCTTTGCTTATCCAGCAGCTTCTGCAGCTTATCTTATTCCAGATGTATTGGTGTTAGCTTTCCTCTGGAGTAAACTAGGCAGGCCAAGAGAGGGGTCATGCTGCATGGACAACACATGGTCTCTACAATTCAGCCCAGGCATTGTGCTATGGTGAGGTTATTGTGCCTTTTTTAAAGCACAGTATAACAAACTACCGTCTGTCAAGATGGCAAGTAGAAGCTCGACAGTAGTAAACCCCTTTTATCAGATGACAAAGAAGTGCAGAGTTGTGATCGTCAATGCAAACCTTCTGGTCTGGAGAAACAACAGTGGAAGATAAACTATATGGACCACTGAGTGAACTAAAAAAAGGCAGTGAAGTTCATACAAGAGACAAAATTGCAGTTATAGACAAATTTCAAGCGAACAAAAGAAGAAGAAATGATCGTCAACGGCCGCTATAGGCCAGGCACCTTAAGAACAAGATACTAGGAAAATTGTATGCAAAAAATTACAAGAGCATACTTACATTTAGGATTGCCTGGTTGTACTGACTGACAAAACTCCCAAAATATATAAAAATCATTTGGCATATCCACAAGAAACTTCTGCTTGATGTTTTCTTTCACATCCTCGGGTGATGCAGGAAAACTGTCATTTTCAGCATATTCCTCCCTTTGCTCTGATTTCTCTTTGCTCGTATCATCCTCATCTGCAATATCTTTGTTCGTATCATCCTCATCTGCAATATCTTTGTTCGTATCATCCTCATCTGCACTTTCTGTGGATGCTTTCAATTTCTCTGCCACCAACACAGACTCTCTATCAGTTTTGGCTTTTTTCTTCAAAGAAGGCTGCTCTGTGCTACTTTCTTCTGAATCTACACATGGGGAGCAAATAACCAATTTTAAATGCAAGGATCATACAAATATGATAAACAATAATCGACATCATGTAAGATCTTTTAACTCAATAACTACTACATAAAAAGTATGCTCTGGCAGATTTCTTCTTCTTATCTTTCTTCTTTTGTTTCTTATTCTTCTTTGTTCTTCGTTCAAGGGGAGTGTGTCATACTTGATTGTGCACCTCAAAGGTCAGTGTGTCCATCTTCAGCATGCATATATGTCAGGTTTGTTTCCTCTAAACAAATACCATCCAAGGTAACAGGCTCTATATACCCGTCGGTCATTTTTCCTTATAACAATTCTGTGGGTGCGGAGGCCTTCCAGCCTATTTGCAGCTGCCATGAGATATTTAACGTGAACAACTTGCAAACTGAACCACCTGTTTTTGTCCTTATCTGAGAAGGTTAGGTAACCGATCTCACTACCCAAGAAATCAGGGGAACATATCTTCTTCTTCGTTCATCCGGATTTTGTTTCCGGATGTGACTGCGTTATGCCTGTTTACAGCAGAGCTGCGTTCTTGCGCCGTTAGGCCGACTTCTGCGGGCATTTGTTGACCGGGTTAACCTTCCCGGGGGTTTCTTAGGACGTTTGAATCTCACTGTTGTGGTGTTATCCCCCATCCTAGCTGGCCCATATAGAACAGCCAAAGACATCCTGGTCAACCCTCAAGGGAAGGCAGGGGCAGACCATGGGCATTCCCCGCCATCCAAGGAGGCTTCCATACTTGCAGAGCCATCACACAGCGCTCTGGTACTGGGCTCACCCAAGGAATTGTCACGTCCTGCACATGGCTGCTTAGCCTCACTTCCGTATATTGGGCCTTCCGTTCACCATAGGCTGTTCCTCCGGAAACCAGAAGAATGCAGTTTGCAGATGACATCCACACAGTGAGCTTTCGATTAAGACTTTCCACATAATGGATTTGCAATCCAAGCAATATTCCATTTTGTGCCACTAGGACACTTTTTCCACCTTTTATGAAGCCCACAGTGAGCTTTTGATTCGGACTTTTCACGTAATGGATTTGCTATCCAAGCAATATTCCATTTCATGCCTCTGGGACGCTTTTGTAACCGACATACCTGTGGTATGAAGTGTGGCAGTCTAAATACATCTTCATGCACCTTTAGATGTCAACCTGTATGTAGTTAAAGTAAGCTGTAGTCAACTTGAGCTTGTTGATATCTCCATAGAGCTTGTCCTCAAATGAAGCAGGCGTGGGCCAAAATATCTTTCTCTGTTCTGCATATCTTGGGCACTCCTGCAGCAAATGTTTATCTGTCATTTTACCAGTTTCCACAATTACATTCATCGGTATCTCCTATCTTTAGTTTATTGAACAAGTGGTGTTTCAGCCTGTTATGTCCTGTGCGGAGTCTGAAGATTGCTACTTGTTCTCTTCGGTCGAGTTTGTAATATGCATCATCCTTCTGGTGGCCTGGATGCTCTGATTCCCATTTGGTTCTTCTTCTTCTTCTGCGATCATCCGGAGTTTTTTTTTCGGATGTGATTGCGTTGTGCCTGTTTACATCAGAGCTGCGTTCTTGCGCCGTTAGGCCGACACATCCGACTTCTGCGGGCATTTGTTGACCAGGTTAACCTTCCCGGGGGTTTCTTAGGACGTTTGACTCTCACTGTTGTGGTGTTATCCCCCATCCCAGCTGGCCCATATAGAACAGCAAAAGATCCTGGTCAGCCCTCAAGGGAAGGCAGGGGCAGACCATGGGCATTCCCCGCCATCCAAGGAGGCTTCCATACTTGCAGAGCCGATACATAGCGCTCTGGTACTGGGCTCACCCAAGGAATCGTCACGTCCTGCACATGGCTGCTTAGCCTCACTTCCGTATATTGGGCCTTCCGTTTACCATAGGCTGTTCTTCCGGAAACCAGAAGTATGCAGTCTGCAGATGACATCCACACAGTGAGCTTTCGATTCGGACTTTCCATGTAATGTATTTGCTATCCAAGCAATATTCCATTTCGTGCCACTAGGATACTTTTCCACCTTTTATGAAGCCCACACAGTGGGCTTTTGATTCAGACTTTCCACGTAATGGATATGCTATCCAAGCAATATTCCATTTCGTGCCACTAGGACACTTTTCCACCTTTTATGAAGCCCACACAGCGAGCTTTCGATTTGGACTTTCCACATAATGGATTTGCTATCCAAGCAATATTCCATTTCATGCCTCTGGGTCTTCATGCACCTTTAAATGTCAACCTGTATGTAGTTAAAGTAAGCTGCGGTCAACTTGAGCTTGTTGATATCTCCATAGAGCTTGTCCTCAAATGAAGCAGGTGTGGGCCAAAATATCTTTCTCTGTTCTGCATACGTTGGGCAATCCTGCAGCAAATGTTTTGCTGTCATTTTTCCAGTTCTACAATTACATTCATCGGTATCTCCTATCTTTAGTTTATTGAACAAGTGGTATTTCAGCCTGTTATGTCCTGTGTGGAGTCTGAAGATTGCTACTTGTTCTCTTCGGTCGAGTTTGTAATATGCATCATCCTTCTGATGGCCTGGATGCTCTGTTTCCCATTTGGTTCTATAAGTGCTTTTTATCAACCTCTTTGCCTCATTATAGGTTATGTCTATGTCAGGCTGTGGTAATCGTCCACCCTCTTTTGCTAGTCTGTCTGCCTCTTCATTTCCAGGTATACTGCAATGTGATGGGATCCACTGTATTACAACTTTTTTGGATTTCTGGCATAGACGATGGAGTGCTGCTCTTAGGTCAGCTAGTTCTGTGCTGTTTTTGCTCTTCAGTATTGAGACAGCTGACTTTGCATCTGTGAAGATAGCTATTTGCTTCTCTTTATTTTCCTCCATCAAGAGCATTTCTGCTGCAGTTTTCAAAGCCTCTACCTCCGCTTTGAAGTTACTTGAAAATTTTCCAGTTGCCACTGATTGTGTTTTTATCACTCCATTTTTTAAATTTAGGAGAATTCCTCCTCCTCCATTCTCTATTGAATTTTTGGCTGATCCATCTGTATATGCATGGGTCCAATTGCTGCTTGGGTAATGTTCTTTTATGTAGTTTAGGGTTATTTCTCTTCTTTCGGTTTCATGCTGAGTGTTCTTTTTCTCAATACCAGGAATGTTTTCTATCATCTCAGGCAGTTGCTGCTGTCTCCAAGCTGGGAACTTGTGTGCATTGTAAATGGGCTTGACTGTTGATATGTTAAGTATGGGATCTGCCCTAATCTTTTGTTTTGCAGTTTCTACAAAGTTGCTACGCTTCAGTCTTCCTTTTCCAAAACCATTAAACCTGTTATACATAGAGTGGTCTGTCAATCTTCTAAATTTTTCTGCTTGTTGCTGGGCTCTGCTATCTCTTCTGTCCTGCATTGGTTGTAAACAAGTGATCTTTTCTAGTTCATTAATAGGCGTTGTCTTCAGGCTTCCAGTTATGATTCGCATTCCTTGGTTTTGGACTACTTATTTTGTTAAAGTTTGACTTAGCTGCTGTTGCCCAAGCTGCAATGCCATATTCCAGTACTGGCCTCACCCGTCCAGTATATAACTTCTTGAGAACTTTCTCATCTGCTCCCCACGTTGTACCAGCAAGCTTTTTCATGATTGCCATTCTCTGCCTTGCTCTTGTTCGATTTTTCTCAACCTGTGTCTTCCATGTAATACCAGCTTAGGTTGCTGAGTTTTATTTGAGAGGGAGAACACTGTTCATGTTGTTTTCTCCTCACTTATCTTCACTAGCCATGATTTTGACCAGTCCTCTAGCGCTAATAAGGCTTGCTGTATTCTGCTGTTAGCTGTACTAATATATTCTTCAGATGTCCATATGGCTAGGTCATCTGCAAAGGAGGATGTGTGTACTCTGGCTGGAAAATTTTCTGTGATGTCATTTATATATGCTAGGAATAATGTTGGTGAAAGAACTCCTCCTTGGGGGACACCTTGCTCCAACAGCATCATTTTGCTTGTTTGTCCTTGTACTTTTGTCCTGGCAGTTCTGTTCTCAAGGTAGTGGCTGGTCCATTTATACATTTTTCCACAAACATGTATCTTTTGCAGTTTTACTTTCAGTCCTTCCTTCCATACTTTATCAAATGCTTTTTCTAAATCTATCCAGACTGCTAGTGTGAGCTTTTTCTCTTGGAAGGCATCCTCTATTTCCTGAGCTATATAGGTTATTTGATCTTCAGTGGATCTGTACTTTCTGAATCCTACTTGGTGTGGTGTTAAGAGTTTGTTTTCTTCCAGATGCCATGTTAGCCTGCCATTGATAATGCGTTCCATTAATTTTCCTACACAGCTAAGTAGACTGATAGGTTGATAGCCATTTGGTTCTTCCAGGTCTTTTCCTTTCTTTGGGACTGGTATTAGTATAGCTTCCTTCCATGCCTGTGGGACTATTCCTCTCTTCCAGCTGTTATTTAGGACTGCTAGTAGTTTCTTCTTTGCCTTGGTGCCTAGTCCTATTAGCATTTCATTTGTGATTCGATCCTTTCCTGGTGATTTCTTCTTTTTTAGGGTATTCATTGCCTGTTCCATTTCTTCCATTGTTAGATTTGCCATCATATATTCTGCTGCTGTCTCTGTATTTCTATGATGTATCTGTTTGTCTTTGATTGCTTTCTTCTGTTCGGTTGTAATATCAATGTGGTTTGCATTTGCATAGTGTTCCATTAGTGCATTTGCAGCCTTTTTTCCTGTAAGCAAGGCATTTCCTTGTTTAATTGTTATTTGTTTGTTTCTAGGTCCTTCATTGTTCATGGCTTTCACTAGTTTCCATAGTTTGTTTCCATCCCTGTCAAAATTCAGGTTTTCTGTTTTTTCCCTCCAACAATCTCTTGTTGTTTGATTTACTGTTCTTTTATAATTTGCTGAGATGGCTTTGAGAGAGATGTTCGCTTCAATTGTTTGTTCTCTCTCTGCTGTCTTCCTGGCATCTTCAACTTTGTCCTCCAAACTTTGTAGTTCTTCAGTCCAGTATGGTTTGTAATTTTTCCTCGCTCCTCTTGGAATGGACTCAGTGGCTGCCTGTATTATCGCTCTGTTTAGACTTTCCACCATTTGCTTTATGTTGCCATATCGTGTATTTATGTTTTCACAATATTTGTCTGTTAGTATGGCAAATCTGTCCCAATCTGCTCGTTTGTAATTCCAGCGGGGCAAGGTCTTTTGCTCCTGTGGAACATACTCCATATTCATTACAAGCTTGATTGGTCTGTGGTCACTACCTGCTAATTGGTCCAGCACATGGCGATCGATTTTGTGGAGGATGTCTCCTGTGCAGAAAGCTAAGTCTGGAGTAGAAGTGGTAAGCCATCTTCTGGAGTAGAAGCTCGGTGTGTCATCCGCTTTGTTGAGTAGATGGAGATTTGAGTCTATTTCCCAGTCCTCCAATTCATCTCCTCTTTTGTCAGTATCTGGGTATCCCCATCTTTCTGAACGGCTATTAAAGTCTCCGACAATAATGCAGTTTGTGTCAGTTATTTTCATGTTTGAGAGTGTAAGGTCCTTATCTGCTGGGCTATACAGATTGTAGATTCTTATTTTCACGTCCTTTATCATTATATCAACACCTATAATTTCCGTTTGGTTGTCAGAGATCACAGATACTTCGCTGCAAGGTATTGTATTTCGTGTAAGTATTAGAACTCCTCCTTTGTGTCCTTCGCGGTCGAAACGTGTGGCCTGATATCCTCTGACTGAGAATTTGTGATTGGCGTTGAGGTGTGTCTCTTGAATGCATGCCACATCTATTCTATCTTTATGAAGACGCTGAGTTAGGGAGTCTTTCTTCTTGTAAACTCCTTCGGCATTCCACTGTAGTATGTTGAGTGTCCGGGGTATTTGGTCAATAGCTCTTAACCTACTCCTCTGTGCCTTGACTCCACAGCACAGGGGAAGGTGACCACCAGTAGTCATGGGTGGACCCCCTCGAGGCAGGGGGCCCGGCACTATCGCCGCCTGATGGGACTTCACGGGATTAGCACCATAACGATTAATTTTGATTTGTGACATCATGAGGGGAACATATAACATCATAAGATACCAAGGGTTCCTGGAAAACTGCCCAGCCATATGCCGCAATAAAAACCCGGTACTTTCTGAGTCTGAGGCAGACACCACAACCTCTCAACCATGTCTTCAGTCGCTACCCCCCATTCAGACGCCAGCTTGAATATATTTAAATACCGCAACAGTCTACCCGAGGTTACTGACATCTCCATATAGTTTGTCCTCAAATGGAGCAGGTATAGGCCCAAGCAACTTGTTTCTTCTGTCCCAACAAGGGCTTGCATCAATCAGAGAGGAGGATATATCTACTTTTTACCCGACCCGGTACCAAAGTAGTATCTCCACAGAGACTGTTGCACAGCTCTCCTACCCTTCTCCAAGCATAGAAACCAGTGGGGTTGGCAAGACCAGTACTGGAATTTCGCATCTATGGAGGGGCATTTTCAGATGCAACCAGGACATGATTCACAACAGCACTTATGCACTGGCTGGGAATAGGCCTAAGTCAGTCATGTTTTTTCCACAGATTTTAGGTATTCACTTCAGTGTCAACCCAACGCCAAGAGTGAGAAGACAATTTCAGGAAAGAGTCTTACAAGCTCAGGAAGATGGAGGAGGGGGAGGAGGAGGAGGAGGAGGAGGAGGAGGAGGAGAAAGATAGAGGAGGAGGATGAGCTTGAGGAGGGAGGTTTAAAGGTGAGAGGATTGACTTCATTGCACCAGGTTTAACTGACATGGCTTGGTCTCTTCCCTCAGGGCGACCTGCCGAAAGCATCGCACAAAGTGTGAACTCCATAGCTCCAGCAGGGATTTTCCAAGAAAAGTGCACTCATTAAATGAATGATGGAGTCCAGAATCAAACCCATAACATTCAGATTGCAAGGCAGGCAGCTCAACCACTTCACCACAGAGCCTCTTTGAAGGAAAACTAGGAGGATAAAGAGGAATAGGATGTAGAGGTAAAGGAGGAAGAGCAGGGGGAGAAGTTTCTTAAAGATTGCAGAGACTATACTACTTGTAACCAGACAAACAGCTGAGTGAAACTGAATTATACTGGTGCACACTTTCTAATAGGAATAACTGTCGAACTAGGGGGAGCGGAGGGGTTATAGGTAAGAGGACAGACTCCATTTCATTGGGTTTTATCCCTTATGGCCAAGTCTCGTTCCACTGAGAGCTTGCTAAAGCCTCGCACTGAGCACAAACGCCACATCCGTAATCCCCTAGATGATTCCCTAGGGACCCCTGAAATAATTGCACTTGTGATTGAGTCAAAGATGAACCTACGACCTTCGAAACATGAAGCAGCCGACTTTACCACGAGGAGCCTGAACTGCCATTCCATTACACTACCAGGTGAAGAAGAATGGGAACAGACTAAGAACCAGTATGTGGAAAGAATGACATTGCAGGGGATCGGCAGGGGTGCTGGAAGAATTGCAAAACTGAGAGGGAAGACCAGGAGAACTTTCAATCAGATAGCGGTGGAAACAATTAACAGTATGACTTTTCGCTGGCTGTTGAACAAGGAGACTGGGTGCGCATGGGATAATCTTGAGTGCAGTGATGTCGGTTCTTGGCTCAACTTAACTCGACTCAACTCAACTATGCTATCTTGCAAGCAGACCCACCTGAGTCAGAGACATCATGTGATCGTGTGGGCTTTCCAAAGAATTTCTCAATTGTTGCCACTTTTCTTTTCTGGTCAGGCTTTACATTTCCTGGTGTTGAAACCTCTTCAGTCTGTGAGAAAATTTTGAAAAACATAAATCATGTAAATATATCATTATCAAGGGGAAGAGGGGTAGAGGCAGACCAAGAGAAATGGAATATCCTCCATGATCCAGAACACCAAAGACCGAGATCTGTGGAGAGAAATGAATGCCTACGCCAGTTGGCAACACACTTGATGATGATGATGAGCTAATGAAAGAAATTAAAAAGGGAAGATATTTCAGCTACTTTTTTTTTTTACAAAGGCACAACTCTTATAAACAATAATGTATTGAAGTTGAAGGTGGGCCAGCAAAAGGTACAAAAAGATACAAGAAGATTAAATCAAGGGGTGGATGAACAGCAAGATGTCAGAGCCAGACTTGCAGCATGAGCAGAGGATTTCCCTCCTTAGCCATTTGTCCAAAAGTGCACCCTTGCTTGCTTCCAATGATTGCATATATTCTACAATAATTGCTCAAACATCAGGGGAAACAACTCTAAAAATGCCAACTGTGGTCTGTCTACTAGACTACATGTGTTTGTTGCCTAGAACTGTCATGTTTGGGAAGTTATTTCAATTTTTTTGGCATATGGGAAACAATTATTTTTTTTTAGACATGTTTTTCCAATATGACTTTGTGATGCATCTTTGAATAATTTTTACATATATTTGAACAGTTTTAACAATAACTGCTTGTAAATGTATTTGATGAAACATTTTTAGCATTACTACGAGATAGCGCAACCACAACGCAAGATTCATAATGGCAGCATCCATGCTATAGCGGACCCGTATTTATTTTATAATTAGAACTGGCAATTTAATTACTAAAATTAAACAGAATACAAGTTTCATTTGTAGCAGTACTTTATCTATGCACTTGTATACTTTTTCACTATTTGACATGACTGAAAATAATTATGAAAGCGTTTTCAGACCCGTCTAAAAAACACATAAGGAGTACTTTTTTCATAGCAACAAAGCAGTAGATAAATAATTAATTTTAAATTTAAATAAAATACTGTGAACAAAGTTACGTTTTTAAAATAAAGTATTTATTATAATTATTATTTGCTCACTTTTGTTTACAAAACAGTATCATTATAGGGCAGAAGTAGACATCAATTGTTAGTGATTGCTTAATTTATGCAGCAGTTACCAACTTATTTACTTACATTATTGCAGGTTATTTATTCAACAAGAGAAAGCTGCCGTAATGCAGACTATTAAGTGAGTACATAAAGAACATGTGAGTACATTTGCATGAATTGTTCTTTGTTATATCACTAGTATTCCACATGACATTTAATTAATACAAATGGGCTATTTTTAATTGTTAATTAGGTCACAGTACATCCTATGGAAACAGGAATGTGACCTTTACTTTTACTTTTACCAGTCAGCGTAGTAAAATATGCATCTTGTTATGTGTATTAGCCAATAATTAGCAATGCACATGACATTTAATGAATATTAATTACTTAGCAGACATTTTAAATTATTAATTAGGTCACAGCACAACCTATCGTTAAGATACATAACATGACAAGTTAAGCCTCGCCCAGGATGCAACAATATATGGTTGCTATGTGGTTCGTTTAAAAAAAAAAACAAGTCACAGTAATAGAAGGGAAAATGTAATCTTCTTAGCTCCCAATTTTACAGGGTGGTGAGCAGAACTGCTCATTTGGTTGGTCAGATTTCTGTGTACTTTCTTGTTGTAGATCACGACACTTAAAAGTAAAATAATCATATCTGCGCCTAAAATTGACATCATCATCATCATCATCATCAAGAGCTGTGCCGGCTGGCATATGCGTTCATGGCTCTCCACAGATCTCGGTCTTTGGTGTTCTGGATCAACTCTGCTGATGATATTCCTCCATGCCACCGTCTCAATCCGTCCAGCATAATTTCTCTTGGTCTGCCTCTGCCTCTCTTCCATAGAAACTATTAAACATTACGAACTAAAATATAAAGAACTAAGAAACTGGAAGTTTGTGAATAAAGTGTGTGTAACATGCCTGGGATCATTAACATTACCGGCCATAAGAAATAATAGACGGAGGTAAAATGGGGCGGGGGAGTAAGTCCCCGGAGGGGGAAAATGAGAGGACAGACGAGGAAGGTTGGAGACAGTGATTTAAGGGGGAGTTGAGGAGAAGTCAGCTGGCTAGTGTAATTGTGGGGCAGACAGTTTGAGCTGTGGGGTAGTGTGTGTGGAGTCAGGAGACTGGAAAGGACAGTTGAGTTTTTGGGGACCCGTCAGTGAGGTCGGCGGTCTGGAAAAGGTTGAATAGGGACGGAGTTAGGTAGAGAACTCTGCACTGTGTTTTTTTAGGAATAGTTAGTTGAAGTTTAGACCCAGAGTGGGTTGAGACAAGTGAGTTCGGGCCGGGAGAGAGGCTGGTTAACTGTCGTGTTGGATGAGATGAAGTAGGCCTTGAGAAGGCAGTGTTATTCGAAGTGTTCGGTTGTGATGAAGATATGTTCTGAGAGAATTATTGTTCCTGGATTTATAGGTTGTGTGTTTTCCGTGCTCATTCATCATTAAAAGGAAATTATGTGCGCAAATTCATTCTTGTTCACTGACTGGTGGATGCCACATGGCGTTTAGACAGAATGACGTCATCGGAAAAGACGGTAGAAAATCATATAGGGAAAACCCCACAAGAAACTAAGGAAACTGTTGGTAAAGAACACAAAGGACAGTGACTTAAGATATCAACAGGAAGGACATCGATTGGGAAGGTAATAGCAGGCCGTAAAATGCAAATATTGGCGATAGAATAGTGTTGGCACGTAAAGCAGTGGCTGCAACGAAGATATACAGGGATTACTACAACGTGTCGCTACAGAACGTACGGGAGTACCTAGACCTATATCGTGCAGAGCGGCAAAGGAGAACTTCAGGCAGAATGACAGAAGGCCAAGTGAAGATACGAAGGTACAATATCTATGTAAGCAGGTTAGTGTTGAGTATCAATGAGTTCCTGTAAATAGAACTAGGTCCCGCTTGGCAACAACAAGCACCTAGGTACGGATAGAATTGATAGAAAATCTCAAACTGACTGTGAGTTCTTATTAAATGTTATTGCTTATCAAAATCTTCAGCATGGCTGTTATCTTTAAAGTCATTTACCTTGCGGTTCCAGCGTTGAACATTTGTTCATTTTGCTTTTACGATTGTTGTGTCGAGCCAGACATTTAAGTGACATACTATTTGCTCAGTTGCGTTTAACAGTTTATCAACACGCCGGACTTATAGTATGGCAGTGGATGTGTGCTGCAGTGGTGACTTGGGGTGTGACACAGGTGGCAAGCTCAGCTTCCACTCTGCAGTGATATAGTAGAAGCATTAGAATCTAGACAACGACCAATCTCATTCTTGTGCAAAAAGAGTTTGTGTCAGTGTGCTCTATGGATCTGTGCAAGCTGCCGACTGCCGGGGAGCTCATCCCACAGAGGCAGCAGAATTATTGCTTATCGGAATCGATGGATCAAATAGATGTCTTTGTTTAGTGTGAATTTTAATTGCCATATAAAATATCACCCCTGAATCAGTATAGTTTCATCGCTAAACATGCTCGAATTGTGATTGAAAAACAGATTTTCTGCGAAGATGTGACTTAGTGAATTGGAAACCCGCAGGTCATGACGGCCGCGCATATCGATCTGTCTACTCAAAATGTGCAATTTTAACTACTAAAGTTAAAGTGAATACAATTTTAAATAATAATAATATATTTTTATACTTGTACTATATTTTAATCATTTAACATGACGGAACATATTTTTAAAGTCAGTTTTCATGACCGTTTGAAACAATCTCGCACGCACAGACCGCTGGTGGAGGAAATGGACACACTGAAGAGTTCTAATATCGGATGAGGAGCATGAGAAATTGCAACTCATCACACCTTCACAAAAATGTGAATATCTTCACTTATAATTGACATACAAGCATCATTAGGGTGCCATTAGATTTGGGAAGCAAAGAATAGCAACACTGCAGCCTACCACGCATGTCGTAAGAGGCGACTAAGGAGGCTTGATGGTTCCGTCGCCCTGCTACTGAGTGAGTGCGTGGCGCGACACTGTGAGCTGTGAGTTTCGTGTGAAATGCTTTTGAATCTGCCCAAGGGTTTTTGGAACGTGACTGCATGTTCGGAGCGATGGCAGATGGCTATGTCCCAGAGTTGACCGGTTTTTGCCTTATGCAGAAATGCGTGGCTGCTGGGCTTCTGGTTGACTGCCACTGCCATTGACGATGAACTGTATTTTGTGGACTGTGAGGGTGAACATCTAGGAAACATCCAGATGGGAAAATGACTGCCGATTCCATCAGCAATGAACTGGGTGTTTTGTGGGGGACTATTGTGTTGGCATTCTGGCGGCGGCATTATGCACAGTGTATCTGTGCGGGCTGTTGTTTGTCGAGACTCCTATCTTTTCCACTTTTCACATTGGGCAGAGGGGAGCATTTTGTGTGATATTCACTGGCACAGGAACGGAGCATAATGGGGACGACCCGTTGCTGTGAAGTTGGAACTGCGACTAACTAACTAACTAACTAACTAACTAGATTTGGTTTTTCAAGGCCTATCTACCTGTGGTTGTCGCATAAGTAAATACTCAGTTTTAAAATCATGATCATGATCTAACCTCCTACTAATCTTCTATATATATAAAAGAGAATCTCTGTCTGTATGTATGTATGTATGTATGTTATTTATACGTTCGCGAACGGTCCATCCGATTGAGATGAAATTTTCTACACGTCTTCCTCTCATTCCCGCGCTGCCAACTGTCATAGTTTTTTTTTCTTCTTCCTCCTCCTCCCTCCTCCCCCTCCCTAAATACGTACGTAAATAGAAGAGATCAACGAATCCCTGAACCACAACGCTAGGAAAAGCGAAGAAAATGACGTGACTACACAGAATCGTCACACGGTAATGTCAATAACAATTCATCTTTTTATGTGTAAAGAAGTTATCTACAGTCATGTAGAAGGGAAGAACAATCAATGGAAGGACCGAAATCACAGAACCTAGACGAGTATGAATTCGGAATGGCGAACTCCCTCCTCCTCCTTCTCCCTCCCTCTTCCTCCTCCTCCCTTTCCCTCCTCCCCCTCCTCATTCTCCCTCTCCCTCCTCCTACCTCTCCCCTCATTCCTCCTCCTCCTCCTCCTCCCTCAGCCGAATATGAATTAAATGATATGCTCCCCACCAGGGACTGGGCAAAGCCGGGCCGGGTCGTCTTTTTTGAGAACGGGAACGGGAGCAGGGGCCTGAATATGAATTAAATAAGACGCTCCATTTACCCAAGTTAAATGTTGGGGGAAGATGTAAAGATCTTTCAAGTGCTCTTTCTAATAATAGACAGACAGACAGACAGACAGACAGACAGACAGACAGACAGACAGACAGACAGACAGACAGACAGACAGACAGAGAGTAGATAGTCGGGAACGGGAACGGAAGCTTATATGACTACTTATATGAATTAAATTAAATGCTCCCCACCAGGGGCTGGGCGAAGCCGGTCCGGGTCAGACAGACAGACAGACAGACAGATAGTCGGGAACGGGAACTTATATGACTACTTATATGAATTAAATTAGATGCTCCCCATCAGGGTCTGGGCGAAGCCGGGCCGGGTCAGACAGACAGATAGACAGACAGATAGATAGTCGGGAACGGGAGCTTATATGACTACTTATATGAATTAAATGAGATACTCCCCACCAGAGTCTGGGCAAAGCCGGGCCGGGTCAGCTAGTAATAAATAAACGAAGTGACTATACACAAAATTTTGTTAGTACGAGCCGCTATACACAAAAATTTGTGGCTGGTCATGTGATTATTCAGCTGGTCACGTGATGTCTAACTTCCTTTTCACTATATTATTAAATGATGATGAACCTATCATTGTGTTCTCGGTAGTGTAGTGGTTAGTATCTCCGCCTGTCACGCGGGAGACTGGTGTTCGACTCCCAGCTAGCAATTTTTTCTATTTTTAAAATTTTTAATCAGTCAATCAGGTGCCGTCTCCACAATGAAGGTTGGCTGCAATGGATCTCCAACACTGTCTGTCTTTCGCATTGGCTGTACATTCTGTCAGGCTGATGTTCGTCCATCTCTTGATGTTATCTTCCCACTTGTATCGTTGCCTACCTCTTGCTAGCTTGACCTCAACCTTGCCCTCCAGTATGATTTTTATAAGAGTATCATGTCTTTTAACAATAACATGGCCGAAATATTTCACTTGCCTCCTCTTTATTTCTTCCGTCAACTCTCTCTCTCTCTCTCTTCATTCCGTTTTTCTAGGACCTCTGCATTTGATTGTTTTTGTTTCCATGAAATACGACCTATTCATCTGTATATCCACATCTCCAGGGCTTCTAAGCGACTTTCTAGTTGCTTGTTTTAGGAACTAAACTATAGAACTGAGAAACTCAAGGCATCTGAATAAAGTGTGCTCTATGGATCTGCGGTAGCTGCGGGGGGGGGGGGGGCCATCCTCCAGGCAACAACGGAGTGAGAGTATCGGATGACTCCAATAGATGTCTTTGTTTAACGTGAATTTTATTTACCAAATAAAATATCACTGTACGTAGAGTGTCGACAAATAAAAAAATATTGTCTTTGTGAGGTTTGAAGAAAAAGAACTTGCAAAAAAAAAAAAAAAAAAGAGACTAGAAGAGAGAATGTCTTCTACAAATTTTTGAGAATAGCGGCTTATTACTATTCACATACAGGACTTTGCGTTGGAGCTCAAGCCAACGAACACAAGCAAGCAAGCAACTATTCACAAAATTTTGTGCCGAATAATCACGTGACCAGCCAAAAAATTTTGTGTATAGTGGCTCGGACTATACTATACACAAAATTGTGTGTATAGCTTCTCCCATAAATAAAAATAAATTATATTCAGGATATGCAAATAATGATTAAATCCCTTTAAAAGAGCATTAACGATTTTTTTGTAATCTACCTGTTCTTCTTCACGACCTGGATGTCTGTAATTCTGCAAATGACGTGGGTTCTTACGATAACATTTACTACCGTATTGACAAACGAGCTTTGTTGTATTATCGATAGATTTCTTCTTCGATATGCCCGCCATTTTCTCTCTATGGGAGTAATCATTGTTGGCCTGTCTTCTGATAGATCAGTGGTTCTCAACCGGTGGGGAATTCTCCCCCCCCCCCCCCCCCACCATTGGGAATTTTAGGGTTTCCAGGGGGGGGATGAAGACCATCTCAAGATCGCGTTAATACAAGAACCGATTACTTGATATTGTTTTTCCCTTCATACTTTACAGTTATGTATGTCTCATCCTTCTAAAATTCATTTTATAAAGTAAGTAGACCCATAAATCATGTTTTATGTGGATGTCTAGACTCGTTTTAGTATATGCTATTAAATTTACCTTCCATTTTTACGTATAGGCTACTATGTAGGGGTGGGGGATTTTTAGATAGGAAATATGAAAGGGGGGGAATGACGTTCTGAAAATACGGTGAAAAGGGGGGGGGGGGTCACGGGCCAAATTTTTGATAGGAAGGGGGGAATGACGTTCTGAAAATATGGTGAAGGGGGGGGGCACTGACCAAAAAAAGGTTGAGAACCACTGTGCTAGATCGTTAGGAAGGCCCCGGGGTTCGAGCCGGAATACGACTAGCGTTGTCAGTAGTGGGATGTGCTCAATCTTCAAACCTCAAATCCCGAAACAACCAATGTCACCAAATAAATCAGTTAGGTATGTGTGTAACTCCTATAAAATAAATAGTAAGAGATAATAAAGACACAGTATGCATACTTTACATCATTTACGCAAATCAAACTACTGAACGTAAGCTTGCTAAGAGATCGCAACAGCCAAAAATGTGACGTCTTGTAAAGGATATGCAACTAACTTTTACGCAAATCAGTTTTTAGTTCTTTCACCAACTCTCTTGGGTATCAGCATGGCCGAATAGATAAGAACGCTCGTTCTTAATCATCCGGTGTGCTGATGCCGAGGTAGCGGGTTCAACCCATACAACGGTCAGTTGGACTAAAATGTTGACTTCTCGCCCTTGACTTGGGGACTCAAATTACAAGTAACTCAGAAGTCGGAATAGGTTCATACTTGATGACGAGGGACATTGGTAATAGGAGAATCTAGCCCACACGCAAACATCAGTCCAAAGTGGACTTTGCTCGAGTTCAAAAGCGAGCGAAATAAAAATAATCATTTCACCTTTCATTTCCAGCCTCTAGTAGCAGTAGTAGTTAGCAGAAAAAGAGAAGTGGTAGTAAAAGAAGTTACCCTTGCTGAAGTATAGAAATAGTATTGCACTGTACGCACCTCAGAGAAAAAGAGGGAGGCACAACAAGTAAATGACTCAAGGTATGGATGTATTTCTGCAACTTTGACCAAACTGCCAGAACATCAAGTCAGACGGGGTGCAGCTAGACCACAGCGGCATGTGGGAAGCCGGAGAAGATTAGTCACCTTCAACCAACACAGAAATGGTATCAGTCGCTACACGCTGAGCGAGACAGCGAGGAGAGGATCTAAGCACTTGCCGACTAATAAGTTCAAAACAATGTATTTTCTTAGTGAATTTAAATATAATCTGTTTATGCAAACAGAAATAGTTCGTGTTAAATGTGAAAATCATCAAGCAGACTGTGTCGCGTTGTGTTATATACGTGTTGGTATGGGAGCAGAAAGCAATGGCAAACTACTGAACATAAAAACCCCCTCTGCCGTGCGTCCACCTTGACGAGGTAGAGGGGCTTGCGCGTTCCAATGACCCCAAGAGCTATGCCGACGGTAGCACTGCTACTGGTAGGGTCACCCATGTCGGACAGGTCAGGGGAGAGGGACCAGACGAAGCGACGCACAAACCTGCTGCCTTGTAGGTAGACTGGAGACAGTCAAAGGCTAGGGAAAGCATCTCGAAAAATGCTTGTCGAAATCGGATGTACTGGGCCACAGGCTTGACAAAGCAGTGCAACGTAACTTTATCATTTCATAATGCCACAGATGAAAATTAATCGTTATGGTGCTAATCCCGCGAAGTCCCATCAGGCGGTGATAGTGCCGGGCCCCCTGCCTCGAGGGGGTCCATCCATGACTACTGGTGGTCACCCTCCCCTGTGCTGTGGAGTCAAGGCACAGAGGAGTAGGTTAAAAGAGCTATTGACCAAACACCCCGGACACTCAACATACTACAGTGGAATGCCGAAGGAGTTTATAATAAGAAAGTCTCCTTAACAAAGCGTCTTCATAAAGATAGAATAGATGTGGCTTGCATTCAGTCAGAGGATATCAGGCCACACGTTTCGACCGCGAAGGACACAAAGGAGGAGTTCTAATACTTACACGAAATACAATACCTTGCAGCGAAGTATCTGTGATCTCTGACAACCAAACGGAAATTATAGGTGTTGACATAATGATAAAGGACGTGAAAATAAGAATTTACAATCTGTATAGCTGTGGCATAACGCTAACCACCATTATTCAGTTTACAAGACTGCACGCAAAAGAAAGGAGAAAGCATATATAACAATTGACTACAGGAGCAAACTGAAACCAGAACTGCAAAATTAACATCACATCAAATTGAAACTTGAACAATTAACAGAAGATGACGTCAATTCTAAGAAACATTTCATCAGCCCAAGCTCAGGAGACCATTGGACAAAACGGACATGTGACACTGCTTCCGCGCGCAACGCCTGGATAGATTAAGTTAATCGCGCACTCTTCCGAAAACATGCCTGATGAACAGACGTGAAAGCTTGTGTGACCACATTTTCAAATAGGGGAGGCAGAATGTCTGGATCCCAGGTGAGCTTGTTAGTCCTTAGATTGAACTGATGACCAGATGTATCAAAGGCCCAGGAATGGTATTCAGTGTTTGTGGTGTCAATTGAAATATATTATTATAAATTAAAACCTCTGAAGTGAAAAAATGTTTGACTGTTCCATTCTTACGACGCATGAGCCGTTTCCCGGGCAAACTGACAATCTAATACTCTTTTCGAATACTGCAATCTCTGATATTCTTAAAGATAGTTATTAACTTTAAGAAGTGCATAATAATACTACATTCTATTCTAGACAACTGTACGAAGTGATGATTCTAAAGCAATCTTGTGCATTTCAGCAGAAACACTGCTTAAATTGCTATCACTATCTACAGCTAAATGACAGTTCGTGTACTAGAACAAGTGCCTTGTTCTAAAACAGACTTATCTATGCCTATTTACAAATTAGAAAGCTGAAAGAGAAATCAATCTTTCCTTTCTGCTTCATCTATTGAATAAATAGGGTTTGATGGAATAAATATTTATATTTGTGTCACAATTTAATTAGATAAGGGCACACATGAACTGCATTACATGAGAAAGTTGTGCTTCGCGGAACTCCACCACCAGAAGTTAACTTAACTCATTACTCAACACATTAAAAACACAACCCCACACCACCCAACACTCAACAACACACCACCCAATACTCAACACCACACCACCCAACACTCAACACAACAACGACAGATAATGGGAGAGGAGTTATTATACACAGAAGAAGAAGAAGTTGGTTAATTGGGGAAACACAGAGAATTATTTATACACACTACAAACACAATTGAGTGATAGAAATGTTATAAAGGTATGTCATTTATTTACATGCATCTTGACACTTCCTCAATCTTGTCACTGTCTTACTGTACACGTTTCACTGACCCCAGGTCAAATGAGAACTTACATACAGCAGGAACCAGTTGATACAAGGCGTACACAGTGTGATAAACTCTGACCACCCCAAATTAACCCAACACTAGATTAGAGAAAAGAGGAGGGGGGGGGGGACTAGTTCCTACTTCAGGAATTTAGATTTCTTCCGACCTACTTTTAGAATATTGTATTGGGAAGATTGTATATGTTTATGTGAATCTTACACAGTGAAATCTTGGTGGCAACCCAGTTGGCAACCCACAACCAACCAGCTGGCAACCAACTGGCCAACCAACCAAACCAGATCCCAGAGAGAGAAAGAGATGACCCACACTTGAGATGGAAGAAGACTTGGTCATGGGCAGAACTGGAGTGGATCCATCAGTCAATGGACCCAGGCTTATCAAAATCTCCCATCACAAGGGTACCTTTGTTTTAGGAACACACAACACTCAGTTTCAGGAACTGATACATAAATGTTGATTTCACTATCACCACACTTAACATGTACAACATTCAATTGTTTACCATGTTTTTCACACTTGTTGACATCATGTATATTGATGCTTATTTGTTGATGGTCTGTAACATTGGTCTTATATGCATTTTTCTAAATTATCTTGTATAAACCAACATGGAAAATGAATAGCGGGCCAGAAGACACAGGCCCATTCAATAAATAATTAACTGTCACTGATCTTATGTTGATTATTGGTTCAACCTATCTGTGATTCACCATCTTTTGTGGGTACACCTGTTGTCAAGATCTATTGAAACTTGTTGATGTGTTTAATTGTTTAAAAAACAATTTAACTTATGATGAATTAAATTGGGAGAGACTCAAGATCTATCAACTGCTCAACATCCATGCTTTCTTCATATAAATCGAGCTAAGAGAATTCTCCAGACTTTCCTCAGATTTGATAAACAAAAGGGGGGCTCAAGAGCTAAAAGAATCCTTGGAGAAGGGGCAGAATCCCAGTTAGTATTTCCTATTTTCACCAGGGCCATAATCTATATCTCCTAGACAAAATTAAATAAGACGAGGCCTGCAGATAACTCGAGGGTCATATTCTGAAGTTATTGAAGACAGAAGAGGATGGGGCCCAACTTCTTCGATTAGAAATGGGGCATGCACCAAAGTGATTTCCCACTCCCTTCAAGAATATATGACATTTTGGGATGGCTACGTCCTGGATTGTTCCCAGGGAATAAAATGAGATAAACAGTGCACATTGAGTGTAATTAAACAATTGCATAAAACCATTGTGCTAATTAAACAATTACATAAAACATTAACACAGATATCTTTAGATTTTGAACATTGTCATCATGTGGGGTATTGATTGACAGCCACAGGATATGAATGACATTTATAGATAAATAATAGTAGGTGACTGATCATTCCTCCTGAATAAGGGGGCCATTTTCAAATAGGTGTATACTTCAGAAAAAGGTGCTCCAGGAGAAATATAGAGTGTGAATCTACTATACCAATACTACTTCTCTTTCAGAGAAGGTGTTCCTTTCCTAGAGGTCTTCTTCTTCTTCTTCTTCGTTCATCCGGAGTTTTTTTTCTGGATGTGATTGCGTTGTGCCTGTTTACAGCAGAGCTGCGTTCTTGCGCCGTTAGGCAGACACATCCGACTTCTGCGGGCATTTGTTGACCGGGTTAACCTTCCCGGGGGTTTCTTAGGACGTTTGACTCTCACTGTTGTGGTGTTATCTCCCATCCTAGCTGGCCCATATAGAACAGCCTAAGAGATCCTGGTCAGCCCTTAAGGGAAGGCAGGGACAGACCATGGGCATTCCCCGCCATCCAAGGAGGCTTCCATACTTGCAGAGCCAACACACAGCGCTCTGGTACTGGGCTCACCCAAGGAATCGTCACGTCCTGCACATGGCTGCTTAGCCTCACTTCCGTATATTGGGCCTTCCGTTCACCATAGGCTGTTCTACCGGAAACCAGAAGAATGCAGTGTGCAGATGACATCCACACAGTGAGCTTTCGATTCGGACTTTCCGCACAATGGATTTGCTATCCGAGCAATATTCCATTTCGTGCCACTAGGACACTTTTCCACCTTTTTTGAAAGCCCACACAGTGAGCTTTTGATTCGGACTTTCCACATAATGGATTTGCTATCCAAGCAATATTCCATTTCGTGCCACTAGGACACTTTTTCCACCTTTTTTGAAAGCCCACACAGTGAGCTTTTGGTTCGGACTTTCCACGTAATGGATCTCCTATCCAGCAATATTCCATTTCATGCCTCTGGGAGGCTTTTGTAACCGACATACCTGTGGTATGAAGTGTGGCAGTCTGAATACTTCTTCATACACCTTTAAATGTCAACCTGTATGTAGTTAAAGTAAGCTACGGTCAACTTGAGCTTGTTGATATCTCCATAGAGCTGTCCTCAAATGAAGCAGGTGTGGGCCAAAATATCTTTCTCTGTTCTGCATACGTTGGGCAATCCTGCAGCAAATGTTTTGCTGTCATTTTTCCAGTTCTACAATTACATTCATCGGTATCTCCTATCTTTAGTTTATTGAACAAGTGGTATTTCAGCCTGTTATGTCCTGTGCGGAGTCTGAAGATTGCTACTTGTTCTCTTCGGTCGAGTTTGTAATATGCATCATCCTTCTGATGGCCTGGATGCTCTGATTCCCATTTGGTTCTATAAGTGCTTTTTATCAACCTCTTTGCCTCATTATAGGTTATGTCTATGTCAGGCTGTGGTAGTCGTCCGCCCTCTTTTGCCAGTCTGTCAGCCTCTTCGTTTCCAGGTATACTGCAATGTGATGGGATCCACTGTATTACAACTTTTTTGGATTTCTGGCATAGACCATGGAGTGCTGCTCTTAGGTCAGTTAGTTCTGTGCTGTTATTGCTCTTCAGTATTGAGACAGCTGACTTTGCATCTGTGAAGATAGCTATTTGCTTCTCTTTATTTTCCTCCATCAGGAGCATTTCTGCTGCAGTTTTCAAAGCCTCTACCTCCGCTTTGAAGTTACTTGAAAATTTTCCAGTTGCCATTGAATGTGTTTTTTTCACTCCATTTTTTAAATTTAGGAGAATTCCTCCTCCTCCATTCTCTATTGAATTTTTGGCTGATCCATCTGTATATGCATGGGTCCAATTCCTGCTTGGGTAACGTTCTTTTATGTAGTGTAGGGTTATTTCTCTTCTTTCGGTTTCATGCTGAGTGTTCTTTTTCTCAATACCAGGAATGTTTTCTATCATCTCAGGCAGTTGCTGCTGTCTCCAAGCTTGGAACTTGTGTGCATTGTGTATGGGCTTGACTGTTGATATGTTAAGTATAGGATCTGCCCTAATCCTTCGTTTTGCAGTTTCTACAAAGTTGCTACGCTTCAGTCTTCCCTTTCCAAAAGCATTAAATCTGTTGTACATAGGGTGGTCTGTCAATCTTCTAAATTTTTCTGCTTGTTGGGCTCTGCTATCTCTTCTATCCTGCATTGGTTGTAAACAAGTGATCTTTTCTAGTTCATTAATAGGCGTTGTCTTCAGGCTTCCAGTTATGATTCGCATTCCTTGGTTTTGGACTCTACTTATTTTGTTAAAGTTTGACTT
The DNA here is from genome assembly GCA_963921405.1 of Cepaea hortensis. Taxonomy (NCBI): domain Eukaryota; kingdom Metazoa; phylum Mollusca; class Gastropoda; order Stylommatophora; family Helicidae; genus Cepaea; species Cepaea hortensis. The sequence goes on along the minus strand of OY992876.1, from coordinate 305,568,740 downwards.
AGCTGCTGTTGCCCAAGCTGCAATGCCATATTCCAGTACTGGCCTCACCCGTCCAGTATATAACTTCTTGAGAACTTTCTCATCTGCTCCCCACGTTGTACCAGCAAGCTTTTTCATGATTGCCATTCTCTGCCTTGCTCTTGTTCGATTTTTCTCAACCTGTGTCTTCCATGTCAGGCGACGATCAAAGGTGACTCCTAGATAGTTTGAATTTTCTTCATGGCGCAATATTTTTCCATTCAATACCAGCTTAGGTTGCTGAGTTTTATTTGAGAGGGAGAACACTGTGCATGTTGTTTTTTCCTCACTTATCTTCACTAGCCATGATTTTGACCAGTCCTCTAGCGCTAATAAGGCTTGCTGTATTCTGCTGTTAGCTGTACTAATATATTCTTCAGATGTCCATATGGCTAGGTCATCTGCAAAGGAGGATGTGTGTACTCTGGCTGGAAAATTTTCTGTGATGTCATTTATATATGCTAGGAATAATGTTGGTGAAAGAACTCCTCCTTGGGGGACACCTTGCTCCAGCAGCATCATTTTGCTTGTTTGTCCTTGTACTTTTGTCCTGGCAGTTCTGTTCTCAAGGTAGTGGCTGGTCCATTTATACATTTTTCCACAAACATGCATGTTTTGCAGTTTTACTTTCAGTCCTTCCTTCCATACTTTATCAAATGCTTTTTCTAAATCTATCCAGACTGCTAGTGTGTGCTTTTTCTCTTGGAAGGCATCCTCTATTTCCTGAGCTATATAGGTTATTTGATCTTCAGTGGATCTGTACTTTCTGAATCCTGCTTGGTGTGGTGTTAAGAGTTTGTTTTCTTCCAGATGCCATGTTAGCCAGCCATTGATAATGCGTTCCATTTATTTTCCTACACAGCTAAGTAGACTGATAGGTCGATAGCCATTTAGTTCTTCCAGGTCTTTTCCTTTCTTTGGGACTGGTATTAGTATAGCTTCCTTCCATGCCTGTGGGACTATTCCTCTCTTCCAGCTGTTATTTAGGACTGCTAGTAGTTTCTTCTTTGCCTTGTTGCCTAGTCCTATTAGCATTTCATTTGTGATTCCATCCTTTCCTGGTTATTTCTTCTTTTTTAGGGTATTCATTGCCTGTTCTATTTCTTCCATTGTTAGATTTGCCATCATATATTCTGCTGCTGTCTCTGTATTTCTATGATGTATCTGTTTGTCTTTGATTGCTTTCTTCTGTTCGGTTGTAATATCAATGTGGTTTGCATTTGCATAGTGTTCCATTAGTGCATTTGCAGCCTTTTTTCCTGTAAGCAAGGCATTTCCTTGTTTAATTGTTATTTGTTTGTTTCTAGGTCCTTCATTGTTCATGGCTTTCACTAGTTTCCATAGTTTGTTTCCATCCCTGTCAAAATTCAGGTTTTCTGTTTTTTCCCTCCAACAATCTCTTGTTGTTTGATTTACTGTTCTTTTATATTTTGCTGAGATGGCTTTGAGAGAGATATTCGCTTCAATTGTTTGTTCTCTCTCTGCTGTCTTCCTGGCATCTTCAACTTTGTCCTCCAAACTTTGTAGTTCTTCAGTCCAGTATGGTTTGTAATTTTTCCTCGCTCCTCTAGGAATGGACTCAGTGGCTGCCTGTATTATCGCTCTGTTTAGACTTTCCACCATTTGCTTTATGTTGCCATATCGTGTATTTATGTTTTCACAATATTTGTCTGTTAGTATGGCAAATCTGTCCCAATCTGCTCGTTTGTAATTCCAGCGGGGCTAGGGCTTTTGCTCCTGTGGAACATACTCCATATTCATTACAAGCTTGATTGGTCTGTGGTCACTACCTGCTAATTGGTCCAGCACATGGCGATCGATTTTGTGGAGGATGTCTCCTGTGCAGAAAGCTAAGTCTGAAGTAGAAGTGGTAAGCCATCTTCTGGAGTAGAAGCTCGGTGTGTCATCCGCTTTGTTGAGTAGATGGAGATTTGAGTCTATTTCCCAGTCCTCAAATTCATCTCCTCTTTTGTCAGTATCTGGGTATCCCCATCTTTCTGAACGGCTATTAAAGTCTCCGACAATAATGCAGTTTGTGTCAGTTATTTTCATGTTTGAGAGTGTAAGGTCCTTATCTGCTGGGCTATACAGATTGTAGATTCTTATTTTCACGTCCTTTATCATTATATCAACACCTATAATTTCTGTTTGGTTGTCAGAGAATACAGATACTTCGCTGCAAGGTATTGTATTTCGTGTAAGTATTAGAACTCCTCCTTTGTGTCCTTCGCGGTCGAAACGTGTGGCCTGATATCCTCTGACTGAAAATTTGCGATTGGCATTGAGGTGTGTCTCTTGAATGCATGCCACATCTATTCTATCTTTATGAAGACGCTGTTTCAGGGATTCTTTCTTGTTATAAACTCCTTCGGCATTCCACTGTAGTATGTTGAGTGTCCTTGGTATTTGGTCAATAGCTCTTAACCTACTCCTCTGTGCCTTGACTCCACAGCACAGGGGAAGGTGACCACCAGTAGTCATGGGTGGACCCCCTCGAGGCAGGGGGCCCGGCACTATCACCGCCTGATGGGACTTCACGGGATTAGCACCATAACGATTAATTTTCATCTGTGGCATCATGAAATGATAAAGTTACGTTGCACTTCTTTGTCAAGCTTGTGGCTCAGTACATCCGATTTCGACAAGCACTTTTCGGGATGCTTTCCCTAGCCTTTGACTGTCCCCAGTCTACCTACAAGGCAGCAGGTTTGAGCGTCACTTCGTCTGGTCCCTCTCCCTTGACCTGTCCGACATGGGTGACCCTACCAGTAGCAGTGCTACCGTCGGCATAGCTCTTGGGGTCATTGGAACGTGCAAGCCCCTCTACCTCGTCAAGGTGGACGCACGGCAGAGGGGTTCCTAGAGGTCTGAACTTAACAGCATTTCATCAACCATCGGAAAATCTTATCCGGAGGGACATCTCTGTCTAATTTCAGATTCTTTTCTTTACTAGGGATTAATTCTGGTTACTTTAATGCCTGCTACCTTTGGCTTTTCCAGCATTGACAGACAGACATAACATAGGGTGTTTTTAATATTGTGCATGCTCTGTTGTATATTTTCAGATCCGGGGACTGACAAGCTTACGCGGATCAGACCAACTGCAAATATATTTTTTTTAGGTAGAGCAAAGCAATAAATTCTAGGCATGGCGGAAACTGCAAAGTTTAGAGCCAAAATAACAGAAACAGGTAGGGAATGCGGGTTAGATGGCCCTGAGCTAGCTAACTATATTTCAGATGCATTCGACAAAAGAGAAAGAGTGCAAGCGGAATTGGCCCTCAAAGAAAAACAGCTTCAGGCTGAATTGGCTGAGAGGGAAAAACGACTTCAAGCAGAAATAGAGGAGAAACAGAAACGATTTCAAGCAGAATTGGAGGAGAAAGAGAAACGACTACAGGCTGAAATGGAAGATAAGGAGAGAGAGCGTCAACACCAACTGGAGTTGAAGAGGATGGAGACTGAATTGGAGATCCGGAGAATAGAGAAAGGGAGTGGTCCTACACCCTCAACCTCATCAGGATCGCCAGTGACAGAACCACATCTTCACGTCTCCCACCTTAATTCAGGAGCTATGTCATTTCCTCTGGAACCCTTCAATTAACAGACTGACCACATCGAAGGATTTTTATCACACTTCGAGGCAATGGCTGTCAGCTGTGGGCTTGAAGAAGGGAGATGGGCAACGAAGTTAGCGCAAGCTTTAAGATCTACCGCTTATGACGTGTTCTCTCGCCTCACTCGTGAGGAGCAGCAGAACTACGCAACACTAAAGACGGTACTCTTGAGCCGATTCGAAGTGGACGGAGATTCTTACAAAGCTCGATTCAAAGCCGCAAGGAAGGAACCGGGTGAGAGTTACGCGCAACTAGTTGAAAGACTGAAGTCATACATACAAAGATGGACTTGCTTAGGAGGATTTGAGGAAAGTTTTGAAGGACTCCGTGAAATGATCATCATTGATCAGATCAAGGGGAAAATGCAGAACGAAAGAAGGCATTCTTAACCCAAAACGTGGCTGACCGCCTAGAAACTATAATCATCCTGGCAGAGAGATTTGAAAAATCTCAGAAGGAGATGGGAGGGAAGGGACGATCGAACAACACCCCCTCTAAAAACAAAACTCCACAGCCAAAAGAGGGTGAAAACACTGTGGCCACGAAGAAAAATGGGAAATCCCAGAAAAACACTCAAAACACAGCCCAAACAGCGCCGAAGGAGGACAAACCATTCTGTACCCATTGCAAAATTAGAGGTCACACATTTCAGAATTGCAGGAAGAAGCCACCTCCACACACAGCGGCCTGTTTGGCCAACCGAAAAGAGAAAACAGTGAGCACTGGTGAAACGTCCAAACAGACACCTCATCAAGACACATCATCTCGTATTCCGGTTGTGGAATCCATCTTGCTAAATAGATTCAAAACGACCTGTTTATATGATACTGGTTTATCGTATGACTGTGTTGTTTCATCATCCTTAGTTCACGCTGAACAGGTGACAGAGGAAATAGTGGAATTACAGGGACCACTGAAGAGTTCAACGAATATGTCTCTTCCAGTGGCAAAAGTGAACACAACTTCGCGGTATGTCACTGGGACAATCAAGGCAGCAGTCTTGGACGATCCAATATATCCTGTAATCCTCGGCTGTAGATTTATCGTTCTAGGAGAACCTGTTCAACCTGTGGCGATGGCGACCATGACCATTCGATCCCAGGCGAAAAAGACTCCAGAAACAACTACGCCAATCCCTCGAACAGAGGAACTGAAGAGGGCACAAGAAGCTGACAGCACCTTGGATCCCTGCTTCAGAAAACTGCCAAAATCACATTTACCTCTACGTAAAGGTGATCTGATCATGAAGTCAGCACTTCTTTACAGAAAAGCAGGACGAGCTGGACAAGAGTTTAATCAACTTGTTGTACCAACTCCATACAGGACTCAGATCTTGGAAATGGGTCATAATCTACCATTCAGTGGGCATATGGGTATCAACGCTACTACACAGCGGATTACTACTCACTACTTTTGGCCAGGGATGAATTCAGACATACAACGGTTTGTAAAATCATGCCCACAGTGTCAGAAAGTATCACCAAAACACCGGACACCACCGGCAATGTTGGGTGAATCGCCAATCACTGGAATTCCATTTGAGAAAGTGGCTGTAGACATAGTCGGACCTCTCTCAGCAACGAAGAGGCGAAACCGATTCATATTAACGCTTGTGGACACAACAACCATGTGGGCCGAAGCAGTTCCTATGCCCAGCTGTGACTCCAAATACGTCGCTGATGCATTATTAGGAATATTCACACGTCTAGGATTCCCACAAAGGATCTTGACGGACAACGGTTCAGTTTCGTGGTAAGCTCATGGAGGAGACCTTCAGACTTTTTCATGCACGCCATATCTTCAGTTCACCATATCACCCTCAGTCAAATGGACTTGTGGAAAGGTGGAACGGTACATTGATTAGTATCCTGCGTAAAATTGCCCAGGAGAAGACAGAGGATTGGGACTTGTATTTACCCGCAGCTTTATTCGCTTACAGGGAGGTACCCCATCACTCAACAGGTTTTGCTCCAGCCACACTGTTGTTTGGCCGACCGATCAAGGGACCACTGGAGGCGTTACTTCGAACCTGGACTGATAACACTACAGATGATACAGTCGTGACTGCATCTACATATGTTGCCGAGTTGAAAAATCGTTTACAACACAGTTGGAAACAAGCGAATGTCAATCTACGTCACGCCAGACGAAGAATTGCTCGTAACTTCAACCGCAAGGCAAAGGATAGAGAGTTAGAGGTAGGAGAGAAGGTGATGTTGCTGCTTCCAACCAGTCAGAATAAGCTGCAAATCGGATGGAGAGGACCTTATGTAGTGACGGAGAAGATCTCACGTACCAACTACAGAATTTCAGTCAAAGGCAAGATGAAAGTATTTCACATAAACCTCTTGAAGAAATTTCATGAAAGACCCTCAACCACCGAACCTGCACATCTGATGGCCATGAGTGTGGCTACTGAAGTCGAAGAAGGATCAACAATGGGAGTCGAGTACCCACTGCAAGCCAAAGAGACCTTTAAGGATGTGGAAATCAATCCCAACTTAACAAAGGATCAGCAAAAGCAGATTAGGGAACTTATGGCAAAATATGCAGAAGTACTTACTGATAAGCCAGGAAGAACTGATTTGGAGGAATTTGACATGAAGTTAAATGACACAGTACCTGTGCGAGTCAAGACTTACCCAGTTCCTTATGCAAAGCAAAAGATTTAGAGGAAGAAATACAACAGCTGCTCACCGCAGGGATAATCTCACCATCTGAATCACCTTACAGTGCTAGCGTCGTTTTATTGAGAAAGCCAAGTGGAGAACATAGATTGTGCATCGATTATCGACAGCTCAATGCCATTACTGAATTCCAAGCAGAACCTCTGCCTGATCAGAATAAATTCTTCACAGCACTCAACCGAGCTAAGTACTTTACTAGGATTGATCTCAGTAAGGGATATTACCAGATTCCTGTAAAACCGGAAGTTAGACCATGGTTAGCTTTCAACACGCCTGGAGGACACTATGAGTTCAACGTTCTTCCATTCGGATTAAGTAATGCTCCCAGCGTTTTCACACGTATGATGAGAAAATTACTTGACCCACTACAGCATCCAGACATCAATCACTTCATGGATGACATCCTGATCGCAACTTAAACATTTGAAGAGCATGTAGAAACACTGCATCTTTTGTTCAGGCGCCTCAGAGAAACTGGATTGACGGCTAGACCAAAGAAGTGTCAAATAGGATTCCAAGAATTTGACTTTCTAGGTCATAAGATATCTCATGGACTGATAACTCCACAAGAGGGAAATGTGGACAAACTCCAGAGAGCACCTCGTCCAAAAACAAAGAAGGATGTAAGATCATTTGTATCCTTATGTGGATTCTATCAAAAATACATCAAGGACTTCAATACTCTGTCAGCACCTTTAACGGATCTTACCAAAAAGGGGAAACTAGAGAAAGTCACTTGGTCAGCTGGCTGTGAGAGAGCTTTCACAGCACTAAAGCAGGCATTAACTGCTCATCCAGTCTTACATCTACCAGACCGCGACCAACCATTCGCGCTACGCACCGATGCCAGTAACATAGGAATTGGGGCAACGTTGTTGCAGAGAAAGGGAGATGTACCATCAGAGCTATTCCCTGTAGCCTATGCTAGCAGGAAATTAAATGTAGCAGAGAGAAATTACAGTACTATCGAGAGAGAATGTCTTGCGCTCGTATGGAGTGTACAGAAATTTCAAGCATACCTATATGGCAAACACTTCACAGTGCAATGTGACCATCACCCACTCATGTTTTTCGCAGCATCCAAGACTCTGAATGCTCGACTTATGAGGTGGTCTCTGCTTCTTCAAACTTACTCGTTCCAGGTTGAATACATTCCTGGGAAAATGAATGTGGGAGTGGACTTCCTGAGTCGACACCCAGTGCCTGAGGAACCAGGTTAATCAGATGCACAAGAGAATAAAAGGGAGGAAAAATGGGAACAGCTTGATAACTGAAAATGTTGGAAACATAGTTCCATACCGTAGAACAATCTGGGGTTGGGCCATGTGGCATAACGCTAACCACCATTATTCAGTTTACAAGACTGCACGCAAAAGAAAGGAGAAAGCATATATAACAATTGACTACAGGAGCAAACTGAAACCAGAACTGCAAAATTAACATCACATCAAATTGAAACTTGAACAATTGACAGAAGATGACGTCAATTCTAAGAAACATTTCATCAGCCCAAGCTCAGGAGACCATTGGACAAAACGGACATGTGACACTGCTTCCGCGCGCAACGCAGGGATAGATTATGTTAATCGCGCACTCTTCCGAAAACATGCCTGATGAACAGACGTGAAAGCTTGTGTGACCACATTTTCAAATAGGGGAGGCAGAATGTCTGGATCCCAGGTGAGCTTGTTAGTCCTTAGATTGAACTGATGACCAGATGCATCAAAGGCCCAGGAATGGTATTCAGTGTTTGTGGTGTCAATTGAAATATATTATTATAAATTAAAACCTCTGAAGTGAAAAAATGTTTGACTGTTCCATTCTTACGACGCATGAGCCGTTTCCCGGGCAAACTGACAATCTAATACTCTTTTCGAATACTGCAATCTCTGATATTCTTAAAGATAGTCATTAACTTTAAGAAGTGCATAATAATACTACATTCTATTCTAGACAACTGTACGAAGTGATGATTCTAAAGCAATCTTGTGCATTTCAGCAGAAACACTGCTTAAATTGCTATCACTATCTACAGCTAAATGACAGTTCGTGTACTAGAACAAGTGGCTTGTTCTAAAACAGACTTATCTATGCCTATTTACAAATTAGAAAGCTGAAAGAGAAATCAATCTTTCCTTTCTGCTTCATCTATTGAATAAATAGGGTTTGATGGAATAAATATTTATATTTGTGTCACAATTTAATTAGACAAGGGCACACATGAACTGCATTACATGAGAAAGTTGTGCTTCGCGGAACTCCACCACCAGAAGTTACCTTAACTCATTACTCAACACAACTTAAAAACACAACCCCACACCACCCAACACTCAACACCACACCACCCAATACTCAACACCACACCACCCAACACTCAACACAACAACGACAGATAATGGGAGAGGAGTTATTATACACAGAAGAAGAAGAAGAAGTTGGTTAATTGGGAAAACACAGAGAATTATTTACACACACTACAAACACAATTGAGTGATAGAAATGTTATAAAGGTATGTCATTTATATACATGCATCTTGACACTTCCTCAATCTTGTCACTGTCTTACTGTACACGTTTCACTGACCCCAGGTCAAATGAGAACTTACATACAGCAGAAACCAGTTGATACAAGGCGTACACAGTGTGATAAACTCTGACCACCCCAAATTAACCCAACACTAGATTAGAGAAAAGAGGAGGGGGGGGGAACTAGTTCCTACTCCAGGAATTTAGATTTCTTCCGACCTACTTTTAGAATATTGTATTGGGAAGATTGGATATGTTTATGTGAATCTTACACAGTGAAATCTTGGTGGCAACCCAGTTGGCAACCCACAACCAACCAGCTGGCAACCAACTGGCCAACCAACCAAACCAGATCCCAGAGAGAGAAAGAGATGACCCACACTTGAGATGGAAGAAGACTTGGTCATGGGCAGAACTGGAGTGGATCCATCAGTCAATGGACCCAAGCTTATCAAAATCTCCCATCACAAGGGTACCTTTGTTTTAGGAACACACAACACTCAGTTTCAGGAACTGATACATAAATGTTGATTTCACTATCTCCACACTTAACAAGTACAACATTCAATTGTTTACCATGTTTTTCACACTTGTTGACATCATGTATATTGATGCTTATTTGTTGATGGTCTGTAACATTGGTCTTATATGCATTTTTCTAAATTATCTTGTATAAACCAACATGGAAAATGAATAGCGGGCCAGAAGACACAGGCCCATTCCATAAATAATTAACTGTCACTGATCTTATGTTAATTATTGGTTCAACCTATCTGTGATTCACCATCTTTTGTGGGTACACCTGTTGTCAAGATCTATTGAAACTTGTTGATGTGTTTAATTGTTTAAAAAACAATTTAACTTATGATGAATTAAATTGGGAGAGACTCAAGATCTATCAACTGCTCAACATCCATGCTTTCTTCATATAAATCAAGCTGAGAGAATTCTCCAGACTTTCCTCAGATTTGATAAACAAAAGGGGGACTCAAGAGCTAAAATAATCCTTGGAGAAGGGGCAGAATCCCAGTTAGTATTTCCTATTTTCACCAGGGCCATAATATATATCTCCTAGACAAAATTAAATAAGACGAGGCCTGCAGCTAACTCGAGGGTCATATTCTGGGGTTATTGAAGACAGAAGAGGATGGGGCCCAACTTCTTCGATTAGAAATGGGGCATGCACCAAAGTGATTTCCCACTCCCTTCAAGAATATATGACAATAGCCCGGCAGATAAGCATCTTACACTCTCAAACATGAAAATAACTGACACAAATTGCATTATTGTCGGAGACTTTAATAGCCGTTCAGAAAGATGGGGATACCCAGATACTGACAAAAGAGGAGATGAATTGGAGGACTGGGAAATAAGACTCAAATCTCCATCTACTCAACAAAGCAGATGACACACCGAGCTTCTACTCCAGAAGATGGCTTACCACTTCTACTCCAGACATATCTTTCTGCACAGGAGACATCCTCCACAAAATCGATCGCCATGTGCTGGACCAATTAGCAGGTAGTGACCACAGACCAATCAAGCTTGTAATGAATATGGAGTATGTTCCACAGGAGCAAAAGCCCTTGCCCCGCTGGAATTACAAACGAGCAGATTGGGACAGATTTGCCATACTAACAGACAAATATTGTGAAAACATAAATACACGATATGGCAACATGAAGCAAATGGTGGAAAGTCTAAACAGAGCAATAATACAGGCGGCCACTGAGTCTATTCCAAGAGGAGCGAGGAAAAATTACAAACCATACTGGACTGAAGAACTACAATTTTGGAGGACAAAGTTGAAGATGCCAGGAAGACCGCAGAGAGAGAATAAACAACTGAAGCGAACATCTCTCTCAAAGCCATCTCAGCAAAATATAAAAGAACAGTAAATCAAACAACAAGAGATTGTTGGAGGGAAAAAACAGAAAACCTGAATTTTGACAGGGATGGAAACAAACTATGGAAACTAGTGAAAGCCATGAACAATGAAGGACCTAGAAACAAACAAATAACAATTAAACAAGAAAATGCCTTGCTTACAGGAAAGAAGGCTGCAAATGCACTAATGGAACACTATGCCAGTGCAAACCACATTGATATTACAACTGAACAGAAGAAAGCAATCAAAGATAAACAGATACATCATAGTAATACAGAGGCAGCAGCCGAATATATGATGGCAAATCTAACAATGGAAGAAATAGAACAGGCAATGAATACCTTAAAAAAGAAGAAATAACCAAGAAAGGATCGAATCACAAATGAAATGCTAATAGGACTAGGCACCAAGGCAAAAAAGAAACTACTAGCAGTCCTAAATTACAGCTGGAAGAGAGGAATAGTCCCACAGGCATGGAAGGAAGCTATACTAATACCAGTCCCAAAGAAAGGAAAAGACCTGGAAGAACCAAATGGCTGTCGACCTATCAGTCTACTTAGCTGTGTAGAAAAATTAATGGAACGCATTATCAATGGCAGGCTAACATGGCATCTGGAAGAAAACCAACTCTTAACACCACACCAAGCAGGATTCAGAAAGTACAGATCCACTGAAGATCAAATAACCTATATAGCTCAGGAAATAGAGGATGCCTTCCAAGAGAAAAAGCACACACTAGCGGTCTGGATAGATTTAGAAAAAGCATTTGATAAAGTATGGAAGGAAGGACTGAAAGTAAAACTACAAAAGATACATGTTTGTGGGAAAATGTATAAATGGATCAGCCACTACCTTGAGAACAGAACTGCCAGGACAAAAGTACAAGGACAAACAAGCAAGATGATGCTGTTGGAGAAAGGTGTCCCCCAAGGAGGAGTTCTTTCACCAACATTATTCCTAGCATATATAAATGGCATCACGGAAAATTTTCCAGCCAGAGTACACACATCCTCCTTTGCAGATGACCTAGCCATATGGACATCTGAAGAATATATTAGTACAGCTAACAGCAGAATACAGCAAGCCCTATTATCGCTAGAGGACTGGTCAAAATCATGGCTAGTGAAGATAAGTGAGGAGAAAACAACATGCACAGTGTTCTCCCTCTCAAATAAAACTCAGCAACCTAAGCTGGTATTGAATGGAAAAATATTGAGCCATGAAGAAAATCCAAACTATCTAGGGGTCACCTTTGATCGTCGTTTGACATGGAAAACACAGGTTGAGAAAAATCGAACAAGAGCAAGGCAAAGAATGGCAATCATGAAAAAGCTTGCTGGTACAACGTGGGGAGCAGATGAGAAAGTTCTCAAGAAGTTATATACTGGACGGGTGAGGCCAGTACTGGAATATGGCATCGCAGCTTGGGCAACAGCAGCTAAGTCAAACTTTATCAAGGAATGCGAATCATAACTGGAAGCCTGAAGACAACGCCTATTAATGAACTAGAAAAGATCACTTGTTTACAACCAATGCAGGATAGAAGAGATAGCAGAGCCCAGCAAAAAGCAGAAAAATTTAGAAGATTGACAGACCACCCTATGTATAAAAGGATTAATGGTTTGGAAAGGGAAGACTGAAGCATAGCAACTTTGTAGAATCTGCAAAACGAAAGATTAGGGCAGATCCCATACTTAACATATCAACAGTCAAGCCCATTTACAATGCACACAAGTTCCCAGCTTGGAGACAGCAGCAACTGCCTGAGATGATAGAAAACATTCCTGGTATTGAGAAAAAGAACACTCAGCATGAAACTGAAAGAAGAGAAATAACCCTAAACTACATAAAAGAACATTACTCAAGCAGCAATTGGACCCATGCATATACAGATGGATCAGCCAAAAATTCAATATAGAATGGAGGAGGAGGAATTCTCCTAAATTTAAAAAAATGGAGTGAAAAAAACACATTCAGTGGCAACTGGAAAATTTTCAAGTAACTTCAAAGCGGAGGTAGAGGCTCTGAAAACTGCAGCAGAAATTCTCTTGATGGAGGAAAATAAAGAGAAGCAAATAGCTATCTTCACAGATGCAAAGTCAGCTGTCTCAATACTGAAGAGGAATAACAGCACAGAACTAACTGTCCTAAGAGCAGCACTCCATGGTCTATGCCAGAAATCCAAAAAAGTTGTAATACAGTGGATCCCATCACATTGCAGTATACCTGGAAATGAAGAGGCTGACAGACTAGCAAAAGAGGGCGGACGACTACCACAGACTGACATAGACATAACCTATAACGAGGCAAAAAGGTTTATAAAAAGCACTTATAGAACCAAATGGGAATCAGAGCATCCAGGCCACCAGAAGGGTGATGCATATTACAAACTCGACCGAAGAGAACAAGTAGCAATCTCCGCACATGACATAACAGGCTGAAATACCACTTGTTCAATAAACTAAAGATAGGAGATACCGATGAATGTAATTGTAGAACTGGAAAAATGACAGCAAAACATTTGCTGCAGGATTGCCCAACGTATGCAGAACAGAGAAAGATATTTTGGCCCACACCTGCTTCATTTGAGGACAAGCTCTATGGAGATATCAACAAGCTCAAGTTGACCGCAGCTTACTTTAACTACATACAAGTTGACATTTAAAGGTGCATGAAGACCCAGAGGCATGAAATGGAATATTGCTTGGATAGCAAATCCATTATGTGGAAAGTCCAAATCGAAAGCTCGCTGTGTGGGCTTCATAAAAGGTGGAAAAGTGTCCTAGTGGCACGAAATGGAATATTGCTTGGATAGCAAATCCATTACGTGGAAAGTCCGAATCGAAAGCTTACTGTGTGGGCTTCATAAAAGGTGGAAAAAGTGTCCTAGTGGCACGAAATGGAATATTGCTTGGATAGCAAATCCATTAGGCTATGTGGAAAATCTGAATCGAACGCTCACTGTGTGGATGTCATCTGCAGACTGCATTCTTCTGGTTTCCGGAGGAACAGCCTATGGTGAACGGAAGGCCCAATATACGGAAGTGAGGCTAAGCAGCCATGTGCAGGACGTGACGATTCCTTGGGTGAGCCCAGTACCAGAGCGCTGTGTGATGGCTCTGCAAGTATGGAAGCCTCCTTGGATGGCGGGGAATGCCCATGGTCTGCCCCTGCCTTCCCTTGAGGGTTGGCCAGGATGTCTTTGGCTGTTCTATATGGGCCAGCTAGGATGGGGGATAACACCACAACAGTGAGATTCAAACGTCCTAAGAAACCCCCGGGAAGGTTAACCCGGTCAACAAATGCCCGCAGAAGTCGGATGTGTCAGCCTAACGGCGCAAGAACGCAGCTCTGCTGTAAATAGGCACAATGCAGTCACATCCGAAAAAAAAATCCGGATGAACGCAGCATCAGAAGAAGAAGAACGTAAAAATTTGCCTAGTACATCAACAGCAGCTGAAAAATGCTGGCGTTGACTGCAACGTCCTGCAAGGGATATGCAACATTTGTTTTTCAAATGTGAAAATACCGTGGGGTAACAAATTCTCCACATTTGAACAATACATATGTGTTTTAAGCTTTCCAACTAAAGTATTATTCATTTATTCACTTCATACGATAAATAACTCTGCAGTATGCACCCGATGAGACGCAACGAAATATGCCAGGCAACAAATTGTGCAACACATTGTTTGTTGCGTCATGAATGGGAAGTAAGTCTCCGCGATTCTCTACCCCGTGGATTCTCTCCCTTGCCAACGTTGCGATAAAACGGCAGCATTTACTTGACGAGTTATTATATTAGTAGTATTATTAGAGTATTGCGTGGATAACACATTCTTCTACCCCTTTCCGTTGGTAGTTTGACTTTGCAAGACCATAAACAGTTAGTAAGTATCACAATAAGTGTTTATACACTGTGTTACTCTTGCGAAAATCTATCGGATCTGGTTGGCAACGGTCGACCGTCAAAGACTCGGACAGGTCGCCGCAACCGAAGATACCCTCGTGGGCCGTGGTTTTATTAGTTTAATAATTAATATATTCATTTGTATGATGTGTCAGTGTCACTATACCAGCAGTATATACTTGCTGTAAAACAAGAGACACAAGTCTATTATTGGTATTGTTTGACACTTATAGTAAAAATTAATTAAATATAATATAAAATAAAGCACTAGATAATAATTATTAATTAATAATAAATATTAATACTAATAGCGAGTCCCATCATCAATTTAATTTTGAGTATTTTAATTTACAAATGAGACTGCCACAGTAGATAGGCCTTGAAATTCAAAATCGAATGGTACCTCAATGATGCCTGTATGTCACTTCTAAGTGAAGATATTCACATCTTTGTGAAGGTGAGACTAGTTGCGATTTTTCATACTATTCACCCGTAAGTGTAGCTCTCCAATGTGTCCCTTTTCCTCCACCAGCGACACCCGCTGGTGCCTGCGCGTCTATGCGTGCGAGATTATTTCAAACGGTCATATGAAAACTGACTTCAAAAATATGTTCCGCCATGTTAAATGATTACAAAATAGTGCAAGTATACAAATAAATTATTAATAATCTTTAAACTTGTGTTCTATTTAACTTTAGTAGGTCAAATCGCACGTTTTATGTGTTGAAAAGTGTAGCGCAATCGATATGCGGCGGCCGTCGTGACCCGTGGGTTTCCAATTCACAAAGTCACATCTTCGCAGAAAATCTGTTTTTCAACCACAATTCGAGCAAGTTTAGCGATGAAACTTTGCTGATTCAGGGGCAATATTTTATACGGCAATTAAAATTCACATTAAACAAAGACATCTATTGGATTCATCGATTCCGATACGCAATAATTCCGCTGCTTGCTCCCTGGCAGTCGGCAGCTTGCACAGATCCATAGAGCACACTTTATTCACAAAATTCGTGACAGGCTTCAAACATATTTATATATTCAAGCCGCCATTTTGGGTTTTATGATCGTAACATTTTCGCCTGTTTTTCAACCACAATTAAAGCAAGTTAGCGATGAAACTTTCCAAATTTCTGAAAAATCTGATGCAGAATTCGAAGATCCATCTACAATTGATGGTTTTCTATTGCAAGCGTCAGAAAAAAGTTATTTACGGTTCTTCTTCTTCTGCGTTCATCCGGATTTTTTTTCTCGGATGTGACTGCGTTGTGCCTGTTTACAGCAGAGCTGCATTCTTGCGCCGTCAGGCCGACACATCCGACTTCTGCGGGCATTTGTTGACCGGGTTAACCTTCCCGGGGGTTTCTTAGGACGTTTGACTCTCACTGTTGTGGTGTTATCCCCCATCCTAGCTGGCCCATATAGAACAGCCAAAGACATCCTGGCCAACCCTCAAGGGAAGGCAGGGGCAGACCATGGGCATTCCCCACCATCCAAGGAGGCTTCCATACTTGCAGAGCCATCACACAGCGCTCTGGTACTGGGCTCACCCAAGGAATCGTCATGTCCTGCACATGGCTGCTTAGCCTCACTTCCGTATATTGGGCCTTCCGTTCACCATAGGCTGTTCCTCCGGAAACCAGAAGAATGCAGTCTGCAGATGACATCCACACAGTGAGCTTTCGATTCGGACTTTCCACATAATGGATTTGCTATCCAAGCAATATTCCATTTCGTGCCACTAGGACACTTTTTCCACCATTTACGAAGCCCACACAGTGAGCTTTTGATTCGGACTTTCCACGTAATGGATGTGCTATCCAAGCAATATTCCATTTCATGCCTCTGGGACGCTTTTGTAACCGACATACCTGTGGTATGAAGTGTGGCAGTCTAAATACATCTTCATGCACCTTTAGATGTCAACCTGAGTGTAGTTAAAGTAAGCTGTAGTCAACTTGAGCTTGTTGATATCTCCATAGAGCTTGTCCTCGAAGCAGGCGTGGACCAAAATATCTTTCTCTGTTCTGCATATATTGGGCACTCCTGCAGCAAATGTTTAGCTGTCATATTACCAGTTCCACAATTACATTCATCGGTATCTCCTAATCCTATCTTTAGTTTATTGAACAAGTGGTGTTTCAGCCTGTTATGTCCTGTGCGGAGTCTGAAGATTGCTACTTGTTCTCTTCGGTCGAGTTTGTAATATGCATCATCCTTCTGGTGGCCTTGATGCTCTGATTCTCATTTGGTTCTATAAGTGCTTTTTATAAACCTTTTTGCCTCATTATAGGTTATGTCTATGTCAGGCTGTGGTAATCGTCCACCCTCTTTTGCTAGTCTGTCAGCCTCTTCATTTCCAGGTATACTGCAATGTGATGGGATCCACTGTATTACAACTTTTTTGGATTTCTGGCATAGACCATGGAGTGCTGCTCTTAGGTCAGCTAGTTCTGTGCTGTTTTTGCTCTTCAGTATTGAGACAGCTGACTTTGCATCTGTGAAGATAGCTATTTGCTTCTCTTTATTTTCCTCCATCAAGAGCATTTCTGCTGCAGTTTTCAAAGCCTCTACCTCCGCTTTGAAGTTACTTGAAAATTTTCCAGTTGCCACTGACTGTGTTTTTATCACTCCATTTTTTAAATTAAGGAGAATTCCTCCATCTCCATTTTTAATTGAATCTTTGGCTGATCCATCTGTATATGCATGGGTCCAATTGCTGCTTGGGTAATGTTCTTTTATGTAGTTGAGGGTTATTTTTCTTCTTTCGGTTTCATTCTGAGTGTTCTTTTTCTCAATACCAGGAATGTTTTCTATCATCTCAGGCAGTTGCTGCTGTCTCCAAGCTGGGAAGTTGTGTGCATTGTAAATGGGCTTGACTGTTGATATGTTAAGTATGGGATCTGCCCTAATCTTTCGTTTTGCAGATTCTACAAAGTTGCTACGCTTCAGTCTTCCTTTTCCAAAACCATTAAACCTGTTATACATAGGGTGGTCTGTCAATCTTCTAAATTTTTCTGCTTGTTGCTGGGCTCTGCTCCATGCCTGTGGGACTATTCCTCTCTTCCAGCTGTAATTTAGGACTGCTAGTAGTTTCTTTTTTGCCTTGGTGCCTAGTCCTATTAGCATTTCATTTGTGATTCCATCCTTTCCTGGTGATTTCTTCTTTTTTAGGGTATTCATTGCCTGTTCCATTTCTTCCATTGTTAGATTTGCCATCATATATTCTCCTGCTGTTTTTGTATTTCTATGATGTATCTGTTTGTCTTTGATTGCTTTCTTCTGTTCAGTTGTAATATCAATGTGGTTTGCATTTGCATAGTGTTCCATTAGTGCATTTGCAGCTTTCTTTCCTGTAAGCAAGGCATTTCCTTGTTTAATTGTTATTTGTTTGTTTCTAGGTCCTTCATTGTTCATGGCTTTCACTAGTTTCCATAGTTTGTTTCCATCCCTGTCAAAATTCAGGTTTTCTGTTTTTTCCCTCCAACAATCTCTTGTTGTTTGATTTACTGTTCTTTTATATTTTGCTGAGATGGCTTTGAGAGAGATGTTAGCTTCAATTGTTTGTTCTCTCTCTGCTGTCTTCCTGGCATCTTCAACTTTGTCCTCCAAACTTTGTAGTTCTTCAGTCCAGTATGGTTTGTAATGTTTCCTCGCCCCTCTTGGAATGGACTCAGTGGCTGCCTGTATTATCGCTCTGTTTAGACTTTCCACCATTTGCTTTATGTTGCCATATCGTGTATTTATGTTTTTACAATATTTGTCTGTTAGTATGGCAAATCTGTCCCAATCTGCTCGTTTGTAATTCCAGCGGGGCAAGGGCTTTTGCTCCTGTGGAACATACTCCATATTCATTACAAGCTTGATTGGTCTGTGGTCACTACCTGCTAATTGGTCCAGCACATGGCGATCGATTTTGTGGAGGATGTTTTGTGGAAGTATCTATTCCGCGACAGCTCGGAATAAACTACTCTGTCTATTCCGCGCCAGCTCGGAATAAACTACTCCGTCTATTCCGAGCCAGCTCGGTATAAACTACTAAACTACTCCGTTTATTCAGAGCTAAACGATCACGTGATTTTTCCCGGTCCCGGAAACCCCGGGTGGTCGTGCCTAGTCACGTGACTTAACGTATGTGACGTCATCGGAACATGAGCGTGGCTATGTTATATACTTTTGTCGATTCAAGATCATATCCTCAGTAGCACAGTGGTTAGTGTCTCTGCCTGATAAGTGGGAGCTGTTGGTTCGATTCCCTGCTGGACACTTTTTAAAAAAAAAATATTTCAGCAATTAATTGGGTGCAAGCGACTTTTTAATAAAAAAAAATATTAGGAACTATGATTATGAACAGATGTTTTGCCACTTATATTATCTTATTTATATTATATAAAAGTTATCACTTTTTTATGTCTTTCAACACATCTTTCTCATATCTCTGTCTCTCACACTAGCCTCTCTTTTCAACCTGCTTCACATATACCAGGTTTTGCTGCACTTTATGTGCGTAGCATTTCCTTGTTTATTTGTTAATTCATCAGGCCAGTAAGTCGGAAGCCTGGTGTTTGAATTGCCTAATCATGTCTTTCTGAGGCGACGCATATTACTGTCAGCTTGGACCGGAATTATGAGGCCAGGGTTGCCACTTTTTTGTTTTGACCAAAAGTATCTAGAAATGGCCCAAACAACATCCATAAATATCTAGATTTTGTAGCAAAGTATCTAGGAAAAATATCCAGATTTAGAAAGTAAGAAATTACATATGTATTGCTGTGACTGCCGCTCTCCCTGGCGAAAAGTTTACGGCTATCGCCGTTATCCCGTATATTCTCGTGAGTAACTCAGCTGCCCGAGAATCGGAAGCGGTTCGAGCCGCGCTGGTAACTTACAGGGGTATGTGAGCCGGTCGCTCAGAAAGCAATGGCAAACTACTGAGCGTAATCTTGCCTTGTACATCAACAGCAGCTGAAAAATTCTGATGTTGACTGCATCAACCTGTAAGGGATATGCAACATTAAAAAGAAAATTGATGTGACTTCTTCTTCTTCTTCTTCGTTCATCCGGAGTTTTTTTTCGGACGTAATTGCGTTGTGCCTGTTTACAGCAGAGCTGCGTTCTTGCGCCGTTAGGCCGACACATCCGACTTCTGCGGGCATTTGTTGACCGGGGTAACCTTCCCGGGAAATTGATGTGACTTACCTATAGAATCATGTCCTCATCTTCACTGATGCCTGTCTCACAAGATGCACTTAGCTTGGATGATGAAGTTGATAAATAAAGTCAGCAACAAACATGGAAAGAGCGTGTGTGCAAATAAAGCAAAGGGTTCCAAATGTTGCTGTATGTAGCCGAGGCGCGGTGTTGGGGTGAGCGCCCAACATTGCTCAAATACCTCAATGGCTCGTGAATACATAACCTATGCAGCAAAAGTCCAACTCCTGGCCTTCACGTGGCGGGCCTGTTTAAACTAACAGGAGAAGGGGCGACGGCGAGTCTCTGGCGCCGGAAAATAACCAGTATGCTCTAGATGTGTATGCACGGACATGCATGCGCAGACAGGCGTGTGCGCGCGTACACATCTACACTCGAGTGAGACCACAGTCTGCTCTAGCAAAGAAAGGTGCTGAAGACGGAGGCAACCAGCCAAGAGGCGCACCACAGAAATCAGGATGCCACGCAATCACGCAAAATGGAATATGTCGACTACTGCTAATCGTTATGGTGCTCGCCCTGCTTTGGACCCCCAGGCAGGTGCAGTGCCGGGCCCTATGTCTCGAAAGGGTCCAACCCCAACTACTGGAGGTCCTTCTCAGATGTCCTGTGGAGCCAGGGGACATGAGAATAGGACGACTGGCCATACTAAACCAAGACTTAAAATAATGCACTGGAATGCGGAGGGAGTCAGCAACAAAAAAGTTGAATTAGAAAACATCCTGGACAAAGAGAAAGTAAGCATATGTTGCTTGCAAGAAACTCACCTCAATGAAAATATAGCCTTCAAAATCAGAGGCTACCAGTGTTACCGATCTGACCGAAAGAACAGGCGAAAAGGTGGGATACTGACCCTTGTAAGAAATAACATCATGGCTTCCCAAATCAAAGTCTACATGGAAGGGGCTGAGTATCAGACACTTAAACTTAAGACAGGTAATACAGATCTACATCTGATCAATTACTACTGTCCAAGTGACCGCCCACAGGCACTGGACACTCTACCACTAAAAGAAAAAATGATTGTGTGTGGCGATTTCAACAGCCACTCGCAGAGCTGGGGCTATGATCACATGGACCAGAGAGGAGAGAGACTGGAAGACTGGCAAGATGAGAATAGATTCATGTTGATTAACAAGCCGTCCGACCCACATACTTTCTACTCGAGATCATGGCACTCTTCAACTACACCTGACCTGGCTTTTCATTCACCAGACCTGGAGTGGAACATTACACGAACTGTTGGGAAACAACTTGGTGGCAGTGACCATCGGCCAGTCTTTCTAACCGTAGAAAATGAGCTTGTAAGTGAAAGCAGCACCCTCTCGAGGTGGAACTACAAGAAAGCAGACTGGGCAATGTACAAGCATCGCACCAGCATACTGGTTAGAAACCTGAACACTGAGAAAGACATAAATAAAGCAGTTGAAGAGTTTGGGAAATGCATACTACAGGCAGCGCGAGAAACAGTACCAAGAGGAGCCCGTAAACAATATAAACCCTACTGGAGTAGTGAACTGGAACAGTTGCATAATGATGTTGAAGTGTGTAGAAAGCAAGCAGAGGCCACACCCAGCCAAGAGCACCACAATAAATTCCAGCATGCAAAAGCCAAATTTCAAAGGGCCAAGCTGCAGGCTAGACGGAAAAGCTGGCAGGAGAAAACGGAGTCTCTGAACTTTGAAAGAGACACAAGGAAATTGTGGAAGCTAATAAAACAGCTTAATGACGAGGGCACAGGGAGAAACTCAAAAATTGCACTACATAAAGATGGAAAAATCTTAACAAGAAAGCAAGCAGCTGACCATTTTGCGGACTCGTTCGCACAAGATAGCAATATCAAAATTAGTCCAGAGAATCAACAAGAGATTCGAGAGAAACGACAACATACAGGACAGAAGGAAATAGTACATGAGGTTCTGGAGGCACCCATCACAATCAGCGAACTGGAGCTAGCCATATCAAAACTGAAAATGAGAAAGTCACCAGGAGCTGATGGTATCTCCAATGAAATGATCAGGAACCTAGGAACAGAGGCCAAAACAAAGCTGTTGCAGATCTTCAATAACAGCTGGACCTTAGGCAGTGTTCCACAAGCCTGGAGAGAAGCAATCATGATACCCCTCCTAAAATCAGGGAAAGATGGTTCCATTGCCTCTAGCTACAGACCAATTAGCCTCACCAGCTGTCTCTGCAAAACACTGGAGCGCATCATCAATCACAGACTGCAGTGGTACATTGAAAGTAAAAACATCCTTGTGCCACAGCAGGCTGGCTTTAGGCAGTGCTACTCTACGGAAGATCAGACAACCTACCTCTCTCAAGAAATTGAGGATGCATTCCAAGAGAAGAAGCTGGTGCTTGCGGCATGGATAGATCTGAAGAAAGCCTTTGACAAAGTCTGGAAAGAAGGTCTGATGAAGAAACTGAGAAACTGCAAAGTCAATGGAAGAATGTACAAATGGGTGAAAGCATACTTGCACAACAGAAGAGCCCGAGTACAGATAGACGGACTCAAGAGCAAGAAAGTACTACTGCGTCACGGTGTCCCCCAGGGCGGAGTCTTGTCCCCCACACTTTTTCTAATCTTCATCAATGATCTTGTTGCTCACCTACCGCATGGAATTAAAGCGGCAATGTACGCCGATGACCTGGTTCTATGGAGCACAAATGAATATGCATCAGTGGCCACCAGATTGCTACAAAGAGCTGTAGATACATTTGCTGCATGGGCAAATAGATGGTGTGTCAGCATAAACACTGACAAGTGCAGCACCACCCTATTTACCCTCTCTCCAAAACAAAAGGCAGGGATCATCCAGATAAATGGAACACCCCTAAGAGAAGATAAAGAACCAACATACCTTGGAGTAACATTTGATGGCAAGCTGACATGGAGAAAGCACATCAACAAAGCAGTAGCAAAAGCCAGAAGGAAAATAGCCATCCTGAGAAAGCTAAGTGGAACCACATGGGGAGCCAGTACGAAAATACTTAGCAAAGTTTACCAACAGAGCATACGACCACACCTGGAATATGGGTCAACTGCGTGGTGTTCAGCATCAAATACCACACTACAAGAGCTGGACAAGGTGCAAAATCAAGCACTTAGAGTCACCACAGGAGGGATGAGATCAACCTCTATAGTGGAAATGGAGAAGATGGGGAGGACACAGGCACTGAGTGAGCGCAGAGATACGAAAACGCTAATACAAGCAGAAAAGTTCCTCAGCTTGCCAGGCCACCCTATGAAGAACAGATTTGAAAACCTAGCTATGGGGCGGTTGAAAAGAAGTAGTTTTATCCACCAGGCCAAACGACTCTGCAGAGAAACCACTGATCTGCCCACAGTTGGTATCCCCCTAACAACTATTCCAGAGCGAACTCCATGGAAAGATGAGCATAGACTATCATTACAAATCCAGACAAAAGTGAGAGGAATATTTGACAAGGAAGAACAGAACAGTGTGCAGCGCAGAACAGCCACTCTCAGCTTCCTTGATGAAGAATACCCACAGGACCTCTGGATCCGAGTCTACACAGATGGGTCAGCACAAAATGCTGTTCGAAATGGAGGAGCGGGAGTGTACATAGAATACCCAAATAATACTAGGGACACAGCCAGAGTACCGACAGGAAAGTACTGCCATAACTATGATGCCGAAATTGAGGCAATCAAGATAGCAACAGAGAAATTACTAAATAACAGCAATGGTACACAACCTGTGGTGCTACTAACAGATGCAAAATCAGTACTCGAGGCGCTCCTCTCTGGGAAATTGCCAGTACTAAGGACACTACTTTCTGAACTTAGCAGTCAGCATAAAGTCACCATACAGTGGATACCATCCCACTGTGGAGTACCCGGAAACGACAGAGCTGATCAATTGGCTAAGGAAGGAGCCAAAGAGGAACAGCCTGATGTGCCCGTTACATACCACCAAAAGAAAAGAATGATCAAATCAGTCAGAAAGCCACCAAAACCTGCTCAAGATGACTACCACATTATGGACAGACCAGAACAAGTCATTATTCTGCGCCTCAGAACAGGACACAATAGATTACGCAACCACATGTATACAAAATTCAAGATTGGTGAAACAGCCATGTGCACATGTGGACTGGCGTCGCAGACAGCAGAGCACATACTCCAAGACTGCCCAAAATATAACATATCTAGGCAAACCTTCTGGCCTAGAGAGACGACGGTGGAAGATAAACTCTATGGACCACTGTGTGAACTGAAAAAAACAGTTCAATTCATGCAAGAGACGACATTGCAGATATAGACATATTTCAAGCGAACGAAAGAAGAAGAATAAAGCAATTAGAGAGAAGAAAGAAGTTAAGAGAAAGCGACATTTATTGCAAATATTTGAATACCTAGAAAGGCGTAAACACCAGAAACTGCACGAAGACGTTTTGTGCTTATGTCACAAAGACCCGGAAATCAAAGTACAAGATATCAGTCAGAGCCGTGTAACAGTATAGAGATATAACGTGACCCTTTGCCCTGCCTTTGTCTATGATCTCAGAGGTCGCTTTGGCATTATTTCAGCTTGCTTGCCACCCCCATTTCTTCCACATTCGTCTATTCGTTTCAACATTTCAGTTAAATCCATGGGCACCCTCCGTTCTTTTCTTCATGTTTAAGTTCTTGGGAAAGTTCCATTAGTTATACATACCGTCATCACCATATTGTGTCCTGCAAAATGTTGCAGGCGTCCATATATCTCACATACCTCAGTCCTTGATGTTCTCGATACGCAAGGGATACGCAACAATTTAAACAAAAATCCCTTACAGGACGTTGCAGTCAACATCAGCATTTTTCAGCTGCTGTTGATGTACTAGACAAGATTACTTTCAGGAGTTTGCCATTGCTTTCTGAGCGACCGGCTCACATACCCCCTAAGTTACCAGCGCGGCGTGAACCGCTTCCGATTCTCGCGCAGCTGAGTTACTCACGAGAACATACGGGATTACGGAGAAAGACGTTTGTTACAATGCATTATATAATTTGTGTTACTTCAGGAAGTATAGAAGTGCGAGCGTTTCTAAAGTGAACAGTGACTTGTTCGTGCGAAAGTTGCTCAAGTGAACATTAACTTGTCTGTGTGAGCGTTGCTAAAGTGAACATTGACTTTTCTGTGAGAGCGTTGCTAAAGTGATAAGAGAGAAGGCCCTGTCAATACAGATAGCTTCTCCCAAATATCATGAGACATCGGAATTAACCATGAATTAGTATTTTCACATCTACTTGAATATACATTTGGTTACTATACTACAATAGAACAGTATTGCAAGCGAATGAATTGAAATGTGAATGGGATACTCGACAAGACATAGATACACACAGGCACAAAACAAACAAAACTCTCATGCTTCGTACTGTGCTTTCTACTGTCGTATTTTAGTTTATATATCCATTAGTTTATGTTTACCGGCCTGTAGCCGATCATGTCTGCTGACAGACGGACTAGGTCATCTCTCCACCTCACCATCTCCGACATATTTGCCCTCATACCCCAGGACATGTCCCGTGCAGCTATTAGCCTCGCACGTACTATTTTTAACATCACTCGCTTTTCTTGCCATTTGAATTTCCTGAACAACTGTCTCCGGCTCAAGGTTACACCTAAAGGCTTCCGGAGCAATATTCATCTCTCGTTGGGCAAACTGGTTCCTGCTGAGACACGACTCTTCAATCGCCTGGCACAGGAGCAGTCTGTCAAGTACATGAAGCTGGCAGTGACTGTGCATCAACGACATATCTCCGAACTGAAGGACACCAAGCACAACCTGTACCGGACTCTGCATCTACTGACGTTCAACAACCAGCTTGCTTTCCATTTGATCACCTCCATCATTCAACATTATAACATTTCTTGACAGGATTTTCCAACCTCTAGTTGCGAATCTCCCGTCATACATCAAGGATACAACGCATGCGTTACTCTCATTCAACTCCCTCCAACTGACTCCTGGGAACACATACAGACTATTCCTAATGGATGTATGTTCCCTCTATACCTCCATTCCTCACGCAGATGGCCTCAGGGCGCTACAGTTCTTTCTGGATCAACGCACAGATCAAGCCATCCCTACTCGCTCACTTGTGAGACTCGCTGAATTGGTCCTCTTCAATTCCTTTGAATTCAATGGCCACTACTTTGAACAAATCAGCGGTGTCGCCATGGGCATGAAAATGGGACCCAGCTACGCATGTTTATTTATGGGACATCTGGAACACCAGATTGAGCTCAGCTATGATGGTCTTCTCCCTTCTTTTTACCGACGCTACATCGATGACGGCATAGGTCTCACTGACATGGCAGAGGCGGAACTGAACCGCTTCATCAATTATGTCAATGACTTCCATCCATCGATCAAATTCACCACAGAAATTTCCACCACCTCTGCCAATTTCCTTGACACCACTATTAAATTAAACCCTACAGGCCTCACGACCTCTGTGTACTACAAACCTACTGATGCTCACGGTTTCCTCCTGTACAGCTCATCCCACCCCAAAAGCTGCAAAGATTCCATCCCATATTCCCAGCTACTCCGTCTTCGTCGTATCTGTCAGGATAATAATGACTTCCTCGAGAGAGCCCATGAAATGCTAGACTTTTTCCGCAAACGGTCCTACCCAGAGGTCCACAGCTTTCTGTCGCATAACCCAAGTCTCGCGGGAAATGTCCCTCGTCAATCAAACGCGACCTCCTAACAATGCACCTAAGCTCATCCTCACCTTCCATCCACATGCCTATGCCATCAAGCATATTTTCATGAGACACTGGTCCATCTTGGAATCCGATCCAACCACTCGTGAGGTATTCTCCGAAGGCCCTAGGGTAATTTTCCGCCGTAACCAGAGCCTCAGAGACCACCTTATGCATAGTCCCTCCCCACCGTTAGTTCATCTGTGGGCACATTCGAATGCCATCGTAAGAACTGTCTGACATGCCCATACGTTGTTCAGACACCGGAGATCGCATTTTCCCTAGGAGAGAAGAGAGGGTTGCCAGATAGTTGAGCGTTGACCCAAGTCAGTTCAAAGTTTAAATAATGGCAGTTACCATAATTTACGCGCGTCCAGACCGAACATAAAATGGGTAAATGACACCGTAAGAAAAGTAAAATCTAGAAAGTATTCAAAATATCCGACTCCAAATGAAAAGTATCTAGAATTGCATCCATCATCCAAACGTCAGAAAACGGTATCCAGATGCCGGCAAAAACCTCTAGATCTGAATATAAAATATCTAGAATGGCAACTATGATGAGGACATCAATAGCAGGAAATAGTAGGTCGGTAATGTAAACAAAGATGGAAGCCTGTAAACAGTAAGAGTACAGAAACGCAAGTTAACAATTCTTTAACTCGCATGGGGACACAATTATTTTTATTGGGGATACCAATCTGGAAAATTATTCTTGATATTTAAACAGCTTCATACTTCAGCTCGGTATAAACTACTCCGTTAATTCCGAGCCAGCTCGGTATAAACTACTCTGTCTATTCCGAGCCAGCGCGGTATAAACTACTTTGTCTATTCCGAGCTATCGCGGTATAAACTCTCCCGTGCAGAAAGCTATGTCTGGAGTAGAAGTGGTTGGTTGTCAGAGATCACAGATACTTCGATGCAAGGTATTGTATTTCGTGTAAGTATTAGAACTCCTCGTGTCCTTCGCGGTCGAAACGTGTGGCCTGATATCCTCTGACTGAGAATTTGTGATTGGCGTTGAGGTGTGTTTCTTGAATGCATGCCACATCTATTCTATCTTTATGAAGACGCTGTGTTAGGGAGTCTTTCTTCTTGTAAACACCTTTGGCATTCCACTGTAGTATGTTGAGTGTCCGGGGTATTTGGTCAATAGCTCTTAACCTACTCCTCTGTGCCTTGACTCCACAGCACAGGGGAAGGTGACCACCAGTAGTCATGGGTGGACCCCCTCGAGGCAGGGGGCCCGGCACTATCGCCGCCTGATGGGACTTCACGGGATTAGCACCATAATGATTAATTTTGATTTGTGACATCATGAATTAAGTTACGTTGCACTGCTTTGTCAAGCCTGTGGCTCAGTACATCCGATTTCGACAAGCATTTATTCAGGATGCTTTCCCTAGCCTTTGACTGTCCCCAGTCTACCTACAAGGCAGCAGGATTGTGTGTCTCTTCGTCTGGTCCCTCTCCCTTGACCTGTCCGACATGGGTGGCCCTACCAGTAGCTGTGCTACCGTCAGCATAGCTCTTGGGGTCATTGGTACCCGCAAGCCCCTCTACCTCGTCACGGTGGACACACAGCAGAGGGGATTTACGGTTCAATCTGCTGTTTTCATTTTTCTCCGCGTGCGAGGTTGGTCTCAACCAAACGGGTCATAGACGGATTATGAAAACTGACTTCAAAAATATGTTCCGTCATGTTAAATCATTAAAAGATAGTAAAAGTATACAAATAAATTATTAATAATCTTTAAACTTGTGTTCTCTTTAACTTTAGTAGGTCAAATTGCATGTTTTGAGTGTTGAAAAGTGAAAGTGTAACATGCCACAGCGATCGATACGCGCATGAGCAGTCACCGTGGCACATAGCCATGCGCTTACCCATTCACAAAGAAACGCTTCGCCGAAAATGTTGTTTTTCATCCACCACGCAGTGATTAAAGCGATGAAACTTTCCAGATATATTTAAAATTGTATGCAGAATTCAAAAATACATCTATAATTGATGTAATTCTATCTGCAACACCAGAATAGTGTTACAAAGTGCACATGCCAGTCTGATATATATGCGCAAAGAGCAAAAACACATCTTCTTGTTGTTTACATCCACCCGGCAGCGATGAAACTTTCCAGATATATTTAAAATTGTATGCAGAATTCAAAAATACATCTATAATTGATTTAATTCGATTTAGAACACCAAAATAAAATTAATTACGGTAAGTATGAAATATAATGTTATTTATATAAAAGGTCACAATGATTTCAACCAATTGCTGTGCACAGAATATTGGGCATACCTTTCCTGGAAAACCCCAGATGACGTGTGTTCTTGTCACGTGAGATATGAATGAATGACATCGAAAGAATGCATGGTAAATTAGATAGCGTTTTCCGGGACAAGGCGAGTCACCGCTAGGTGACTCCGTATATCACCTTTTTTTTTTCATTTCCGGTAATGGCACGATGGGACTCGCTAATATTAATAATTAAGAATGAAAACATCATTCCTAATAATACTAAATCTTATTTTTGTAGTCCATGCGGTGTGCACAGTAGAGTTGATATAAATTAAATAATGATTCTTCTGTCTCGTGTACTGCCAAACATTTCTGATACTGATGTTCATGTTCCTCAGATCCTCAGGTGTCAAACTGTTCAGCATCTTCTCTCTTGGCCTTCCCCTGTCTCTCCTCCCCTCCATCTATTTTCATGGCATACCGGCATACCCAAAAAATGTTGGCGGTCTGCTTCTTCTGTGACTAACCAGTTCAGCAGTTCTCTTTGTGAGTTAACTTCTGTCAAGATATCATCATTACTCTTTCTGTCCGTCTATGGTGTTCTCATTCCTCTACAAAACCACATCTCCATTCATAGCTTCCACATGTTCTTCAATTCAACTTGTCTTAATTGTTCATAATTCTTTCTGCACATCAGGATTGGCTTGATGTAGCACAAGAGAACTCATTTTCTCAACACTAATTGATAAAAGATATATGAAGTGTCTATTCGCAATAAAATTGCGAATAAATAAAGTGATTATTTGCAATGGAAGGCTGGTCACGTGACGTCATTGGGGCATGTGTATGACTATATTATAAATGTTTGTTGAACTATCATCGTGTCCTCAGTAGCATAGTGGCAAGTATTTGCACCTGTCATGCAGGAGACCGAGGTTTGATTCTCCGCCGATGAAACAATTTTTCTTTTTTTCATTTTTCAGAAATTAATTGGTGAAAGTGACTTTTTAATAAAAAATATTAAACATTAGGAACTAAAATATAGAACTGAGAAACTTGAAGCTTGTGAATAAAGTGTGCTCTATGGATCTGCGGAAGCTGCTGGGGGGTGGGCGCTGCCCCCAGGCAGCGAAGGTGTGATCGAGTGTCGGAATCGATGGATAAAAAAGATGACTTTGATTAACATGAATTTTATTTGCCAAATAAATTATCACCCCTGAATCAGCATACCGCAACTTACATTATCACCTAATTAGGCCCTGTAAGAGATACTTTTTACAATAAATCATTTGGGACCGTTATTCGGAAGAGTAAACGTGACATGACAGCCGCAATTGCAAATAACGCTCAGTGTTATTCGCAATACGATTGCAAATAACGCCTCCCAAAAAAAATTGTTTAGGTTTCTGCACCATATAGTAGTCAAAAAAATATAGAATTCTTATAGTCAAATCTGTGTGGAAATTGTGACCATGTCTGTCTACAGCCCTGTTCTTTATGCTGTCAATAATTTCTGATGTTCCCCCATGCCATGATGCATCTTCATCTTCTCTCTTGTTAGATCTAATAGATAGAAGATATACTGATGATATAATGAAAATTACCTGGATGATAAAGCATCTATTGATCTTAATTTTGTTCTAGTTTTCATAAACATGCCATGATTCGCATGCTGTGATTCTTGTTTAGACCTCATTATTCACTTGCTGTGATTCTTGTTTAGATAATGATTTGCATGCCATGATTCGCATACTATGATTCGTGTTTAGACCATGATTCGCATGCTATGATTCTTGTTTAGACCTCATTATTCACATGCTATGATTCTTGTACCATGATTCACATGCTATGATTCTTGTTTAGACCTCATTATTCACATGCTTTGATTCTTGTTTAGACCATGAATCGCATGCTGTGATTCCTGTTTAGACCTCATTATTCACTTGCTGTGCTTGTTTAAACCATGATTCACATGCTATGATTCTTGTTCAGATCATGATTCACATGCTATGATTCTTGTTTAGACCATGATTCACATGCTATGATTCTTGTTTAGACCATGATTCACATGCTATGATTCTTGTTTAAACCATGATTCACATGCTATGATTCTTGTTTAGACCATGATTCACATGCTATGATTCTTGTTTAAGCCATGATTCACATGCTATAATTCTTGTTTAGACCATGATTCACATGCTATGATTCTTGTTTAGACCATGATTCACATGCTATGATTCTTGTTTAGACCATGATTCACATGATTCTTGCTTAAACCATGATTCACATGCTATGATTCTTGTTTAAACCATGATTCGCATGCTATGATTCTTGTTTAGACCATGATTCAAATGCTATGATTCTTGTTTAGACCATGATTCGCATGCTATGATTCTTGTTTAAACCATGATTCCCGCAGAAGTCGGATGTGTCAGCCTAACGGCGCAAGAACGCAGCGCTGCTATAAACAGGCACAATGCAGTCACATCCGAAAAAAAAATCCGGATGAACACAGAAGAAGAAGAAGAAACCATGATTCACATGCTATGATTCTTGTTTAAACCATGATTCGCATGCTATGATTCTTTAGACCATGATTCACATGCTATGATTCTTGTTTAGACCATGATTCGCATGCCACGAGCCGGAGGTGATGCTGCTGAAGAAAAGAAAAGAATTGAGGAGGAAAACAAAGTTGCAAGAATGATGACATTCGAGAATGTTCTGTCTTTCTTTGTTGTCTGTGGCCTGATCAGAGCAGGTAAGATTGAGTCCATTTCTTGTTTTGGATTATACTTGTTAGTCACAAGCCTACTATATCTATGTATTTCAGCCGAAATATATTTTATCTATTCACTTCACATGGTATATAACTCTGCAGTATACACCTGACTAGATGCAGCGAAATATGTCAAAAGAATAAATGTTGGAGAATAAAATACGTTCTTTCCAGGCATTCACTCAGTCAGTTAACCAAATGCCAGTACCACTGTTAAAGTTGGCTGCAATGGATCTCCAACACTTTGGTGATGCACTTTAGGTTAGACTGCTGATTGCCAGTCCATCTCTTGATGTCACCTGCCCATTTGTATTATCTGGTGAAGCCCTTTTACAACCCTGCCCACATGATATTTATAAACAAATGTTGGGCAACTTCTTTCCACAAAGAACTGTACAGGGATCTCATGAACCTGAAACTGACGACTCTTTCATTATAGACAATCGACTCTTTCATTATAGACAATCGCGTGGTGGTCTGAGTGCTAATGAGAAGAAAGAAGCATGATTTTCATTGTTTACTGCTGGCTTGTCTGCTTTCAACTCTACCCTCCAGCATTGTTTGTATAAGAATGTTATATCTTTTAACTCTAGTCCCAGCCAATTGTCACTTCAGCCTTCCTGCTCCAAAGTTATTGTTCTTCAGAGTAACAATCTTTTAAGTCTCAATGAATTAAAATAATAATAATAGCACTGGTGAAGGGGTTACGGGTGCAGTTCATAATCTTGCATACTATGTTCAAAACACAGCTGTGGGCGATTTGGCAGCAGACTGCCTTAATCATATGTCATTTTGGGGCAAGTGCAGAAATTCAAATATCTAGGCACATGGATAACATCAGATGGAAGATGCATCACTGAGATAAAGAACAGAATCATCAGAAAGCGGCCTAGGCGTTCATGACTCCACAGATCACAGTCTTTGGTGTTCTGGATCAACTCAGCTGATGATATTCCTCCATGCCACCGTCTCAATCCATCGAGCATCATTTCTCTTGGTCTGCCTCTGCCTCTCGATCTTTCCAGTTGTCACGATGTTCTCCAATGTCTCTTCTCATCACATGACCAAAGAAAGCCATTTGTCTCTTTCTTATTGTTGTATATAGTGTTCTAGTTTCATTAGCCTCTTTCAGGCAGTCATTGTTAGTTACTATGGCAGTCCAAGGAATTTGCAACATTTGCCTCAAAAACCACATTTGTGTTGCTTCTAAGTTCTTCCTAATTTGCTCATTTACATTCCAAGATTCACTGCCATACAGCAACACTGGTGCTATATAGCATTTCAGCACTCTCTTCAGGTGTAGAATAGAACAGAATTCATTCATTCAGTAGCATGTCCTTTGCAGAACCTCGCTCCCATAACAACCTTCCGAAAACCTCTCGATCATAAGCAAGATGTCCAGTGTCCGATACACCCATCTGGAGATCATCCACCACATCCTGCACCCATCTTCTCTTTAGCCTTTCTCTTCCTCTCTTCCCAGGCATATACCCCTCCATTATCGTTCTCCAAACTTTTGTAATGTTTCAAGTGACCAAAATATTTCAATTTTCTGTTTTATCGTCTTTAATAGCCAACCTTCTTCAATATTCAGCTCATGAAGTATGGATGCATTTGTTCTTTTCTTTACCCAAGATATTCTTAGAACTCGTCTATAACATTTATATTCAAAGGCATTTATGCGCTGTTCAACTTGCTTAGTAAGTGTCCAGGTCTCACAGGCATTTGTAATGCTCTTGCATGCTCTTAAAAATCTAATTATTTGTAGTTCTGTCTAACCCACTCCATAATTTATTCAGTTGTTTTAGTCTTTGAAGAGTTATTGATAGTCATCGTTTAATTTCTTTCATTGTGTCACCGTTGTTGGTAATCAATGACCCAAGATATTCAAAATTTTCCACCACCTCCAATTTTTCCTCATTAACATATATTTCTTTCTCGATAGTAGTTTTATCTGCATTATCTTTGTTTTTGCTATATTAAGATATGTTGTGATTTTCACTATTCAGTTGGGTTGAGGCTATTAGGTTTTCTATACCATTCTGTTTTGTGGATAACAATACTGTATCATCTGCATATCATCTCTGGTATGTCATGACCACCGATATTTAGGGCATCATATAGCTCCCTGTTTATATCATCTCTTACATTTCGCATTATATTTTCGGCGTACAGGTTAAACAAATAGGGGGGCAGCACACATCACTGACGGACTCCTTGCTTGATGTCAAACCAATCTGATATCTTGCCATCTATTCTAACCACTGCTGTTGGTCTAGATCAGTGGTTCTCTACCATTGGGGAATTCCCCCCACAGGGGGAATTTTAGGGTATCCAGAGGGGAATTAAGACCACAGATTGTCAGACTCAAATCAAATCAACTTTATTAGGGTCACAAATTGGGCGCGCAGGCCCGTCTTACATTCGGCCCTTTGATAAATGGCTTCAGGCACAATATCCTTTTTCTATTGAGAGCTTTGTTTGATGAAGCACAATTTTCTAGCTTTCTGGTGTCAGGTATTAAGCGACAATTCTTTGACGTTTTACTACGCTATAAAATTAATTTATGCATCCAAAGGTTATATACAAATATGGAAGAAAATAAGGATTTTCAGCATTATAGGCATGTTATTTTGAATTTACCTTTTGAGGCTGACAGATTTGAAAAAGGGGAGGGAGGGAACTATTCTTCTTTCGCTCGCTGGAAAGGGGGGAATGACATTCTGACAAATAGTGAAAGGTTGCATGGGCCCAAAAAGGTTGAGAAGCACTGGTCTAGATAGAGCGTTCTTATGAGTTGTATTACATGTGATGAAAAGCCCATATTCCTCATGATTTTCCAAAGTTTCTGATGTTGTACACAGTCAAATGCCTTTGAATAATCTACAAAACATGAGAACAGGTTTACATTAAATTCTCTGCACGTCTCTATTGTTAAACGCATGTTGAGAATGTGATCTCATGTTCCTCTTCCTTGTCTAAATCCAGCTTGAACCACGTTAATTTCTTCTTCCGTTTTCTTACGAAGTCATTACGAAGTCTCATGATTTTTAGTAGAATTTTACTTGCATGACTGATCAGGGCAACAGTTCTATAATTTCAGGTTGCCCTTTTTTGGTATTGGAATGAAGATAGTTCTCTTCCAATCTTTTGGCCATATACCATATTTCCATATCGTTTTACATAATGTGTGATAGATTTGTATGCTTTCTTCTTCTCCCGCTTTAATTAGTTCAGCTGCTATCTCATCACATCCTGATATAGAACATGATAGGACAAGCAAAAACTGCATTCTATCAAATGAAAAACGTTTTTTGCAATAGGTCACTGTCCTTGAATATTAGAGTTCTTGCACGTTACATAGAACCAGTTTTAACATACAGTTGCGAATCGTGGACAATTAGTAAACAGGTGAGAAGGTCCCTGGAAGCCTTGGAGATGTGGTTTTATAGAAGAATGCTGAAAATTAATTGGACATCCAAAATGAGCAGCAGGACATTTTAAAGGAAGCTGAGTCGCAAAGACAACTTATCACAAACAGGAAGAGGCAGTCATCATTTTTTTGGGCCATGTTATGAGAAGACAAAAACTGGAGCATGCTATGACAACCGGAAAGATCTGCAGAAAGAGAGATAGAGGAAGATAGCGTGAGATTTTTGACAGTCTTGTCATAGCACGGAAGGGAGTCAACACACAAAATTATCCATGACATCAGAGAGCGTAATTTATGGAGAGGCATGACTACCCATGCCAGCTGGCAAAGCATTGGATGATGATAATAATGATATATAACTTTGCAGTATGCACCTAACGAGATGCAGCAAAATATACCAGGCAATACATTGTGCATCATATTGTTTGTGGCTTCTGTGTTTACATTTGACACTTGTCCTCCACAGCACCCTGGCTTGTAGAACAAGCGCTTGGCAGCTAATGTCTTCAGTGATAGAGCGGAGACCAGCCAGCTGGTGTTTTTGTTTGGTGCGGGGCATGGAACTAAATACATCACATCTGTAGTGTTCATGTTTGATGTACAGAATGTTGCTATCATGAACTCAAAACTACATTGGCATCAGTGATAATAAATGTATTTACATCGCAACTGCACGGTCTTCCATGTGTTTGATTGTGTATGCTGGATGTGTTTGATGGTGCAGTTGTATGATATATTTTTATTTGTGCAACTGTATGATGTATATGTTTGCGCAACTGCATGATGTGTTAGAATGTGCAGTTTTATGATGTATGTTTTTATTTCCACAACTAATTGATGCATGCATTTATTTGTGCAGTTGTATGATGTATGTTATTTATTTGTGCAACTGTATGATGATGTATGTGTTAGATTGTGCAGTTGTATGATGTATGTGTCTATTTGTATAACTGCCTGATGTATGTGTAACTAAAATGTTTACTTCTCCCCCTTGACTCTGGGGAAATTATCACACCTCAGAAGTGGGAGTGGGTTTGCCAGATGGCCAGGGACACTGGTAATAAGAAAACAGCAAAGTTTTATTGCAATGCAAGAAATATGAACTAATGCAACATGTCAACTAATGCAATATGTGAATTAATACAGCATGGGAACTAATAGAATATAGAAAATAATAGCCTGGAAAACACATTCAAGATAGTAATCCAATAGAATTGGAAAGAGATGTTAAAAGTGTCAGCATCAAGTGCCTTGATTGGTGTGGGCGTTCATGCTCCAACGACATGTATCAACTTTTGTGCTTGACTCCTTTCCGTGCCGTAACACAAGACTGTCAAGAATTTTCTCTTGCTGTCTTCTTCTATCTCTTCACAAATCTGTTTAGTTGTCACAACACGTTCCAGTTGTTGGTCTTCTAATGTAACTGACGGCTGCCGCTTTCTGATGTTTGTCTTTGTGAATTTCTAGACTGTTCATTTTGGCTGTCCAGGAATTTTCAGCATTCGTCTATAAAACGTCGTCTAATTTCATGCTTTTCTTTAGACTCGTCTGTTTTGTTCCTGATATCAAAATGTCGGTTTATTGTGTTGTGGTGTAAGTTTTTTTTACATAATTATCAGTGTTATTTTTAGTGATTTCCTCTTGGCGGATTTGCATTCATTGTAAGGTATAAACATTGGATCTGTGTTTATTACCTCACTTTTTCAGAGGCGTCACACACCTGCTTCCATTTTGTATTGGTCTTCTTAGCTGTGTATGGGATTCTTTGCATTTTATGAATGAACATCTCTGTGCTTCCAGTTTTTGATAAACAATGCACCACTTAAAACATGTCTTTAATAAAACTACTGTTGAAAAAAGAAAACAGACTAGAAATTGGAAAAACAAGCATATGTCATTAGAATTGTTATGTGCTGGCCATTTACCTTAGTTGGGGGGGGGGAGGGGGGGGGGGGGAGAGAAGAAAGAGAATGTAGAGATGTTTTATGCATTCATTGTAAGTTGGTATTCATTCTTTAACGTCTTGATACCATCTTTTACATGGTCTTTTTTCTTGCTCTGTATATATTACGATGGGAAGTCAATAAGTAAGTCACAAATGGCTGTAGAAAAATAACAATATGATAACTTGAAACCAGTTTATTTTTATACATATATTGTCCCTTTATTTCTCAACATAATTTCCACCAACATTGATGCACTTATCCTATCGTTTTATCAGTCCTCCCAAACCGGCTGCATAGAACTGTGTGCTCTGTTTTCTAAACCATGTTTTCACGTCACATTCAGCGTCATTCATGAAATGTCTCCCGCCAAGGTGGGTTTTCAGTGGACCAAAAAGGTGGAAATCGCCAGGGGTTAAGTCGGGGCTGTAAGGTGGATGTTCCAGAACTTTCCACCTTAGTTGGTTAATCGAGCCATATGTGGTCTGGCATTGTCATGAAGAAGCAACACTCCTCTAGTCAGCAGTTCTGGACGTTTTCTTCAAATTGCATCATGAAGCATCAATAGAACTTCACAGTACGATTCAGAATTCACATTGTCACCTTTCTTCTTGAAACGTTAAAGCACTCCTTGACAATCCCAGAACACTGTCAGCATAACCTTCCCTGCTGTGTAACCTTGAATTTTTGGACACAAGATGAAGAAGGATGTTTCCATTGCATTAAAGCACACTTTGATTCGGGTTGGTAGTGATGCACCCATGATTCGTCCCCAGTAACAATCCTGTTCAGCATGTCTTCTCCACATCGGCAGAGATTATGTAAGGACAGACCAAATCGGTTCATTTTGTGTTCCTTCTTCAATTGTCTGGGTGCCCACCTTGAGCACACTTTCTTAAATTTCAATCGATCATGCATTATGTTGTTTGTCCATCAAGAATGATGAAGGCCATTCATTTCATCCAGTGGGGTTGAAAGTATGGAGCCGTGAGTTCTAAGATGGCTGATGAGGCCTATTTTGGCTCGAAATGTTCTTTGACAATGCGTGCAAAGATGCTAGACGTTCCAGGAGGAGGATCTCCTGCAGTGGTTTTTCTGTCCAGCCTTTTCTTCACAGCTCTAGCAGTCCTGATTGCTTCACAAGTGACTGCACCCTTATGTAATGATGTATGCCATGAATTACGGTTTTTAGCAGCAGTCTCCCAGGTGTCAGGGTGAATTCCAAAAGCTTTCAGTGAGACTTTCAAAGTGTCTTTAATGCGTTTCCTCTGGCCGCCTTGGGAGCATTTACCACAACGCAGCTCGCCGTAAAAAATGTATGCTGAATCATGTGAGCACCCTATTGCAGATGCTACAGAGTCTATCGTTACTCGCCTGTCACCTCTAATCATTTCCTCCACCCGCTGCACGGATGCTTCTGTTGCAATCTTAACAGGATGACCAGATCGGATTTCATCAACAATCTTAGAGCATCTTTGAGAAAATTTTTCTACCCAGCTATGCACCGCTTTACGGGATAAACAGGAAGCATTTCCTCATGTTGCCATTTTGTTTATACGCTGAGCATGAGACACCTAGCGCCACCTGATGAACGGGAATATAAAGTTTGATGTTGCTGTCACCTAATGACACCTGTAGAAAACACCAACTACATTTACCTGCCATCCCACAGAACTGTGTGACTTACTTATTGACTCGCCCTCATATATTTCTTTAATTGGCAGATGGTGCCAGGGCATTCTTGTGAGGTGACCAAACCATTACATAAAATTTCCAATGGCAATAAACATGTGACTTTCAAAGAGACAAAGATACAATAATTTAATAAAACCACAAGCTGCCATAAAACTTGGAGGTTTTTAATTGGCTTTTGTAGCTTGGTGACAGGCAAAATGAAGAGGAGATATTGGCAGTAAGGCTTGTGAAAATGTAACTGACAAAGGAGAAACAGAAGATTGAACAGTCAACGTTATTAACATTATCATGTGAAAAATGACACTTTCTCTTTGTGACATTGGGTGAACAACACATCCTATGAAGCATAGACCATCAACCAACTCACCCACTGCCCTTCTATCTCCTGCAGAAACCTCAACCAACTCCCCCCCCCCCCCCCCCTCTATCTCCTGCAGCACCCTCAACCAACTCACCCACTGCCTTTCTATCTCCTGCAGCACCCTCACCCACTGCCTTTCTATCTCCTGCAGTACCCTCACCCACAGCCCTTCTGTCTTCTGCAGCACCCTCACCCACTGCCTTTCTATCTCCTGCAGTACCCTCACCCACAGCCCTTCTGTCTCCTGCAGCACCCTCACCCACTGCCTTTCTATCTCCTGCAGTACCCTCACCCACAGCCCTTCTGTCTCCTGCAGTACCCTCGCCCACAGCCCTTCTGTCTCCTGCAGTACCCTCACCCACTGCCTTTCTATCTCCTGCAGTACCCTCGCCCACAGCCCTTCTATCTCCTGCAGTACCCTCACCCACAGCCCTTCTATCTCCTGCAGTACCCTCACCCACTGCCTTTCTATCTCCTGCAGTACCCTCACCCACAGCCCTTCTATCTCCTGCAGTACCCTCACCCACAGCCCTTCTATCTCCTGCAGTACCCTCACCCTCTGCCTTTCTATCTCCTGCAGTACCCTCACCCACAGCCCTTCTGTCTCCTGCAGTACCCTCGCCCACAGCCCTTCTATCTCCTGCAGTACCCTCGCCCACTGCCCTTCTGTCTCCTGCAGTACCCTCACCCACAGCCCTTCTGTCTCATGCAGCACCCTCACCCACAGCCCTTCTGTCTCATGCAGTACCCTCACCCACAGCCCTTCTGTCTCATGCAGTACCCTCACCCACAGCCCTTCTGTCTCATGCAGTACCCTCACCCACAGCCCTTCTGTCTCCTGCAGTACCCTCACCCACAGCCCTTCTGTCTCATGCAGCACCCTCACCCACAGCCCTTCTGTCTCATGCAGTACCCTCACCCACAGCCCTTCTGTCTCCTGCAGTACCCTCACCCACAGCCCTTCTGTCTCATGCAGTACCCTCACCCACAGCCCTTCTGTCTCATGCAGTACCCTCACCCACAGCCCTTCTGTCTCATGCAGTACCCTCACCCACAGCCCTTCTGTCTCCTGCAGTACCCTCGCCCACTGCCCTTCTGTCTCCTGCAGTACCCTCACCCACAGCCCTTCTGTCTCATGCAGTACCCTCACCCACAGCCCTTCTGTCTCCTGCAGCACCCTCACCCACAGCCCTTCTGTCTCATGCAGTACCCTCACCCACAGCCCTTCTGTCTCCTGCAGTACCCTCGCCCACTGCCCTTCTGTCTCCTGCAGTACCCTCACCCACAGCCCTTGTCTCATGCAGTACCCTCACCCACAGCCCTTCTGTCTCCTGCAGCACCCTCACCCACAGCCCTTCTGTCTCCTGCAGCACCCTCACCCACAGCCCTTCTATCTCCTGCAGCACCCTCACCCACAGCCCTTCTGTCTCCTGCAGTACCCTCACCCACTGCCCTTCTGTCTCCTGCAGCACCCTCACCCACAGCCCTTCTGTCTCATGCAGTACCCTCACCCACAGCCCTTCTGTCTCCTGCAGTACCCTCGCCCACTGCCCTTCTGTCTCCTGCAGTACCCTCACCCACAGCCCTTCTGTCTCATGCAGTACCCTCACCCACAGCCCTTCTGTCTCCTGCAGTACCCTCGCCCACTGCCCTTCTGTCTCCTGCAGTACCCTCACCCACAGCCCTTCTGTCTCATGCAGTACCCTCACCCACTGCCCTTCTGTCTCCTGCAGCACCCTCACCCACTGCCTTTCTATCTCCTGCAGAACCCTCGCCCACAGCCCTTCTGTCTCCTGCAGCACCCTCAACCATCATGAAGCATCAATAGAATGCTTCTTCTATGCCTTTCTATCTCCTGTAGCACGCTCCACAAACTCCCCCCCCCCCTCTATCTCCTGCAGCACCCTCAACCAAATCACCCACTGCCTATCTCCTGTAGCACTGCTCCACAAACTCCCCCCCCCCCCCCCATCTCCTGCAGCATCTCCATGTCCTCCCCACGTTATAATCTCAGTCTGTAATTCTCCCTTAATATCTTTTACCTTGTGGGTTGCAATTTTCTAGCTGTACTATTTTATGGATTTTCCCCCCAATGTGACCTTTCCAGCATCATTGGATGTTCCACATTTCTTGCTTCGCTGGGATTTGTTTAGTTCTCTGTTTGAGCTCCACATTGGTAATTCTGACATACCACCTTAGGCAATTTCCGCGCATGCACCAATTGATTGTGTGTGGTTTGTCAGTAACTGTTTTAGTTGTTTTCATCTTTCTGATTCCCAAAGCAGTACTGTTTTGATGTTGGAGTTGAATATTCTAAGTTTGGTGCTAGGTCTAATTTCTTTTGTCTAGTACTATGAAAGCTTGCCTTTTGCACATTTTATCTCTGTTTTCCCCCAACTTTGCCGACATGGCTACCTAAATATGAGTAAGCTGCCACCTCTTGAAGTGAGTTTAAACCGAGGAAAATCAGGTTATCGGCACGCTGATGAGCATAATCTAGCCTAGGAATCAACATACAGCTGAAAGATTCTGATGTTGACAGCAATATCCTAAAACAGGATGGAAACGCGGAAAAAAAAGAAAAGAAATCTTTCTCTTTCCCCTATGAATTTTTAGACCTACCTACTGTGATCCGCCATCAACTAAATGTTGTGAACTCCCCAAAACTGTTTAATTTATTTGCAAGTGTTTCTCTAATAGTCCGTTCTATGCGGTGTTGGTTTCTGATATCCATGTTCCTCCTTGTCATCACGTCTGTCTAAGATCTTCTCCTTCAGCCCTCTGCATCCCCAACCCCCTTTTCTATCAGAATCGACAACATTTTTGACTACTGCGGCCACCTAACCTGCCATGACACGCTGTATTTAACCCTCAACCATGCAGGCTCAGCATGTATGAACCACACAAAACCCTTCCACTATTGTAGAAACTAAGCTGTGCCCACAGATACTGCCATAGGTCCACGCATATGCTGGACATCCACAGATACTGCTGTCGTATCTGAGAATGTATTTTAGTGCCGTAAACCAAACTCGAGTATAAATAAGGCTAATTAAACATATTTCAACATATACAATTTTTGTTAAAGTCAAGGATGCCTTCAGCTGTACTGGATATATTGTGCTATACATGTATAGACCAGCCGTCACTGGATGAGTGCTTAGAACAACATCACACTGGCTGTCCTTGCTTCCTAGGCCATTTTTCAATACACATTTTAGGCTGGCTAAATGGACATGAACAAAATTTTTATTTAAAAATAATTATATGGCACATTGTCAAAAATAATCGATACAACAGGGCTTTTTTTGAATCCTCAGGAAGTCTGTGAGTTGTAACTCGTACGCTGACGCACCGATACTCAGTGTCAACTGAGCCCTGAAAATGGCTTACGTCTATCGGAGTGGGGTTTTTTTTTTTTTTTTTTTTTTTAAATTCTTTTGCCTCACTCGCTTTGAACTCAAGCATAGCCCATACACACTATTTATAGTAGTGATGGACTGAATTTTGCGGGTGGATTAGCTCTGACTTCAGAGGTACTTGTAATTTATGTCCTCAAGTCAAGGATGATAGGTCAACATTTTAGTCCAGCTGTCCGGTGTAGGGGTTGAACCGCTTACCTCGGCATCGGCACAACGGATGTTTAAGAACATGCGTTCTAACCCATTCGGCCATGCGGACCTGCAAGTGGGGTTAGTGTAGAGACATTTTTCCTGATCTGGTATTCTCACAGGGGCTGTTGTAAGACCTCCCCCTGTTGAAGCTTAGAAACCTGTGACGTGTGCAAAATTTCACATTGTGTAGGCCTGCGATCAAGGAGGAACAGATGGTCAATCCTGTCTTCACTCTGTGTAGGCCTGCGATCAAGGAGGAACAGATGGTCAATCCTGTCTTCACTCTGACAAGCTCAAGGTGTCGAACCAGCACATGACTGTGCTCATGACATTACAAGTACAGTTTGCTATCAACTTCACTAGTGCAGCCGCAGTACCTCAGTATGCATGACACAATAATGTTACCTTAGTTAACCAGACACAACAATTAGATTACTGTAGTTAGTCATGGTTCCAACGTCACAGCAAAGGGTTGCCCCATAATACTCCGCTCCTGTGCCAGTGAATATAACACAAAATGCTCCTCACTGTCCCATGTGAAAATTAGAACAGATAGAGATAGGAGTCTCGATAAACCAACAGCCAGTACAGGTATACATGCATGTTCACTGCCAGCAAGGTCGCTGCCAGAGTGCCAACACAAAAGTCCGCCACGAAAAAATACAGTACATCGTTGATGGAAGCAGCAGTCACTAGAAAACCAGCAGCCATACATTACTGCATTAAGGCAAACTCAGTTCAGCAGCCGGCCGCCTTTTTTCTGAACATGCAGTTCACAAACAACCGCGGACAGGTGTAAAAGCACTCAACGTGAAATCCACAGCTCACAGTGCCGCTCCCTGCACTTAACTCGGTAGCTGGGCGACGGAACCACGCACTAACAGTCCAACATGAGGAAAAGTGAGATTACCTCTGTTGCTCTAACCATATCATGAGATTACTTTGGTATGCATAACATTATAATGACATCTCAGTTAACCAAAACATAACCTTAGTTGAATAACCAAACATGAAACATGAGACTAACTCTTGTTACTCTGACACTATACTGAGATTACATCAGTATGCATAACAATAAAAATAAGATTAACAATGTAATGAGATTACTTCAGGAAGCATAACAATATTATGACATCATCTCAGTGGATCTAACAATAACCTTGGATAATTAACCAAACAAAATAATGAGATTACCTCTCTTCTCTTACGATATCATGAGACTACTTCAGCGACATAACAATTTAATGAGATTACCTCAGTTTTTGTAACAAAGTGAGATGTCCATAGTTAACAGAACAATACAAAGTGCTATCTCTGTCAACGTAACAAAAATATTAGAGTACCACAGTATGCTCATATGTTAATTAATCTAAGCTGAAATAATAAATTTAAAAAAAACCCATTTTCTTTCACAAATGTGATTCTAGCAAAAACATATAAAACGTTAAGGGGCCCACACCCAGAATTGTTTGGACACCCTCGCACAACATGGTGCGATAAATAAATAAAATCAAGCATTGCACAACTACAATTGAACAATAATATAAAAATGCATAACACAAAATGTAAGGCAATCCTACTTATATAAAACAAACTTTTTTTTTAAAGTTCACTTTCTCTGAACTCCCAAGCTTTGAAC
Source organism: Cepaea hortensis (assembly GCA_963921405.1). Lineage (NCBI taxonomy): Eukaryota > Metazoa > Mollusca > Gastropoda > Stylommatophora > Helicidae > Cepaea > Cepaea hortensis. Next base: position 305,524,448 of record OY992876.1, on the reverse strand, counting down.
TTTGTCCATACATTTTCTACTACTCCTAGTGTAAAATAAAAATGTTTGCATATCCTTTACAGGACATTGCTGTCAACTTCAGCATCTTTCAGCTGATTGTTGATTTCTTGGCAAGATTACGCTCAGTGGTTTGCCATTGCTTTCTGAGCGGCCGGCTCACATACCCCGTAAGTTACCGACGCGATTCAAACCACTGTTGATACTCACTGTCGTCACGTTACTTACGAGATTACGGAGAAAAGTCGCTAACCTCTAGGAAGCCGGCACTCCTAGTGTACTAGACTGTGGATGAGCTTTCCCTATTACCAGTGTTCATCGCCATCAGGCAAACACACTCTTACTTTTTTTTTTGGTGCTCGCTCGCTTTGAACTCAAGCTTTACCTATTAACAGTGTCCCTCACCATCAGATGATTCCATTCTGACTTCATAGGTACTTGTAATTAACGTCCCCAAGTCAAGGACGATAGGTCAACATTTTAGTCCAACTGTAGGGGTTGAACCCCTTACCTCGGCATCAGCACATCAGATGTTTAAGAATACGAGATCTTATCCATTCGGCCATGCTGACCTACACTTTGACTTCTGAGGTACATGTAATTTACGTCCGCAAGTCAAGGACAAGAAGTCAACATTTTAGTCCAACTGACCAGTGTAGGGGTTTAACCCACTAACTCAGCATCAGTTTAAGAATGTGCACTCTTATCCATTCGGCCATGCTGACCCAAAACAAACTTTAAAATAAACATATCAAGTTTAGACTTCAATAACATAGAGGCTACTAAGCCTACATACAAATATATATATATATATATATATATATATATATATATATATATATATATATATATATATATATATATATATATACAGCACCAGAAGCATACAAAGTTATTTTGATCTACAACAACAAAATTATACAGATGGAAATGTGTTACATCATCATCATGTGTCAAGTCAATAAGCGAGGGCGGTCATGTTTCGCCATCTCACACAATCACCAGAGTCGTGGATCAGCTCTTGTGTTCTTGTCTTGATTATGTCATGTGTCCAGGGTATCTAGATATTTATCTGTCTGCCTTCCCCTTGTTCTTTTCCCTTCAATCTTGCCAGTTGTCACTAAGTTTTCCAGTTTATTTGGCTTATAACGTGCTCAACAAATCGTGACTGTCTGCATCTCCTCCAAATTATTTAGTGTAAAAAGTATCCTTTACCCCAGGAATGCTAACCTGGTCAAAAATGCACACATAAGCCGGATGTGTTTACCTAAGGGTTTTCAACTCAAGGGTGCCTAACACACACCGCAATGACATCTGAAAAAACACTCCGGATGAACGACAAGAAGAAGTAGTAGTATCCTTTACAGGGCCTCATTAGGTGATGTTGTCCATCACTTCCGGTTCAATCGGCTAGACCTATCGATGGATGCAATAAATGTTTCCTGGGCCCAGAGGGCCCTCACTGTCGTCGGAGTGTATATCTATATCTTGTACGTACGTATTTCCAAATATAACTGACAGGTATACTCTGACAACAGTGAGGGCCTTCCGGGCCCAAAAACATTTATTGCATCCATCGATCGATCAAGCTGTCCGCCACACACTCAATAATTGTACATATCCCCCCTGAACGAGCATAATCACCTAATGAGGCCCTGTAAGGGATGCTTTTTACAAGAAATAATTTGGGACTGTTATTCGGAGGAGTGCCAATTTCTCTAACCAGTTTATGATTTTCATTCGTTTCTTGTAGGACTTGCTCATTGGTTTTTCTGTCTGTCCCTGGTATTCTTTGCATTTTCATCAGAAACCACATTTTCGCTGCCATTAGATGTTTTCCAGCTTTGCTTAATTTCCATATTTGACATCCATATAACAGCATAGGTTCTATGTAGCACTTCAACACTCATTTTCTCAGTGCAAATTACATCTTTTATTGGTCAGCATGTTTTCCATCTTGCAAAATGCTTCACACCAAACAGCATAATCCAAGTTAGTAAGCTAAATACAGAATAGCATTTCATGCAGACTACATAACACAGAGTGAAAGTCAACCCCGATATAAGGCAAACTAATAAATGAACAACCTAGTTTAGACTTTGATAACGGAGAGACTACTAAGCCCATCACAGAATCATATACACAGAACTAGAAACAAATAAAAAGTTCTTTTGCCAAACAACAAAATTTTTCAAATGAAATGTTTACAAAGATGGGGAAATAAATGCTTTACATCAAACTAGTATGCTGAATAATTACAATACAGAAAAGCAATTTATACAGACTACACATAAAAGACATGACTGAATTTGGCATAACGGGAATATGTCTAATAATGACAATAAAAGATATGTAACAACATATTTATGTACACATTAAAAAACAAAAACTAGATATGAAAATAAGCAATGTGGAATGATAAGAACTACTGCAACTTTCACAAGTACTCGATGCCAATATTTGGAACAGATAATCCCAAGAGTTCACGGACCGGGTGCCAATATTACAAAAGTTCATTGTGAGGTGCCATTATTCCCAAGAGTTCGTTACTAGGTACCAATTTTACACAAGTTCATTACAGAGTGCCTGTATTCACAAGAGTTCATTATAGCGTGCCAATATTCCCAAGAGTTCATGAAAGTGTGCCAATATTCCCAAGTTCTCATTATAAAATGCCAATATCCCTATGTGTTCATGATCTTTCTAGTCCATGATGTGGGGCGTAGGTGATCATGACTGCTCTTTCTAGCCACTTTAGTAACATTTTCTAAATTGCTTTTTAATTGTATAACCTGCATAGTTGGATACCTCTTGAAAAAACCAAATCCAATGGTACCTTATTCAAATCTGGAAAGGTCAATTTTAAGCGGAGATATTAACGTTTGTGTGTCAGTTTATCATTTAATATAGACATATAGAAGAAAACGATTTTGACCCTTTCACTTTTTGTGACCTACCTACACACTCACACAACTGTTGGTTATACTGCCAGTTTATATATAGTTTAAATATACACAGCACACACAGATATATACAACTCCACGTCATGCTGTGATGACGTCAGACCCCGCGTGCGACTGCATGCGCTGTCTTGCCAAAGCGAGGCTGCCAGCATAGATGCATTTTGACAAAAGACGTCCCGTTGGAAAGATGAAAAGTTATCAATGATCCCGACTGTGTAGAGTGATGCAAAATTATACATAAATGCTAGAATGGATGTTAAATGCAAACATGCATTCATATCGCTGTGAATATTCCATAACAATATTAAATAGTTAGTGCTGAAGTATGACAAGGAAATGGCTATTTCCCGCCATTGAAATATCAAATCACAGCATGCGATCTTCATCATTTTAGTTTTGACACGGGCCATCCGACTTTAATAGTCAAAAATTACACAATTTACATAAAATTAGATGATAAATCTAATAATACATCTAAGAACAAACACAGACATCTACATAAATGTTATTTGCGGGTCTACTTACGTCAGAAAAAGTCACTCTGTATTTCTGAGTAGGAAACGAATTTCAGAAACACAAGATGTGCACAATGTAAACCAAGGTGGGAGAAACTATATAAAGTAATCGGTCCCCCCTTTTAACATGATCTTGAAATAATCGGGGAATTTAACATAACGAGTACTCTAAACCTCATTAAATCGGAGACACAAACACAAGAAAACGAAAGTTACCGCAAAAATATCTCCGGTAAAGTTCGGTAACCGAAAACGTAGTGGCTACTCTTTCTCTCATGCTTCCAATAATTTCTGACACCTTCATTCCTCCATGATATCAGTCCAGTACCTTCTATCTTGGTCTCCACCTGCCTCTCTTCAACATACTCGTTTTCCTCTTCTCATGACATGCCTACAAAATGTGAAATGTCATCTTATAATGCAAATAACCAATTCTCTCTGCGAGTTAACTTCTTTCAAGATATTTTCATTGCTCTTTCTATCTGTCCACGGTGTTATTGTTCTTCTACAAAATACCATCTCCACGATTTCCACATAATTCCTCATTTGTCTACCAACTGTCCATGATTCACTTCCATGATTTCATTACAGCGTGCCATCACTCCCAAGAATTCAATAACTGCCCCATAATGACACTCTGGAAGCTAATCAATCTGCCCTCTCACTGCCACAGACTCCAGCATGGCCAGGGAAGTGCAAAGACTCTTAAAAAAGTATCGGACCTTTGGCCAGGACAAAATACAATTACACTTGGAGGTCTAAAACCCTATTGTCCCTCAAAGTAGTCCCCGAGGGACTGTACACACTTCTCCCAGTCATCCTGCCATTGTTGGAATCCTTTCTTCTTCTTCTTCGTTCATCCGGAGTTTTTTTTCGGATGTGATTGCGTTGTGCCTGTTTACAGCAGAGCTGCGTTCTTGCGCCGTTAGGCCGACACATCCGACTTCTGCGGGCATTTGTTGACCGGGTTAGGAATCCTTTCAGAAAGGGCTCTTGAGTTGTGCCAAGAACCAAGATCATAGCAGTTGAGACATTCCTATATGTGCTCTGTTCTCATCTGCAGCAGACAGCGAAGAGTCCCAATACTGATAGTAGCAGTCTGATTGTGTCCGTCTGGCCTTCCCTCTGAGTTTTGAGTGTCAGCCAGACCCTCTGGTCACTCCCTGCAGCACCATTTTCTCCAAGCCGTGATGATCTATCCATTCCTCTGCACTATACACACGATCCCAAAGGGCCCTGACCATGCCTGCCTTATCACGCACCAATACCACACCAAGAGGTGTAAACCCAGCCAAACTGTCCACCTGTTCGTTTCCCACCACATCAGCATGTCCTAGGCAAAAAATCCAACAGATGCTCTCTATTGTTTATTACTGAATGGAAGTCTGCCTGAAGCATGCCTGTCTTCAGCTTTCTCATCATACTTTGTAGGAAGGCCTCAGGGCTCTTTGTGGAACTCTACTTGATAATGATTATGCCCCTTTAGTGAGTTGATTTGATTAATTATTGTGATCTATGAAGTATAACAGTACAACAACTAATGGTAGTAAGCATTATTTTACAGGCAATAATTACAATAGTAAAATGTGCACAGAGATAGGGGAGAAGAGAAACTAGCAGAACAGTTAATAATGTTGATAGGATCATCTACTTTTACATTTTACAAGAACTGCACCATTTACCCCAGAAGTCGCGAGTAGGTTCGCCTGATGGTGATGGACACTGGTAATAGACAAAGCTAATCCACGCGCAAACATCAGTCCAGTGTACTAGAAGTAGTAGCACGTGTATGGACTACGCTTGAGTTCAATGTGAGCAAATATTTAAAAACAACTGCCACCATTGGGATTTAAACCACAGACCACTGTGTTAGTTAAGTATGCTGACTAGAAACTATGACACTCAGCTACTCTCATAATATCCTTATCATCATTATGTGCCCTGCCATATAGTGTTGGCATTCATGTTTCGCCAGATTCTGGTCCTTGGTGTTCTGGATCAACTCCACTGCTGAAGTTCCTCCATGCCATTGTCTCAGATCATCGAGCATCATTTGTCTGTTTCTGCCTTTTCTCATCATCTTTCCAGCCATCCTGATGTTCTTCAATGCCTCTCTTCTCATTCATGACAAAACAACACTTTGTCTCTTTCTGAAGTATAATTTTCTACTTTCATTAGCCTCTTCCAGGCAATCACTGCAAGTTACTCTGACCATCCAGGGTCTTTGCAACATTCGACCACAGAAATCACATCTCATGCCGTTACAATAAAATACAAAAAGTACTGACATCTAAGAATGTATAAATATAGCTAAAATATGTTTCACAAACAAATTTTAGCAATGAGGATATAATCTCTTTAGTATAGCTCTTGACAGTTCATAGCCTCTCTGACAAAAAACCTACATATTCTTCAACTGTAGATGCACTACATAAAAGATCTGATATGAGAGCAAGAGGGCACTCAAGAAGAGCATGGATTGATGACATCGAAGATATTGCACAATCACATGAAATGACACTATCCGGTACCACCAATCTGGCATTGAAACGTCAACTATTCCTCCCCAATGATGCTTGATGGCAAAAATGGAAGATGATAATGATGATGACTTTTTAAGTGTAGCAGTGAAGTGTTGAATTAGTAGGCTGTGGTGAGAGTAGTCGAAGTCAAAGGTCAGTTCATTTTAGATACTACAACAATGAAGTGTCGAGTTAGTAGGCTATGGTCGGTGTCACAGGCCAGGTCATCTTGGGTACTCTAGCAGTGAAGTGTTGAGTACTGTTGATAGTAGTCTGTGGTGAGAGTAGTTGATGTCACAGGCCAGTTCAACTTGGGTACTGTAGTAGTGAAGTGTTGAGTACTGTTGATAGTAGTCTGTGGTGAGAGTAGTCGATGTCACAGGTCAGTTCAACTTGGGTACTGTAGCAGTGAAGTGTCGTGATAGTAGGCTGTGGTGAGAGTAGTCGGTGTCACAGGTCAGGTCATCTTGGGTACTCTAGCAGTGAAGTGTTGAGTACTGTTGATAGTAGTCTGTGGTGAGAGTAGTCGGTGTCACAGGTCAGGTCATCTTGGGTACTCTAGCAGTGAAGTGTTGAGTACTGTTGATAGTAGTCTGTGGTGAGAGTAGTTGATGTCACAGGTCAGTTCAACTTGGGTACTGTAGCAGTGAATTGTTGAGTGCCATTGATAGTAGGTTTTGGTGAGAGTAGTTGATATCACAGGTCAGTTCATCTTGGGTACTGTAGCAGTGAAGTGTCGTGATAGTAGGCTGTGGTGACAGTGATTGATGCCATAGGCCAGTACATCTTGGGTACTGTAGCAGTAGGTGTTCAACTGATTTCTCGCAAGAGGTTTTAGTGAAAGGCATGGGACATTGTACTCATGAGAGTGCTGTCATAACCCTGCTGGGCAACCACCGTTGCTTCATGCTCCATCAGTGAGGACTGTTGCAAGAGGGGACTTGCTGGTTTGAATAAATCTGTGAATCATGTAAAAGTAAATATGAGACTTTGAGATAATGCTGCTACTGCTTCTTCCACTTCATTCTTGTACATTTTGCTCTCAAAATAACTACTTTTAATTGATTTTCATAAAGATTACCCCGGGAAGGTTAACCCGGTCAACAAATGCCTGCAGAAGTTGGATGTGTCGGCCTAACGGCACAAGAACGCTGCTCTGCTGTAAACAGGCACAACGCAATCACGTCTGAAAAAAAAAGTCCGGATGAACGCATAAGAAGAAGATGTAAAGATTAAGATATGTTGCGTCAGCTGTGGACTAAAGCTGTTGCCTCACGTAACATACAAACACACTTTAATGCCTAACGTGACATACACACACACACTTTGTTGCCTCACGTGACATACATACACACTACATACTAACTAATCACACACTAACTCAACACTTCATGTGACATACACCCATGTGGACAGACAGGACAGAAAAGACGAGTCTATCACATCCTGCAAAACTGTTGTATGTTTAGTCAAATGTAGATTAAAACTGGTCCCAACACCTCCATGGACCTCTGGAAAAGATAGTCTATCACATCCTGCAAGACTGCCATATGTTTAGTCAAATGTGGATTAAAACTGGTCCCATCGCCCCCATGGACAGATAGAACAGACAATCTATCACATCCTCCAAGATTGCCATATGTTTAGTCAAATGTGGATTAAAACTGGTCCCATCGCCCCCATGGACAGATAGAACAGACAATCTATCACATCCTGCAAGATTGCCATATGTTTAGTCAAATGTGGATTAAAACTGGTCCCATCACCCCCATGGACAGATAGAACAGACAATCTATCACATCCTGCAAGATTGCCATATGTTTAGTCAAATGTGGATCATCCCGTCACCCCCATGGACAGATAGAACAGACAATCTATCACATCCTGCAAGACTGCCATGTTTAGTCAAATGTGGATTAAAACTGGTCCCATCACCCCCGTGGACAGATAGAACAGACAATCTATCACATCCTGCAAGACTGCCATATGTTTAGTCAAATGTGGATTAAAACTGGTCCCATCACCCCCGTGGACAGATAGAACAGACAATCTATCACATCCTGCAAGACTGCCATATGTTTAGTCAAATGTGGATTAAAACTGGTCCCATCACCCCCGTGGACAGATAGAACAGACAATCTATCACATCCTGCAAGACTGCCATATGTTTAGTCAAATGTGGATTAAAACTGGTCCCATCACCCCCGTGGACAGATAGAACAGACAATTTATCACATCCTGCAAGACTGCCTTATGCTAGTCAATCTAACTTACCTAGCTAAACCCCTCTGGTATACAGTCTTTCATTCTATACACACCTGTTGTAGTCCTGTGTAGTACAGGATCCACATTCATGGCAAGGACTCCAGCATAGGAGGAGATGATGTTGTTGTTGCAGGCATCCCCATACTTGTCCTCATGGCTCTTCTCTGATGCAGGCACTGTTGATGGAAGGAGACAGGCACAAAGTGTGTGTGTATGTCACATGAGGCTATTTAGTCTGAAGACTAGTATTGTAATTTTCTTTACACATCACTCTGGTATACATCTAGTTTTGTGGATCCCTCAAATGTTTTTTCTCTTTTGTGTGTCTTCTCTCACTTTGAACTCAAGCTCAGTCGACATTGTGCTACTACTTCTAGTGCACTAGACCGATTTTTGCGTGTGTATTGACTTTCCCTATCTTACCATCAGGTGAACCCACTCCAACTTCAGAGGTATTTGTAATTTCTTCAAGTCAAGAACGAGAAGTCAACATTTTAGTCCAACTGACCGGTGTAGGGGTTACCTCAGCATCAGCACACCAGATGTTTAAGAATAATCACTCCTATCCAGGAAGAATGAAATACCACAATGTAATGTACAGGTAAATGGGAATATTCTTAAACAAGTGAATCTGTACAATATCTCGGAACAGTCTGATGGGAGGTACCTTGAAGAGATTAGAACAAGAATTGCCATGGCGAAGGTAGCCTTTTGCAAGATGAAAAACATACTGACCAATAAAAAGATGTCAAATGCTAGGAGAAAAAGAGTGTTGAGGTGCTACAGAGAGCCTGTACTTTTGTATGGATGTGAAGGGTGGACAATGAGCAGTCAAGCTGAAAAACATCTGATGGCTGCGGAAATGTGGTTTCTGAGGAGAATGCAAAAAATTCCATGGACAGACAGAATAACCAACGACCAAGTCTTACAAGAAACAAATGAACATCGTAAACTGATAAGAGAAATTAGACGTAGGCGTTAAAATTGTTTGGACATGTTTGAGAAGAAATAAATTAAAGAACTTAGTGACAACTGGCAAGATCGAGGGAAAGAGAATGGGAAGAGAGAGAAGTAAATAGCTGGATGGTATGACCACATGGCATGGTAAAGACAGGAGCACTGAGCTGATCCACGATTCTGGTGATTGAGTGAAAAGGTGAATCATGACCGCCCACACTTACCGGCATGGCACATGATGGATGGATGGACTCTATCCATTTGGCCATGCAGACCTCTACCCATGAATCTATTCTTGGGAATGTGGTGGTTTTGCCTTGCCTTCCTCATTCACATGCTGCAAATATTATATTGTGAGTTCATCATCATGTAACAGGTCCTGTTCAGAATGCTGCTCTGATCTTGGCTCACCAAGACGTTTCTTGTAAGTTCACCTCATGCACAAGATGTCTGCACTGCCCTGTGTCCCTCTCTGAGCTGAAAGACCCCCGCCACTTCTCCCAGGAACCAAACCTGTGATCATGGTTCTCTCCACACAGCTCCCATATAGGTTGCCAGAACAAGATGGACACAGGGCACTGCAGACACCTTGCACTAGAGGAGAGCTGGCAAGAGATGAAGAAATGTCTCATTGGGCCATGATAATAGTAGTGTTCTAAACATAACATCTAATATGGCCAAAGTATTTCAGTTTCTGAGACATTATGCTCTGTATGAGCCAGTTTTCTTCCGTGTTCAAATCTGATAGAATCTCAGTATTTTCTTCTTCTCGGTCACAATATTCTAAGAAGTATTGTGGGTAGCATTTATAACTTTCTTACTTTCATTACACCCTATTCTTTATGCTTTCTCCAACCTGGAAGCCTAGGTCAATTTTAAAAACCTGCACCCAATAGGGATTATGATCATCAATCACATGACCAAAGTGCCAGCAGGCAAGTGCGTTAGCTGCTGTACTACTGCAGCTACATGGAGACATAACAAAGTAAATGTTATAGTATGTCCACATTTGTTTGCCTTCATTCACGATCAATTATTTTGAAAACTGTCTGTTGCATCGTTATGAAATTTTTCCAGCCGTCTTATATTTACCCCAACCCAAGGAATATGTCTTTGATAGGTCCAAAAACAACTTAAATCATTGAAAGCGGCGACATTCCTTTGATGTTTTGCTTAACAACTAGTGATTTCTCGCTAAAAAAGTTATGTTTACGGTAATGGGGACCTGCAAATTCAGATGACAAACAAAGGCGTATCCGGATTTGTATGGGAGTGGGTGCAATGAAAGAAGTAGCTTACAATCGACAGGGTCGGCTGCATTGCACCGGGTTTTTATCCCATATGGCTCAGTTTCTTTCCGCAGTGCGGAAAGCGTCGCACAAAGCACGAACTCCGTAGCTCCAGCGACGACCCTCGGGAGTGTCCGAAAAAAATGCACTCTTGAAATGAAGGACGCGGCCCAGAATCGAACATACAACCTTCAATCCATCCTTTCTCCAATAGTCCTCTTCCTCTTTCAACACATGGTCCTGACGTTTTTTCCAGTAACTTTTATCAATATTTAATAGCGCAGACAGACAGACAGAAAGGTAGGTAGGTAGGTAGGTAGGCAGAAAGGCAGGTGGGTGGGTGGATGGCTGGCTGGCTGGGTCGGTCGGTCAGCCGGCAGGCAGATAGATAGATAGAGATAGATAGATAGATAAGCAGGCAGGCAGGCGGGCAGGTGGGCAGACAGATAGATAGATATCGGTCAGTCAGCCGGCAGATAGATAGATAGATAAGGAGGCAGGCAGATAGATAGATAGATAGATAGATAAGCAGGCAGGCAGGCAGGCAGGCGGGCGGGTGGGCAGGCAGACAGACAGACAAGCAGGCAGGCAGGCAGGTAGGCAGATAGATAGATAGATAGATAAGCAGGCAGGCGGGCGGGCAGATAGATAGATAGATAGATAAGCGGGCGGGCGAGCGGACGGACGGACAGATAGATAGATCCCCGCCAGAAGCCGGGCCTTGTCAGCTAGTTTATTTATATAATCACGTTTCATGAAAGAACCCCCATTTGGAGACACCTCTGAATCTTCATGCTGTTTGTTTCAAAACGGAAATCACGTGAAAATTTCAAAATCTGCCGGGACGTCTCTTGGTGAAGCTGTAATACTGTTAAAATCATGGAAGTAATCTCTAAATCGTAATTAATATACCGCATATAAACTTTGAAATCTTCTGTGAAATCTCCAGAACAAAAATTTTTTTGTTGGGTGAACATAATGATAAGGTTATATACTAAATCTAATCATTTTCCCTCAGTTGGTTACTGAGATATTGAATTTTATATTGAGGCAACAAACAAAAAAACACACTATAGCAACATATCCTTTACAGGACGTTGCTTGAGATTTCTTGGCAAGTTTACGTTCAGTAGTTTGCTATTGCTTTCTGAACCACCAGCACTCTTACCATTTTATGAAGACCAACGCAACGCGGTCTGCTGCCAAATCGCCTGCAGCATGGCATTCGGGATTATGAATTGCATCTGTAACCCCCTTGCCACGGAGTAAAGGACCCTTTAAAGTGCCTAAAGGTGCCTGATCAACAGTTGGCACTCATCTGCACACACTGTAACAGACACTTACTGGCTCAATCAGGTCAACTTTAACCCCTCTGTGGAACTGACTGATAACAAAATGACCCTCTTCTGCAAAGAAGTGATAAATAACTAAACAGTAATTGGAAATTAAAATAAAACAGTGCAGCTATCAAGTGTGCAAAGGTTTGTTTACAAATGACAGAGACTACTTACCAAAGCATTTCCTCTTGTATGAATGACAATCATCGTCCTCATTATCATCAAATGAACGTTTTTTACTCCATGAAGAATTGTACATGGAACAGTCATCACCTTTAGATTCCGTTAAAATCATTTCCGAATCACCCTGTTCCATATCACATGAATCTGTCGGAAAACTGTTATGTATGTCCACCCCATTCATAACAATGTATGAATGTTTGAAATTGTCATTTTCTTTCGAGTGTCCTAACTGCATAGGCATGCATTCTGGCAGATCTGAAGGTCCCGCTTGAGTAAGACCATGCTGTTTCATAAAACAGGTGGCCAGTGAGTTATCAGGATCAGAAGAGGCAAAAGGATGTTTGTATTCTGTTACATTAGTAGAATCTTCTCCAGCGGCAGCTTGCCTTAGCTGCTCAGCAAGGGCAGTGTTGTTTGATTGCTCGGCTAAATCAGCTGGCGTCAGGCCTCTGTGGTTTTTTAAACTGAAATTAAACAGAAGTACATCAGCATTTTCATGTAAAACATATATTAAACTCTCCATTTAATGAACCAATACATCAACATCATCGTCATCCTAAACTGCTTAGCCAACTGGTGTGGGTGATCACGCTTCCCCACATCATGCAATCTCCAACAGAATGGATCAATTCATGAGCTGATACTTTTCCAAGCCACAGTTAAAGGCTCTCTCGTCTTCCTCCTTTTTCCATATATCTTTCCAACTGTTACTTCTTACATTTTCAGACGCCATCTTGAATATATTTAAAGAAAACAACAGTCAAACTGAGATTGCTGACATCACCATCATGTGCCATGCCAATAAGCATCTTACATGATCAGCTGCTCTGTGTTCTTGTCTCGACCATGCCATGAGGTCAGGCCATCCAGATATTTACTTCTCTGCCGTCTCCTTGCTCTTTTCCCCTCAATCTTGCCAGTTCTCTAGTCTATTACTTCTCATAATGTGCCCAAAGAATTGTGACTGTCTGCATCTAATTTCTCTAATCAATTTACGATTTTAATTTACTTCTTGTAGGACTTGCTCATTGGTTTTTCCGTCTGTCCATGATATTCATTGCATTTTCTTCAGAAACCACATTTCCACTTCCATCTCCAGTCCTCAGAAAGAAAATTGTATCTGTTCTGCACATGTTGGACATTCATTTTACTAATTCCTTAATTAAATTTATCAGTATACAAATTTGTCAGCGTCTCCCCCCCCCCCCCCCCCCCAGGTATGTTGTAATGAGAGGGGATTCATTGCATTACAGATTTTGCATTTCTGACATAGTCTATGGAGTGCTGCTCTTAGGTCTGCTAGTTCTGCACTGTTCTTGCTCTTCAGTATTGAGGCAACTGACTTTGCATCTGTGAACACAGCTGTGTGTTACTCTTTATAAGAAAAATAAGATGTACATTTTTACGAATAACTCTAAATTAGTCTTTGCTCAAACAAACATGTTTAAAGGGATTTAACAGGTGAGAGGATCGACTTCATTGCACCATGTTTTATCCCAGGTGGCTTGGCTTCTTTCCCAAGGGTGGCCTGCCGATAGCATCGCACAAAGCACAAACTCCGCAGCTCCAGTGATGATTCCCAGGAATCTCTGAGAAAACTGCACTCGTGAACTGAATGAAATACCTTGGAATCAAACCCATGGCCTTCGAAGTCCAAGGCAAGCGGCATAACCACTTCGATACAGGGACTCCAGCGGCACAAACTCACAGCAGCATGAGATGGTCTAACTAGGTAACTTCATTGCCAGATTTCTTCTCAGAGAATCTGTTGTACTGCAGGTCCACATGACCGAATGGGTAAGAACGTTTTTCTTAAACATCTGTTGTGCTGATGCCGAGGTTAGCGGTTTAACCCCTACACCGGACAACTGAACTAAAATGTTGACCTGCTGTCCTTGACTTGGGGACATAAATTATAAGTACCTCTGAAGTCAGAGTGGGTTCGCCTGATGGAGAGGGATACTGTTAATAGGGAAAGCTAATCCACACGCAAAATTCAGTCCATCACTACTGTAAATAATATGTACGACCGAGCGCAAACAACAACAAACATCTGTTGTACTAATATTACGAGACTGAGTTAACCACTAAGTCATAACAATGTCTCTTTGATTGGAGACAGAACCAAGACTACTATGTTTGAAAAGTAATGTACTATTAACTATGGTAGTCTCTCTCTCTCTTGCTCTCTGTCTGACATACACACACTAGATCTAATTGAAAGGAATAAATTATAGGAGACTTAACTGAAGCCCCTTGTCTCTCTCTATCTCTCTCAAACAACACACAAAACATAAGCTCTAACTCTAACAGATGAATGAAAGGATACTCACTTAATTGAAGCCCCATGGTTTATTAACAAGGTTGAACAGTCCATATTCCCTGCCTTTGCTGCCTTGTGTAAGGCAGTTTCACCCATAAAGTCCTGCAAGCAGATTAACATTTGTATTAACAAGATTACTCTATCTCAAACAGAAAACTTAGTATTCTTCTTTCTCCCCACACAAGCTGCTTTGCAACAGATGCAAGCATTATGTGTTTACTGTTCTCATGTAACTTGCAGTTTTCTTCCTTCTCCCCACACAAGCTGCTTTGCTGCAGATACAGCAACCTGTGTGTTTGTACTGTTCTCATGTAACTTGTAGTTTACTTCTTTCTCAAACTGCTATCCTACAAGCACAACCTTCATGTTGGTTCTGTTCTCATGTAACTTTCTCCAGTTCTCATTTGTTCAGTTTATGTATGTTTTATTCAATCTTCACAATTATGAAATCATGTATCACGAGAACAATGAGAAATGAAATTAGTGAACTGCAGTGAAGCTGTGAAAATATGAGTCAATCACTGGAAAATGACAAGTGGAATTGGTCAGTTTAACAAGAACATAATCATGAGTGACAAAATGGATGCTACGGTTTGAAAGCCCTCATCAGCACACAAACAGACACTAATGCAATTTAAAAAAGGATGTTGCAATCAACCCCAGGTTGATCTTCTAGACAGCTGTACATTCAGTAGTTTGCCACTGCTTTGGAACATGAGGTCAACGTTAAAATCCAACTTAATACTGGTGTCAGGATTGAACTGGCTACCTCATCATCAGTGCACCAGAAGTTTAAGAACAAGCACTCTAATCCTTTTGACCATCCATTTAACTATAGGGTGTATTTTTAATGACTGTGCAGTGTTTGAAAATATTGTCAGTCCAAGTTTTATATTCACCCTCTGTAAAGTTTATGCAACATAATAGGTAAATACAAAACTTGGACCGGCAATACTTTCAAACCCTGCACAGTCATTAAAAATAACCCTTGTACATAAATATTTTTTTTAACGGCTTAGCTGATTCACATTGTACTTCTCGTCCTTGACTTGTGGACGTTAAATTACAAGTACCTCTGAAGTTGTAGTGGGTTCGTCTGGTGAAGAGGAACACTGGTAACAGAGAAAGCTAATCCACACACAAAAATCAGTCCAGTGCATAGAAGCATTAGCATGTGTATGGACTACATTTGAGTTCAAGGTGGGCAAACGCTAAAAAACAAAACAACAACCAAACTCTCTAACTGTCAGAATGGGCACAGAAACAAAACAATCCTCAAAACACAGAAATCAAACTGAGCCAGGATGTGCCTCTCTTGCCTGTTTCCCACATAAGTCTAATTTTTTTTGTTCCTCTTCTATTAATTAACAAAATAAATAAATAAACATTTGTCTGTGATGTGATAGTGCCATCACATTTTGAAGGCCTGAATGCACAAAGAAATAGGTGGTTAAAATGTCTCTCACTTTCGCAGGCGATGAGCCCAGACACTGAACCTGCATCTGACCTTGCTAACATCATGACATGACAGGTACAGTGAGGTATTGAAAACTGCAGGTGTTACAAGATTACTCATCAAAACCATTAAAAAAAAAGACAAATGATATTTATAGGATGTATCAATCGAAGTGCCGGGCACAGTCACTATCAACTTCACTAACTCGCTTGCTACTTCTATAGATATGTCCTATAAATGTCATTTGTCTTTTTCTTATGATACTGATGAGTAATCTTGTAACACCTGCAGCTTTTAATACCTCGGTGTACCTGAGAGACTTTTTCTATAGGATAGTGATATGTGCACCCAAAGGTATGTGAGGGCACGAAGCACCGGATGCACAATGTACTCCTACCCGAGGGAGGGGTGGCTTGATGCACATTTGTGGGACAAGTGGGAAAAACGAATCAAATGTCTCGAAACAGGGTGCGAATGTGTCAGAAGACAGGCACCCAGAGCCTTGACTTGGGTGGGCACACCCCCAGAGTGTCAGGAAGGCAAAGGGCTGAAATATTCAGGGAAAAGGCACTTCTGATGATCAGAAGACTCCTATCATGCTTGCTCCGGGGCAGAATTTTATCACTCCCACATTTACCAGCTAGCTATTTCATGAGAGAGAGAGAGAGAGCTTCCTTGTTACGTTTTGCTCAACTTCTTTTAACCCTTTACAAGGCATAGCGTCCGATTCCGGCCGATGCGATAAAACGATCGTAGCGTCCGATACTATTATGCATTGTAAAATCGCGATCTCTCGGCTTTCCGACACTTCCGACGACTACTTTCGCTTACAGCTTGACAATGTGGCCGCCATTTGTAAACGCGATAGTATCAATTTGAACGGACTTTTAAGGACAATTTTTGATAGTTTTCGGGATTTTTACGCTGTTTTTCAAAATGGATTTCGGCGATTCTTCAAGTGATAGCCGAGATTTCGCTAGGTTCATTTTAAATGACATTAAAGGGCACGAAGTTGACTATTAATCGGAGCTAGATATCAGTGCAAAGCGTTACTTTACATTAGCAGTTGTGAGTCGGACTTTAAAGAAAGTGATTATGATTCTGAAAATGTGTTTGTATATTGCCGTATAGGTGACGGAAAATCACAAACAACATGCCGTATTTCGTAAATATTTGTGTTCATGTATGGATTACCAGCAACAATCACGTGAGTAACATATTCTGCATGCTTTTCCCTTCATTGTGTTGTTTATTTAACTAAAATCGGTTGACTAACACCTTATTTGTGATGTTTTTACTAACGCGACCCGAACTTTTTCCAAACCTGAAAAAATCTTGCCCGTTCAGGGCTACAAAATGGACAAGCGTCTGCCCTGTAAAGGATTAAGTGTGTCTTACAGGTGAGCCGTTTGCCTAACTTCGCTCCAAAATGTATGGAATGTTTTTCCTGCATGAGCTGAACATCATAAACATGCAATTTTGCTGTGTTTTTAACAGTGCTACAAGTAAAAACTAACTGGTCAGTCTTTGAGATATTGATATGTACTCCCCAATCTGGGAGCCTTGCTGGCATAGAGGCTAGAATGCTTACTTGCCAGCCCTGTGCTCATATGTTTGAATCCTTATTGAGGTGGGGAATTTCCAAAAAAATTATTAGTCTATATAAATATGGACCTAGCACAAAATGCATGATACTGACCTGACCCCTAGGGGTCAGCTTTTCTGTAAAAACATGAACCTAGCACCATATGCCAATACGCCTCAAGATGTGGGCACAGGTTCTTCACCCTTTCCTTTAATTCCTCAATATGACACCCAACTGCCAACAACGTAAAGTGCTGTCTTTATTCCGTTCTGCACAACCAGGTCTTCTGCAGCACTCCAGACAGCAACGTCACCACCACAGAAAGAACAGGATATATTCTCAGTGAGTTTCTCAGCATTTAGTTTCCACGCACACACAAAACCACAACTCACCTGTCTGTTTTTGGAGGAACCACGCTGTAGCAGCCACTTCAAACACAAGACAGAACCAGACTGCGCAGACACATGCAATGGAGAGGTATTTGAGCGGTGGGATGGAGTATCAAACCCAACTCCTGAACTGACATTCAGTTTCACCAGACAGCTCAACTGTAGATATACAAATTACATACATAGTAATATTTTAATAATATGAATAGTTGACATTATAATATAACAATGTTTTAATGCATGTATCTCTAGTAATTGTTCTCAGTATTTAATAAAGTTGTAAAGAACCCTTTATCATGCTCTGAGCTATTGGTTATATGGTGCCCTGAGCTACTGGTTATATGGTGCCCTGAGCTATTGGTTATATGGTGCCTTGAGCTATTGGTTATATGGTGCTCTGAACTTTTGGGTATATAGTGCCCTGAGCTAATGGGTATATGGTACCCTGAGCTATTGGGTTTTTGGTGCCCTGAGCTATTGGCTATATTGTGGTGGCTCCATACTTTTATAGAGCAGTTGCTACTTGATGGGTGATGTCAATATCATGTCAACAAATTAATATCATTCATCATCCATTCCTCTGAAGTCGGAGGGTGTCTGCCTGCACGGCAAGGAACCACCAGTCTGCACACCAGTAAGCCATACATGGGACAACGGATACTCACGCAAACCTCAAGTACTGTATGACATCACACTGATGTTGGACAACAGGATGCCTTCATCCGGCAAACAGGACTTCGCGCTGGAGTTCACAGCCAGCGAACACAAGCAAGCATTCATCATCCAGAGCCTTGCCGGCTGGCGTGGGCGATCATGCCTCTCCACAAATTACGATCTCTGACATCATGGATCAACTCGTGTGTTGACTTGACTCCCTTCAATGACATAACAAAAGACTGTAAAGAATCTTCTCATGCTGTCTTCCTCTATCTCTCTTTCCGCAAATCTTTCCGGTTATCACAACATGTTCCAGTTTTTGTCTTCTCATAACGTGGCCAAAAAATCATCACTGCCTCTTTCTGATGTTTGTGACAAGTTGTCTTTGCGATAACCATGCTTCAAAACAAACAAAAAATTAATATTAACTCGACTCGGCTAGACATTTGCCGATCGGCCTGGTTGTCAAGGGTTCAATTTGCAGTGGGGTGGATTATAATTTTTAAATTATAGGCAAAGTGAAAGAAAACTAAAACTTTATTATAAAGTAGTATGTTTTAATTTTTTTTAAACGTCCTGATGCAGGAGCATTCTCCAGGTCTGCAATAATATACATTGTAAGGCCTTCAAATATACCAGTTGTCTTGTCACGTGTTCAAATCTCAATCAAGGCAGATTTTAATTAAATTAACTTTATAAAATAGTGAGAACAATTACTAGAGATACATGCATTACAACATTGTTATAGTGTCAAATATTACATATTATTAAAGTTTAATAATTGAAAATTATTTAACTTGGTGATTTTAATTTACTCTTTACTGTTTATTTACTCATTGCTGTTCATTCACTCATGTTATTTTAACATCCCACGGGAGAAGACTCTCACATGTGACATGATGTGCTTCAGAATGCTGCTGGGATTTCCAAAAGAGGTTGAATGTCAGACTATATCAGAAATATGATGGGAGTGACATCATACATTTCCATCTTCTAATTTACAGACAACAAATAAAGTAGATAGGAAATGTTATTTTCCCCTCCACTAGTTTTTAATTCAAGAGAAGTCCATACTATACATGTGCTACTACTTCTAGTGTACTGGACTGATTTGTGCTTGTGGATTTGCTTTCCCTATTACCAGTGTCCTTTGCCATCAGGCCAACCCACTTAACTTCAGAGGAACTTGTAATTTACATCCCCAAATCAAGGACAAGAACTCATCATTACAGTCCAACTGGCTGGTGTATGGGTTTCACCCACTACCTCGGCATCTTATTTATCTATTCAGCCACACCAACCTCTAAGAAATCTTATGAAAATGAAACCTAATTAATTAAATGCTGATAAGAGCATCATCATCATCAAGTGCCCTGCCAGCTGGCGTGGGCGTTCATGGTTCTCCACAGATCTCAGTCTTTGGTGTTCTGGATCAACTCTGCTGATGATATTCTTCCATGCCACCGTCTCAATCCATCCAGCATCAGATAAGATCAAGATAATGATACTAATGACAGAGCCAGAGGAAGACCAAGAAAACTATGGAAATGATAAAGAATCACTCTCTGATACTGATGTGTGTCCCACCCAGCAGAGGTAGAAAGGCCTGCATCTTCCAATAACCCCCAAGAACTATGTCGGTAGCACAGCCACTGGTAGGGTCTCCCATGTAAAACTGGTCAAGAGATAGGGACCAGTGGAAGAGAGACACAAACCTGCTGCCTTGTTGTAGGTAGTCTGGGAACAATCAAATGCTAGGGAAAGTAAACCCGAAAAATACCCTTGGAAGTCAAATATACTGAACCACAGGCTTGACAAAACAGTGCAAGACAATTCAACAAATGAAATGGTAGATTATGTCACAAATCATTAATCCAAATTTCAACATCATTGCTTGCACTCAAGATTTTCCCACCGTGCTCCCTCCCTTCTTCAGTAGCCCAAAGAAAGAGTTCTCATGCTAGACTGAGAGTGGAAGCCTGACAACGTATGCCGGCATTTTCCTCTAATAGTTGAGTATGGTAAACGATGGGTAAACATCCAGGCCACTCTAAAATAACCACAGATACACGCAAATCCATGCACTACAATAACACAGCCTGCTGGCCTGACCTAGGTCCTCCAGGCTTGGAGTTGCAGATTTTCCATAAGTAAACAAAAGTCAAAACAACGGAACTCAAACTGAGTTCCGAACTCCGAACTCAAACAAGGTTGTTTCCCGTATTATTTATTACTTACGGCATATCACGATCGATCTATATTAACTTACATGACCATAAAACGCAGCCCAGTGAGCTGGCGTCCACCCATTTATAATATCTTCCTCTGAAACGAGCGCCGAAACACAAGCATCAGCGGCCTGCCCGCAGTTGTTGTTATACAACAGAGTATTGCCTATCAGGGTGTCCAGCAAGTGGCCGTCGCCGGTGTAGCATGCGAAATGCAGAGGTGTCTGCGCCAAAAGTCTCTGGCTGGACTCATCGAGCAACGGAGGCGGTTGATTCTCAAAGTTCATTATGAGAAAATGTAACTTTTGTGTAGTTTATCTGTATTTTAAACCGATATAAGAGGTGGGTTTTGATTTGGTATGTTGTAGATGGAGTTGGCAGCTTGAATCTCAAACCGGCAGAAGTTCCTTTGTTGTCGTCTGTTCAACGCTTGGCGTTTACTTTCTTGCTTCAGTCTAAACACCGAAATATGCAGTAACAACACGGAGTACATTTAGCTTCCTTGTTGGCGATTCTTTACACATTCCCTATGGTAAAAAAACAAACCCATTTAAATATGAAGAGAAGCACGGCTTGGAGCAAAATTTGAGGAAATTATAAAAACAACACAACGTATAAAACACATAAATTAGTAAATATACAAAAGAATTAAAATGGTTTAAATGTTGACTTATTTTTTGTTCGCATATGCCACATGGCATGGACGAGACAGGAACACTGAGCTGATCCACGACTCTGGTGATCGAGTGAAATGGCGAGTCATGACCGCCCACGCTTTCCGGCATGGCGCATGATTGATCATTTACAGGACATCTCTGTCAACATCATCATCTTTTAGCTGATTGTTGATTTCTTGGCAAGATTACGGTTTTCAGTACTATGAATTATTTATACAAAATGTAAACTAAGAAACAGGATGAAATTTAACCTCTTAAATGCTATCTTGACAATAAGATTTGGCCTGATGTGAGCAGGAAAATGCTGTTCAACTTATCAGCTCCATGATCGTGTATTAAAAGAAATTGGAAAAGCTAAAGCATACCAGTCATTTTGAATTTGAAGCTTCAACTTCAGCATCCAAGCTAAGTGCATCTTGTGAGACAGACATCAGTGAAGATGAGGACATGATTCTATAGGGTAAGTCACATCAATTTTTTTCATATGTCTATATCTGCAATGTTGTCTCTTGTATGAATTTAACTGTCTATTTTAGTTCACACAGCGGTCCATAGAGTTTATCTTCCACTGTCGTCTCTCTAGGCCAGAAGGTTTGCCTAGATATGTTATGTTTTGGGCAGTCTTGGAGTATGTGCTCTGCTCTCTGCGATGCCAGTCCACATGTGCATATGGCTGTTTCACTAATCTTGAATTTTGTATACATGTGGTTGCGTAATCTGCTGTGTCCTGTTCTGAGGCGCAGAATAATGACTTGTTCTGGTCTGTCCATAACGTGGTAGTTATATTGAGCAGGTTTTGGTAGCTTTCTGACTGATTTGATCATTCTATTCTTTTCCTTTGGTGGTATGTAACGGGCACCTCAGGCTGTTCTTCTTTGGCTCCTTCCTTAGCTAACTGATCAGCTCTGTCGTTTCCGGGTACTCCACGGTGGGATGGTTCAAGCGCTTCCTATTTTGCTAGAGCACATCCCATGATTCACAGTCATGTAGCGAAAAAGGCTTGCAGGTTAACCAAAGAACTGGCGCGATGGAGTACCTAGGCGGTCGGTTTTTTTCTGAGCACATCATCATCATATGCCATGCCGTTAAGCGTGGGCGGTCATGTTTCACCATCTGACACGCTCAACAGAGTCGTGGATCAGCTCCATGTTCTTGTCTCGACCATGCCTCGTTGCCAAGCCATCCAGATATGTTCTTCCCTGCCTTTCCCATGTTTTGTTTTTCCCTTAATCGTGCCAGTTGTCATCAATTTCTCTAATTTATTTCTTATGATATCGTGTCAAACAATGTTGGCTGTCTACATTTAATTTCTCTAATCAATTTACGGTTCTCATTTGCTTCTTGTAGGATTTGTTCATTGGTTTTTCTGTCTCTCCGGGGTATTCTTTGCATTTTCTTCAGAAACCACATCTCCACAGCTATTAGATGTTTTCAGCATGTCTGCTCGTTGTCCACGTTCCATATCCATAAAAAGAATAGGTTCTATGTTGCACTTCAAAACTGTTTTTCTCTCGTTGCAATTGACATCTTTTTTATCAGTAGGTTAAAGTTCGGAAATACATTAACAGAATCTAGACAAATTCTAGAAAGATGGCAGGAATACTGAAGTGGAATGTATGATATGAATGACTGTGAGAATATGAATGATGTACATGAACCAATGACAGCAGAGACAGAACTGAACCCTCATTAGATGAAATTGCATGGGCAATAAAGAACCTGAAGAATGGTAAATCACCAGGATGTAATGGGATACCAGCTGAACGAATTAAAGCGGGAGGAGAAGAAAGCACACAAATCTATCACGTATTATGTAAAAAGATATGAAAATATGGCATATGGCCAAAAGACTGGAAGAGAACTATCTTCATTCCAATACCCCCCCCCCCCAAAAAAAAATAAATAAATAAATAAATAAGGACAACCTGAAAGTATGCACCAACTATAAAATTGTTGCCCTGATTAGTCATGCAAGTAAAATTCTACTAAAAATCATAATGGGAAGACTTCGTTAGAAAATGGAAGAAGAGATTAACGTGGTTCACGCTGGATTTAGACAAGGAAGAGGCACAAGAGATCACATGCTCAACGTGCGTTTAATAATAGAGAAGTGCAGAGAATTTAATGTAAACCTATTCTCATGTTTTGTGGATTATTCAAAGGCATTTGACTGTGTACAGCATTAGAAGCTTTGGGAAATCATGAGGAATATGGGCGTTCCATCACATGTAGTTCATCATTGGCACCTTTCCATCTTGACTGACGATAGTTTGGTACATTGTGCTTCAAAAAGGCTTAATAACTACGATCCATGGCGGTGGCGAGTGTGGCTGGTAAGGCCAATTCTTGCTGCAAATGATTGCCCACAGTAGATGCATGTGAAAACATGGTCATTTCCACCATTGTGACCATCTTACGTCTCTCACGCTCTGTGTGTGTTTTATCTGCAATCATTTTCTCCTTTGTCTTTATTCCAATTCTGATAGTTGCCCTCCATGCAACACGTTCAGCGGCGACTTGCTCCCAATGTGCATTATCAATGCCTGTATCAATCATGTCCCGCTTACACACATCTTTGTATCGTAGTAGAGGCCGACCCTGAGATCTCCTACCCATCTGTAATTCGCCAAAAAAGATGTCCTTTGGTATTCTACCATCATTCATCCTCCTAATGTGTCCTATCCATCTAAGTCTACGAAGACTGAGCATGGAATACACGGTCACACAACCTGATCTTTCTAATACTTCAGTATTTGTGATTTTGTCTTGCCACTTAATACCAAGTATTCTTCGCAGACACCGCATATGAAAGATGTTTAAACGTTTCTCTTGGCGTGAGTAAGTTGTCCAGTTTTCACTGCCACAAAGAAGAGTAGGCCTACTAAGAACACAGGCTTGGTAGACGAGGACTTTTGTTTTGGCAGTAAGCTTCCTGTTCTCCCAGACTCTTTTTGCTAACATGTTCATTGTTGTTGCTGCCTTGCCAATCCTGATGTTGATTTCCTGATCGAGGGATAATTTGCTATTTACCTCTGATCCTAGATATGTAACATGGTCTACTGTCTCCAGTTCGGCGTCGTCAATAAAGATTGATGGTACACCATGTGCACCTTGTGACATAATCTGTGTCTTCTTTTTGTTAATTGCTAAACCAAATTCAGAACAAGCATTGGAGAATGCAGATAGTAGATGTTGTAATTCTTCCTCAGAGTGGATCGTAATCGCAGCATCATCCGCAAAAAGCAACTCTCTGATTAGTACCCTCCTAATTTTGGTCTTGGCCTTCAATCTCTGAGCATTATAGAGGCCACCATCTGAGCGTGAGTGAATGTATATACCGTCATCCTGATCACGAAAGGCATATTTCAGTAGAAGTGAAAAGTATATCCCAAAGAGGGTGGGGGCTAGTACACAACCTTGCTTAACTCCACTCTTGATTTCAAACTCTTCTGAAGTTGAGCCATCAAACTTGATTATACCCTTCATGCCTGTGTGGAACGATTCCACAATGGACAGAAGAGTTGGTGGGCAGCCAATCTTCTTTAGTGCTTTGAACAGACCCTCACGACTGACCAAATCGAATGCCTTTGTGAGGTCGATGAAGGCAATAAACAGTGGCTGATTGGGTTCCAAATGTTGCTGTATGTAGCCGAGGCGCGGTGTTGGGGTGAGCGCCCAACATTGCTCAAATACCTCAATGGCTCGTGAATACATAACCTATGCAGCAAAAGTCCAACTCCTGGCCTTCACGTGGCGGACCTGTTTAAACTAACAGGAGAAGGGGCGACGGCGAGTCTCTGGCGCCGGAAAATAACCAGTATGCTCTAGATGTGTATGCACGTACATGCATGCGCAGACAGGTGTGTGCGCGCGTACACATCTACACTCGAGTGAGACCACAGTCTGCTCTAGCAAAGAAAGGTGCTGAAGACGGAGGCAACCAGCCAAGAGGCGCACCACAGAAATCAGGATGCCACGCAATCACGCAAAATGGAATATGTCGACTACTGCTAATCGTTATGGTGCTCGCCCTGCTTTGGACCCCCAGGCAGGTGCAGTGCCGGGCCCTATGTCTCGAAAGGGTCCAACCCCAACTACTGGAGGTCCTTCTCAGATGTCCTGTGGAGCCAGGGGACATGAGAATAGGACGACTGGCCATACTAAACGAAGACTTAAAATAATGCACTGGAATGCGGAGGGAGTCAGCAACAAAAAAATAGAATTAGAAAAAATCTTGGACCAAGAAAAAGTAAGCATATGTTGCTTGCAAGAAACTCACCTCAATGAAAATATAGCCTTCAAAATCAGAGGCTACCAGTGTTACCGATCTGACCGAAAGAACAGGCGAAAAGGTGGGATACTGACCCTTGTAAGAAATAACATCATGGCTTCCCAAATCAAAGTCTACATGGAAGAGGCTGAGTATCAGACACTTAAACTTAAGACAGGTAATACAGATCTACATCTGATCAATTACTACTGTCCAAGTGACCGCCCATAGGCACTGGACACTCTACCACTAAAAGAAAAAATGATTGTGTGTGGCGATTTCAACAGCTCTCGCAGAGCTGGGGCTATGATCACATGGACCAGAGAGGAGAGAGACTGGAAGACTGGCAAGATGAGAAAAGATTCATGTTGATTAACAAGCCGTCCGACCCACATACTTTCTACTCGAGATCATGGCACTCTACAACTACACCTGACCTGGCTTTTCATTCACCAGACCTGGAGTGGAACATTACACGAACTGTTGGGAAACAACTTGGTGGCAGTGACCATCGGCCAGTCTTTCTAACCGTAGAAAATGAGCTTGTAAGTGAAAGCAGCACCCTCTCGAGATGGAACTACAAGAAAGCAGACTGGGCAATGTACAAGCATCGCACCAGCATACTGGTTAGAAACCTGAACACTGAGAAAGACATAAATAAAGCAGTTGAAGAGTTTGGGAAATGCATACTACAGGCAGCGCGAGAAACAGTACCAAGAGGAGCCCGTAAACAATATAAACCCTACTGGAGTAGTGAACTGGAACAGTTGCATAATGATGTTGAAGTGTGTAGAAAGCAAGCAGAGGCCACACCCTGCCAAGAGCACCACAATAAATTCCAGCATGCAAAAGCCAAATTTCAAAGGGCCAAGCTGCAGGCTAGACGGAAAAGCTGGCAGGAGAAAACGGAGTCTCTGAACTTTGAAAGAGACACAAGGAAATTGTGGAAGCTAATAAAACAGCTTAATGACGAGGGCACAGGGAGAAACTCAAAAATTGCACTACATAAAGATGGAAAAATCTTAACAAGAAAGCAAGCAGCTGACCATTTTGCGGACTCGTTCGCACAAGATAGCAATATCAAAATTAGTCCAGAGAAACAACAAGAGATTCGAGAGAAACGACAACATACAGGACAGAAGGAAATAGTACATGAGGTTCTGGAGGCACCCATCACAATCAGCGAACTGGAGCTAGCCATATCAAAACTGAAAATGAGAAAGTCACCAGGAGCTGATGGTATCTCCAATGAAATGATCAGGAACCTAGGAACAGAGGCCAAAACAAAGCTGTTGCAGATCTTCAATAACAGCTGGACCTTAGGCAGTGTTCCACAAGCCTGGAGAGAAGCAATCATGATACCCCTCCTAAAATCAGGGAAAGATGGTTCCATTGCCTCTAGCTACAGACCAATTAGCCTCACCAGCTGTCTCTGCAAAACACTGGAGCGCATCATCAATCACAGACTGCAGTGGTACATTGAAAGTAAAAACATCCTTGTGCCACAGCAGGCTGGCTTTAGGCAGTGCTACTCTACGGAAGATCAGACAACCTACCTCTCTCAAGAAATTGAGGATGCATTCCAAGAGAAGAAGCTGGTGCTTGCGGCATGGATAGATCTGAAGAAAGCCTTTGACAAAGTCTGGAAAGAAGGTCTGATGAAGAAACTGAGAAACTGCAAAGTCAATGGAAGAATGTACAAATGGGTGAAAGCATACTTGCACAACAGAAGAGCCCGAGTACAGATAGACGGACTCAAGAGCAAGAAAGTACTACTGCGTCACGGTGTCCCCCAGGGCGGAGTCTTGTCCCCCACACTTTTTCTAATCTTCATCAATGATCTTGTTGCTCACCTACCGCATGGAATTAAAGCGGCAATGTACGCCGATGACCTGGTTCTATGGAGCACAAATGAATATGCATCAGTGGCCACCAGATTGCTACAAAGAGCTGTAGATACATTTGCTGCATGGGCAAATAGATGGTGTGTCAGCATAAACACTGACAAGTGCAGCACCACCCTATTTACCCTCTCTCCAAAACAAAAGGCAGGGATCATCCAGATAAATGGAACACCCCTAAGAGAAGATAAAGAACCAACATACCTTGGAGTAACATTTGATGGCAAGCTGACATGGAGAAAGCACACCAACAAAGCAGTAGCAAAAGCCAGAAGGAAAATAGCCATCCTGAGAAAGCTAAGTGGAACCACATGGGGAGCCAGTACGAAAATACTTAGCAAAGTTTACCAACAGAGCATACGACCACACCTGGAATATGGGTCAACTGCGTGGTGTTCAGCATCAAATACCACACTACAAGAGCTGGACAAGGTGCAAAATCAAGCACTTAGAGTCACCACAGGAGGGATGAGATCAACCCCTATAGTGGAAATGGAGAAGATGGGGAGGACACAGGCACTGAGTGAGCGCAGAGATACGAAAACGCTAATACAAGCAGAAAAGTTCCTCAGCTTGCCAGGCCACCCTATGAAGAACAGATTTGAAAACCTAGCTATGGGGCGGTTGAAAAGAAGTAGTTTTATCCACCTGGCCAAACGACTCTGCAGAGAAACCACTGATCTGCCCACAGTTGGTATCCCCCTAACAACTATTCCAGAGCGAACTCCATGGAAAGATGAGCATAGACTATCATTACAAATCCAAACAAAAGTGAGAGGAATATTTGACAAGGAAGAACAGAACAGTGTGCAGCGCAGAACAGCCACTCTCAGCTTCCTTGATGAAGAATACCCACAGGACCTCTGGATCCGAGTCTACACAGATGGGTCAGCACAAAATGCTGTTCGAAATGGAGGAGCGGGAGTGTACATAGAATACCCAAATAATACTAGGGACACAGCCAGAGTACCGACAGGAAAGTACTGCCATAACTATGATGCCGAAATTGAGGCAATCAAGATAGCAACAGAGAAATTACTAAATAACAGCAATGGTACTCAACCTGTGGTGCTACTAACAGATGCAAAATCAGTACTCGAGGCGCTCCTCTCTGGGAAATTGCCAGTACTAAGGACACTACTTTCTGAACTTAGCAGTCAGCATAAAGTCACCATACAGTGGATACCATCCCACTGTGGAGTACCCGGAAACGACAGAGCTGATCAATTGACTAAGGAAGGAGCCAAAGAGGAACAGCCTGATGTGCCCGTTACATACCACCAAAAGAAAAGAATGATCAAATCAGTCAGAAAGCCACCAAAACCTGCTCAAGATGACTACCACATTATGGACAGACCAGAACAAGTCATTATTCTGCGCCTCAGAATAGGACACAATAGATTACGCAACCACATGTATACAAAATTCAAGATTGGTGAAACAGCCATGTGCACATGTGGATTGGCGTCGCAGACAGCAGAGCACATACTCCAAGACTGCCCAAAATATAACATATCTAGGCAAACCTTCTGGCCTAGAGAGACGACAGTGGAAGATAAACTCTATGGACCACTGTGTGAACTGAAAAAAACAGTTCAATTCATGCAAGAGGCGACATTGCAGATATAGACATATTTCAAGCGAACGAAAGAAGAAGAAGAAGAAGAATTTGACCGTTTTTTTCCCTAAGTGAATGCATCATGCACTGTTGATGAACGAAGGATGAGTGATTGGAAGGGCCGAATGTAAGACGGGCCTACGCGACCAATTTATTACCCTTTGAAAATAAAGATCAATAAAGATCAATTCTACACACTTCCACATCATTATGCAACTGTTCCAGTTCACTACTCCAGTAGGGTTTATAATGATTACGGGCTCCTCTTGGTACTGTTTCTCGTGCTGCCTGTAGTATGCATTACCCAAACTCTTCAAATACTTTATTTATGTCTTTCTCAGTATTCAGGTTTCTAACCAGTATGCAATCCGGTCTCTCTGGCCGAGGGGTTACAACACTTTCTCCGTAATCCCGTTATCACGCAGTCTCGTAGCGGGCGAGAGCTGGAGGCGGTTCGACCCCCGCTGGTGACTTGCGGGATAACTGAGCCGGCCGCTCAAAAAGCAATGGCAAACTACTGAGCGTAATCTTGCCAAGAAATCAACATGCAGCTGAAAGATGCTGCTGTTGACAGCGATGTCCTGTAAAGGATATGCGAATTAAAAAAAAAAAAAAAAAAACCAGTATGCTGGTGCGATGCTTGTACATTGCTCAGTCTGCTTTCTTGTAGTTCCACCTCGAGAGGGTGCTGCTTTCACTTACAAGCTCATTTTCTACAGTTAGGAAGACTAGGCTGATGGTACTGCCACCAAGTTGTTTCCCAACAATTCGTGTAATGTTCCACTCCAGGTCTGGTGAATGAAAAGCCAGGTCAGGTGTAGTTGTAGTGTGCCATGATCTCGAGTAGAAAGTATGTAGATCGGATGGCTTGTTAATCAAGATGAATCTATTCTCATCCTGCCAGTCTTCCAGTCTCTCTCCTCTCTGGTCCATGTGATCATAGCCTCAGCTCTGCGAGTCCTTTGGGCGGTCACTTGGACAGTAGTAATTGATGAGATGAAGGCCTGTACTGCCTGTCTTAAGCTTAAGTATCTTATACTCAGCCCCTTCCATGTAAACTTCAATTTGGGAAGCAGCGATGGTATTTTTTTACAAGTATCAGTATCCCACCCTTTCGCCTGTCCTTTTGGTCAGATCGGTAACATTGGGAGCCTCTGATTTTGAAGGCTATATTTTCCTTGAGGTGAATTTCTTGCATCAATATACGCTTACTTATTTTTGGTCGAAGATGTTTTCTAGTTATATTTTGTTGTTGTTGCTGACTCCCTCCGCATTCCAGTGCATTGTTTTTAGTCTTTGGTTGGTATGGCTAGGCGCTCTATTCTCAGGTCCCCTTGCTCCACAGGACATTTGATAAGGACCTCCCGTAGTTGTGGTTGGACCCTTTTGAGGCATAGGGTCCAAAGCAGGGCAAGCACCATAACATTTCGCAGTAGTCGACATATTTCATGGCGTGATTGCGTGGCATCCTGATTTCTGTGGTGCGAATCCTGGCTGGTTACCTCCGTCTTCAGCATCTTTCCTTTGCTAGATCAGACTGTGGTCTTACTCGAGTTTAGGTGTGTAAGCAGGCACACAGGTGTCTGCGCATGCATGTACGTGCATACACATCTAGAGCTTTATAGTTAGTTCTCGGCGCCAGTGACTCGCCGCCGCCCCTTCTCCTGTTAGTTAAAACAAGTCCGCCACGATAAGGCCAGAAGTTGGACTTTTGCTGGAGTAGTGATGTATACACGAGCCATTGGGATATTTATGCAAGGTTGGGCGCTCACCCCAACCCCACCCCCGGCTACATAACAGCAACAATTGGAACCCGGGGACAGGTCTAAAGTGCCCCACCCTTGTGTCATAATCACTTCACCTCCACCCCCCCCCCCTCTCTCTCTTTCTCTCACTCTTTCTATCTCTCTCTCTCTCTCCCTCTCTCTCTCACACTCTCTCTCTCTCTCTCTCTCTCTCTCTCTCTCTCTCTCTCTCTCTCTCTCTCTCTCTCTCTCTCTCTCTCTTTCTCTTTCTTCCCCTCTTCCTCTTTTTCCATTTTCTTTTTTACTTGTTTCTGACGGTATGGCTATGTTGTTTGGCACATATTTTCTACAGGAAGCAGTGATTTCTTCATTGGGCTGGAAAGTTTCTTCATCGGGATAAAGATGGGGTATATTCATAAATAATGATGAATGACAACAGGAGGGTCATAGTCCTCAAGGCAGGAGGAGGAGAGGGCCTTTCCAGTGCGGGAAGAGTGATTTTCCCTTAATCAACACTGGCCTCTCCATTGTCCGAACATCAACTTCAGCATGATAAACGCAAGTGGGCCTCTTTTATTACTGCTTCGGATTTTCCGCGTGCCAACACCCGCAGGATTCTGAACCCAGTAATTCCATCCCTGACTCTTACATAGGAATAAACATTTATACTCCTATATGGATTAAGCCATGCATGTCTAAACTAAGTTCGAGGAACCGCAGGTTCAGACATTTGGTTCACGTGCTTGGCTGATAAGCCAATGGTGCGAGACTACCATCTGGGGGATTATGGCTGAACGCCTCTAAGTCCGAATCCCGCCCGGATGTGTGACGATATATTTATTCACGTGCTTAGCTGATAAACCAATGGTGCGACGCTACCATCGGAGGAATTAAAGAGTTTCCGGCATGGGTCAAGATGGCGGGACGTGTTTTCTTCTAGCTTGACTAAAGACGGTTGATCGGCGGCTTGACAATCCGCCATCATAAAACTCACAACTGTTACAGAATCAGATTTCTGGCTCCAAATGATTGACGCTTCGCACAACCATGGAGAGCCACGACTTCTGCTCTATGCAGCGCCTTAGGCACGAGAGGAAAGACACACATGTAAAGGAACACTCGCACCCCTGTGTGTTAAGAATGAACTTTCGCCCCCTGTGGTTTAATAATGGACTGTTCTCCGGTGTTATTTAATAAAATAGACTGTTTTCCAGAATTGGTTAATAACAGACTGTACTCCAATGTTGTTTAATAATGGACTGTTCTCCAGTGTTTTTTTTTTTTTTTTTAAATAATGGACTGTTCTCCAGTATTGTTTAATAATGGACTGTTCTCCAGTGTTATTTAAGAACATGGACGTTTTCCAATGTGTGGTTAATAATGGACTTTCACTTTGTTTACGGTAAATCATGAACTTTCCCCGTGGGATCTAGAAAACTTTTAGTATCTCAATGGAGCTAGGAAGGTGTTGATTTAATTCCTTCATCAAGACAACATCTGGACCATTAATTAATTATAATTGCCATATATTTTATTGATATGTTATTGCCCTTCTTTATTTAGGTTGTGTATTATGATGCCATGTCACGTGAATGTACACACACTTTCCCCTTCCCCCCGGGTTATCCCAATATAATGTCATCTGTGATATTTGGGAGTTGTTTATTTAAGTGATATTTGGTGTTTGAGTCTTTTCATGTGTGTTCTCATTTATATATTTTTTTTTTGTCAAGGGACATTACGATGGAGCTGAGTGTGGGCTGGATAATCATACGAACCCTCGGTTTACAAAGAGTGAGTGCTATCCTTTCGAAGTTTTCGTAAATTCCGAGTGCTCTAATGGCCTCTGTTAGGAAAAATTACTTTATAATTAGTCTATACCTCTAAAAAGTCTCATTGAGCCACTTCAAGTTTCATATACAGTTGGCTATTATGATCTGGGGATTCATTTCCCTATATCTTCATTTACTACCCCACAAAGGACAAAGAGAAGATAGGTGCAGGATGTGGCAGATGATCTCCAGATGGGTGTATCAGACTCGGGACATCTTGCTTATGACCGAGAAGTTTTCCGGACAGTTGTTATGTGAGCGAGGGTCTCCAATGGACATGCAACTGAACGAACGAACGAATGAATGAATGAATGAATGAATGAATGTCAGGCTTAAGTGCTCACATCACCAGCCTCTAACAACAAATAAGGCTCCAGTCTTTCAAAACTTGTGCCATGTTTCTTTTATAATAATGTCTATGGCTCGTATATAGTAACACAACACTTAAGTATACTGACACTCAACTCGAAACATCAGACGTGGAAACATCGTGTCATATGGTACAAGCGTTTATTTAATACATCCAGCTGCACCAGCAACCCCGCTGGGAAAACATCGCATTGTTCCGTACGCCGCTAGTTTATGTCCTAGTCGGTGGCTGTCTGTCGTGAGTGCCTCTGACTGTGCAAATCATGGCGTATATTCCTTTGTCTGCTGTTCGCTCCGTCTAACTCTAAGCATCGCACGTACTAGCATACATATAGCTTAACTACAACAAAAGTTCCAACGTACAAGTGTCCCTCCTTTGAAAATTCAACACATCACCTGTTGCTATGAAAATCATCACACACACCTGACCCCAATCTTGGAAAGGCGTCCCATAGCCGTAGATTTTAGCAAGCACAACACATTCTCTAGTTGTACAGACGATCACTGTTTTGCTGCGTCAGTAATTCAAGTATGGCCCAAATATATTGCATGATGTTTATTCATTCTCGTATGGAATTCACAACGCCCAAAAACCCTTAACAGTTGTTTATCCATTCTGAAATCTTACACGATGTTAACAGTTTAAGCCCTGGATCTACAGTGAATTTCAACTACACTTCACTCCAGAGTTCAACTGTCAGTCACCTGTCATTTCTTGCATGGGTGATCGTGAACTCTAGTAACCAGTACTCGGTCAACTCAACTAAGGGGGTTAACTTCTGGTTCGATAACTCTTTCATGTTTCTCTCCCTCTGTTTTCCCTTCTTGACTCTATTCTTCTTTGTTTTGTTATTACGGGATCAAACCACTCTTCCCCGGGAAGGTTAACCCGGTCAACAAATGCCCGCAGAAGTAGGATGTGTCGGCCTAACGGCGCAAGAACGCAGCTCTGCTGTAAACAGGCACAACGCAGTCACATCCGAAAAAATTAATCCGGATGAACGAAGAAGAAGAAGAAGAAGAAACCACTCTTCTGCCCTAAAACCCGGCTTCTTTCCCTTAGACTGTTCCCTTGGTTCATGTCAACCTTGATTCATGGACAATTGTCTCATGGCAGTATGCCCCCTCCCTTTTTTTCAAAATGTGTTTACACTTTTTGACAGTCTTGTGGTGATTTACTATCGTGACATGAGGCAATGCTGTCCAATCTGGTCAATACTGTGTTTGGATACACACATCCCCCTTTGTACAATGCTACAATATTATTGGTAGAGTGGTCATTACAAGTACATCACACACACAAATTATAATCTAATTATTATTGTGGGCACAACTTCCTCGTTCACTTCGTGGGGATTCAGTCTCCTTTTTCTCTTCAGAGACTGATATCCAAACTACCATGAGATCCCATGCCTCCCCGGACATCCTCATTCAGTCCCTTCTCTTCATGCTTTCGCATGGATTATACGTGTGTCATTGTTTAACCATACTAATTCCAATCATTCTCTGTACATGGGTGTATATTATTCATTAACTTATGACCATTGGTGATATATCTTTTATTTTGTCTTATGTGTCACTTCCACTGCGACTGTTACCTTTGTGGTATTCTTTATGGGGTTATGCTGACTTCAAGGTTTTTCCTATTTGTGATCTTATAGTTCACGTTTATGATCTATAATTTTGATCATTTATTTGAGATCTATTTTCCGTTTTATTTCCATTCTATTCGTACTTCTTTTATCGTTATATTCTAACTTGATTATATTTTATTCTCTCTGTACTATTCTTCCCTTTCTCACATTCTTTTTTTTTTTTAATATACGTTGACGGTTAGCAATACAATTTATTTCGCATTATCAATCAGAATATACATATATTTATTTAGTATAACTATTAAGTGTCAATTGAAAAAAAAAGTGTTTACCATTACAATTAATTATTATATATCATATTATTTTCATTTTATATACATGTTAATCATATTCTTTCGTACAGTACATATATTCTTACCTCTTTATTTACTTTCGTACCGCTGATTATAATAGACTTTAAATATTAATGGTTCTAATGTATTCTTGCCGGTCTCTCTGATCAAGGAGTTACAACACTTTCTCCGCAATCCCGTTTATCACGCAGAGTCTCGTAGCGGGCCAGAGCTGGAGGCGGTTCGACCCCCGCTGGTGACTTGCGGGATAACTGAGCCGGCCGCTCAGAAAGCAATGGCAAACTACTGTGCGTAATCTTGCCAAGAAATCAACAGACAGCTGAAAGATGCTGCTGTTGACAGCGATGTCCTGTAAAGGATATGCGAATTTTTAAAAAAAATTATTCTTAAGTTCTAGTGTTGTCTAAAGTTTTTTTTATCTTGCTTGTTAATATATAATGATTGATTGATTGATTTAGGAACCAACATCACAGCATTCGGGGAATTCCCATAAGCGCTCCGTCCCCATCCTCAGCAGCCAGCGAAGAGTTCTAACACCAATAGTACCAGTAGCAATCTGATTATATTCCGTCTCGCCTAATATATACAGATTATATCTTTACTATTACTCCCCCGATGTGTCTCCACCTTGCCGTGGTGGGGGAGCTTGCGTGTCCCATTGACCCCATCTGCTTGCCGATGGATGAAAACTACATATCGGACAGCTTATGGGATAGGGGCCAGACCAAGAGACACAATCTGCTGCTCTGCAGGTAGACTGAGGATAGCAGTCAAGAGTTTAAATCAGGCGCACGAAGGCAGAAATTCTTGGTCCGGACAATACCCTAAGGCTCTCTGTCGAGGATTTAGGCTGAACGCCTCTAAGCCACAAACCCTCGGATGTGAGAGCAGGGCCGATACACACCTACCGAGAAATAGAGGTGAGATACTGAGCACGCTACATGCCCAGTTCTGATACTTGTTCGAAGGCTCTCAGCTGGGGAATATGAGGGATTCCCGGATGAGAGGGCCTGGCCGTTTCCCGTTCACTGCTGCACGGAGGTAAGGTGCTGAGCCGGCAGCACATGTAGCCTATCTCGTGAGCGAGTACTAAAATGCAGAAAATGCCCCAGTCGAATGAAATGGTTACGAAAACTGTATCTAACTCATAGAGAGTGTAGACAAAAATGAAAAAAAAAACGTCTAAATAGCACGAAATGGGACGCACGGCTAGCGAATTCATTGCGTGGTCCGAAGTCAAAAGCAAAAAACTCGCTGAGTGGATACCGTCTGCAGACCTGTCTGGTTTGTGCGGGAACGGCCCGGGGCGAACGAAATGCTCAATATATTGAAGTGAGGAATTAAAGCAGCCATGAGCAGGACGTGACGATTCCCTCAGTGAGCCCAGCACCAGAGCGTTATGTGTCGGCTCTGCAATTATGGAAGCCACCCAGGATGGCGGAAAATGCTATGGACTGTCCCTGCCTTCATTTGAGGGATGACCGTGCAGTCTTCGACTGTTCCAACTTGACCAGCTGGGAGATGGACAGTACCACAAAAGTGAGAGTCTCCCAGGAATGCTAATCTGGTCAAAAATGCACGCTAAAAGTCGGATGTGTTGGCCTAAAGGTTTCGACCCAAGGGTGCATAACCAGACACACCGCAATCACATCTGAAGAAAAAAAACACTCCGGATGAACGCAAAGAAGAAGAAGATATCTTTACTATTATATGTCTACTTATGTAACATTTATTTTGTTTGTATTATTGCTATTACTTGATATGTTTATAATTCTTTCAACTTGTTCAATAGTTGTATTATTCATACATATACTTTTAATGTAAGTGCATTCCTTCTTCTTCTTCTTCTTCTTCTTCTTCTTCTTCTTCTTCTTCTTCTTCTTCTTCTTCTTCTTCTTCTTCAGCTTTCCGAGCCATTGAGGTTCTTTGCTGCAAATACATTCCTTCATATAAGTTAATTTTTTTTTGTACTTATACTCTTTTATCATTGATTATTTTAATTATTTGATTGATATAACTTGAACTGGTTTGATTATTACTTTAATTACTCTGTATTTGCTGGTCTCTCTGGCCGAGGGGTTACAACACTTTCTCCGTAATCCCGTTTATCACGCAGAGTCTCGTAGCGGGCCAGAGCTGGGAGCGGTTCGACCCCCGATGGTGACTTGCGGGATAACTGAGCCGACCGCTCAGAAAGCAGTGGCAAACTACTGAGCGTAATCTTGCCAAGAAATCAACATACAGCTGAAAGATGCTGATGTTGACAGCGATGTCCTGTAAAGGATATGCAAAACATTTATTTATTTACTCTGTATTTGGACTTTCTACAAAAATGATTTTGAATGGTTTACATGATTATGAAAAAAATGGATTTTGATGGTTTACAACGTTATGCATGACATGAATGTAAATGGTTTCCACATATATGAATGAGATCTGAAACTTCTTGTTGTAAGATAGAGATGTTTTGTGCTACGTCGTAGTACCATAATCTATTTTTATTATGTTATTATTTCCCTTGAATTTTACATTTAGATTAATGTAACTTTGATTATATTAGTGTTGGTTATTTTCTATCTGCCGGTCTCTCTGGCTGTGGGGTTACAACACTTTCTCTCTGTAATCCCGTTTATCACGCAGAGTCTCGCAGCGGAGCGAGAACTGAGGTGGTTCGACCCCCGCTCGTGACTTGCGGATACTGAGCCGGCCGCTCAGAAAGCAATGGCAAACTACTGAGCGTAATCTTGCCAAGAGATCAACAGACAGCTGAAAGATGCTGCTGTTGACAGCTAAGTCCTGTAAAAGGATACGCAAAACATTATTTTCTATCTACTTGTCTAATAACTTTTTATCAATACTGTTGTATTATTTGTTTGGTAGAGCTGATGTTGTATTACACTGTTATCTCACTTCTTTTCTCTCCGTGTTGCTTTTTGTAGGGCTAGTCACACATATGTTACCTTTTTTACTATCTGTGATACAAATCAATGTTATTATTGTATCGCATAATTTCTCTCTTTCTGTGATACATGTCAACAATATTACCACATTACAACAATGTCTTTTTTCATGTCGCAATCACATCATCGTCGTCGTCGTCGTCGTCGTCGTCTTGTCGTCGTCGTCGTCATCGTCATCATCATCATCATCATCATCAAGTAATGTGTAGGCAATTGCACATGCCATAAATGTAATACTATCGCATATGTGTATATTAATGCATTTGTTGTATTCGGAATTTTAAAGGAAAACATGAATTTAAAAAAAAAATGTTTTACAGGCCAAATAATCTGACAATTATTATTATTTATTATTTATTATTATTATTACTTATTATTATTAATACGTTTATTACTACTGCTACCATTATTATTAATTTTCCCATTATTATATTTGAATGTGCAACATGAAATATATTGTGGATGTCTGTCTGTGTCGCTGGCAGTAACATATGTATGCGTCTGGGTGTGGATGCAGGTGTGTGTGTGTGTTGCATGTATTTGCACGCGCATGTGTACGATTGTGTGTGTGTGCGGGCGTTTACATGCACTATGCCATAAATGTCATAATATAACTGTATATATGTATGTATTTGCTTTGTTCACACATGTGACACCTAACACTAACAAACGGCAACGCTCTGTAATATACACAAACAAAAGAAACACACATTACACCTTGTAAATATACATTGATTTATATGAAATAAACGTTAAAAAAAAAAAAAATAATGTGTCTCATTGACATATTGTCTCGGATAAGAAGCCTTTGGTTCCTTCTCTTGTACATAGTAACTTATTTACCTCAACATATATATTGACATTATTCGAACACACAACATTTATGTAATTCTGAAATAGAAACATGTCAATAGCATATATTAGTTGTACATCACTTCATTAAACAACTAGTTAGTTAGTTAGTTAGTCGTGGTTCCAACTTCACGGCAACGGGTTGTCCCCATATTGCTCCGTTCCTGTGCCAGTGAATATCACACAAAATGCTCCTCACTGCCAAAAGTGAACAATGGAATAGACAGGAGTATCGGCAAGCCACCAGCCCGCACAGGTACACTGTGCATAATGCCGCCGCCAGAATGCCAACACAAAAGTCCTCCATGAAAAATACAGTTCATTGTCGATGGAAATGGCAGTCACCAGAAAGACTTCATTGACCCGGGTTTTATCCCATATGGCTTCGGTCTCTTTCCACAGGAGGACCCGCCAAAAGCGCCGCA
Source organism: Cepaea hortensis (assembly GCA_963921405.1). Classification (NCBI taxonomy): domain Eukaryota; kingdom Metazoa; phylum Mollusca; class Gastropoda; order Stylommatophora; family Helicidae; genus Cepaea; species Cepaea hortensis. Next base: position 305,485,185 of record OY992876.1, on the reverse strand, counting down.
TAAAGCACGAACTCCGTAGCTCCAGCGGCGACTCCCAGGAGTCTTCTGAAAAATGCACTCGTGAGCCGAGAAGGCAAACCAGTCAATCCAGCAACAGCCGGCCGCCATCGTTCCGAACATGCAGTTCACGCTACACACAACCGCGGACAGATGTAAAAGCATTCCACGCGAAACTCTCAGCTCACAGTGATGCGCCACGCACTCACTCAGTAGCAGGGCGACGGTACCATTAATCAACTATTATACGTGACCACTGATGATGATAATGATGATAGAGATGACAGTTTTTTGTATTTTCAAAGATCTTTTTCCTCCATTTATTTATGAAAATAAGATTATTATACTTATTAAATATTATCATCCATACCATCGACTTGGTTGATATCGAGTTTTCTGGACTTGAAGTTAGACTTGCCTCATTTCAGGTTCACTTCCTTTTCAGATTTGACATGATGCTCTTACCACAGTTTAGAGAATTACTCTGTGCTTTGTACAACATCTGAAACTTCCGTAAGCACATAGGATGTATTTATCTGTATATGACATAATTGCAATTGACATAAAATGAACAACTATACTACACTAAATTACAGTTGTCAAGTTGCTTGCTGTTGACTTGTTCTCATTCCACCCAGAGATCCAAGACCGGTAGGTAATAGGTTCACTCCGTGAGATGATATTGCCTAACATCATGTTGTTATCAATCACTCAGCTGCCTTTGTACCCATTCATTCAATTGCCTCGTTACAATGTAGCAACATGTCTGCTAAAACTGTTATAATTTGCAGGAATTCACAATTGTAAGATTGTAACAAGATAAAGTTTTCAATAACTGATGAGATCTGATCTCCATAGTGAACAATTGTTTTAGTGATATTACTTTTGACTTGCAGTAGTCGTATGATTTGATCGAATTAGATATGACTGAGGAAGAACCAGGTGAGCACTGTCATACCTTATGAGATACACCAATTAGTGAGATCTCATGACTAACAAGTCTCAAAAGTTATACTTGTTCTCTACTATCAACTGCAGCTTGTTTGCTATAGTTGTAGTGATTGTTATTGCAGTTGGCTTGTTGTGCTTTTTCTAACAGGCCATGCCACTTGACTTAACACTTTCACTCAGCAGTGTAATAATTATGCTGAATAAGAAAATAACCAACAGAGGCATGATGAACCATTTGACTGTATATGCATAATGACCCAAATATCAGAGTTAAATATCTGAGTTAACACAGGTAATATCATTTTAGGAGTGGTACTGGGCAGACAAGCTTGTATCATGGTATAATGAATTCCTAAATATAAATGTATTTATTTCTCGTGTTTTTTCCTTTATTTCTCCATCTGTCAGCCTATGCTCCTCCGGTAACGATTACAGTTCCTTATTATAATATCTCGCATTCGTTTGTCAATTTGGGCTTCAGGAATTTCTTGTTGTTGCCATTCTGCTAACAAAGAATCTGTGTTGGTATAGTGTACCTGTGGTAGTTTTGGGGGAATTACATTTTCTCAATTTGGTTTTGTATAATCTGCGTTATGTGTTTGTTTTAGTTTACCTTTCTTTTTTGTTCGTTGTTGTTGATTGTTCTTATTTCCATATGTAGCATCTTCATCAGACGACATATCAATGGAACCTGAACCAAATTTTCCTGCCAAACATCCCTGCTGAATTTGATCATAGTCTGCTCTTTTATTAAACCCTGTATTATTAAACCCTGTTTCAACCAGGGTTCCCCGAGTGGCAGCCAGGGGTTCCGCCGAAACAGACTGAAATCGCCTAAATGCAACATTTCTGCCATCTGGTTTATTACGTAAAGTAGGACAGACACTTGGATCATCGCACAGAGTTCCTTGAGAAACGTAAACATTTGCGTAAGGATCTGCTCCAGCAGAAATGTTGAAAAACACTGGCCTAGAGACCAGCTCGATTAACACCTTGACCGGGAAATTCTTCTAAGCTGGGGATAATATTTTCTTAATAACACGAGACTTATATGACATTTTTATGCTATGTTTGCTACTTTATTGCCTCTATTCACTCTTGTAGTTCACTTACCTATCACTGTGAAACAAAGAAATCCTTGTTACATACCTATAAAATGGATGACTGGCAAAAAGAAGTAAATATTTCTGGAGCATCGAACCTCTGTTGACAGCCGGACGCATCTGTGGAAGGGAAAGATGTGTGTGTGTGTGTGTGTGTGTGTGTGTGTGTGTGTGACCATGGAAACGATGGTAACGTCAGAGCGTAGACGGTGCTACCACGAACCGGGGAAGGACTTGGGATGGCGCGAAATAAGCAAATATTACAATAAACAAGAAAATCTAGATTCAATAATTTATGAATAAAAATAGCAAATTCAAGACACATAGCAGTCGGGAGTTCTCCGCACGTATGAAGATCTCCTATTATTCTAAACATAATATTTACATTTAAATTGTATCACGTCATATCTAGCAAGTTCGATTACCGCCGGTGGGCCGGATGAAATGACGTCGCGGGCCGGATCCGGCCCACGGACCGTAGTTTGGTGACGCCTGATCTAGATCATGGGTGCCAAACTCAATCGTTCAGCGAGCCAAAAATCAAATCACAAGTAAGGTTGCGGGTCGAACTTGATACACTTAAGTAATACAAGTAAGCCGAAATTAAACCTTTTTTTTTTTTTACAACATTAATATAAATTAAAACAGAAAACAAGTTTTAATAATAAAAAAATCATTGGTATACACGTTTTCACTCTTATGTCAGTTTGTCAGAGTACGATGTTTGGCATCTTTTCTTGGCTACAAGTTCGTTTATGTTGGGAGTAATGTTCTGTGTCATTAAGATTCTCATGATGGACTGCAAGTGTTAATCGGTGAGACGACTCCTATGCGTTGTTTTGTTAATCTACATAACAGAAAACAGCTGCTCACCCAGATATGTGCTACCAAACATGCTCAAAGTTCGAGCCGCATGTAGACGAAGCCGGAGCATCTCTTCAGGAATGAAACGAGTGAACTGTGCAGGCCCCACTGTGTTGTACTTTGCCTTTAAAGTCACTAAATCGCCATGAGAACTCGGCGCGAAGTAATCTAAGTTTTTCAGCAAAGTGTGCATTAGGAAACACTGCTGCAAGGCTGCTAATTAGGGAATTTGATGTGCACTTTATATCGTGGCAATTAAAAAAATATTTTTGCCTACAATTCTCTCTCGGGCCGAATATATTTGTACGTCGGTTTAGACCTCTCAGGCCTGATATGATTGTATACCTTACCTGATGTGGCCCGCGGGCCTTGAGTTTGACCCACGTGGTCTAGATAGAGCATTTTTATGAGTTGTACTACATGTGATGGAAAGCCCATATTCCTCATGATTTCCCGAACCTTCTAATGTACACAGTCAAATGCCTTTGAATAATCCACAAAACATGAATACAGGTTTACATTAAATTCTCTGCACTTCTCTATTATTAAACGCATGTTGAGTATGTGATCTCTTGTTCCTCTTCCTTGTCTAAATCCAGCGTGAACCACGTTAATCTCTTCTTCCAGCTTGTCTTTTGCCTACTGTTCTTCTGCTACTGCTTTTCCTCTGTCCGTGGAACGTTGGCTCCCAACCATTTCACGCCGCGCACTTTGTAGACTCGTTCATGACTGGTTGCATTTCGTGCATGTCCTCTGGGCGTGCTGGTGTAATCGTGGGAGGTTTCGCTGATAATGCCATGAACGCAGTCGGACGTGAGTTAAACGCTGGGGCTCAGCGCCTGCTAAGGGAGGGAAAGACTTGCCACATATTCCTGTGTGCTTAAGCCCTACAAAATGTGGTGGTCCTACACATCACAGACCCGTAATAGCAGTAGCGGACTGGGTCTAACAAGTGTAGTTGCCAGGAGACAAAGCTACTGAAAGAAAGGTCATTAACGTTTATTTGAAAACGCATTGTACAATCCCTTTCAAATGAATATCCGAAATGTGACCGATTCTGTCACAGGATTATTAATGTGAGGTTGTATTGGGTCCTAAGTAGAACTTCTCTTCTGAGGTTGCACAGGGTAGAGGTAATGGGAAAATGATACGCGTGCGCACACGCACGCGCGCGCGCGCACACACACACACACACACTCACCAGCTGACACCTTCGCTAGTCCGCCACTACGTAGCATGTTCCCGCTTCAGAATCACGAGTACTTTCGCGGATCTACTGACAGACATACATGAAACTGGTCTACTATAGTACTACCATAATTTAGGTTTTGTGCAGCTTAGTATGTTGTCTGGTATATACTAACCCTCACCAACCCTAATCTTCTGTGAGTGCCAATCAACGCTATGATTATTGTAACGTGCTTCTCGCGACCAAGTGTATAAGGATTGGTAACAAACATGGGTGTCGTAGTTATTTATTATAACTTTAGTGTCGTCCCTGGAGTGAGGGGAATCAACACCCACATTTTTATTAACCCAATATTATTGTCCTAGAGAAACCACCAGACTCCGTCCACAAAACTCCGTCAGTCTGCAGACACCTCTTTCTCACTCTCAATCACCCCTAGATCATGCCCCCTCTCACTCTTCCCCAACACAACATACTCAACAACTCTAGCTTCAACAAATAAATACAAAATAATTTATTAAAGCAAAGAGTATGTGTGTGAGAAGTGTGTGAGTGTACGGTGTAGAATGTGTGTCGAATATTCTAGTGTGTCTGTAGATTCAGAGCAGCAGATCAGGAGCCCAAGTCAGATGAACATCATAGCAAGGGTACACCACAGTATGATAGCTTAGTACGTGAAGACCTCACCCATTGATGCGTCTCTTCTTCCAGACGTTGACTTTCTCCGGGATCCACTGGGTCGACTAGACGCATGATCCACCAAAAATAGTTATTGCATAACCTTAATCATGGATCTGTCACTCACTATAAAGACTAAGGTCCCTATACTCAAATAAGTACGGATCGCTGTACCGTGGAAACTAGGTTTCAATGTCACAGGTCTCACATTTGTTCTAATCCATGTTCATAGATTGTCACACACAAACGGTTCTAAAGTACTTCTTCACTGTACTAAATTATTCCACGAGAACTTCATGTTCAAATGTCTTTCTCTACACACTAATGTTCAGTGGTATGTGGTGAAGAAACGAGTATCACCCACCCTGGGTGAATCCCTATTGTAAATGAATCGTTTCTAATGTTTTGTTCAACTGAGCCCGTTTCGTATGGACCCTCTGGATCCTAGACCTAGCATAAACATTGCTGATTGTACTTTCTTCTGGGAATTTATTCATCTTATAAAATAAAGTGAATGTTCCTTGAATGTTCTTCTTAATGAGAGTTGACCTCCATCAAACCCAGTGTAGAGCTGCCTCATAGACGTAGGGGAACCTGTTAGAGAAATAGACCACATCTGGTGAAGGCCGCCGACTTATCCCTACTAGCTGAATGTAGGCCTACTGCCTTGCTCAGAGATTTATCAGTGAACTAAACTCTGTCATGGATCAGAGTGGCTTATCACTTCAATCTGAATCAGGTTATGACAAGGAAAGACCAATAAACAGAGTGCAGAACCCCAGTGGGCACCCCACTGAAAGATCCCAATATTGGACACTTCCCCCATCTCCCAACCCATTCTTAAATCTCTCCAAATATCACCCCACTACACGATTCTAAATAGCAGAGCTAATTCTCCCTTCCCTACTCTATTCTCAACTAACAGAGCTAATCATCACTTCACTACTCTAGCTAGTTTTACCAAGGCTACTGCTTATATTAATTAAATATACTATCTATAATACCTTATGCAATATGCATCACTCCTGGATGGCATCTACAACTTGCCATAAAGACATATGTTATTTATTGTTAATTAAATCGAACACATTAGATCATTAGATGCTCTCCGAATTTCCTCACAGCGGTACACACACACGTCAGCTCTAGTCAACTTTGTCTTCAACACTAACCGTAAACAAGTTATGTTTTTGTCACAAAGAGTTGGGAGTGTTCTAGTGAAGTTCTTTTGATGTCACGCAGGTGTCCCCTGGGATCATCTGATGTGTTTTGTTTTGGATGTTGAAACAAGGGGGAGACAACCGGTGACATTGATTAAACCAAAGGGAAATAAGATTTCCAGAAATCTTATTTCCCTTTGGTTTAATCAATGTCACCGGTTGTCTCCCCCTTGTTTCAACATCCAAAACAAAACACATCAGATGATCCCAGGGGCAGATTATCCATTTCAGACTAAGTTCTTATCCCCCTTGCTCCACCAATACAAAAGTTGTCTCTGTTGTTTCAACAACCAAAACAAGCCCGCGTGTCACAACCACTATAATTTCCTGACTTGTGGAAACTTCAAAGATAATTCCACTGCCTGATCTTACCGACTCGCCGTAGTAAACAACTGCAGCTGCAAATCAGACTGTCCTTGTTATCTGTATTATCTGATTGTGACTCCACAGTGATTTCACGACAATGGGGCCCCAATAATCACACATAAAACATCTCGGAACATTCATAACATCTGATGGGAGGTACCTCAAAGAGATTAGAACAAGAATCGCTATGGCGAAGGCAGCATTTTGCAAGAAGGAAAACATACTGACAAATAAACAGTTGCCAAGTGCAACGAGAAAAAGAGTGTTGAAGCGATACGTAGAATCTGTATTTTTGTATGAATGCAAGACGTGGACAATGCACAGACAAGCTGAAAAACATCTAATGGCTGTAGAAATGTGGTTTCTGAGGAAAATGCAAAGATTTCCATGGACAGACCGAAAAACCAATGAGAACGTCCTACAAGAAGCAGATGAAAATCGTAAACTGATGAGAGAAATTAGACGTAGGCAGTCAAGATTTTTGATACTTTATGAGAAGAAATGAACTATGGAACTTAGTGACAACAGGCAGGATTGAGGGGGAAAAGAACAAGGGGAAGGCAGAGAGGTAAATATCTGGATGGCTTGGCAGCATGGCATGGTCGAGACAAGGAAAGGAGCTGATCCACAACACTGGTGATCGTGTGAGATTTCTAAACATGCTCGTCCACGCTTATTGGCATGGTACATGATGGTGATGAGTTATAAGTATACTTATATCTGTGTCAGTTTGTTGTTTCTGGGTGTGTTCATTGAGAATTTCTAGCTGCAACGTTTACTCTGTCACTTTTATTCTGATTGTGAAACTGACCATTCCCTCTTTCCGTTCTTGTTGTTGATTTACTCATTGCATTTTGAGGTGCGTGCTAGCGAAGTTGATAACGTACTGTGCCGGTAATGTCATGACCACGGCCGGGCGCGGGTTTGACGTCATAATGGGGTTTTGGTTAGGATCACCATCATGCTTGCGCCCCCCCTCCCCCCCCCCCATGTTTCGTTATTACATCCACTGAGATTGCTCAGATACCTCTACCAGACAAGTTACCTTCCTGCCCTCCTGCCTCCGCCACCCTGCTTTCAATGTGCTCACTGAACCGTAACACCTATCACCGGGTATAAACAGAATACATCGGAGATTTTCTCAGTTGCTTACAGATCGGAACTGTGAGGTGAGTATAAACATTTTTTTCAATTTTTCAATTCTCATTTTCTCTTCATTACTTTAATTTTTTCATCCTTTTGTTCTTCTCATCCTGTCGTCACCTTCTGATGTAGTCACAGGAGATCTCCTTGACTTATGTTGTGTTTGTGAATGTGTTTGTTTGCCGATGAAGGCTAATCGCCGCAACGTCCTGTATGTGTCTTAATTCTGTTATGTAAAGCTGCACTACTTTATGTCCTTTTATATATATATATATATATATATATATATATATTTTTTTTTTTTTTTCCACTGGCATCTTGCCGTCTTGAAAGACAATAGTTTGGTACATTGTGCTTCAAAAAGGCATAATAACTACAACCCATGGTGATAGCGAATGTGGCTAATAAGACCAATTCGTGCTGTAAATGTTCGTCCACAGTGGATGCGTGTGAAAACATGGTCATTTCCACCACCATGCACCATTTTAAGTCTCACACGCTCGGTGTTTGCTTTATCTCCAATCATTTTCTCCTTTGTCTTTATTCCATTTCTGATAGTTGCCCTTCATGCAACACATTCAGCGGCGACTTGCTCCCAATGTGCATTATCAATGCCCGTATCAATCATGTCCCGCTTACACACATCTTTGTATCGAGTAGAGGCCGATCCTGAGATCTCCTACCCATCTGTAATTCACCCCCCCCCCCCAAAAAAAAAAAATGTCCTTTGGTATTCTACCATCATCCATCCTCCTAACGTGTCCAATCCATCTACGTCTACGTAATTAAGCATGAAACATACCGTCACACAACCTGATCTTTCCAATACTTCAGTATTTGTGATTTTGTCTTGCCACTTAATACCAAGTATTCTTCGCAGGCACCCCCATATGAAAGCTGTTCAAACGTTTCTCTTGGTGTGAGTAAGTTGATAAGGTTTCACTACTATAAAGAAGAGTGCTAAGGACACAGGCTTGGTAGACAAGGATTTTTGTTTTGGCAGTAAGCTTCCTGTTCTCCCAGACTGGTTTTGTTCACATGTTCATTGTTGTTGCTGCCTTACCAATGCTGATTTTGATTTCCTGATCTAGGGATGATTTGCTATTTACCTCTGATCCTAGATATGTAAAATGGTCTACTATCGGGAATTGGGAATCTACTATGGGTAAATATGATATACTATGTGTTCGGCGTCGTCAGTAAAGATTGATGGTACCCAATGTGCACCTTGTGACATAATGTGTCTTCGTTTTGTTAATTGTTAAACCAAATTCAGAACAAGCAATAAAGAATGCAGATAATAGTCGATGCAATTCTTCTTCAGAGTGGGTCGTAATTGCAGCATCATCTGGAAAAGGCAAATCTCTTATCAGTACCCTTCTAATGTTGGTCTTGGCCTTCATTCTCTGTGCATTGTAGAGGCCACCATCTGAGCGTGAGTGAATGATATACCGGCATCCTGGCCACGAAAGGTATATTTCAGTAGAAGTTAAAAGTATATTCCAAAGAGGGTGGGGGATAGTACACAACCTTGCTTAACTCCACTCTTGATTTCAAACTCTTCTGAAGTTGCACCATCAAACTTGGTAATACCCTTCGTGCTTGTGTGGAACGGTTCCACAATGGACAGAAGAGTTGATAGGCAGCCAATCTTCTTTAGTGCCTTGAACAGACCCTCATGATTGACCAAATTAAACGCATTTGTGAGGTCGATGAAGGCAATAAACAGTGGTTGCTTTTGTTGAGGGCATGTTTCTTGCATTTGTCGCAATGAGAATATCATATCAATGGTAGACCGATTCTGTCGGAAGCCGCACTGTGATTCAGGGTAGATTTGATCTCACAGAACCTGAAGTCTGCGCAGAACAATTCTGGCAAATACTTTCCAATGCTCCAGCAGCCTTTGCCCATTTTCCTTCATGCAAACGATGTATTTTCCAAGGCACACTGACCATGAACTCAAGTCCTTGCCCACACGAGCACTGAAATCACCGAGCCTATAAATAGTCGGATTTTGGAATTGCCCTGACAACAGAGTCTAACTCCTCATAGAACGAATCCATCACATCATCAGAGGAAGAGAGTGTCGGTGCATATGCAGTGATAATGGTGGCAAAACCACAAGAGGTTGCCAAGCGCAGGGACATTAGTCTTTCATTACCTCCAGCTGGAATTTCAATCATTCCCATTAGCGAATTCTTCACTGCAAATCCCACACCATGTTGCCTTATTTATGCCTCCCCTCTACCCCCCCCCCCCCCAAAAGGTGTAATTGTTTTCCCTGAGTGACCCATCCTCAGCGAGGTGAGTCTCCTGCAGGCCAGCAATATCAATGTTAAGACGATTGAGTTCGGCATCAATCACAGCCGTTTTTCTCACATCGTCAGTATTCGTCAAGTCAGTGGAAAATCCTGGACACATGTTTCTTACGTTCCACGTTGCAATACGTAGCTTGAGGTTTCTATTTTTTCTTTTTATTAGTGCCTGGTGCATTGGTTTAACAGCCTGCTATGCAGATTTTGTCCTAGCCCCAAGCACCCATTGAAGCAGGCAGGCTGTGGCGGATAAACACCCAATTGGCCGGGGGCTGCAGAGTTTGAGGCGGGCGGTAGCTGATCAGTGACACCTGTAGGTGTCTCCTACCGCCAGAGGCAACCCGTGGCGCCCCATGTCTACGCCAATTGATAAAGACTTATAACCCGTAACTGCTACCTCTCGCTTTGATTCCGAGACCAGTTAAGACCAGGAATGGAGTTATACCTCTCCATAGCACAAAGCCTGGGCTAAAATATAAAGACCATGTGTTGCCCATGCAGCTTGATTACTCTCTCGGCCTGCCTAGTTCACTCCAGAGGAAAAGTAACACCTATACATCTGGAACGAGACAAGCTGCAGAAGCTGCCGGATCAGCAAAACAATGCTCTAACTGTCCGCCTGTCGGAGCTTTGATCCTAGACCAGCTGCCAACCAAGGCTTAGGGCCTGGTCTGCCATTTTGCCTTTTAGGTTGCATTTCCTCGCACCAGGATAAGGCTTGTACCCTCCAGAAGCCGTTGCCACAATGTGGGGTGTCGGGTTTTGTAAGCGCCGCCCAACATTCGGCGCTAACGCGAACAGAAAGCAAGTATAGTGTGTTTTTGTTTTGTTTTTTTGTTGCCTCAATATAAAATTCAATATCTCATTAACCAACTGAGGGAAAATGATGAGATTTAGTATATAACCTTATCATTATGTCCACCCAACAAAAAAATTTTGTTCTGGAGATTTTACAGCAGATTTCAAAGTTAGTTTATATGCGGTATATTAATTACGACATAGAGATTACCTCCATGATTTTAACAGTATTACAGCTTCACCAAGAGACGTCCGGGCATTTTTTGAAATTTTCACGTGATTTCCGTTTTGAAACAAACAGCGCGAAGATTCAGAGGTGTCTCCAAATGGGGGTTCTTTCATGAAACGTGATTATATAAATAAACAAGCTGACAAGGCCCGGCTTCTGGCGGGGATCTATCTATCTATCTATCTATCTATCTATCTATCTATCTATCTATCTATCTATCTATCTATCTATCTATCTATCTATCTATCTATCTATCTATCTATCTATCTATCTGCCCGCCCGCTCTCCCGCCTGCCTGCCTGCTTATCTATCTATCTATCTATCTATCTATCTATCTATCTATCTATCTATCTATCTATCTATCTATCTATCTATCTATCTATCTATCTATCTGCCTACCTACCTGCCCGCCCGCCCACCTGCCTGCCTGCTTATCTATCTATCTATCTATCTATCTATCTATCTATCTATCTATCTATCTATCTATCTGCCTGCCTGTCTGCCTGAATGCCCGCCCGCCTGCCTATCTATCTATCTATCTATCTATCTATCTATCTATCTATCTATCTATCTATCTATCTATCTATCTATCTATCTATCTATCTGCCTACCTGCCTGCCTGCCCGTCCGCCTGCCTGCCTGCCTGCTTATCTATCTATCTATCTATCTATCTATCTATCTATCTATCTATCTATCTGTCTGTCTGTCTATCTATCTATCTATCTGCCCACCCGCCCGCCCGCCCGCCCGCTTATCTATCTATCTATCTATCTATCTATCTATCTATCTATCTATCTATCTACCTACCTGCCTGCCCGCCTGCCTGCTTTATCTATCTATCTATCTATTTATCTATCTATCTATCTATCTATCTATCTATCTATCTATCTATCTATCTATCTATCTATCTATCTATCTATCTGCCTACCTGCCTGCCGACCGACCGATCGATCGATATCTATCTATCTATCTATCTATCTATCTATCTATCTATCTATCTATCTATCTATCTATCTATCTATCTATCTATCTATCTGTCTGTCTATCTATCTATCTATCTGCCTACCTGCCTGCCTGCCGGCCGGCCGACCGACCGACCGACCCAGTCAGCCAGCCAGCCAGCCATCCACCCACCTACCTTTCTGCCTACCTACCTACCTACCTTTCTGTCTGTCTGTCTGTCTGTCTGTCCGCGCTATTAAATATTGATAAAAGTTACTGGAAAAAACGTCAGGACCATGTGTTGAAAGAGGAAGAGGACTATTGGAGAAAGGATGGATTGAAGGTTGTATGTTCGATTCCGGGCTGCGTCCTTCATTTCAAGAGTGCATTTTTTCCGGACATTCCCGAGGGTCGTCGCTGGAGCTACGGAGTTCGTGCTTTGTGCGACGCTTTCCGCGCTGCAGAAAGAAACTGAGCCATATGGGATAAAAACCCTGTGCAATGCAGCCGACCCTGTCCATTGTAAGCTACTTCTTTCATTGCACCCACTCCCATACGAATCCGGATACGCCTTTGTTTGTCATCTGAATTTGCAGGTCCCCATTACCGTAAACATAACTTTTTTTAGCGAGAAATCACTAGTTGTTAAGCAAAACATCAAAGGAATGTCGCCGCTTTCAGTGATTTAAGTTGTTTTTGGACCTATCAAAGACATATTCCTTGGGTGGGGGTAAATATAAGACGGCTGGAAAAATTTCATAACGATGCAACAGACAGTTTTCAAAATAATTGATCGTGAATGAAGGCAAACAAATGTGGACATACTATAGTACCGTCTACTGTTATGCGGTAGCTCAGTCATATGTGACTAAGACCTGACCCAAGAAAAAATTCTTCTGAAAACCCACATATTCACTGCCTTCACTATTTCATCACCCTTTGTGCAACATTCGTATTCTGTGGGTTATATATTCATTATATTTAGACGTGTATTTTCACAGCCTTTCAATGAATGACTTCATTTATTAGCATTTTGCGTTGCAATAGCGATCCCGAAACTAGGAATGTTTGTTCTTTTGATATATTACTTAATCTGTCTTTGTCAGTTCTATCTATCTTTAATATTTTTCTGTTAATTTCGGTTTCGGAGAAATATTGATAAGCACTCATAAAAAGACCATTAAGATCGCGTGAAAGATGGTGATAAAATCAGAAGAGCAAACATATAAATCTCACAGCATGCGTCTCCCATTCTAAAACTCCCAAGTGTCCTCAAGTAACTTAAGTGTTTTATATACGTTGGCAGTTTACTGCATTGGCAGTTTCAGAGGCATGATACTATAGCCTGCCGTAGCTCGAATAAACTAAACTAGAATACAACGCCGAGGTTTACAGCACGTTGTCATTTTACAAGCCGACCTTGTGGTGGTCGACGGCATGTCAAATATTTGCCTGTTATTCCACTGAATGTTTTGCTAGTTAGGTATGCATGCCGATCTCAGAGAATCAGTCTCACTGGAAGATCCCATTGGTTGACCCAGGTCACGTGACGTCATATGTTAATAAGTACCAAAAGCAAAATGGAGGACGAAAATATGTGAGCGAGATCTTCTACTAAAAATCTTAGATGAAATATGCCAGAAAGAGGACACGGGGACCTCCCCCTGCCTGAGGGATGGGAAAGAGCGGTTGATTACGATGGGAAAAGCTTCTTTATAGATCATATAAATCGCAGGACAACGTGGATTGACCCACGCGACAGGTAAAATGTGAAAGTAGACAGCGGGTAGGGATGTTTTACTTTACTTTTGAGTGGTCGACCCGGGTTGTGGGGCTGGGCTTGTGTGTAGTTAAAGAGTGGTGTTATGTTCCTCATTCATTGCTTACTTCTAGTATTCTACTATCTACCATTACTAATGAGATGGCTACTTATAATATATATTTATGTATATTAATCGTTTCTTTAGGATATCCACTTTCGGTTATTAATTTCACGTGGTTTATGTAAAGTTTTCATATGTGAAGTTAATTTATCCCCGTTAAAATTCGGATTGTATTTTCTAAACACAGTAACGAAATACAGTCACAGCCTTCTTAAGTGAATAAGTCTAAAAGTCAATGTAGCTTCACTTTTGCCTAATGAATTTATCATGTATTAAAAGGATACTCTTCTTTTTACACATTAAGATGTTAATGTGAATATTATTTGAATAAATTAAAAAAACAAAACATCAGGCATCTTGAGGTTACTGTAATGTCTCCATAGAGTCTCTGTCTGTCTTCACATAAGCGGGTGTAGGTCACAATCAATATGAATATTTCAATACTTTTCTCTTTTCTGCATGTTGGCATTGTTGGACACTCCTACAACACATAAGTAGCACTGTGGCTGTCAATTTACCAGTTTCTTAGTTAAATTAAGCAGCATCTTCTATCTTTAGTTATTATGCAGGCGGTATTTCATCTGTTGTCCTATGAGGTCTATGGATTATTACTTGTTCTTTTCAGTAGATTTGGTACATCATCTTTGGCACTCTTCCGAATTCCGGTCCCAAATAGTTCTGCAGTGAATAATTTTATATAACTAACCCTAACCCTAATCATTTATTCACTGCAGAACTATTTGGGACCGGAATTCGGAAGAGTGCCTCATCTTTCTCATTCTGGTCTCCTGGATGCTGTAATTCCCACTTGGTTCTATCATTGTTCTTATAAATCTCTTGGCCTCATCATAAGTTACGTCACTATCAGCAGTTGCTGTCCAACGCTTGACACATCAGCACATATTTAATATCCCCATGATGTAGATTCTCTTCTTTTCTTTAGTTTACCCATTTCTTATTCTGTCTCACATGGATGGCATGCATTGTCTATACTTGTATGTTTGCCCTTCTGAATGTGCATCATTCCTACTTCACTTTTCAAGTAGTTTCTATTTATAATAACAGTGGGAGTGTCTTATGGGTAGAATGGGATCAAATCTACCTTTAGCTTTAGCAAGCCTAGGGTTTGATCTGCCATGAGTAGATATGACAGCTACTTTATAACAGTAGACACTACTACCTGCTTTCTGTTAGCACTGAATGTTGGGAAGCGCTCACCAAACCTGACACCCCACATTGTGTTAACGGCTTCAGGTGAAAGAGCGCAATAGGGAGGGTACAAGTCTTACCTTAGTGCGAGAAAATGCAACCTGAAGACTAAATGTCATGGCAGGGCAGACCAGGCCCTAAGCCTTTGTTGACAACAGGTCTAGAATGGAAGCTCCGCCAATCGGACAGCATTGCTTTGCTGTCCTGCAGCTTGTCTTGTTCCAGACGTACTGGTGTTACCTTTCCTCTGGAGTAGGCAGGCCGAGAGAGGGATCATGCTGCTTGGGCAACACGTGGTCTCTAAATTGAGCCCAGGCTTTGTGCTAAGGAGAGGTATAGCTATTTTACAAACTATCGTCTGTCAAGATGGGAAGGTGCAGGTCATATATGTCTATATCTGGGAGTCTCCGTGATGAGGTAAACCATCTACCTCTTGCATTCTGAAGGTCGTAGGTTCATTTTTGGACTGCCTCATTCAGACCACAAATACATTTATCCAGAGATCTCGGTGGGGTTATCACTGGATGTCAAAGCTTGTGCTGTATGCAATACCTGTATAAAGTTCGTTGCATGTCCTTTACAGGATTTCGCAATCAACCACAGCATTTATTGGCCATTTGTGATTTTAATGTTCAGGAGTTTGCCAATGGTTATGCTCATACCATTCTATAATCAGTGCAAAGCAATCTGCTGCCAAATCACCTGCGGTTAACTTAGAACCTGGGATATTGAGACTGTGAAACTGCGTGCATTACACCTGACCATGCAGGTGCCGACTTAACCCTATGAGACCGCTGTACCGATTGTTCGGTAATTTCTTAATCTGTCGCTATACCGCTGTATCTACTACCTACTAGCTATACCTAATTTTCGGTATTTTGCTTAGTACGTGAAAGAAATGCGTCACAAACTAAAAATAACCAACCAATTGTGGTCAAACCTCATGGTTGGCCATTGCAAATGTCTTCCCCCATAGGTTTGAATTGACTTTGTGTGGTTTAACGCGAAAAAATTATGAAAATTCACAACGAAACGAGTGGCTGATGAACCAAGCACTTCAACAAGAAAGCGAAGTAGGTCTAGGCTTTTCATAGTCCAACAGGTGATTGATACTTTGGTTTAGTCAGACTGGATTGGTACACATAGGTGGAATATTGGCGCTAGATGAAAGGTAGACCTATTTTCTACAATGTCTCCAAGTTCCATCTTATTCTGACCACTTGTGTGCATGTAACTAACATTTTTCTATATCATGTTGGGTTTTCCCGCTTTAATGCTCAGGAGCCCAGGTAATAGGGACAGTTAGGTTCAGGGCCTCAGGTCTGGTAGGGTTAACTTTCATTTATTCATTAGCATGTAGTTTGCAGAGCCTCGCTCCCATAACATTCATTCATTCATTCATTCATTCATCCATTCATTCATTAGCATGACCCTTGCAGAACCTCGCTCCCATAACAACCTTCTGGAAAACTTTCTCGTCATAAGCAAGATGTCCCGTGTCCGATACACCCATCTGGAGATCATCTGCCACATCCTCCACCCATCTTCTGTTTGGCCTTCCTCTTCCTCTCTCTCTCATCATGTTCCTCTTGTACCTTGCGGTGTCGAGGTGAAGTATAAACTTCGTGAGAGTGCCCGGTTATGGGCTTCGTATATCGACATTCCCATGGATTCTGCTATTCCCTCCGTCCAACGTTTACGTGGTCGGCCTCTTCCTCTGTTTCCATCTGGTCTGTACATCATTGCTTGTTGTGGCATGCTGTTGACTGGTAACCTACTTGCATGGCCAAACCATTTGACTTGCTGCTTTCTAATAAAATCTAGTGCTGCTTTAACCCCCACTTTAGTCCTGATTTCTTCATTTCTGATCTTATCTCTTCTTGATACGTTGAGTATTCTTCTCAGGAACCTCATTTCTGTTGTTGTGATTTTTCTTTTCTCTTTTTCTGTCATTGTCCAGGTTTGGCATTGGTACCACAGAGTTGGTAGGAAGATTGTGTTGTAAAGTGCTTTCTTAGTAGTTATTGATACATATTTGTTCTTTAGTATTGGTGCCATTTGTCCAATGAGTTGATTTGCCTTATTGCACCTATTTTTGATCTCGTCTTCTGATCTGCCATTTGATGATATTATACTTCCTAGGTACTTGAAACTCTTTACTTCCTCTCTTCCCGGGCATATTCCCCCCCCCCCCCCCCCATATTCTATTTACAGGACATCGCTGTCAACACCAGCATTTTACTACTCTTTGGTGATGTCTTGGCACATTTACGTTCAGTAGTTTGCCATTGATTTCTGAATGACCGGTTTCTGTACCAACAATTCAAGACCTAGCGATATGCGGTCTGCTGCCAAATCGGTTGCAGTTGTGTTTCGAATGCAGGTAAGCAGCCTCACGAATCACGTCTGCAAGCCCTTAGCCACAGAGACCGGCTCCCGGACATACACCCCTCCATTATTGTTCTCTCCAAACTTTCATGACATTTCAAGTGACCAAAATATTTCAATTTTCTTTGTTTTATCGTCTTTAGTAGTAGCCAACCTTCTCCAGTATTCAGATCTTGCTGTATGGATGCATTTGTTCTTTTCTGTATCCAAGATATCCCCGGGAAGGTTAACCCGGTCAACAAATGCCCGCAGAAGTCGGATATGTCGGCCTAACGGCGCAAGAACGCAGCTCTGCTGTAAACAGGCACAACGCAATCACATCCGGAAAAAAAAACTCCGGATGAACGAAGAAGAAGAAGAAGTATCCAAGATATTCTTACAACCCGTCTATAACCTTCAGAGTAAAGCAAAAAAAAAAGGAAGGATCCTTGTACATGCCTTTAAGCACATCAGACATGCGATGCAATACCCATATTTTCATAGACCAATTGGCACTTGGTGGGTGATGTCATTCATGCCAGCCGCTTTTACTTTGCATGAGATTTTTGGTACCCATTTTAGGTTTGACTGCCATCTTGTGAGACTCAGATCGACTAATTCACGTACTTTCACATGTGAATACACTTCTTTGCTTGGAGGATTTATTTTGACTAACGTCTTTCTCCGTAATCCTGTATATTCTCGTGAGTAACGTAACCTGCGCGAGAATCAGTAGCGGTTCTTGCTGAGTTGGTAACCTACAGGGTATGTGAGCAGGTCGCTCAGAAAGCAGTGGCAAACTACTGAGCGTAATCTTGCCTAGTACATCATCAGCAGCTGAAAAATGCTGATGTTGACTGCAATGTCCTGTAAGGGATATGCAAAAAAAAAAAAATTTAAAAATTTACGTTTACTAATTAATTTTTAAAAAATATGTGTTCACTGGCTTTGAACTCAAGCGTAGTCCATACACACTACTTCTAGTAGTGCTGGACTGAGTTTTGCGTGTGGATTAGCTTTCCCTGATAACAGTGGCCCTTGTCATCAGGCAAACCCACTCTGACCTCAGAGGTACTTGTAATTCATGTCCCCGAGTCAAAGACGATAGGTCAACATTTTAATCTAACTGTCTGGCATAAGGGTTGAACCCCTTACCTGGGCATTAGCACACCGGATGTTTAAGAACACTGTGTTCTTATCCATTCGGCCATGCTGACCTACACTACTAATTCATTTATCAGGGTAATTGAGTAAGACAGTCACAAAATTATATATGACAGTTTATACATGTTTTTAGTTTATAAAGATTTCATAATGTATGATATCCATCATTATCCCCAGGAAGGTTAACCCGGTCAACAAATGCCCGCAGAAGTCGGATGTGTCGGCCTAACGGCGTAAGAACGCAGCTCTGCTGTAAACACGCACAACACAATCACGTCCGAAAAAAAACTCCGGATGAACGCAGAAGAAGAAGAAGAAGAAGATATCCATCATTATTGATGTCTATGCCTGGCAGACAATAATTGCCCCTTGTCTACGTACATGCACAGATTCATGCGAACATGGTTTTGAAAATGTTGGCCATACTTAAAGATTACACCACCGAAGAACAGCATGTGGCTGTAAGGTTTTTGGGCCAGAGGACTTTCATAAGGAAATGTTGCCTGTGATTGTTTGTCGAGAAAAGCAGGGCACAACTGGCATATGATTTACTGATGACAAAGAAGTTTAGCATGATGTACGGAAGTGGCCAAGACAGCAAACCAAAGACATCCATGGTGTAGGTTTTGGGGGAATCATATAAAACAGTGGAATAAATGCATGTTTTCATGGCGATTATGTTGAGAAAAAGGAGAGATGTCAATAAAATAATAAATGGTGTTCAAGTTTGCATTTCATATATTTGTTTTTATTTACGTACAATTTGTGACTTGCCTTAATTATTCACCCTTGTACATTCACATGTGAACAGGCCCTAATGCCTTTTGTCTATCTCTTTCAGATTTACTAAGCCACAGACTTTTGCAGACTGTGTGGGAAATGAACTGCCGTTAGGGTGGGAAGAAGCTTATGATCCAAATGTGGGAGTGTATTACATAAATCACATTAAACGTAAGTTTTTACAGTGACCTGTTTCACTTATCTGTCTATATGTGTATTACATACATCACATTAAACATAAGTTTTTACAGTGACCTGTTTCACTTATCTGTCTATATGTGTATTACATACATCACATTAAATGTAAGTTTTTACAGTGACCTGTTTCACTTATCTGTCTATATGTGTATTACATACATCACATTAAACGTAAGTTTTTTACTGTAGTCTGCTTCTCATATTTGTCTATATGCGTATTACATACATTACATTAAATGTAAGTTTTTAACCAACCTGTTTCTCTTATCTGTCTATATGTGTATTACATACATCACATTAAATGTAAGTTTTTACAGTGACCTGTTTCACTTATCTGTCTATATGCGTATTACATACATCACATTAAACATAAGTATTTATTGCATGCAGTCTGTTTCTCTTATCTGTCTATTGTCAGTATCTTTTGTCATGTCTACCCTGTTTCTCCTGTCTTACATTTGGGAAATCATATGAGTACTCCTTCATGTGCCTAATCTTGAGCAGATGTCGGTTATCATGACTCCCCAATCCTGTCTGTTATTTGATGTTTTGTTGAAGTTGGTGTTGCTTATATTCAGAGGTAGAAAAATCCAGGGCGAAAGTCGCCATAGCGCCTCAAAATTTTTACATGGCGCTTGATTTCTCAATAATTTTCTTAGCTCACTTTTGCAACATATGCTGGCACCTGAGAAAAAGGGCTGGCTCCTGAATTATGTTTATATTTTTCTACATCTTACTGACTGGCACCTTGCCATCTTGACAGACGATAGTTTGTAAAATGGAGTTATACCTCTCCATAACACAAAGCCTGGGCTGAGTTTTGAGACCATGTGTTGCTCATGCAGCATGATCCCTCTCTCGGCCTGCCTATTCCAGAGGAAAGGTAACACCAATACGTCTGGAACAAGACAAGCCGCAGAAGCTGTTGGATCAGCAAAGCAATGCTCTAACTGTCTGCCTATCTGAGCTTCCATCCTAGACCAGTTGCAGACCAAGGCTTAGGGCCTGGTCTGCCCTGCCATGACATTTAGTCTTTAGGTTGCATTTCCTTGCACTGCGGCAAGGTTGGTACCCTCTGAATTACACTCGTCCGCCCGAAGCCACTGGCACAATGTGGGGTGTCGGGGTTGGTAAGCACCACCCAACATCTGCCGCTTAACAGAAAGCAGGTAGTACCATCTACTGTCATACGATAGCTCAGTCATATTTGACTAAGATCTGACACATCTACATCTACCTACACTATTATTTATTGCCCAATTTATATAGCTTTCCACATACATTTGTCTCTATCTTCCTTTACCTCTCTTGTCTTGCTTGCTCAAAGCACTGGCGATGTTGTTGGCATATGAGTTTTGCTGTGTGAATATTTATATATAAAGTAGTTGTGGTAAAATAGGACTTATATTCAGTTAAAGTGCCCCGGCAAATATATAAGCACATTAGAATAGCTGCCCACATTAGTATATTTATGGCATATAGATTCCTTGTGTAGATGTGGAAACCACATAATTAATTTTGAGGTGAGCGTACAAGGAAAATATATTTTACTTTATGTACATGTTCTGTCTGTTCTGTATTTATTGCTTATAAAAATATGAATTATTCAGGAAGTCTCTGTGGTAAAGTAATTACGATATCCACCTTATATTCCTAAGGTTGTTTTGGTTTTGATTCTGGGCTACAACATTCGGTTCACAAGTGCAATTTTCTTGGAGACTCCGGGGTGTTGTCGCTGGAGCTATGGAGTACATGCTTCATGCTGTGCTTTTGGCTGGCCGCCTTGCCGAAAGAAATTGAGCCATATGAGATAAAACCTGGTGCAATGAAGTTGATATACTAGCCTTTTCAACCCTTTTTTAATATGTGTCACCCGTGGTAGTGCAGTGGCTAGACTGCTTACTTGCTAGCCTGATGTGTTCAAATCTGCATTCAGGCAGATTTTGAAATAATTTACATGGGTCCTAGATCAGCCAGCCTAAAATATGTGCCAGGAAACGTTCAGGGAAGTGAAGGCCACCGGCATACTATTACCTTCACCACCCAATTTATACGGATTATTCTAAAAATATGGGACGAGCACCATATACCCAACAGTCTGAAGATATGTAAAAGGCTGCATTAATTTAAAAAACAACTTATATATGTGAAGTAACTATGTAGCCCAGACATCCAGCTTTAACACCAAACCTTGGTCTGCAATTTTATTATGAACAGTTTCATTTCATTGTGGTTGATTTCGTTTCGAGGTCTTCCAGTGCTATCACCCATTATCTTAGTTATGTTTAGTGGTTTATTAATTTCATGGCGATTTTCTTTTCAAGGTATTCCAACACTATTAACATGATCTTTATGTTTAGTGGTATTTTTATTTCATTGTGGTTCTTCGAGGTCTTCCAACGCTTTCACCCATTATCTTAGTTAGGTGTAGTGGTATTTTTATATCGTGGCATGCAGAACAGAGAAAACTATTTTGACCTACACCCGCTCCATTTGAGGACAAACTCTATGGAGATGTGAACAAGCTTAAGTTGACTGCTGTTTTCTTTGTATTTATTCATATTGACATCTGAAGGTGCATGAAGAAGAAGACGATTGAGACTTACTCTCCTTGTTATCATTATCCTGCTGATTCATTGTGTCACGTCGATGATGTTTTATTTCATTGTAGGTTGTTTCCGTGTAAAATCACTCAGTTGTTCCAGCATACTAGCCACGTATGTTTTATCTTTTGTTGCCAGTTACTTTGTGTTATTTTATACTATCCATGGTGTTTTTCAGAAAGCAATGGCAAACTACTGAACGTAAATTTGCCAAGAGATCACAACAGCAAAAAATGCTGGTGTTAACTGCAACGTCTAGTAAAGGATATGCTACTAACAGTAAGGTGTGTTTAGTGATGCCCACATTTGATCATTGAATTGTTTTTCCTGCAGAAATCAACCAGCTGGAAGATCCCCGAGTCCAATGGAGGCAAGAACAGGAGCGCATGCTGACAGAATACCTAGTCACGGCACAAGAGGATCTAGAGGTTTGTACACCATGCTCTTGTAGGTAGAGGTATCCTCCATGGCAGATTCTGTAATTGGGGCATGAAGTGTTCTGAGTTGAGTTAAGAACCTACATAATTGCACTCAGGGCATTCCCATAAGTGCTCAGTCCTCACCTTCAACCGCCAGCGAAGAGTTCCAATACTAATGGTGCCCGGTGCAATCTGATTATATGTCCGTCTTGCTTTACCTCTGAGTGATGACTGTTAACCAGATCCTCTGACCACCCCTTGCTGCCACATTCTCTCTAAACCTTGGTAGTTATCTGTTCTTCTGCATTATTCGCATGCTTCCAAAGGGCATTTTACCACATCTACCTTATTATGCATCAAGTTAGTTAGTTAGTTGACAGATCATCCTCATTGCACATCGAACCATTCAGTCCATAAGTCCT
This sequence comes from Cepaea hortensis, assembly GCA_963921405.1. Taxonomy (NCBI): domain Eukaryota; kingdom Metazoa; phylum Mollusca; class Gastropoda; order Stylommatophora; family Helicidae; genus Cepaea; species Cepaea hortensis. The sequence goes on along the minus strand of OY992876.1, from coordinate 305,462,345 downwards.
CGGATACCCTCCTCAGCAAATCCCGCAGCGTATAGCGGCTATCGACACAAGTTCTGTGTTGGTTTATCAATCTTCTTTGGCTTCCTGCGTAGTGTTCTTGTTTGGCCACCCCTCTTTTGTTTATCAATCTTCTTTGGCTTCCTGCGTAGTGTTCTTGTTTGGCCACCCCTCTTTTGATTTGCTGTTCTCAGTCTGACCATGGTTGTAGATTCGCAGTCACCACTTGGTTCTCACACAAGTCTTACTTCTCGTAGAGCATTCATAATGTCAGCCTGGTCCATGGCGCGTCCACCCTCCACCTTAGCCTTACCTGCGAGCTTGTCAGCCCGCTCATTTCCTTGTACTCCCGCATGCCCTGGCACGAAGATGAAACTAATCTTTGTCAGCCGAGACCGCTCCAGAGACAGCAACCACTCTTTTCGGATCCACCTCATCTCTATCCTCTTGAGCATACTCATCGAGTTGCTAAGAAAACATGCCTTATTGAATGTCTGTGTCTCGAGTCATGTTATTGCTTTATTTACTGCCATGACTTCCATAGTCAGGCTACTTGTGGTCTCAACAAAAGCACCAGAGTCCTCCTTCACAATTCTCCCTCTGACCTGCACCGTGAAGGCCCATGAGCTTCTCACATGTCGGACGAACGATCCATCAAATCACCCCTTAATGATGCAGCACCAGCCAATCTGTCTGCCTGTTCATTTCCAACCACAACTAAGTGTCCTGGAGAAAAGATCCAATGAATGCTCAACAACCCGCAACCTCTGAATTGATGCATGCCGTTCTGCCCGAAGCATACCGGTCTTCGCCTTTGTTACTATGCTTTGTGAATCAGTTACAATCACAACATGTGTATACAGTTGTTCTCCAACCAGCAGACAGCTTCAGTAACCACCTCACTTCCATTCTCAGACTTGAGGTTGTGGTGTCATATGCCAAGCTCTCCTTTACTAGACATTGGCCATTTGCTTTTGCTATGAATCTCAAGGCACTTTTTTTGGTCTCTTAACACAGAGCCATCGCTATAGATAATCTTCTTCTTCTGCCCTTTATCCCCCAATGTAACATAGGCCTTAAACCACTTCACACCAAGCATTCTTATCATTTGCGGTCTCCTGCAGTTCTCTCCATGTCTCCTGCTTCATAGTTTTCCATCAAGTTTGCCGGTTGTTGCAAAGTTTTCTTTGTTCCTCATTTGAGCATCAGTAACAGCCTATCAAATATTAGGCTGGTATATATTATAGGCCATGGTATAGTGAAGTTGGGGTGACTGGTTACTACCATCCCTTTCCAAACAGTTGCCAGGACATTCTGAAAAAATTTTTTTTTTAAATGTTGCATATCCCTTGCAGGACGTTGCAGTCAACACCAGGATTTTTCAGCTGCTGTTGATGTACTAGGCAAGTTTTTACGTTCAGTAGTTTGCCATTGCTTTCTGAACGACCGGCTTCCATACCAACACGTTTATAACACAACGCGACATGGTCTGCTGCACAAATCAGTTGCGGCTTTGCTTCGAACGCCTGGTAAGCGGCTTACGAACTGCGTTCACAAGCCTTTGCCCATGGAGACTACCCGCTGCTTATTTTATGGGCGGAATAAACAGCAGGTCTGTTATTATTCGTTTGGCTTTGATCTCCCAATGGATAACTGGCACACAAGCAAGCTCATGTAGACTTGTCCATGATTGGTTGGACTTTACAGCTCAAGTTTTCTACAGGACGAGGTGGCCGGTCTCATGCCAACCCTCCATGGTAGCCTCTTATGGCATGCATGGTTGATTACAGTGTTACTATTTTGTGTTTCCCATTACGGTAACACACTGTTATGGTCAGAAGAAAAGAATCCATCCAATGCTGGGAATTGAACCAGAGCCACCGTTTTGGTAACTAAGCGCACTAACTGCTATGCCACCATGGTTTTTTGTGGAAACATATTATAAAGTACAGACCTTACTGACATACAGTTAGTTCATTTTGGGTTTTGTTATTCAGCTCCTGCTTTTTCTTCTTTCTTCGTTCGCGTGAAATTTGTCTATATCTGCAGTGTTGTCTCTTGCATTTGTCCACAGTTTGATATTAATATTAAGCTCTACGGAATTTGTCTATATCTGCAGTGTTGTCTCTTGCATGGATCACTGTCTTTTTTTAGTTCCCTCAGGGGTCCACAGTTTGATATTAATATTAAGCTCTATGGAAGTAAGTCTGGGACAGTTCATGCATTTCTGCCATCCGTCATATGTCTGCCATCTTCACATATATACCACCCTTTTTAAATGTATATTTACTACCTTTGATCCGAAGAAGCTGTTGTGTATATCTACATCCTTACATTCCCTAAACAATTCTTTCTACATAATTTCCTTGAATAAGATTATTCCTTTATGTCTTCAGGCCAAGAAGGAGATATACTCAATTAAAGAGCAAAGGCTTGTGCTGGCCCAGGATGAGTTCCAGCACCTCCATGAATCACTGTCTGGGTGGAAGTCCTCAAGGACAAGTTGTAAGTGATATGTTTTACGCATTTTATAACTTGTTAGAGAAGCGGCTGGCCGAATGGCTAAGAACTCCGCGTTCTCCTCTGGGAGACCCTGGTATGAATCCTCGGTAGTGTGTGAATTGTTTTCTGCCCGGGGCAACAAGAAAATCCTAACCTGCACAGTTTGCGGCGACTGCACTAGCGCCAGGTGGCCTTAATTCCTCAGGCTCAAGGTCTTTACTATAAGCAGTAGACGACAGTTTATATGTTGTTATAAGGCATAGTGGTTAGTGCATTTACTTACCAAGGCAGTGGCCGGTTTTTACGAGGGCGAGTCAATAAGTAAGTTACACAGTTCTGTGGGATGGCAAGTAAAGTCAATAAGTAAGTCACAAATGGCTGTCGAAAAATAACTAAATATGATAACAATTTGAAGCAAGTTTATTTTTATACATACATTGTCCCTTTATTTCTCAACATAATTTCCACCAACATTGATGCATTCATCCCATTGTTTTATCAGTCCTCTCAAACCGACTGCATAGAACTGCATGCTCTGTTTTCTAAACCACGTTTTCACTTCACATTCAACTTTGGCGTCATTCGCGAAATGTCTCCCGACAAGGTGGGTTTTCAGTGGATCAAAAAGGTGGAAAATGCTAGGGGCTAAGTCGGGGTTGTAAGGTGGATGTTCCAGAACTTCCCACCTTAGTTGGTTAATTTTCTCCTGAGTTAATCGAGCCATATGTGGTCTGGCATTGTCATGAAGAAGCAACACTCCTCTCGTCAGCAGTCCTGGATGTTTTCTTTGAATTGCATCATGAAGCATCGATAGAACTTCACAGTACGATTCAGAATTCACAGTGTCACCTTTCTTCTTGAAATTGGTTAAAAGCACTCCTTGACAATCCCAGAACACTGTCAGCATAACCTTCCCTGCTGATGGCGTAACCTTGAATTTTTGGACACAAGGCAAAGAAGGATGTTTCCATTGCATTGAAGCACACTTTGATTCGGGCTGGTAGTGATGCACCCATGATTCGCCCCCAGTAACAATCCTGTTCAGCATGTCTTCTCCTTCATCTTCGTATCGACAGAGATGATGCAAGGACAGGTCAAATCGGTTCATTTTGTGTTCCTCCTTCAATTGTCTGGGTACCCACCTTGAGCACACTTTCTTAAATTTCAATCGATCATGCATTATTTTGTATGCTGAACCATGTGAGCACCCTATTGCAGATGCTACAGTCTATCGTTAATCGCCTGTCACCTATAATCATCTCCTCCGGGTCCACTCGCTGCACGGATGCTTCTATTGCAATCTCACCTAAACCTGCACATATTGCGGCGACTGCACTAGCTATACAGCCTTAATTCCTCAGGCTCACTACCCACATGCCCTACACCGCAAGGTACTATGGCAGTAATGACAGTTAACGACCAAGGAAAGTTTAAGCTCTAGTGCATTAAATGTCTCGGCCACCCCATTCTCCACTAGAAAGTAAAATTCTACATATATATTGGAACAGATATGTGACAGCTGCATAAAAGACAAGTGATGTGTTTTCTATTTCTCCTTGAGGAAGAGGCAAGGAATGTCCTGGAAATGTAGCTGACAGTTTGTTTGATTCATTGTGACTGGATAGCCAAAGCTGGTGTAGCCGAAGGCAAGTCAAATTGGTTTTGTTTAGAAAGCTTTGATGCAACAGTTAGGAAGTTGACAATGCCACGAGTACTGTTGGGCGAGGGTTTAATTCCTGGGCTCACTGCAGGAGAGAAATACTGGCCACCTATTCTCCAGTGCATTCAGGCCTACAAAATATCATGTTCGATCACATCACAGACCCATAACTGGTTCTTGCCTTGGGACTTTGTAGAAACTTCTTTTAAAGACAGATGTCTAACTACCCTAGATACAAGTACTGTCATAATTCAGAAGGAATTACAGGAAGGCCCGCTAGACGTCACTTCGGTTTACGTCGTTTTGCTATAACGTTGTTGTCACATAGGGGACATGGCTTCACTTTACGTCACTGTGTTCCGCCATAACGTCACCTCTGTTGCTATGTTGCGTTAACGTCGCCATTTTACACTTTGTGCAGTGAGTTTTTCCAGGATTTCTTCGTGTAATAACCCATAATTATGAGTTCATAGCGCACAGTAAGTGCTAATATTGTGTCTGGTTGTAAGAGAACCAGGAAAAGTGTTACTCTTGAGGTGAAGTTAGATGTATTACATCATTTTGAGGCTGGCGAATTGGGCTGTTGATATTGGTGAAGTCGATGGTTTACCTCCAGCCATGGTAAGGACAATTCGTGCAGGTGCTGACAAAGTCAAAGAGGGTGCTAAAAACATAACCCCTTTGAGTGCTTCCAAGATCACTCGTACCAGAAGTACTCTTATGGAGAACATGGAAGCACTATTGGCCGTCTGGATTGAAGTCCAGAACCAACAGACTATGCCTGTGAGCAAGATGGTTATCCAAGACTAAGCAAAGTCTCTCTATGAAGATCTAGTTAGGAAAATGGGTGAGAGCAGTACTAGTGGTGCTGATGATAGTTTTGGAGTGAGTCGTGGTTTTAATGCCACTACGTCCCAATAACTCTACCACTCACCCTCCAGCCTACCTCTATTTAGCCAATAAATATCAACAACCATCAAAATAAACATTACATAATACACTGTATTTAATTTAATTCTAGGGGAAATGGTGTTTCGCTATAAGTCATTTCACTCAAAAGTCGCGTTTTCCTAGAACGTAATCCCGATGTTGACCGGGACCTTCCAGCAAATGTAATAATCAAAATAAAATGACTTAAAGAAATAGCCGGAAGAGTTTGCAGTGGGAGATGTCAGAGCAATAACTAGTACTCAATGTTTAGACCAGTAACTGGGGCGGAAAGATTTAAGATGCTGATATAATTTTGCGCGCGCACACACACACACACAGTCAGAGAGATGTTGTTTAAGAGGCGAATGATGCAAATTCTTTGGACTGTGGTGTAACAACAGTTAACTGGAAAAGGCTAATTATATACAAATGGGGGGGGGGGGGGGCTTTAAATGAAAACCTTAACAGTTTGATAGAAATTACAATCACCATGCCATTGTTTTGTAACTGTCAGTATTGTTGTTAAGAATGTTAAGCACATGACATCACGGTGCAGACAAATACAGTGACATCATAAGGACAGTTTAAAGATGGCTACCCCACTTTTGACATGCACCAAAGAGGAACAGCATTGTGTTATCCGTATTTTGATCAGTGAAGGAGTGAAACGTATAGAAATTCATCAGCGAATGAAGGTCTAGTATGGTGATGCGTGTCACTCCAGCAAGTGTATGAGTGGAAATTTCAAAATGACGTGTCTTCTGTGACGACCGGGTCAGGCATACTGAGTTGTGACCCCAGAGAACACTTTTGAAGCACTTTATCGGTGCTTGAGGACTTGCATTGAACGCAGTGGTGATTTCACCTAGAATGATACATTTGTTCAGTACTTTTTCAGAATATATTAACACACACACACAAAATTTAAGGCTTTCATTTAAAGCACCCTCATTTATGAAGGAGACAAAGAATGTTCTGTGGTCATGTGATGCAGTGAGCAGCATTTGAAAATATTGTGTTGACTAACAGATAGATCAGTGGTAGGAGAGGCAGACAGAGAAAAATGATGCTGAACAGCCTAAGATGGTAGCAGGGGGGTTATTATCGGTATAATTGCTCCAAAACATGAAGGACGGAGATCTGTGGAATGGATGCCAAAGCCATGTGGCAGGGCACATGATGATTATGCAAAAGAGCAAGCGTGCACAACTTGGCAAGGCACTTGATGATGATGATGACTGTTTTTTCTTCAAAGATTGGTGTGATCTGAAGGCAGATATTGTTTTGCCATTTGAGACTGGTTGTAAATGAAGACAGGGATGTATATTTTTTAGTACAAGAATCACCTGTTACTGTTTGTAGTGAATTCTAACTCGAGTGTTGGGAGCACAAAATATGACCCAGACCTGCTCAAACAGGATGTGAACCTGGCCAGGAGTAGAGTGGCACGTCTCAAGCGTGAGCTGGAGCAGATAAGGGCTGAAGTTTCATACAAGGAGAGAGGCGTAGAGACACTGTCGAAGTGAGTTGTGCATGTTGTTACTTTGTCATTTTCTTTCTTTCTTTCTGCCTGTCTTTCTTTCTTTCTTTCTGCCTGTCTTTCTTTCTTTCTGCCTGTCTTTCTTTCTTTCTGCCTGTCTTTTTCTTTGACTCCTGTTCTACCTTGGTGTCTAGAGGACAAAGCTGCTTGTATGCAGGTATAATTAGCATCTTGCGTGTTTATTTTTCCTAGCATGATATCAAATAACTGTCTTATAAAGCCATGGACCACAATAGTCTGGTTACTTCAAACTTTGCATGTGGTAATGACTTAATGACTTATAATTGATGTGGATAGTTATTTGTGTTTTTATGGACAAAGTAATGCTCTCAGATGTAATGTTTGGATTATCAGATGGTTACCGACTTCGTGGCGAAGGGGTTACAGACGCAGTTCGTAATCCCGCATAACACGTTCGAAACGCAGCTGTGTTAGTTTTTTATGAAATGGTATGTGTGCCAGTCGTTTAGAAAGCAATGGCACACTACTGAACATAAACTTGCCCAGGAATCACGAACAGCGAAACAATGCTGGCGTTGACGGCTACGTCCGTAAAGGATATGCAACTAACGATCAGATGGTTATTACAAGAACGTAGACACAATTTCATATACATGTATAATTGTAAAGTAAGTAAGTAACAACTCTTTTTCATGCCTTATGCACTTGTGGCATATGGTGCTAGATTGCTTGATAAGGCAGATGAGGTCTGATCATGTGTATAGCGTGGATGAGCAGACAAATCATCATAGCCTGGTGAGAATGGAGCAGCAGGGAGTGACCAAAGGATCTGGATGACAATCTCCAAGGAAAGGTCAGATGGACACATAATTAGTATTGGGACTCTGCACTGGCTGTTGAAGATGGCGGAGTACATATGGGAATGTCCTGAGTGCTGTGATACCGGTTCTTGACTCAAATCAATTGAACTCCAGAGCTAGACCCATATTTCTATAGACTAATCAACTCTCGACCGCCCTGCACTGGATTTTAACGAATTGGTATGGGAGCCGGTCATTCAGAAAGCAATGGCAAACTACTGAACGTAAACTTGCCAAGAGATCACAACAGCAGTAAAATGCTGGTGTTGACAGCGATGTCCTGTAAAAGATGCAACCAAAAAAAGAATCAACTGGTATGATGTGATCAGGATCAGACCGGCTGCCTTCACTTCCCTGGTAGCCATCTTTGTTGGGCTGACCTGTCAGCCCAGGTCAGTTTTAAACATCCATACCAGTGTGGATTCGAACCCATAACCACAAGGCCGGCAGGTGAGAGTCTAGCCACTATGCAGCAGCAGCTCCCATGTACATTTGAGAGGTCAGTTATTTGCAAGTTAAACAAAATTGTTTATAAAGTAACTTTGGTGGTATAGTGGTTAGTGTACTGGCTTACCAAAAACACTCGTCTGAGTTCAATCCTCAGAATTGACAGGATTCTTTCTTTCTACCCAGTATGGCTCAGAAGTTATTCCGGTCTTGTGTTCATCATCATGTGCCCTGTCTAATGGTACAGGTGTTCATTTATTTCCACAGATTCCATTCAGTTCTTAGTGTTCTGGCTCAGCCTATTGATGATATCCTTCCATGCCACTATCTTAGGCCAGCCAGCATAATTTCTCTAGGTCTACCTCTGCTGCTGGATCTTTCCAGTTGTCACAATGTTTTCTAATGCCTCTCTTCTCATAAGGTGACCAGAAGCATTGTTTGTCTCTTTCTTATAATTGTATACAATGGTCTGCTTTCATTAGCCTCTTCCAGACACTCGTAGTTAGACATTCTGGCAGTTCACGGTATTCGCAACATGTGTCTCAGGAACCACATTTTATTCAACCTCATGTTACTTTTGTTTTCGTAGTTAACTGCTGCTTTCTTTGAACTTATTCATATTAACATCTGAAGGTGTACAAAGAAGAGGACATATATTTTCAAACCCCATTAATTCAGTTGCTCACTCTTGTACAGTTTGAAGGATTTGAGGCATGTTTTAGCTAGCAGTAAGTACTAATCCGGTATAACTTTCTGTGTGATATGTAGGTTTTAGTGTGTAATGAGTAATCCTATAATGTAACCCTCCATGTGTTATGTTGGTTTTATCTTACAATGAGTAATCATCTATTGTAACCTTAGTGAGTTATACTGGTTTTATCTTATAATGAGTATTTCTCCAATATGTATGTTATGTTGGTTTTAGCATGTAATATGTAATCCTCTATTGTTTCTGGGGTTTTCAATAACAGATTGTTTAAGCTATCAGTCTCACACTCTGAAGGTCGTAGGTTTGTTTTTGGACTGCAGGGTTCAGACTTTGAGTGCCATTTTTTCCGGAGACCTCTGGAGCTCATCGCTGAAACTGCAGATTCACGCTTTGTGTGATGATCTGGGTAGGCGGCTTGCAATTCTGCAGAATGAGGCCAAGCCATCTTGGTCCAATGAAGCCAACATTTAAACTTAACTTTAAAAAAAAAACTTTAATGTAATCCTCTATATATTAGGCTGGTTTTAGCTTGTTATGAGTAAAGCCCTAATACCACCTTTTGTTATGTTACAGTGTTGGCCAGAAACTGCAAACAATAACAGGTGGATATAGCCTGGAACAAGCTCAGAGGATTTTATCAGAGATCAGACAGCTACAGTCCAGATTATCACAGGGGGAAAAGGAGAAGAAAGATCTCATGCAGGTAGGAGCTGTATTTATACATCTTTTGGCCAAATTTTCTTGGTTTCGCTGATAATTGTATTGCTTTCCTGGCTACATTTGTTATACGTGTTTAGTAATTAGGAAGATAATGTCAAGCACAGACTATGCACTCTTAACACCGACGCTGATTGTTGTGTGTAGATTCTATAGAAGGATTTATTATAATGCAGGAAACAACCAGTCACCCCAGTATAGCCTGTCGGCTAGGGAAGAGGCCTGGGTCATCTAGAGAACACCTATAGACCTGGTATTTCACACACGCCTATACACTCTGTCACCTACAGTGTTTATAATGGCTGTTTGTCAGAAGATTAAAGTAAATATGTACCAGTTAATATCATCATATCAGTTATAAGAATTGATACATTTTTCTTATTTTTTTTGGGGACGTTCGCTCACTTTGAACTCAAGCATAGTCCATACACATGCTACTATATCTTGTGGTTGTGGGTTCAGTTCCGAGCTACGTCTTTTAGTTCACGGGTGCATTTTTCTCTGAGACTCCTGGGTGTCATCGCTGGAGCTACAGAGTTTGTGCTTTGTGTGACGCTTTCGACAGGCCGCCTTTTGAAAAGAGGCCGAGCCATACGGGATAAAACCTGTCAGTCCTCTCAACTTATTTACAAACCTGCTGTCTTTAATGAATGTTTACAAATCTGCTGCTTTAATGAATGTTTACAAATCTGCTATATCCACAATGTATGTTTTTACCAACTCTGTTGTGTCCATAATATGTACGTTATCAACTATGTTGTGTCCATAACGTGTACGTTATCAACTCTGCTGTGTTCACAGTGTATGTGTGTATTTACAACTCTTCTGTCCTTATAATGTATGTATTTACAACTTTGCTGTGTCATAATGTACATGTCTACAGCTTTGAGGTGTCCATAGTGTACATATTAACACCTCTGCTGTGTCCATAACGTACATTTTTACAACTCTGCAGTGTTCATAATATACGTGTACAACATTGAGGTGTCCATAGTGTACATATTTACACCTCTGCTGTGTCCATAACATACATGTTTACAACTCTGCTGCATCCATAATGTACATGTTTAAACCTCTGATGTGTCCGTAATATATGAGTTTACATACATCTGTTTTGTTCCCCCTCATACAAGTCTCTCTGCCAGAAACTACAGTTATATCTGACATTCAGCACCCTGAAGCATGTTGCTTTGTTTGTTGCCATGTCTTCACTCCGTCATGGATAGTTTTCATAATGACTGTTTGTCTGAAGATTCTTCTTCTTCTTCTTTCATTCGCTTGAAATATGTCTATAACTGCAATGTTGTCTCTTGTATGAATTAACGGTCTTTTTTATTTCACTCAGCTGTCCATATAGTTTATATTCCACTGTCGTCTCTCTAGGCCAGAAGGTTTGCCTAGATATGTTGTATTTTGGGCAGTCCTGGAGTAAGTGCTGTGCTGTCTGCGACGCCAATTCACATGTGCACATGGCTGATTCACCAGTCTTGAATTTTGTATACACGTGGTTGCGTACTCTATTATGTCCTGTTCTGAGGCACAGAATAATGACTTTTTCTGGTCTGTCCAAACATGGTAGTCGTCTTGAGCAGGATTTGGTGGCTTTCTGACTAATTTGATCATTCTTTTCTTTTGGTGATATGTAATGGGAACATCAGGCTGTTCTTCTTTTGCTCCTTCCTTAGCCAATCGATCAGCTCTCTCATTTCCGGGTACTGCACAGTGGGATGGTATCCACTGTATGGTGATCTTATGCTGACTGCTAAGTTCAGAAAGTAGTGTCCTTAGTACTGGCAATTTTCTAGACAGGAGCGCCTCGAATACTGATTTTGCATCTGTCAATAGCACCACAGGTTGTGTACCATGGCTGGTATTTAGTAATTTCTCTGTTGCTATCTTGATTGCCTCAATTTCAGCATCATAGTTATGGCAGTACTTTCCTGTTGGTACTCTGGCCGTGTCCCTAGTATTATTTGGGTATTCTATGCACACTCCCGCTCCTCCATTTCGAACAGCATTTTGTGCTGACCCATCTGTATAGACTCGGAACAACGGGTCCTATGGGTATTCTTTATCAAGGAAGCTGAAAGTGGCTGTACACTGTTCTGTTCTTCCTTGTCAAATATTCCTCTCACTTTTGTGTTGATTTGTAGTGATAGTCTATGTTAATCTTTCCATGGAGTTCACGCTGGAATAGTTGTCAGGGGGATACCAACTGTGGGCAGATCGGTGGTTTCTCTGCAGAGTCGTTTGGCCTGGTGGATAAAACTACTTCTTTACAACGGCCCCATAGCTAAGTTTTCAAATCTGTTCTTCATAGGGTGGTCTGGCAAGCTGAGGAACTTTTCTGCTTGTATTAACATTTTCGTATCTCTGTGCTCTTTCAGCGCTTATGTCTTTCCCATCTTCTCCATTTCCTCTATAGGGGTTGACTTCATCCCTCCTGTGTTGACTCTAAGTGCTTGATTTTGCACCTTGTCCAGCTCTTGTCACTTGTCTGAAGATTAAATGCATATTAGCTAATATCATCCACATATCCCGTGTTCTCTTGTATGTAACATCATTCTGCAATGTCAAAGCTATAATTGTAATCCTTTTGGCTGCTGCTGTTTGTGACATGAATCCATCATACAGAAATTATACATTGAAACACTTGTGTCTCAGCTGTTAGTGACATGAATCCATCTTATCTCAGCTGTAACTGTGTATACTTTTGTCTGTCAAAGCTGTTTGTGACATGAATCCATCTTGTCAAGGCTATAATTGTGTATACTTCTGTCCCAGCTGTTTGTGACTTGAATCCATCTTGTCACAGCTGTAATTGTGTATACTTCAGTTCCAGCTGTTTGTGATGTGAATCCATCTTGTCAAGGCTGTAATTGTGTATACTTCTGTCCCAGATGTTTGTGACATAAAAATCCACTTCTGCCCCTGCTGATTGTGACATGAATCCATCTAGTCATGGCTGTAACTGTATACTTCTGTCGCAGTTGTCTGTAACAATAATCCAACTTGTCACGGCTGTAACTGTACATACTTCTGTCCCAGCTGTTTGTGACATGAATCCATCGTGTCACAGATATAACTATACCCACTTCTGTCCCAGCTGTTTGTGTCGTGAATCCCTCTTGTGCTGGCTCTAACCCATTTCTGTCCCTGATGTTTATAACATGAATCCATCTTGTCACAGCTAACTGTATCCACTTCTGTCCCAGTTGTTTGTGACAAATTCATCTTGTCAAGGCTATAACTGTACCCACTTCTATTTCAGCTGTTATTACTGTAACTATTACACCCCCATCAGTCAACAGCTGCTGTGGGATCTCTTTAGTAAAGCAACAGCAAATCTTACTGGTCAACCCTGACTTTTCTTCCAGAATGTATGCCTTCTACTACTAATTTTTCTGAGCTGCTGTCTTTTTTTTTGTTTTTGCACTCGCTCAATTTGAACTCAAGTGTACTCCATACACACTATTTATAGTTGTGATGGACTGAATTTTGCGTATGGATTAGCTTTCCCTATTAACAGTGTCCCTCACCAACAGGTGAACCTACTCCGACTTATGAGGTGATTGTAATTTACGTACCCAAGTCAAGGATGACAGGTCATCATTTTAGTCCAGCTGTCCGGTGTAGGGGTTGAACCGCTTACCTTAGCATCAGCACAACGGATGTTTAAGAACATGCGTTCTTATCCATTTGACCATGTGGACCTGCACAGCATGTGTAATTCTGGTGCACGATGCTTTTGAATCCTTACAAGTGCTGCGTAGTTCATTAATTTGTTGTGCCTTGTGCAGAGCAGTACAAGTGATATTTTACAAAGCAAACAAGCCATGTCCTGATTGAGACAAGGTCCAATTTGTGCAATCTATTGACGAGATCAATACAAGTGGTCTTTTAGAAAGCAAACAACGCTTGTCCTGATTTAGACAGCATCCAGTTTGGGCAATCTATCAGGGAGAACACTACAAGTGGTCTTTTACAAAGGAAACAACACTTGTCGCGATTTAGTTTGGGCAGTCTATGGGGAACAGCAATACAAGTGGTCTTTTACAAAGCAAACAACCCCTGTTGTGATTTTGAAAAGGTCCAATCTGGGCAATCTATTTGAGAGATAGATGTGGTTTCTGAGGAGAATGCAAAGAATACCATGGACAGATAGAAAAACCAATGACCAAGTCCTACAAGAAACAAATGAAAATCGTAAATTGATTAGAGAAATTAGACATAGACGGTCAACATTTTTGGACATGCTATGAGAAGAAATACATTGAAGTACTTGGTGACAACTGGCAAGATCGAGGGGAAGAGAACAAGGGCAAGAAAGAGAGGTAAATACCTGGATAGCTTGACCATGTGGCATGGTAGAGACAAGAACTCTGACCTGGTCCACGACTCTGGTGATCAAGTGAAATGGCAAACCATGACCAGAACAATACAACTGGTCTTTTACAAAGCGAGCGACTTCTGAGACAGCATCCAGTTTGTGCGCTGGTAGCAAAATAATGGCAGAGGCATGCCCCATGACTACTCTAGTGAGTGTATGAGCCCCCGTGGAATAGTAGTGCATCATCACAATCTCTGGTTTTCCCCCCATGACTGCTCTAGTGATGTGTATGAGCCCCCGTGGAATAGTAGTGCATCATCACAATCACGTGTCATGTCGATTAGCGTTGATGGCCATGGTTCACGATTTCACACGATCAGCAGTCTTACATCAGGTCTGTCTTTTTATCCCTGATTATGCCCTGTGGCCAAGCCATCCAGATATGTGTCTGTTTGTCTTCCCCCTTGTTTGTTTTTTTCCTCTTAAGTTTGACTATTGTCACTAAGTTTTCTAGTTTGTCTCCTCATTTAAAGAAAATCTTGACTGTTTACGTCTAATTTATGTCATCAGTTTACGATTTTCATGTGTTTCTTGAAGGTATGTCTTATTCGTTTTTCTGTCCGTCCATGGTATTCTTTACATGTCACCAGAAACCACATTCCCGCTGCCATTGGATGTTTCTCAGCTTGTCTGCTTATTGTCCATGTTTCACGTGCTTACAAGAGTATAGTGGTTAGTCTGCTTGTGTACAGAGATAGTGGTCTGGGTTCAGTCCCCAAAAGTTGCAGGATTAATGACCACCCACCCCACCCCCACCAGCACTCCTCTGGGAGCAGCTCTACCTCATACAATGGCTACCGGGTAACTCTTCATAATTTTCCAGTAATGAGAGGCGGCGAGGGAGAGAACTGGTCACACTATCTCATTATACTGTAACCTTATATGTCAAGGTCTAAGATTTCCAAACCCCCAGTACTTGTCATGGGACAATTTTAAAAAAAAATTGTGTTTTGGAAACTGATAAGTGAATGCTTAGGTAATGATGGCGGGTAATAATAAGTCACGTGGGGCGGGCGCATTAGGCTAGTTGATGGTAGGGAGCTGTGCTGATAATGACATGAAACCGGGACACACACACGCTCACAAATAATTCAAGAGAGGTGGGGCATTCGAGTTTAGTGTGGTCCTGAAGCCAGTTTGAGCCTGCCAATCTGTGGTCTTAATTCCACCCCCTCCCCCTGGAAACCCTAGAAATGGGGGGGGGGGGGGAAATTTCCCCACCAGTTGAGAACCACTGACTTAGAGGATGATAATTAGCAGTTCAGAGGAGATGCCACCAATGAGCATCACAGTAAATGCGGAGATACTAGAACAAGTAACGAGTATCTCCTATCTTGGACATGTAATAACAGAGGGTGGCAGAAGTGAAACAGAAATCAAAAAGAGAATAGAATTGGCCAAAAATGCATTCAACAGCATGAAATCAGTATTACCCCTCTGCCATGTGTCCACCGTGAAGAGGTAGAGAGCTACTGGTAGGGTCATCCATGTCGGGCAGGTCAAGGGAGAGGAACCAGACGAAGAGAGACACAAATCTGCTGCCTTGTAGGTAGACTGGGGATAGTCAAAGACTAGGGAAAGCACCCCGAAAAATGCTTGTCGAAATCGGATGTACTAAGCCACAGGCTTGACAAAGCAGTGCAACGTAACTTAATCAGTTCATGATGCCACAGATTAAAATTAATCAGTATCGTGCTAATCCCGTGAAGTCCCATCAGGTGGTGATAGTGCCGGGCCCCCTGCCTCGAGGGGGTCCACCCATTACTACTGGTGTTCAACTTCCTCTGCTGTGGAGTCAAGGCACAGAGGAGTAGGTTAAGAGATATTGACCAAACACCCCGGACACTCAACATACTACAGTGGAATGCCGAAGGAGTGTCTAACAAGAAAGTCCCCTTAACACCGTCTTCATAAAGATAGAATAGATGAGGATACCTGGAAATGAAGAGGCTGACAGACTGGCAAAAGAGGGCGGACAGCTACCTCTGCCTGACATAGGCATTACCTATATTGAGGCAAAGAGGTTTATGAAAAGCACTTATAGAACTAATTGGGAATCAGAGCATCCAGGCCACCAGAAAAATGATGCATATTACAAACTCGACCAAAGAGAACAAGTAGCAATCTTCAGACTCCACACAGGACATAAGAGGCTAAAATACCACTTGTTCAATAAACTAAAGATAGGAGATACCGATGAATGTAACTGCGGAACTGGTAAAATGACAGCTAAACATTTGCTGCAGGAGTGCCCAATATATGCAGAACAGAGAAAGATATTTTGGCCCACACGTGCTTCATTTGAGGACAAGCTCTATGGAGATATCAACAAGCTCAAGTTGACCGCAGCTTACTTTAACTACATTCAGGTTGACATCTAAAGGTGCATGAAGAAGTACTTGGACTGCCACACTTCATACCACAGGTATGTTGGTAACGAAAGCATCGCAGAGGCATGAAATGGAATATTGCTTGGATAGCAAATCCATTACGTGGAAAGTCTGAATCGAAAGCTCACTATGTGGATGTTATCTGCAGACTGCGTTCTTCTGGTTTTTGGAGGAACAGCCTGTGGTGAACGAGGGGCCCAATATACGGAAGTGAGGCTAAGCAACCATGTGCAGGACATGACGATTCCTTGGGTGAGCCCAATACCAGAGCGCTATGTGTCGGCTCTGCAATTATGGAAGCCTCCTTGGATGGCGGGGAATGCCCATAGTCTGCCCCTGCCTTCCCTTGAGGGCTGACTGTTATGTCTTCGACTGTTCTAAATGGGCCAGCTGGGATGGGGAATAACACCACAACAGTGAGAGTCTGACGTCTTACGAAACCCCTGGGAAGGTTAACCCAATCAACAAATGCCTGCAGAAGTCGGATATGTCGGCCTAACGGCACAAGAACGCAGCTCTGCTGTAAACAGGCACAACGCGATCACATCCGAAAAAACTCTCTGGATGAATGCAGAAGGAGAGGAAGAAAGGCACGGAAGCCTGGACATTAAACAAGCAATTAGAAAGTCGAATAGTGGCTCTAGAGGTGTGGATATGCAGAAGAATATGTCGCATTTCATGGAAACAAAAACAATCAAATACAGACAGAAGTTCTGGAAAAACTGGGAATGAAAAAAAAGAGTTGATGAAAGAAATAAAGCAGAGGCAAGTGAAATATTTCGGACATGTTAAAAGACATACCACTCTTATAACAACCATACTGGAGGGTAGGATTGAAGTCAGGCGATCAAGAGAAAGACAATGATAATACAAGTGGGAGGGTAACAGAGAGATTTTTTAACAGCAAACTGACAGAATTTACAGTCAGGCGAGAGACTTACAGCGTTGGAGATCCATTGCAGCCATCCTTCACCGTGGAGACGGCACCTGATTGATTGACTGATTCGGGACAAATTTAACTGAAAAGGTCAGATAGTTGCCGTAATCATGTTGCCGTCCTATTGCTTGCTTGCTTGTGTTCGCTGGCTATGAACTCCAGCGTGAAGTCCTGTATGTCGGATGAAGACATCGTGTTGTCCAACATCAGTGTGATGTCATACCGGACTGAGGTTTGCGTGAGTATCCGTTGTCCCATGTCTGGCTTATTGGTGTGCAGACTGGTGGTTCCTCGCCGTACAGGCAGACACTCTCCGACTTCGGAGGATTCAACGATCCTACTAACTTTAGCCAGGACCCCAAAGGGGCCTGTTGCACAGGACGCTCGGCGAGGACGCGCCAATAGATCTTGGCCAGTATAGAACCCAGCCCTGGTGCCTTGGAAACACCTCTAAAGTAAACCGCTGAGAACCTGTTATTTGTTTGCCTTGTCTGGCTGATCCTGTTGAGGACTGCGTTCTTTGTTTAATTTTTCCCTGGGTTTTGTTTTATTGTCTTGTTTCAGGTAAGCAACGATCTTTCTCACAAACTCCCGGCCGCGTGAGTTCTTTTTCTGTCTTTGCCATGACATCAGCCAGCTTTCTGACGTATGCCTTCTTATATTTTGCGATTCTTCGCCAATATTTCTTCTTTCTTTTTTGGGGGGTGTTGTTTTTGCAAATCACACAAAAGACTCATGACATAACAGAGCGCGGGCATCATCACGACTGTCGATGAGATGAAACACCAGGCCTGACACAAGTTTAAACGATTCGACATCGTTTTATTTCTAAAAAGCGGGGAGGTGCTGTCTTGTCTGTCAGCACGTCTTTTGATCTTGTCTTTTTTAAATGGCTGCTTGATACCGCCCATAGCACAGTAGTATTCATCTGGTGCCCGTTATTTTCCAGTGGAATGTAGGCGCCCAACCGACCCGTGCCATACATGTCTATCTTGTGCTATCTCCTGCAGCTAGCTCGATTTCCGCCTCATGTTACTCATCTCTGTGTCTGGTTCTCTAGAGTTTCCGAGACGGAAAGATAGATAGATAGACAGACAGACTGACAGATATATATATATATATATATATATATATATATATATATATATATATATATATATATATATATATATATATATATATATAGAGAGAGAGAGAGAGAGAGAGAGAGAGGGGTATGGATGGATAGATAGATAGAGGCAGGTAGGCAGACATACAGACAGGCACATCTGAAATTTCTGTATTACGACCTCTAGTCTGTTTGGTACATTAACAGCATTTATGTGTAGTGACCTCTGGTCTGTTTGACACATTAATAGCATTTCTGTATAGTGACCCCAGTCTGTTTGACACATTAATAACATTCTGTATAGTGACCTCGGGTCTGTTTGGCTCAATAACAAGTGGTTTCGAGCCTGTTACTTACTCTATACTGCTTGAGAACGTACGTAATCACCACCTGTGCCTCGCTCCTCTGCCGGTGCTCATGTGTACGATCTGTCGTGCCTGGTACCGTCCGCCACCCACCCTCCGGTGAACAGCGCGTGCATGAAGAAATCTATATAGAGCTGGTCCATCGTGACCTGGCACCCATTAAGAAATCACACGTCTGCACTTTGCCCCCCCCCCCCCCCTCCCTCACTCCGAGCAGTGAGTACCTGAGAGAGAGTATGTGCATGTTAGAGGGAGAGAGGGGGTGAAGCAGGTAAAGAAAGGTAGCGGTGAGGCAGGTAGAGAAAGAGAGCAGTGAGAAAGAGACAGCGAGAGAATGCATGGGAGAGTGAGGTCAGAGAGAGATGAGAAGAGATAGAGGGGGTGAGAGATAAACAGTAAGAGTGTGTTAAGAGTAAAGAGAGAGGATGAGACTGAGAGAGTCAGAAAGTCGGTGAGAGAGTGTGTAAGAGAGAGCGCGAGAGAAAGAGAGATTGAATGAGCGCGTGAGTGAAAAGGGACGTTCTATAAGAAAAAGCATATAAGGTAGCGAAAAAGCATATATATATATTACTCTCTCTCTCTCTCTCTCTCTCTCTCTCTCTCTCTCTCTCTCTCACTCACCTATATCTCACTCTTTCTTACCTCTATCTCACTCTCTGACCCGTTAATTGAACTTCCTGGCTCTCTGTTCCACTACTCGTCTACCCGTTCAATCACCGTCTATCAGGTGGTCTACCCGCGCCTCACCCTGCAACAACCACCACACACACACACACACCTTGTCATGGCCGTCATGTACATAGTCAACACGAGGGAACAGACAGATCAGGATGGTTACCTTGATCACGACCCAGTGAAAACGTATTTGCTATCGCTATAAAAGAGAATTATATACTGCGAGCTACTAAGACATCACTCTCTCTCTCTCTCTCTCTCCCCTCCTCCCCCCACTCACATAAATAACAGGCACGCGCGCACGCACAGTTATACGGATCGTTCTATCCCCCGACCCACACCCGTCTCTCACATTAAAAAAAAAAAAATAATGACACCACTAACGGTCAGTACAAAAAAGAGAGCAGTTTACTTTAAGACCCAGCGCCTGCGAGCACAGACTTATGAATGGGTTTTCCCCAGTTGAGAAATTGCCAGAAATCATGGGGGGGGGGGGGGGATCTCTCTAACTTATCTTTCTCAGTATTCCGTGTCAGTGTGAAATTGAGAACAAAGATGGAAGCGACGTTTTGACTTTTTTTTTTTTTTTAAGGCATTTGATAATGTAATTATTTTTACTGCAAAGAGCTTTACTGTAAAGGTATATTTTTCATCTCGTCATTGACGTTTGGGATTTGTTGACAACCGTCTCATCTCATCGCTCTTGTACCTTGCGGTGTCGACGTCAAGTATAAACAGCGGGAGAGTGCCCGTTTATGTGCTTCATATATCGAGATTCCCATGGACTGTTATTCCCTCTGTCCCCCGTTTACATGGTCGGCTTCTTTTTCTGATTCCATTTGATCATTGCTTGTTGTGGTATACTGTCAGTTGGTAGCCTATGTGGCAGAGCCATTTCACTTGCTTTTTACTAATGGAAGCCATCGCGGCTTCTGTAAAATGGGTACCGAGTTATTTTCAGAATTCTCTGGGAAGGGGAGGTGGTGAGGAAAGAAATTGGTCACCCCGTCTCATGATTGGGTGTGACGGATGTGACATGTCACAATGGGGCGGCAGTATGTGGCAATCACTTTATCGTTATATCGTGTATCGAGTCATACGTGGGACGTTTATCGCTTTGATTGGTACACAGTGTGTTCAGAAACGGCTCATAATTATTGACTCCTAGGTGGGCGCGGGAAGAGAGTGGGAGGAGGGAGGGAGAGAGAGGGGTTAGGGAGAATTAAAAGAAAGGTGAGAGGGAGAGAGGCACGGAGATAATTACAAGAAAAGTCGAGAGAGGCATTTGATAATGTAATTATTTTTACTGCAAAGAGCTTTACTGTAAAGGTATATTTTTCATCTCGTCATTGACGTTTGGGATTTGTTGACAACCGTCTCATCTCATCGCTCTTGTACCTTGCGGTGTCGACGTCAAGTATAAACAGCGGGAGAGTGCCCGTTTATGTGCTTCATATATCGAGATTCCCATGGACTGTTATTCCCTCTGTCCCCCGTTTACATGGTCGGCTTCTTTTTCTGATTCCATTTGATCATTGCTTGTTGTGGTATACTGTCAGTTGGTAGCCTATGTGGCAGAGCCATTTCACTTGCTTTTTACTAATGGAATCTAGCGCCCCCCCCCCCCACACACACACACACATTTTAATCCTGGTTACATCATTTCTGATTTTCTCTCTTCTTGATATGTTGAGTATTCTTCTCAGGATTCTCTTTTCCATGGTTGTAATTTTTCTTTTCTCTTGTTCTGCCATTGTCCAGGTTTGGCATTGGTAGCATGTAGTTGGTAGGAAGATCTGTTGTAGAGTGTTGTGGTATCCACTGATTGTGTTTGTTCTTGGTTGACAGTGGAATACCCATGCCGGTAGCGTGGGCGGTTGTGCTTCGCCATCTCACACGATCACTAGAGTCGTGGATCAGCCCTGTGTTGTTGTCTCGGTTATGCCATTTGGCCAAGCCGTCCAGAGATATTCACTTCTTTACATTCCTCTTGTTCTCTTCTCTCTCTTCCCCCCCCCCCCCCCCCGCGCTCAATCTTGCCAGTTGCCACCAAATTTTCCACTGCTGGTACCAATTTGTAAAGAAGCCGCGTTAGCGTAATGGCTTGCCAGCTTGGCCGGGCGGTGGTTACATGTTGTAATCCCCATGTGGGTTCTCAGGTCTAGGCATGTCCCAGTGAGTACATGCGACCGATGTGGAGTTTTGGCCAGTGTCATGTACTCAGTACGCTTCAGGGCGTATACAAGTGTCCTTTAACACGGGTTATCCTTTGGGAGATCCGGGTTCGAATCCTAGGTTAGGTGTAGATTTATTTTTTTTTTCTGTCGGGGGAAAAAAAGAAAATCCTAACCGTCAGAGTTCGCGGCGACTGCACTAGCCAGGCGGCCTTAATTGCTCAAGCTCAAGACCGCAAGGGTACTTACTATAGGCAGCAAATGACAGTACCCAGTTCTATGAGGCTGCGTCGACTCCAGCAGTGCGCACAGGTCGGAAGAAATAACTTTACCCTGCATGACCATTGGCTTGGCAGGGGAGGGGACTAACAACTCTGCCATCGCGGCTTCTGTAAAATGGGTACCGAGTTATTTTCAGAATTCTCTGGGAAGGGGAGGTGGTGAGGAAAGAAATTGGTCACCCCGTCTCATGATTGGGTGTGACGGATGTGACATGTCACAATGGGGCGGCAGTATGTGGCAATCACTTTATCGTTATATCGTGTATCGAGTCATACGTGGGACGTTTATCGCTTTGATTGGTACACAGTGTGTTCAGAAACGGCTCATAATTATTGACTCCTAGGTGGGCGCGGGAAGAGAGTGGGAGGAGGGAGGGAGAGAGAGGGGTTAGGGAGAATTAAAAGAAAGGTGAGAGGGAGAGAGGCACGGAGATAATTACAAGAAAAGTCGAGAGAGGCATTTGATAATGTAATTATTTTTACTGCAAAGAGGGAGGGAGAGAGAGGGGTTAGGGAGAATTAAAAGAAAGGTGAGAGGGAGAGAGGCACGGAGATAATTACAAGAAAAGTCGAGAGAGAGAATTAAAAAGACAGTGACATAAAGTTGGTCTAAAAAGGTCAGAGAGAGAGAGAGAGAGGCATGGGGGGAATTATAAGAAAGGAGGGAGAGAGGCATGGAGAGAATTAATTATAAGAAAGGTCGAGAGAGAGAGAGAGTTACAAAAAAGGCTAGAGAGAGCGTTAAAAAGGAGGATCAGACAGATGAATGGATGGACTGAGAGAGGGTGGTGTTAAAAAGGCCAGAAAGTGAGAGAGAAAAAGCTAAAACAAAACGAGAATGAAAAAGTTAAAAAGGATCAGAGAGAGATAGATCAGCCACCACTATACAATTGTTTGACCCAGTCAGGTTTTTCCTTCCGTTGCCATCCTACCTAACATACCTGAGCATGACTCATCTGCCGTCAGGGGAAGGTTGGGGGTGTGGAGGACGGAGGACAAGAAGCGCTGGAGAAGTGGAAACCATAGCCACTTGTAGTCTGGTGCCAGACTGGTAAGTGATGGGGAATTTGGAAAGAGGTGAATGCCATGAACTGGTTCTTTTAAAATCCTGCCAAAAGGTGGAGAGGGAGGGCCAGGGCTCAGGAATGCCAGCTGAAATGATGAAAGGAAGCTGTGGTGTAAGGTTGGCCTGGAATGGGAGCAGAACGGGCAAGGTAGAAGAATATCTGGCAGTGGTAGGAAGACGGAAAGGGGGAGGGGGAAGAGAAGGAGAGTTCTGTCTGGATATCTATGTTCCCACGGTAAACTGCTGCTGTCTGACTTGTGGCATTGCCTTGTCTGTACTTTAGAAGTCCTATAATAAATCCAGTGGTTGTTGGTGGTAATGTCTTGTAGACTTGAATGCGGTAATACCAGTGCCCTTAGCCCTGTGCCTACCACTGCTTGAAACTGGCCACTACAGCATCTCCCTGGTGTAATGACGACCTCAAGTATTTAAACCTGCCTACGAGTTTGGAGTTTGGTTTGTCCTGTCCACCCAGCTTCATAAAAGTCGTCATCATCAAGTGAGATGCCTTGCACTGTTTCTTCAAGCCTGTGGGGATAAAAAGAAGAGTAGAAGGGAAGGAAAGACAAGTGTCCAGGTCCAGATATTTCTGTTCCCATAGTAGACAGCAGTCTTGTGGCGCTGGCCTGGTCTGTACTTTAGTGAAAGTCAAATAATAAGCCCAGTGGTTGTTGGGGTTCTGGGGTCCAGGCAGCATCATACAAGTTGTTGTGGTCATTATCATCATCATCATCATCATCATCATCATCATCATCATCATCATCTGAGTACGCCTGACAGAAAGTATTTTTCTGAGTTCGTTTTCTATAGCTGTAGACCATCCCCAATCTAGCTACCTTCATCCTAGCAACAACTTGAACAGGCAAAGGCAATTGTGTGGCATTGACTACCATTGGCATGTGAAGTGTCAAGCCTTAAACAGTTTGTAGGCAATGACTAATGTGATGAGGTGCCAGGTTCCCTTCCTAACAGACCTTTCCTTTCCTGGCAATTCTTAGAAAACTATTTGGTTGCCAATTTATGATGCTGGGTCGAATCAGCAGATTGAACCCTCACCATAGTTTTGACTGGTAGGTTTACTAATCACTATATCGCCAGGCTGAGAATATTGTAAAGCTTATTCTACATGTCATAAGGTATACTTTACAAATGGTGTGGCTGTAGTGTCCATATCAGGGCATTTAAATGTGGGAGCATAATGGTTGTTTTAACAACTCAAAGACCCTTTATGTGTGACTAGGTCAACTGCAAAACCATACCAATCATGACCTGGAAGGAATTGATCATGGCCTGGAAGGAATAGATCACAACCTGGAGAGAATCGATCATGGCCTGGAGAAACTCACACATCAGGGAATGACCAGAGGACCTGGCCAACACTCAGTGCCCTGAGCAGAGGCCAAGCCAACACATAAGACAGCAAATGGTACCTTTAGCATTAGGACTCTTCACTGTTTGTTGAAGATTAGGACGGAGCTTGCATAGAGATGTCTGACTGCTGTGATGTTGGTTCTTGTCGCAACTCAACTCAACCATACCAGCTGGGACACAATTTAACCCCATGCTACTGGAGTCTTGAACCCATGGCCACTTTGTTGATGGGTGGGTGCATTATCCCCTACTCGGCAGTATTTACCATCAAATTACCTGGTGGGACATGAATCCCAGTATCACCACAGGTTCTTTGCCAAAATGTTACCTTGTCTCCAGAAATTACCAGGTCTTTTTGTTCTTTCACAGCCTGCATTGTGCGGATAACCGCGTTCTTTTGTATGACATATATCTCTCCCTGGCTGTTCATGTATATTGGCACATTTGTGATGATGCTCTCATTCTGTTCTCTCTCTCTCTCTCTCTCTCTCTCTCTCTCTCTCTCTCTCTCTCTCTCTCTCTCTCTCTCTCTCTCTCTCTCTCTCTCTCTCTCTCTCTCTCTCTCTCTCTCTCTCTCTCTCTCTCTCTCTCTCTCTCTCTCTCTCTCTCTCTCTTTTCACCTCACACACACACACACCCCAGCCTGCATTCCTGCACATGTCACATGTAATCTTTGTGCATGCAGACAGACATTCTTCCACAATAATTAGGAAATTCTGTTGAGAGTGAACAAGTGAGCGTGGAGGTTGATAGTGAGAGTTAGCTTTCAACTACCCCAGGAGGGGTTAACTCCAAGTGTGACAGACTGTGAAGGTTAATAGTGATCTCCTTGAAAGGGTTTTCCAGTTGTAAATGTTGTCATCGTGTGAGAGAGAGAGAGAGTATTTGCACTACACTTAAAGTCCCATAGTCAATTCTAAGCACAGGCACACACAAAAAAAAGAACACAAAGAATTGTATTTATTTACTATCTGTCCATTGTTGGCAAATGGTCCTTGGCCCATATTTTGACTGAACGACCTTTGATTAGTGATGTGGGCAGGGTGTTCCTGGCTACTTGAGTTTCCAGATTTCCTTAGTAGGGGGGTGAGGCCAACTCTACAATCATATGGTCACCCAAAAAAATATCCTGCCTTCATAAAGATTAATTCAGTTATCCTTGTCTGAGATGAGATTAATTCCTTTCCTTTTACATTGAAGAGATTAATTCCATTCACTTGTCAGAGAAGGGATTAATTCCCCACCCTTGTTTGATAAGAGATTAATTTCCTTCCCTTGTCCAGAAAGAGATTAATTCCTTTGTCCCTGTCTAAAAAGTGGTTAAATACCTTCTCAATCTGAGAAGAGATTAATTCCCTTCCCTTTTCTGTGAAGCTTATAATACCATTGTTCTTGTCTGAGAAGAGGTTATTTACTTTGCCCATGTCCAAGAAGAGCTTAATTCCTTTGTCTTTGTCCAAAGGGTGATTAATTTCTTGGCCTTGTCCGAAAAGACATTTGTTTTGCCATTGTCTGAGAAGAGGTTATTTGCTTTTCCTTTGTCTTAGAAGAGGTTATTTGCTTTCCTTTGTCTGGGATGAGGTTATTTACTTTGCCTTTGTCTGAGATGATGTTGTTTACTTTGCCTTTGTCATTGCTGGGAAAGCAATGGCAAACTACTGAACATAAACTTGCCAAGAGATCACAACAGCAAAAAAAAAAATGCTGGTGTTGACTGCAGCGTCCTGTAAAGGATATGCAATTAGTAGATGCGGTTGTTGTACACAGTGAGCAGCTGGGGTTATAATTAAATTGTAAAAAGACACAGGTTATGGTCGTCACTAGGAAGAACGAAGTACCACAATGTAATATACAAGTAAATGGGAATATTCTTCAACAAGTGAATCGATACAATTATCTCGGAACAGTCATAACATCTGATGGGAGATGCCTTGAAGAGATTAGAACAAGAATCGCCATGGCGAAAGTAGCCTTTAGCAAGATGAAAATCATTCTGACCAATAAAATGATGTCAATTGAAACAAGAAAAAGAATGTTGAGGGGATGCATAGAGCTTGTTCTTTTGTATGGATGTGAAACTTGGACAATGTGCAGTCAGGCTGAGAAACATTTGATGGCTGTAGAAATGTGGTTTTTGAGGTAAATGCAAAGAATACCATGGACAGATAGAAAAACCAATGACCAAGTACTACAGGAGAAAAATGAAACTCGTAAATTGATTAGAGAAATTAGACGTAGACAGTCAAAATTTTTTGGACATGTTATGAGAAGAAATGGATTGGAGAACATAGTGACAACTGGCAAGATCGAAGGGAACAGACCAAGAAGAAAATATCTGGATATCTTGGCCATATGGCATGGACGAGACAGGAACACTGAGCTGATCCACGACTCTGGTGATCGAGTGAAATGGCGAGTCATGACCGCCCACGCTTTTTGGCATGGCACATGATTGATTGATTGATTATAACAAGAAAATCCTTTTCCTTGAACCCTTAGAGCAAAATAAATAGAGGGAGACCTAACAAGACATAGAGAAGAAACATTGAGACGGAGATTAATAATATGGAGAAGACATGAAAGGAACTGCAAGTGACAGCAAAAGATAGGAGGGCTTATCATTAGTTGGTTGAGGTCCTTTATTCCATTGGAATGAACAAGAGAGAGGTGGTCGTGCAGCTGTGGGATGAGGCGGGGGAACAGATTGAGAACCAGTATGTGGAAAGAATGAGATTGCGGGGGATGGGCAGGGGTTCTGGAAGAATCTCAAAACTGAGAGGGAAGATCGGGAGAACTTTCAATCAGTGGGAACGATTAGTAGTGTGATTCTTCGCTGGCTGTTGAACGCAGGGACAGAGCACGTATAGGAATGTCCTGAGTGCACTGATGTTAGTTCTTAGCTCAACTATTCCATTGGAAGAATGAAGTTGGCAGAAAAAGATGCTCCTCCCAAACGGCAATTATGAGTTTAGTTAAGGTGTATGAATGGTTTATACTAGAAGCAGATACTGCCTACTGGCAACTAGGAGTCGCTATCAAGTCACATTGGGGTTCAGTTATAAAGTTACTGTTTCCCCTTTGAGTAATTTAGAGGACACAGTAATAAGTTGGGTACAAATAAAATGTTGGGGTCATGGCGATCAACACCAGCTTGATTTTCTAGATAAGATTACATTCAGTAGTTTCCCATTGCTTTCTGAATGACCGGCACTCATACCACTTTATAAAAACCAACTCGAGGTGGGTTGCTGCCAAATCGCCAGCAGTTGTGTTTTGAACACGGTACAAAGTATGTCCGTAACTCCTTCACCACAGAGCCTGTGAATAAGCTGGATGCATGCACAGAAATGTAAGTCTTTGCTGCTTGATATGTTCTTACTACAACACCAAACCATATGTGTGTATGCCTTTTCTCCAGTTTGGGTAAGATTCTTAAAGATGGGTCCCCACGAATAATTAGGAAATGCTTGAAGACATAACATTGCACTGAATACAGTTTTTACTTTTAAGAATAACACAGGAAATTACATCGGCTTTCCTAATATCCTTATTTGCATAAATTATTTTCTCAGGGGTTGGGAGTTATCTGCTCAAGGGTTGGGAGTTATCTGCTCTTGAATCTATGGTCTTCATATAACAAAGACCAGCTTTAATTTGAAGGTTGTTGCCCCAGCCACTAGTGGATGTGGTGGTGTGCATGTATGTGTGCATGTATCTATTTGTGTCATTGGTGGAGCTGAAAGTCTGGTTTTTCTATCTGATTATTGCCCGCTGTATTTTTATTTCATCTTTCGTCATGAGTGTAGGTGGGTTTCATTTCCTGTTCTTTCACCACAGGCCAGGGGATTCTTGATAGAGAAGAAAATACAGTCCCTTGATTGTTTACTGCAGGGGAAAGAGTTGATGAATGAGAGACGGGGAGGGAGAGAGAGAGACAGAGACAGACAGACAGACTTGACAGAATAAATGAAAGTGGTAGAGTGATTTAGAAATAAAGAATCTTCAGTTTTCAAATGTAGCAGGTTGGATCCCAGTATAGGAGATAATTTTGTTCAAGAACCATTGATATCCAATGATATCACACATCATCCGCCTGATCACTTGGGTAGGGAGATGTAAAACCTAGCCTTCTCGGATAAGGGTTAAAAACAGAAGGTCCTATGTGAAAGTCGTGCATGTTATAAATCCCACAGGAGTTGGAAATTCCAAAGCATAGGCTGCAAGGACACTGCCCTGGTAAAATTGTTAGGAAAGAAATATATCAGTAGGTGGATAGTCCTATGACCTAGGATGGATCTGTCTAGAGGAACACCTTACTCAAATGCATCCTGAAGTCGAACACACTGACCGGGTCTTCACCACTCGGTGGAGTATTGTGCATGATACAGCAGACGTGGTCGGGGCCCTTTGGGATCATGTGTAAAGTGCAGAAGAACATTAGATCATGGCCTGAAGAGAATGGTACTGCAGGTAGTGACCAGAGGAATTGGCTGAGACTCGGGACTCCGGGGAAAGTCAGACAGACACGTAATCAGACTGCTACTGGTACCATTAGTATTGGGATTCTTTTTTCTGGTTGTTGCAGATGAGGACAGAGCACGTATGGGAATGTCCGGAGTGCTGTGATATCGGTTCTTGACTCAGTTCTGACCTTTAAGATGCATAAATAGATATGATGCTCTCCCCTTGGATAATACAATAGACACCCCCTTGTCTGGAACTTATAAGGTGTATGAAGTAGTGGGGTGACCTAAGACGCCCATTCATTCATTCATTCATTCATTCATTCATTCATTCATTCATTCAGTAGCATGTCCTTTGCAGAACCTTGCTCCCATAGCAACCTTCCGGAAAACTTCTCGATCACAAGCAAGATGTTCCGTCCCGCATCCGATACACCCATCTGGAGATCATCCGCCACATCCTGCACCCATCTTCTCTTTGGCCTTCTTCTTCCTCTCTTGCCAGGCATATACCCCTCCATTATTGTTCTCTCCAAACTTTCATGACGTTTCAATTGACCAAAATATATCAATTTTCTTTGTTTTATGGTCTTTAATAGCCACCCCTCTTCAATTTGTGAGGTAGTGGGTTCAACCCCTGCACCGGTCGATTGGACTAAAATGCTGACTTCTCGTCCTTGACCTGGTGACATAAATTACAAGTATCTCTGAAGTTGGAGTGGGGTTAACCCCATACACCAGTCAGTTGGACTAAAATGCTGACTTCTCGTACTTGACCTGGGGACATAAATTACAAGTACCTCTGAAGTTGGAGTGGGGTTAACCCCATACACCAGTCAGTTGGACTAAAACGTTGACTTCTTGTCCTTGACTTGGGGACGTTAATTACAAGCATCTCCAAAGTCGGAGTGGGTTCGCCTGAGGCAAAGGACATTGGTAATAGGAAAAGCTAATCCACATGCAAAAATCAGTCCAGTGCACTAGAAGTTATAGCACATGTATGGACTACGCTTGAGTTCAAAGCGGGCGATCACAAAAAAAAAAAAAAAAACAAGTAACTTTTCAGTCCTGTCTGTTATGTGATATTTTGGTGAAGCTGGTGTTGCTTTATATACTCTATGCTGTAGACGTAGACAGTCCCGATTTTTTGTGCTCGTTATGAGTATAAATAAACTGGACAACTTGGTCACAGCTGGCAACATTGAGGGGGATAAGAACAAGGGGAAGGCATAGAAGTAAATAATCTGAATGGTGTGGCCACGTGGCAAATACAGAGCTGATCCACAGCTCTGGTGATCGTGTGAGATGGCGAAACATGACCGCCACACTTATCAGCATGGTACATGATGATGATGTCCTATACATTTAATCTCTCTCTAATCCAGTTACATATATTTATTTCATTCTTACTGATGACTGAAAGATGATTTGCTGTTTTTATTTCAGACTATAAATTTCACAAGTTTATTTTTACTGAAAACTTTTCACAACATTCTGGTTATTTCATTTGACTTGCAGTCACTGGTGAAATTAAAAGAGGATCTAGTGCGGAGAACAAGCGGATCATCCCCTGATGTGTCCACGCTGTCACTGGTGCAGGACAGACTGGACATGGCCTCACAGACTGACCTCAGAGGCGAGGTAAGACTTTTGGCTTGTGGGAGGGCAGATGTCAGAAGGCTTCTGTCTGTTGTAAGCTGCCTGGTTTTGGCAATATTTCTCTCCCCCCCCCACCCCTGCTCTCTCTCTCTCTCTCTCTCTCTCTCTCTCTCTCTCTCTCTCTCTCTCTCTCTCTCTCTCTCTTCTCTCTCTCTCTCTGACTTACCTTTCAGTGAGTTTTCTCTCCAGGATGTAACAGAAAAGTTCTTAGAATATCATGGACCAAAAAGTTAGTTGCATATCCTTTACAGAATGTCGCAGTAAAGCCCAGCATTTTTTTGGCAAGTTAATCTAATTTGCCATTGCTTTCTGAATGACCAGCACTCATACCATTATATCATAACCAGTGCAGTTAAGCCTGCTTCCAAATCACCCACAGCTGTGTTTCGATAACGGTATGCGAGATTACACACTGTGTTTGTAACTCCTTTGCCACAGCGCCAGCTGTGGAAGAAGAAGGAAGAATTCTGAAATTCTACCAGATCTGAACATGGAAGATTCTACCAGATCTGACCATGGAAGATTCTACCAGATCTGAACATGGAAGATTCTACCAGATCTGAACATGGAAGATTCTACCAGATCTGAACATGGAAGATTCTACCAGACCTGAACATGGAAGATTCTACCAGATCTGAACATGGAAGATTCTACCAGACCTGAACATGGAAGATTCTACCAGACCTGAACATGGAAGATTCTACCAGATCTGAACATGGAAGATTCTACAAGATCTGAACATGGAAGATTCTACCAGATCTGAACATGGAAGATTCTACCAGATCTGAACATGGAAGATTCTACCAGACCTGAACATGGAAGATTCTACCATATCTGAACATGGAAGATTCTACCAGATCTGAACATGGAAGATTCTACCAGACCTGAACATGGAAGATTCTACCAGACCTGAACATGGAAGATTCTACCAGACCTGAACATGGAAGATTCTACCAGATCTGAACATGGAAGATTCTACCAGATCTGAACATGGAAGATTCTACCAGATCTGAACATGGAAGATTCTACCAGATCTGAACATGGAAGATTCTACCAGATCTGAACATGGAAGATTCTACCAGATCTGAACATGGAAGATTCTACCAGATCTGAACATGGAAGATTCTACCAGATCTGAACATGGAAGATTCTACAAGATCTGAACATGGAAGAAAACTGGCTCATATACAGTGTCACGTCACAGAAACTGAAATACTTTTGCCATATTAAATGTCACAGTGCTGGGAGAGAACAGTGACGGAAGGCGTGGTTACTGATAGAAGGGGCTTAGGGTAGACCAGCACGACGATGGACCCAGGACATGTCAGACAACACCTTTGGCATGAGGCTGCACGAGGCAGGAGAAATGGCAGGAGATCGACAGGCTTTTTAAGGCACAATTATGAGAGGACCCGCAACATGATGACAGATTAGGGTCTTATTTTTATGGAAAATGATTGATTGGTGTTTTTGGTCCAGTGTTTCTCCCTCTTTAGCTAACATATCTTTTTTTTGTATTGGTATCATTTCCTGGTATATTACAGTGAGATGGTATGAATGATAGCACTGCCATTTTGTTCAGTGAATGAATGGGTGGGTGAGTTAGTGAATACATGGATGGATGAATTTACCTTCATTTCCTGGTATATTCCGGTGAGATAGTATCCACTTTAGCGCTGTCATTTTGTTCAGTGAATAAATAGTGGATTAATGAGTGGGTAGGTGAATGAATTTATCATTTCCTGGTATATTCCAGTGAGATGGTATCCACGTTAGCACTGCCATTTTGTTCAGTGAATGAATGAATGAATGATTGAGCGGATAATGGGTGAATGAATAAATTTCTCCTACTTTCCTTGTATATTCCAGTGAGATGGTATCCACGTTAGCACTGCCATTTTGTTCAATGAATGAATGAGTGGATGAAAGAAGGAATGAATAAATGGGTGAGTGAGTGGATACAAGGATTAATGAATGAATGTCTCCTGCATCTACAGTTTGGGTTGAACCAGAGCCGTCTTCTGGCAGAGAAGACAAAGATGAGACTGGAGTACGATGAGGCACAAAGAAAACTTGGAGAGCTGAAATGTCGTTTAGTGGACCTTGAGGACAAGATGCTACCCGGCCAGCCAGAGTCAGACAAAGATAGGTGCTGGTTCTTTTATTTTATTTGCACTAAATAAATAAGTAACTACTTACTTCATGACATCCCACTCTCCTCTGTTATGTGATGTTTCATTCATTCATTCATTCATTCATTCATTCATTCATTCATTCATTCATTCATTCATTCATTCATTCATTCATTCAGTAGCATGTCCTTTGCAGAACCTCGCTCCCATAACAACTTTCCAGAAAACTTCTCGGTCATAAGCAAGATGTCCCGTGTCCGATACACCCATCTGGAGATCATCTGCAAAATCCTGCACCCGTCTTCTCTTTGGCTTTCCGCTTCCTCTCTTCCCGGGCATATACCCCTCCATGATTGTTCTCTCCAAACTTTCGTGGCATTTCAAGTAACCAAAATATTTCAATTTTCTTTGTTTTATCATCTTTAGTAGCCAACCTTCTTCAATATTCAGATCTTGTTGTATGGATTCATTTGTTCATTTCTTTACCCAAGATATTCTTAGAACTCGTCTATAACATTTATATACAAAGGCATTTATGCACTTTTCAGCTTGTTTAGTAAGTGTCCAGGTCTCACAGGCATATGTTGCATTGGGAAAGATGCATGCTCTTCAAAATCTAATGTTTGTAGGTCTATCTGATGTTTCAGTGGAGTTTAATTTGCTTGTATTCAAAACAGCATATTCCTTTGAGTGAATTTAAAAAAAGGTGCCTCAGAAAATATGTTGAATGAAACACCAAACCACAAGAAGTAGGCCATAAGCTTTACTAGCTATGACCACAAGTAACAAAATAGACTCTTTGTCAGGTGCACACACAATAAACACACACCGATACAATTACATGAATATATATATATAAAAGTTACTTATCTGTTTCCTTGTTGTAGACTGGGCAAGTGCGTGTTAGGATCCATGTGTCTGATTATAACAAAGCGGCTAGACCTGAAATGGGGCTCTGGCGGCACTGCAAAACGAGATGCAGCCAAATATGCCAGGCAATAAATCGTGCAAGATATTGTTTATGGCTTCTGTGTTTAAATTTGCTTATATTATTGTTTGTTCCCCAGCTTTTAAACTTTTCACATCCTCCTCTCTGTTGGGTATCCACCTTGATGTGTAAAGGGGCTTGCATTTTCCAATTACCCCCAAAAGCAAAGCTGACGGTAGTGTAGCTAATGGTAGGGTCTCCCATGTCAGACAGTCAAGGAATGGGAACTAGATGTAGCGATACAGAAACCTGCTGCCTTGTAGGTAGATTGAAGTGATGCACAAAGTTGTTGCCTTGTAGGTAGACTGAAGTGATACACAAATTTGTTGCCTTGTAGGTAGACTGAAGTGATACACAAACCTGCTGCCTTGTAGATAGATTGAACTGATGCACAAAGTTGTTGCCTTGTAGGTAGACTGAAGTGATACACACATTTTTTGCATTGTAGGTAGGCTGAAGTGATACACAATGTTGTTGCCTTGTAGGTAGACTGAAGTGATACACAAATTTGTTGCCTTGTAGGTAGACTGAAGTGATACACAAATTTGTTGCCTTGTAGGTAGACTGAAGTGATACACTATACACAAACCTGCTGCCTTGTAGTTAGATTGAAATGATGCACAAAGTTGTTGCCTTGTAGGTAGACTGAAGTGATACACAAATTGTTTGCCTTGTAGGTAGACAAGTGATGCACAAAGTTGTTGCCTTGTAGGTAGACTGAAGTGGTACACAAAGTTGCTGCCTTGTAGGTAGACTGGAAACAAAGTCTAGGAATAGCAAACCTCCCAAAAATACTTATTAAAGTTGGATGTACTGAGCCACAGGCTTGATGAAACAGTACAACACAATTCACTAAATAATATAATGTCAACATGCATCTTTGTTGTCTTCTGCTTTTCTTACCTACTATGTTCCCATATAAGGCCTAAACATGAAACACATTTGGAGCCTCCTAGATAAGTACCACTTTTATTTTGTTCATCTTATTTTTATTTGACACGATTCCATAAGATTGTGTCTTAATTTGGTCAGTCTATTGTCATCTCTGTATTTTGTGTTCTGTTGAAGGCTTGTCACCGCAATGTCGTATGTTTTCTGTAATTGTAGTTTGCAAAGCTGCTTGCATTTCATGTTTTTATATTGTCCCTGACGGGGGAGTTTTGGCTGAGAGGATGGGGTTCTGCCTCAACTTCAGAAGCTACTGGGTTCTTTCCCAGCATAGTGCTGGCGATTTCTCCAAGATCTCCTGGGTAGTGAGATCGGACACCTAGCCCTCTTGGATAAGGCAAGAAACCAGATGCACGTTAAAAATAATTTCTTTATCGCAAAGAGTTGGCCATAAGGTTTCTGACCTGGCAATATTGTTACGGAAAAAAAACCTATCTGCGGGTAGATTGAGCTCGTTACTTTGGATAGAATCTATCCAGAGAAAGCAAATCTTAAATGCACGCTAAAGTCGGACACGCCGACTTTTGAAGTGCATAACTATGTGTGACGTACAATTTTCAAAAGAGAAACGAAGAAGATGATATTGTCTCTAACTAGTTTCGTTCTTGATGTAGATTGTATGAATTTTCATAAAATAAGAAGAGGATGGTGTATGACATATGTGCTCAGATTCTGGGTTTATGGATCAAATGTTTAGCCTTTTCAGACACGGGAATGGTTTAATGTTCTAATTTCCCTGGCTGTTGGAAATAGAGAAAAAACCAAGCTGGTCACTGCCAAGGTTACATTTTTTTAACATTTGGGGAAAAAACCAAAAAATACAAAAGAACAATTATAGCATTTGTGAGGCTGTTAGTTGCATACATTTGACGCCTAGCTGGTGCTATGAAGTTTGTGCACTATTCTGAAATTCTCCCTGTGTGATCTATGTGAGCCGGTCTCCCTAGCAAAGGGGTTAAGGATGCTGTTTGTAATCCCATATACCCATGTTCGAAACACAGCTGCGCGAGATTTAGCAGCAGATCGCGTCGCGCTGGTTTCTTACAGAAAGGTATGGGAGCCGGTTGTTCATAAAGCAATGGCAAACTACTGAACGTAACATTTGCCAAGACATCAACGGCATCTGAAAAATGCTGGTGTTGATTGCAGTGTTCTGTAAAAAGGATATGCAATTTAAAAAAAAGATTAATGGGAGGAGACCGCAGCACTTCTGGAGATATCCATGTGCAATGACAGTGTTTCTTTACTCACAAAAATAAAGAGTTATCATTTGAATAATGAAGACACAAACAATAGATTGCACGATTTATTGCCTGGCATATTTTGCTGCATCTCTTCAGGTATATACTGCAGAAATCACAGAACATAAACTAAAGTAATTAGATAAATTCTTCAAGCTGAAATATACAACACACGTGTGATAGTATTTGTTGTACCAGTAACATTTGTTGTTTTACCAACAGGCTTCTGCTGTTGCAAGAGAAGGAGCAACTTCTGAGAGAGCTCAGGGGCATCGACCCGAAAGGTCGCAGTGAAGAGGACATGACCTCTGTCAGACAGCGCATTTTAAAGCTGGAAAATGATCTGAGACATGCCCAAGAACTCTCCAACAGACAGATTCAGCAGAGGTAGTAGCATTCCAGCTAGATCTGATAAGATAGATATCCATGTCCTGTGATGTGTTTTAATTACAGGTGTTCATTCATTCATTCAGTAGCATGTTCTCTGAAAAACCTCGCTCTCATAACAACCTTCCGGAAAACTTCTCGGTCATAAACAAGATGTCCCATGTTCGATACACCCATCTGTAGATTATCTGCCACATCCTGCACCCATCTTGTCTTTAGCCTTCCTCTTTTTCTCTTCCCAGGCTTATACCTCTCCATTATTGTTCTCTCCAAACTTTCATGACGTTTCAAGTGACCAAAATGTTTCAATTTTCTTTGATTTATCGTCTTTAGTAGCCAACCTTCTTCAATATTCAGATCTTGATTGAATTAGGCCAGCTCCTTGGCAAAGAAGTTACGGACGCAGTTCGTAATCCCGTATACCTGCGTTCGAAGCACAGCTGCTGGTGATTTGGCAGCAGACCACCTTGTGTTGGTTTTTTACGATGATGGTATGTGTGCCGGTCGTTCAGAAAGCAATGGCAAACTATTGAACGTAAACTTGCCAAGAGATCACAACAGTAAAAATTGATGGTGTTGGCTGTGACGTCCTGTAAAGTGTATGTAATTTTTTGGAGGATTGAATTAGAGGTGTACTGGTCAAAATAAAAGCATTGAGGAAGGTACTGATGACCTTACCTCATGCAAAGACCTCTCCAAATTTTGCCCGGGCAGCGCCGTTAGGCTACTCTTTTTCAATTTCTAACTGCCAAGGGATTTTTTACGTGCGCAACAACACACATGGGCGTCCGATCTCACTACCCAGAGACCAGGGGAAAATTTTATCGAAATCGAAAAAGAGTAGCCTAACGGCACTGCCCGGGCAAAATTTCGAGTTAAAAATCTACCCTAAGTATTTCAGGATCCTCGCCAGTGCTACGGAGTCCGTGCACTGAGCTGAGTTTCTCCAGACTCAGGTTTGAGTTAGGAGGAGAACGGAGCACTTATGGGTTACACCCGTGTGCCGTGATGTTGATCCATCGACTAAACTAAACTAAACCCTACCACATGCAAAGACCTAGAATATATGAAGACCTAACAGTTCATTATTCATACATTTTTGCATTCATTATTCAAATTTTAAAAATTACTTTACTCATATTATTTCATTCAATATTCAAATTTTTTTTATTTTACTGAATTCACATATGTTACATTCATTATTCACAATAAAAAAACTTTTTTCATATATGTTTACATTCATTATTGATGATTTTAAAAACATTATTATTCATATATCTTTACATTCATTATTCACATTTATTTTTACATTATTATACATTTTAACATACATTATTAATATATCTTATATATAAAAAAGACTTGTGCGTATGTATCTCTGTATGTATGTATGTATGTATGTCCTTTATGCGCTCGCGAACGGCCCATCCGATTGAGATGAAATTTTCTACATGCCTTCCTTTCATTCCAGAGCAGCCAACTGTCGTATTTTTTTTTTCTTCTTCCTCCTCCTCCCTCCTCCCTCCTCCCCCTCCCAAAATATGTACGTCCAGGAAATGGTCTTCTACATAGAC
>OY992876.1:305393345-305424673 GCA_963921405.1 Cepaea hortensis | reverse complement strand
GTTTTTGTTCTAGGAGACCATAATAAGTTTTGTTCTAGGAGACCATAATAAGTTATATGTTCTAGGTGACCATAATAAGGTATGTTATGTTCAAGGTGACTACAATAAATTACGTTCAAGGTGACTACAATAAAGTTATGTTCAGGGAGACCACAATAAGTTATGTTCAACGAAACCATATGTTTTGTTGTGATCTAGGAGACATAATAAGTTATGTTGTTATGTTATGTTCTAGGAGACCATAATAAATCATGTTATATTCTAGAAGACCTTAATAAGTCATGCTATATTCTCAGAGACCATAATAAGTCTGTTATATTCTAGGCGAGCATAATATATTTTGTTATGTTCTAGGAGACCATAATAAGTCATGTTATGTTCTAGGAAAGTGGTTCGCAACTTTATTTGGCCCATGCACCCCTTCATCATATGTTCAGAATGTCAATTCTCCCCCCCCCCCCCCCCCCTCCATCCCCATATACGTAAAAATGGAAGCTAAATTTAATAACACATACTAGAACAAGTCTAGACGTCTACATAAAACATGATTTTCGGATCTACTTAACATTATGAAATGAATTTCAGAAGGGCGAGAAGTACAGAAATGTAAAGTATGGAGGGAAAAACAATATCAAGTAATCAGTTCTTGTATTAACGCAATCTTGGAATAATCTTAATTTTCCCCCTGAAAACCCTAAAATTCCCCCCTTGGGGGGAGGGGGGGGGGGGAATTCCCCACCGGTTCAGAACCACTGTTCTAGGAGATCATAAGTTATGTTATGTTTTAGGGACCATAATAAGTTATGTTCTAGGAGACCATAATAAGATTTGTTACGTTGTTGGTGACCGTAATAAGATTTGTTATATTCTAGGAGACCATAATAAGATTTGTTATGTTCTAGGAGACCATATTAAGTCTCATGTTATATTCTAGGAGACCATAATAAGATTGGTTATGTTCTAGGAGACCATAATAAGATTTGTTATGTTCTAGGAGACCATAATAAGATTTGTTATGTTTTAGGAGACATAATAAAATTTACTATGTTCTAGGAGACCATAATAAGTTATGTTGAACTGCATATTGGGCATTCCCATATATGCTTAGTCCACCATTGCTTGCTTGCTTGCTTGTTTGTTTACGGATTTCATGTGTTTCTTGTATTAGTTAAAATTATGAAAAATAAAATGTTTTGTTTCAGTTAAGAGGTTTATGATGTTAGTTTTATCTACTACAGATACGAAGGAGTGGATCATAAACTGCTTGTTGGCATAGAGCAGGCAAGAAACCTGGCAGTTCTTCCCTTTCAGAAAGACAGTCGTGTGTAAGTAGATCAGGACATATCACACATCCCCTTACTGAAGTCTGGTTTTCTCTCCTGTTTTTGCTATTAATTATCTTGACAATTTCACCCCCCCCCCCCTTTTTTTTCATTTACTCTATTTCTGCATCTCCCTGCCCTCCTTACTAAAGTCTGGTTTTTCTTCCCCCACCCCCTCCATTAATTACCTCTGCAGTTTCACCTTTTTTCATTTGCTCTCCTTCTGTGTCTTCCTGCACTCCTTACTGAAGAATGGTTTTTTTCACTTTTTCTCTCATTAATTACCTCTACAATTTTGCCCTTTTTTATTTGACCTTCTACATCTCCCTGCACCCCTTTCTGCCCTTTGTGCTTTCTTTTCTCTATGCCTGCTTGCCCACCAGTCTTCTTTCTTCCCATCTTCATTTCTTCTTTCCATCAGTATCTTATTATAATTACATTTGTTATCTTGTCTCATCATTCGTTTCCCTTTCTACACAATCTCCCCCCCCCCCCCTTATTTTTCTCCTTCCTACATTCCCTTCTCCTCTGTCACACATACGCACACACACACACATACCATTTTTGTCAATTCCTTTACAGAGTCAAATACCATCTGCGTAAAAATGTGATAAATGGACATACAGATGTGTGTCCAGGTGGCGAGGGCAAGCACACCTCCTGAACATGTCCTCCAGATTGAGATGGGATGGATAGATAATAGAGGTCCTGTGGTTGCATCCCCATTCAGACGGGATGGACAGATAGTAGAGGTCCTGTGGTGGCATCTCCATTCAGACGGGATGGACAGATAGTAGAGGTCCTGTGGTAGCGTCCCCATTCAGACGCGATGGACAGATAGCAGTGGTCCTGTGGTCGCATCCTCATTCAGATGGGATGGACAGATAGCAGTGGTCCTGTGGTCGCATCCCCAATCAGATGGGATGGACAGATAGCAATGGTCCCTTGGTCGCATCCCCATTCAGATGGGATGGACAGATAGTAGTGGTCCCGTGGTCGCATCCCCATTCAGATGGGATGGACAGATAGCAGTGGTCCCGTGGTCGCATCCCCATTGAGATGGATTTTTCAAAGTGTCCTGAGCTGCCGGGTCATCACAGCCGAGAGTGGGTTTCAGGAAATGGTGTGGGAAGTTAAGGTGGCTTGTATGGCATTGAACATATCACCAGGGAGTGCCCATTGGTTCGTAAATATATGGAGCTAACAATGTATGCTCAGACCATATCACAGCGAGTGCTGATTAGTTCGTAAAAATATGTAGGTAACGACTTATGCTCAGACCATAACACCAGCAAGTGCCGATTGTTTCGTAAATATATGGAGTTAACAATTTATGCTCAACCATATCACCAGCAATTGTCGATTGGTTAATAAAAATATGGGGCAAGTAGCATTAGCTGAACATGCCTTAAAGTGTTGAAAAAGTCTCCTATTTCACTTACCATAGACTCAAGGCTTGGGAATAAGGTCCTTTGTTTTTTTTTCCTGTGTTGAGCATGACTTTTACCATGTTTTCTGTAATCCTTTATTTGTTTCTACTGTTGACCATGATTTCTGTAATCCTTATTTTGTTTCTGCTGTTGACCATGATTTCTGTAATCCTTGTTTTGTTTTTACAATGTTGACCATGATTTCTGTAATCCTTGTTTTGTTTTTATTATGTTGATCATGATTTCTGTAATCCTTGTTTTGTTTTTACAATGTTGACCATCATTTCTGTAATCCTTGTTTTGTTTCTACTGTTGGCCATGATTTCTGTAATCTTTTTGTTTTTACTATGTTGACCATGATTTCTGTAATCCTTGTTTTGTTTCTACTGTTGACCATGATTTCTATAATCTTTGTTTTGTTTTTACAATGTTGACCATGATTTCTGTATTCCTTGTTTTGTTTCTATTGTTGACCCTGATTTCTGTAATCCTTGTTTTATTTCTACCGTTGACCATGATTTCTGTAATCCTTGTTTAGTTTCTACTGTGTTGAGAATGACTTTCACTACGGTTTCTTTAATCTTTTGGTTTTACAATGTTGAGCATGATATTTACCATGGTTTCTGTAATCCTTGTTATATTTCTACTATGTTGAGCATGATATTTACCATGGTTTCTGCAATCCTTGTTATGTTTCTATTATGCTGAGTATGATATTTACCATGATTTAGGTAATCTTTGTTATGTTTCTGCTATGTTGAGCATGACTTTTACCATAGTTGCTGTAATCCTTGTTATGTTTCTGCTATGTTGAGCATGACTTTTACCATAGTTGCTGTAATCCTTGTTATGTTTCTGCTATGTTGAGCATGACTTTTACCATAGTTGCTGTAATCCTTGTTATGTTTCTGCTATGTTGAGCATGACTTTTACCATAGTTGCTGTAATCCTTGTTATGTTTCTACTATGTTGAGCATGACTTTTACCATAGTTGCTGTAATCCTTGTTATGTTTCTGCTATGTTGAGCATGACTTTTACCATAGTTGCTGTAATCCTTGTTATGTTTCTGCTATGTTGAGCATGACTTTTACCATAGTTGCTGTAATCCTTGTTATGTTTCTGCTATATTGAGCATGACTTTTACCATAGTTGCTGTAATCCTTCACATTACCTCACCATATCCCAAGCAGTGGAAACAAGGGAAACCTTAATCTTGTTTGCCTTGATCCCTGTCCAGATGCATCACAGCCGCTCTGCTGCCCAACCAGACCATGTGCCTGGAGACCAAGGCTGTGTCGGATCTCAAGTCCCCCAAGTTC
The DNA here is from genome assembly GCA_963921405.1 of Cepaea hortensis. Lineage (NCBI taxonomy): Eukaryota > Metazoa > Mollusca > Gastropoda > Stylommatophora > Helicidae > Cepaea > Cepaea hortensis. Next base: position 305,420,601 of record OY992876.1, on the reverse strand, counting down.
TCTGAGATGTTTCAGGTGAACATCCCCGAGCACAGCCTCTTCTCCAAGACTCTGCAGGTGCATGTGTGGAGTGTGAGCGTAGAGAAGGGGGAGGAATGTCTGGTGAGTACAACTGTGTTCCTTCTTTATTCGTCTAGTTTATTTTTCTTCTACAACTTCTTCTCCTTCTTTTTCTTCTTTTCCTCCACCTCCTCCTCTTCTTCTGTCTTCTTTCTTCTTCATATCTTCTTCATTCTTCCTCGGGTAGTGTATGATTTGCCAAGTCTTTGTGAATGAGGGTGAAAAACTAGTAGGACACAACACGTGTTGCGCTGACTGACTGACTGGCATCTTGCCGTCTTGACAGACAACAGTTTGTAGAATGAAGTTATACCTCTCCATAACACAAAGCCTGGGCTGAATTTAGAGACCATGTGTTGCCCATGCAGCATGATTCCTCTCTCGGCCTGTCAAGTGTACTCAGAGGAAAGGTAACACCAATACGTCTGGAACAAGACAAGTTGCAGAAGCTGCCGGATCAGCAAAGCAATGCTATAACTGTCGGCCTGTTGTAGCTTCGATCCTAGACCAGTTGCCAACCAAGGCTTAGGGCCTGGTCTGCCCTGCCATGACATTCAGTCTTTAGGTTATATTTCCTTGCACTAGGATAAGGCTTGTACCCTCCCAATTGTGCTCCTCTGCCCAAAGCCGTTGGCTCAATGTGGGATGTCGGGTTTGGTAAGCATTGCCCAACATTCGGCGCTAACAGAAGCAGGTAGTACCGTCTACTGTCATACGGTAGCTCAGTCATATCTAACTAAGACCTCACATTTTAATAAATCACCTAGAAATCTGTGAATTTGCAGCTGCGTGGACTAAATATCAAAATAATCAAATTTACCCACAGTAAGAATATTTATATCATGTGGTTCAGGTGTGTGAACATTTGTGTCTTTACCACGTGAATTCTGTGGGACTGGCAGGAGCCCTGCTGAAAAAATGAGCCACATGGGATAAAGCCTGGTGCAATGAAGTAGATACTCTTGCATTTTAACACGCACACTCGCCACCATGTTTTAAAATTTTTTAAATAACTACATTCTGTGCACTTTGATCTTCCTTAGGGCTGTGCTCATGTTAGTCTGGCAGACTTTGATCCGAAAGGCATCTCCCTGCGCTGGTACAACGTGCTGAGCTTCCGCTTCCTGCAGTCGGAGCTGAAAGGGCAAGGGGTGTCTCTATCCAACAACAAATGTTCCGGTGGACAGTCGTTGCCGTCCTCCAGCAGCAGCTCAGAGGAGGTCAAGCCTGTAGTTAGTTACTCCAGAGCAAAGCAGGTAGGTGACTGGTGTGAATGTCAGATGTGGACAATGAGCAGATAAGCTGAAAAACATCTAATGGCAATGGAAGTGTGGTTTTTGAGAAAGCTCTACAAAAAACAAATGAAACCTAAACTGATTAGAGAAATTATACCTAGACAGTCATGGTCTTTTTGGGGAGCGTTTTGAGAAGAAATAAACTGGAGAACTGGCAAGATTGTGGGGAAAAGAATATGGGGAAGGCAGAGAGGTAAATATCTAAATGGCTTGGCCACAACACTAGTGATCATGGGAGATGGCGAAACATGCCCGACCACGCTTATGGACATGGCATATGATGAATGAATGGTAAACATTCTGGTAATGGTCAGTAAAAGGCCAGTTTCCCTCCTCGAGGCCTATTGGCTGTATGGTAACTAAAATGAAAGGTAAAGAGCCCTTTCACACATCTTTTAAAAAAAGTCTCTTAAAAGTCGACTGGGTCGACTTCATTGCACCGGGTTTTTATCCCATTTGGCTCGGTCTCTTTTCGCAGCGCGGTAAGCATCGCACAAAGCGCAAACTCTGTAGCTCTAGCGACGACCCACAGGAGTTTTCGAAAAGTTTCTCTCTTGAACCAAAGGACGCAGCCCGGAATTGAACCCACAACCTTCGGAGCCCGAGTCAAACGGCTTAACCACTTCGCCACAAAGACTCCCTTTCACACATCTTTAGTTGCATTCGACATACTAATATTTTTATAGACCAATCAGCACCCGGTGGGTGAGTGGTCAGTATTACACCACCGCCTTTATTTCCCAAGATATTTCCTGATACCCTTGTTTAAGTCACGGTCAACCTGGCAGACCAAGTCAATTTTTACAACTGCGAATCCGCCTGGGTGCAGATCAACTCATGACCACTGGTTCGATGTCAAGCCACTACGCCACCACGCCTCCCAGGGTATATCGTGCCCGTCTTTATATTTTTAGTGAATTAACTGTCACTCGGCAGGTGATGAGATCAACGTCATGGCAGTTTTATTTGTTCTCCAGAACATTTCATGGAACCCACTTTAGGCTGGGTCGAGTTGGGTGCCCGGGTCAAGTTGTTGAAAAAAATGTCCACCTTGATGGGGTTCAAACATGTGACTTCCGGACTGATAGGCAAGAGTGCTAGACACTGGGCTATCATGGCTGGGGACAAGTCTGGACAGTCAGTGATTTCTACAATAATGAAAATGTTAACAAGATAACAAATAATTTCATTTCTCTTCCTTCCATGAAACTTTGCTGTTTGTGTACATTAAAGTAATCTTGTGACCTGCCGTTTGACTTTTCTGTCCTCATGACCTCTTTGAACTGTAATTGATGGGCGTCACCTTCATGTGACCGCAGTCATTTCTAGTTGATAGATAAATTAAACACACAATGTTTGTTTCAGACCGTAGCAGTGGCTATATGTGGTAAGTGCTTCTGGCAAAGTATAATTCATCTGGTTCACTTCATATAGAGTAGTGTGTATGATGAGGAGCGCCTGGCCGAGTGGCTAGAATGTCGGATTCTCCTTCGGAAGACCCGGGTTTAAATCCTCGGTAATGTGTAATTTTTTTTCTGTCGGGGGCAAAAAGAAAACTAACCTGCATAGTTTGCGGCGACTGCACTAGCCAGGCGGCCTTAGTTCCCTGCCATTAAGTTCAAGGTACAATATTTGCAGTAAATGACAGTTTTTCTTTTTTGACGGATATAATTCATCAGGTTCACTTTACATAGAGTAGTTGATAGCGAGCTGTTCTGATAATGTCACAAGTGCTTGTCAGATGCGGGTTCAAGGCCTGGGCTCATCGCCTGCTGCCAATGTGAGGGCAAGATTGGCCACTTGTTTCTCCTTGCATTCAGGCCTACAAAATGCTATGATGCTATCACCCGTTGAAGAAAACTGCTCTGAAACACATAGACATTCACTGCGTATGATATATAACTGCAGAACATGCACCTGACTTGATGCAGCAAAATATGCTTGGCAATAAAGTGTGCATTCTGTTGTTTATGGCGTCATTGTTTACATTCACTAAGTGAATATTTTGTTTTGAGTATATTTTTATATTTTCCATGACAAAGTAAGCTGGCTTGAGGTGGTTAACTCTTAGAGACTGGGGAGGTGATATTTAGGGTTGATGTTCAAATGTCTATAATTGGATTACTTCAATAGAACATTTTTGTTTCTTTTGGCCTCCAATTGGAGGGCCGTGTCCTTCAGTTCGGAGACCCCTGAGGGTCGTCGCTGGGGCTACAGATTTTGTGCTTTTTGCGACGCTCTCCGCACTGCAGAAAGAGACTGAGCCATATGGGATAAAAACCCAATGCAATGAAGTCGACCATGTCGACGTTTAAGCGACTTTTTTAAAAATAAATTATTACCACTTATTATATCAATACTATTTTAAAAACAATGTAAAAATTTGCTCTTCATTTATAACAATAAATTGCATTTCAAAACTGTAACAGATACATGGGAAATATAACCAGGTGTGTAACAGGAATGCCTGCTATTATTTGTATATCCTTTACAGGCTGTGGCAGTCAACCCCAGCATTTTTTTGTTGTTGGCTGTTTGTGATTTATTGGCAAGTTTACGTTCAGTAGTTTGCCATTGCTTTCTGAACGACCAGCAGTCATACCTTTATTTGGCTTCTCACTCTAGGCTTCCAAACCGCCTGCAGCTGTGTTACGAACATGGTATGCAGGGTTACAAATTGCATTTGTAACCCCGTCACCACAGAGCATGCTTTCAGGAATTATGTGCACTTTAACGAAAAAAAAATTTTTCATGCCATTCCAGAAACAGTCGCAGGATCGAGTTCATCGGCTTCTGGAAGCCTCATCTACTAAGTTGAGACAAGCTGCAGCATGTGGAAGTGAGGAGCAACCAGCAGAAGGTGACAGCTCAGGCCACAAGTGAGTGTTGGATTTTGTGTTGGCAGATCTGTGGTTGAGTTGAGCGAAGAATTGACATAACTGCACTCAGGATATTCCCATGCGCTCTTTCGCCTCATTTAACAGCCAGTGAAGAGTCATACTGCTAGTGGTTCCAACTGCCATTTGATTGAAATTTGTCCTGGTCAATCCCCCGCTATATCGTTCTCTCCACTCCGGGTGCTTAGTCTGTTCCACCAGTCTGTGACCCTTGACCATATCCATGGCTTCATGCAGGGGGTGATCCCTGTGTGCAGTGACTCAGGTACCATTTGGCTTGAAGAACCCTGTGCCTGTCCACAATTTTTGGTAGTGACAGGATATGCCTCATGTATATAATTTCTATATTCCATCTCTTCTGTTGGAGTGGCCCACAGTTTCTCTATTCCGCCTCTGTTATTGCTGCTGCCATAAATTGTAAATTATATGTCTCTTTCTTATGGTTTTGATTAACAATGTTGTAACGCCTGTGGTTCTCAGAGCCTCTGCATTTCTTGTCTGCTGTCTCCACTGCCTCCAGTTTTTTCACCATCTTATTACTCTTTGTGGAGGCCAGCATGGCTGAAAAGATGAGAACGCTCATTCTTAAACATCCGGTGTGCTGATGCCAAGGTAGCTGGTTCAACCCCTACACCTGTCATTTGGTGTAAATGTTGGCTTCTTGTCCTAGACTTCATCATCATCATCATCAAGTGCTCTGCCAGCTGGCGTAGGCGTTCATTGCTCTCCGCAGATCTTGGTCTTTGGTGTTCTGGATCAACTCTGCCGATGATATTCCTCCATGCCATCATCTCAATCCGTCCAGCATAATTTCTCTTGGTCTGCCTCTGCCTCTCTTCCCCTTGATCTTTCCATTTGTCACGATGTTCTCCTATGCCTCTCTTCTCATCACATGACCAAAGAAAGCTGTTTGTCTCTTTTTTATTGTTGTATATAGTGTTCTAATTTCATTAGCCTCTATCAGGCAATCGTTGTTAGTTACTCTGGCAGTCTAAGGAATTTGCAACATTCGTCTCAAAAACCACATTTCTGTTGCTTCTAAGTTCTTCCTAATTTGTTCATTTACATTCCAAGATTTGCTGCCATACAGCAAAACTGGTTCTATATAGCATTTTAGCACTCTCTTTCTTACATTCATTGATAGTGACTTATTGCAATACTCTTCATTTTCTTAAATGCGGATTTTTCTGCCTGCCCTATTCTGCTCTTAATCTCTGTTGTACATCTTCCATCTGATGTTATAGGTGCCCCTAGGAATTTAAAATTATCCACTTAGCTCACTGGTTTGTCTGTGCATATTGTTTGGATCTTTAATGGAATTTAATTCAATTTTTTGCATTGCTCGTTTAACTAACTTTTTTTTGCCTTCGTACATTTATCTTTTATTTCTTTCTTTATCTTAGTATATTCTTGTTTGTCATTTTTATTCTGTTTCCTTTTGTCCATCAGCATTATGATTTATTAATTCATCCATATTTTCTTAGCTTTTTTGCTTCTCTCCAGTAATATTTCTTTTCTAGTTTGATGTATGGAGCCCCTTAACATTTCCCAATGTTCATTTATACTCTGTATTTTAGCTGTTGCATTATACCTGTTTTTCACAGTCACTCTGTAATTTTCTTGAATTTCTTTATCTACTTTCAGAACCTCTTTATTAAGTCTCAAGTTCTTAACCATTATTTCCCTCTCTTTAATGTTACTTTTATTTGTCCACATAGTGGTACATGATCACTATTACAGCACCAGGCATTGTCTTTGCATTCATTTCTAAATCTTTTATTAATAAGTATGTAATCAATTTGGATGCGTATTTTCATATCAGGGCTTTTCCATGTGTATAGTCGGGAGTCTCTGTGGTGAAGTGGTCAAGCCATTTGACTTGGGCTCCGAAGGTTGTGGGTTCAACTCTGGGCTGTGTCCTTCTGTTCATGGGTGAATTTTTTCGGAGACTCCTGTGGGTCGTCGCTAGAGCTATGGAGTTCGTGCTTTGTGCGACGCTTTCCGTGCTGCGGAAAGAGACAGAGCCATATGGGATAAAACCCAATGCAGTGAAGTCGACCCTGTCGACTTTTAAGCGACACTTTAGTGGTCATGTGTATAGTCGTCTTTTATGGTGTTTAAACCATGTGTTTCCAATTATCATATAATTAATATTTGCCCATTCTATTAGTTTCTCTTCTTTCATTTCTTGTACCTAAACCTTAATTCCCCACTATATCCTCTATCTTTCCTTTTCCTACTTTTGCATTAAAATATCCTAATATTATTTTTATTTCTTGTGATCCAATTTGAGCTATCGCCATTTCTACTTTATCATAAAAGTGTTGTATTTCTTCATCACTACCGCTTGTTGTTGGTGCATATACTTGTATAATATTTACATCTATTGGTTTGCCTTTGATTTTGACCATTATAACTCTATCTGAGATACACCAGTATCCATTAATTGATTTGGCTGTTTTTTCATCAAATATTATTCCTACACCGTTTTCATGTGTATCCCCTCCAGAATAAATTTAACTTTTGTATCTCATTTAATGTCCTAACATTCCATGTTCCTACTCTAAATGTATTTAGTTTAGTTATAGTTTTGCCATCGGTAGCTGGGTGACGGTCTGATGTCACCTGTGGCTCATGACTGTCCCTATCGGACGAGGATGTCCTAAGACAGCCATTAACATCTTTCACTATCTCCGAAATTTATGTTGCCATGAAATTTTGGAAAGATAATGTGGTGGTTTCCACTTGCCTTCCACATCCACATGGTGGTCTTTTAACCCTGCCTTTGACAGCCATTTCCGACTGTCAGGACAAGTGAGTGTCCTGCTCTGCTCAGCTGCAGAGGTGTCCACTTATTCCAGTGGATACTCTGTCCCCAGAGCTGTGTTAGCCACACCGTGGTGTGTTTCCATCCTCTACCACGGGGAGGTGCATTTGGGATGTTCCTTTCCTAAAGTTCTGGTCTATGATCAAAACTCTCCAGTACTTTTAGAGGATGTCCTAGACTTGGAGACTTAAATTACAAGTACCTCAGAAATCAGAGTTTGTTCGTGTGATGGCGATGGACACTGGTAACAGGGAAAGCTAATCCACACACAGAATGATGAGTCCAGTGCACTAGAAGTAGTAGCACATGTATGGATTACACTTGAGTTTAAAAGCGAGTGAACGAAAAAAAAAATTCTGAAAATTGGGTGGACCCCAGTGCTGTACTGGTCAGAATATAAATTATCCTGGCCTTCCTGACAATCTGCCTTAGTAGGCACTCACCACCATGACTCTTGTGAAGAAGAGATAGGAAAGGTTATGAGGGCTTAGCTTGAGGTGGCTGATGGGTTTATGTTAAAGCAAGTAGAAGCAGCAGTAGTTTGTGAATGTGGGAGATTCCTTGTTTGAGATGGGTTTATGTTAAAGCAAGTAACAGCAGCAGCAGTAGTTTGTGAATGTTTGTGGGAGATTGCTTGTTTGAGATGGGTTTATGTTAAAGCAAGAAGCAGCAGCAGCAGTAGTTTGTGAATGTTTGTGGGAGATTGCTTGTGTGATATGGGTTTATGTTAAAGCAAGAAGAAGCTGTAGTAGTTTGTGAATGGTTGTGGGAGATTGCTTGTGTGAGATGGCTGATGGGTTTATGTTAAATCAAGAAGAAGCAACAGCAATAGTTTGTGAATGGTTGTGGGAGATTACTTGTTTAAGATGACTGATGTTTATGTTAAAGCAAGAAGCAGCAGCAGTAGTTTGTGAATGGTTGTTTGAGATTGCTTGTGTGAGATGGCTGATAAGTTTATGTTAAAGTAAGAAGCAGCAGCAACAGTAATTTGGGGATGGTTGTGTGAGATGGCTGATGGGTTTACATTAAAGCAAGAAGAAGCAGCAGCAGTAGTTTTAGATGAGGTTCTGTTGCTGATGTTTCAGGGAGGCAGGTCGGCCCCAGCAGCCAGCAGTGGTGACCATGAAGGAAGAGAGTAGTGATGAATCCACCATCATATCCTCGCAGACGTCCACTCTGACTAGAAACCATGGTAGGTCCGTGCCTTATGCTCACATGTTTGGTAGCTGGAATAGAAATAGTCATATTTGTATGTAATTGTATAAAATTGTGACATTGGGTATTGATGTGCGCTCAGAGAAGTAGAGATGTCTAGTTGGCCGTGTATTGACGTACATTTGTTCCTTTAGCAAAGTGCTTTTGTCATTTGAAGGTGGCGAATTCAGATCCTTTTAAAAGTATCAAAGCAGATTTTTATAAGGATGGGTTGAGAGAGATAGAGAGATACACACACAGGCACACAAGTGCTTCAAAAGTCGGAGTGGATTCACCTGATGACGAGGAACACTGGTAACGGAAGCTAATCCACATGCAGACGTCAGCCCAGTGCACTTCCCAGTAGTGGCAACTGGTAGTATGGACTACGCTTGAGTTCAAAGCCAGTAGAAACAAATGAAGAACAGATGTATTCAAGAGTGATTGACATATGAGAAATCAAGTTATATGTTAAGATTAACTATAGCTGTCGTGTTGTGCTTCGTGTGACGGTACCTGTCCGTCATTGTGTTGTAATCTGCTACAGTATAAACAATGTAATCATATTGTGATTGATTAATTGATTTAGGAATCGACATCACAGCATTCGGGGCATTCCCATAAGCGCTCCATCATATTGTGATGTGGATATTCACGACATCAAGAGGGCATACACGCTGGACAGGTGTGATGCCAGAGGAGATTGCCCTCGTGCAATGCACAGCCTAAATATTAAAACATTGAGGTGGAAAATGAGGTTGACTTCTATTTTGTCCCGCGAATGTTTACAATGCATATTAATTGCCCTTGACAACGTACAGTTCTACCTCTGATGCCTGTCTTTGTGTTTATAAATAGTTGAACCAAATTTCAGTCTGTTATAATCTATCTATATCTTACAGTTGTCTTTGTTCCATGTGACTTTGGGGCAAGATCTAACTGTCTGCCTACCCACCCATGCACGCACCCACCCTTGTGTCTGTCTACCCATCCATAGATCCCTGTTCTGCTCTTTCTTTTTACCCACTGTTGCCATAGGATTTACTGAATGTGCCTAATTAGAAGCCTCATTTGCCAGATCCCGATGATATGAACAGTCATCAGTTTGATGGCCCACACATCAAGCATGGGCGAGAGGCAGAGGAAGATGGCGAGGAAGATGATGAAGATGAAGACGGCGACATGGATAACAGGAAGGTTAGTTCTAGTCAGTTAAGAAATTTGTAATACTGAAGACACAAACAATAGATTGCACAATTTATTGCCTGGCGAAGTTTGCTGCAACTTTTCGGGCGTATACTACAGAAAAAATTCTACAAAAATTACAAAAAGGAAATTAATTCTTTCAGCTGAAATACACAAGCAAAATTACATGGTAGTTTTAAAGAGATTTATCATGTCTGTTTGTCTACACGATTTGCGTGTATAGCAGCAGAGTGAGCAGTGCACTGAATTATTTTTGTCTGAAAAATATACCAGGCCATAAACTGCAATATGTTTGTGTCTTAACTATTCAAATTTACAATGGGGAAATAGTTTTATGTTAAGAGACTCATTGATTCTGAGGCTTTTCATGTCAATTTATGTGTAATTTACTTTTGATGTCAACTTATGTGTAATTTATTTTTGATGTCAACTTACCTTTAACTTGCTTTTCATGTCAACTTTTGTGTAACTTGCTTTTTATGTAAAGTTAAATTTCTTATAGATGTATTGTAATCTGAAAATATATTAAAGATATTTCCTGTACATATATTATAATCTTATAATATATTATAGATAATTTTTGTAGATATAATCTTATAATATATTATAGCTATGTCTTCTAGGTATATTATAATCTTATAATATATTACAGCTATTTTTATAGATATAGTATAATCTTATATTATAGATATTATTTCTTATACATATATTATGTTATATATATATATTTCTTATAGATATAATACATATGAGAGTATGGAGCCGGTCGCTCAGAAAGTCGTGGCGTGCTGATGAGCGTAATCTAGCCTAGGAATCAACATACAGCTGAAAGATGCTGGTGTTGACCGCAATATCCTGTAACAGGATGGAAACGCGGGGAAAAAAAAAAATAGATATAATAATATACTATTTTTTAAAGCGTCAGGGGTAGATTTTCTAATTGTGAAATTAGATTAGTAAGTTCTCTATTAGATCTTTCCGTCTTTTTAAATTTCTAAACGTGGGGCTATTTGAAGCTTGTGAACAGACCATCCTAGTCTTCATCTGATAAGGCTGGAAATGTGAAGTGCTACCACATGAAGTAGATGGACAGTGCACCTCTAAGCAACAGATTTTTCAGCCTCTTACATGTCTTTGCTGTCTACTAAATTCCTGCACTTGGCATGTCTTTACTGTCAGCTAACTTACTGCCCCTGGGATGTCTTTACTGTCTGCTAACTTACTGCCCCTGGGATGTCTTTACTGTCTACTAACTTACTGCCCCTGGCATGTCTTTACTGTCTACTAACTTACTGCCCCTGACATGTCTTTACTGTCTACTAACTTACTGCCCCTGTCATGTCTTTACTGTCTACTAACTTACTGCCCCTGGCATATCTTTACTGTCTACTTACTTACTGTCCCTTTCATGTCTTTACTGTCTACTGACTTACTGCCCCTGGCATGTCTTTACTGTCTACTAACTTACTGCCCCTGGCATGTCTTTACTGTATACTAACTTACTGCCTACTAACTTACTGCCCCTGTCATGTCTTTACTGTCTGCTAACTTACTGCCCCTAGGATGTCTTTACTGTCTACTAACTTACTGCCCCTGGCATGTCTTTACTGTCTACTGACTTACTGCCCCTGGCATGTCTTTACTGTCTACTAACTTACTGCCCTTGTCATGTCTTTACTGTCTACTAACTTATTGCCCCTGGCATGCTTTTACTGTCTACTGACTTACTGCCCCTGTCATGTCTTTACTGTCTACTAACTTACTGCCCCTGGCATGTCTTTACTGTCTACTAACTTACTGCCCCTGTCATGTCTTTACTGTTTACTAACTTACTGCCCCTGTCATGTCTTTACTGTCTACTAACTTACTACCCCTGTCATGTCTTTACTGTCTACTAACTTACTGCCCTTGTCATGTCTTTACTGTCTACTAACTTACTGCCCCTGTCGTGTCATTACTTCTACTAACTTACAGCCCTTGTCATGTCTTTACTGTCTACTAACTTACTGCCCTTGTCATCTCTTTACTGTCTACTAACTTACTGCCCCTGGCATGTCTTTACTGTCTACTAACTTACTGCCTAATAACTTACTGCCCCTGTCATGTCTTTACTGTCTGCTAACTTACTGCCCCATGGATGTCTTTACTGTCTACTAACTTACTGCCCCCGGCATGTCTTTACTGTCTACTAACTTACTGCCCCTGGCATGTCTTTACTGTCTACTAACTTACTACCCCTGGCATGTCTTTACTGTCTACTGACTTACTGCCCCTGGCATGTCTTTACTGTCTACTGACTTACTGCCCCTGGCATGTCTTTACTGTCTACTGACTTACCGCCCCTGGCATGTCTTTACTGTCTACTGACTTACCGCCCCTGGCATGTCTTTACTGTCTACTGACTTACCGCCCCTGGCATGTCTTTACTGTCTACTAACTTACTGCCCCTGGCATGTCTTTACTGTCTACTAACTTAACTTACTGCCCATGTCATGTCTTTACTGTCTACTAACTTACTGCCCCTGGCATGTCTTTACTGTCTACTGACTTACTGCCCATGTCATGTCTTTACTGTCTACTAACTTACTGCCCCTGGCATGTCTTTACTGTCTACTGACTTACCGCCCCTGGCATGTCTTTACTGTCTCCTAACTTACTACCCCTGGCATGTCTTTACTGTCTACTGACTTACTGCCCATGTCATGTCTTTACTGTCTACTAACTTACTGCCCCTGGCATGTCTTTACTGTCTACTGACTTACCGCCCCTGGCATGTCTTTACTGTCTACTAACTTACTGCCCCTGGCATGTCTTTACTGTCTACTGACTTACTGCCCCTGGCAAGCCTTTACTGTCTACTGACTTACTGCCCCTGGCATGTCTTTACTGTCTACTAACTTACTGCCCCTGGCATGTCTTTACTGTCTACTGACTTACTGCCCCTGGCATGTCTTTACTGTCTACTAACTTACCGCCCCTGGCATGTCTTTACTGTCTACTGACTTACCGCCCCTGGCATGTCTTTACTGTCTACTGACTTACCGCCCCTGGCATGTCTTTACTGTCTACTGACTTACCGCCCCTGTCATGTCTTTACTGTCTACTGACTTACTGCCCCTGGCATGTCTTTACTGTCTACTGACTTACTGCCCCTGGCATGTCTTTACTGTCTACTAACTTACTGCCCCTGGCATGTCTTTACTGTCTACTAACTTACTACCCCTGGCATGTCTTTACTGTCTACTGACTTACTGCCCCTGGCATGTCTTTACTGTCTACTGACTTACTGCCCCTGGCATGTCTTTACTGTCTACTGACTTACTGCCCCTGGCATGTCTTTACTGTCTACTAACTTACTGCCCCTGGCATGTCTTTACTGTCTACTAACTTACTGCCCCTGGCATGTCTTTACTGTCTACTGACTTACTGCCCCTGGCATGTCTTTACTGTCTACTGACTTACCGCCCCTGGCATGTCTTTACTGTCTACTGACTTACCGCCCCTGGCATGTCTTTACTGTCTACTGACTTACCGCCCCTGGCATGTCTTTACTGTCTACTAACTTACCGCCCCTGGCATGTCTTTACTGTCTACTGACTTACCGCCCCTGGCATGTCTTTACTGTCTACTGACTTACCGCCCCTGGCATGTCTTTACTGTCTACTGACTTACCGCCCCTGGCATATCTTTACTGTCTACTGACTTACCGCCCCTGGCATGTCTTTACTGTCTACTGACTTACTGCCCCTGGCATGTCTTTACTGTCTACTGACTTACCGCCCCTGGCATGTCTTTACTGTCTACTGACTTACCGCCCCTGGCATGTCTTTACTGTCTACTGACTTACCGCCCCTGGCATGTCTTTACTTTCTACTGACTTACTGCCCCTGGTATGTCTTTACTGTCTCCTAACTTACATTCTGTTTCAGACATAACCAGCTTTGTTCTGTCCTTGTTTAGGATTCTGATTTCCAGGCTATGATTCAAGCTTGCACTGACCTGGCTGATTCCTTTGAAAACTTTGACGATGAGGAGGATGATGATGGTGACTTCACCGAGTCTGAGGATGATGAGCTGGTGGCCAAGTGTGACAAGGAAACCAACACTGAAGGCGGGGACTACAAGCTGAAGGAAGTCCGACACAGGGGCCATCATCATCACCACCACCATCATCATAAGACGCAGCAGCATTACCCAGATGCTCTGCGCAGCAGTACAATCAGGCGGTCACAGACGTTTTCTCCCACCTGTCGGCAGCAGCCTCCAGGTTATGTCTGCAAGGTAGGTGTTTCTCTTTTAACTTCTGTTGTGAAACTCGTCAGGCACATACTGCAGTTATATATCATGTGAAGTGAATAAAGGAATACTTTTTCATTCATTCATTCGGTATCGTGTCCTTTGCAGAACCTCGCTCCCATAACAACCTTTTGGAAAATTTCTCGGTCATATGCAAGATGGTCCGCGTCCGATGCACCCATCTGGAGATCATCTGTCACATCCTGCACCTATCTTCTCTTTGGCCTTCCTCTTCCTCTCTTACCGGGCATATACCCCTCCATTATTGTTCTCTACAAACTATCATGACGTTTCAAGTGACCAAAATATTTTAATTTTCTTTTTTTTTATCGTCTTTAGTAGCCAACCTTCTTCAGTATTCAGATCTTGTCGTATAGATGCATTTGTTCTTTTCTTTATCCCAGTTATTCTTAGAACCTGTCTATAACATTTATATTCAAAGGCATTTATGCACTGTTCAGCTTGTTTAATGTGTCCAGGTCTCACAGGAGTATGTTGCAATGGGAAAGATGCATGTGCTTAAAAATCTAATTAATAACACTTTAACTGAAGCAATCTAAGTATAATTCATTATTTAGATATTATGTATTCATTATTAAAGTATATACAGCTTAACCCTACCAGACCTGAGGCCCTAACCCTAATTGTCCCCTATACCTGGGCTCCTGAGCATTAAAGAGAAAAAACTAACATGATGTAGAAAAATGTTAGTTACATGCAAACAAGTGGTTAGAATAAGATGTAACTTGGAGACATTGTAGAAAATAGGTCTACCTTTCATCTAGCGCCGATATTCCACCTTTGTGTGCCAATCCAGTCTGAATAAACCAAAGTATTGATCACCTGTTGGACTGTGAAAAGCCTAGACCTACTTCACTTTCTTGTTGAAGTACTTGGTTCATCAATCGCTCGTTTCATTGTGAATTTTCATAAATTTTTCGTGTTAATCCACACAAAGTCAATTCAAACCTATGGGGGCAGGTATTTGCAATGGCTAAACATGAGTTTTGACTACAATTGGTTGGTTATTTTTAGTTTGTGAAGCATATTTATCACGAAATAGGCAAAATGCCGAAAATTAGGTACAGCGGTATAACGGCAGATTCGGAAATTTCCGAAAATCGGTACAGCAGTCTGGTAGGGTTAAGTATTATTCATTTATTCACTTAATATGATATATATAACTTTGCAGTATGCACCTGATGAAATGCAGCAAAATATGCGAGGCAATAAATCATGCAACATATTGTTTGTGGCTTCTGTGTTTAAACTCACTGTGCGATACATTGTTTTAAACTTCATCATCATCATGTGCCATGCCGATATGCGTGGGCGGTAATGTTTCACCATTTCACACGATCACTAGAGTCATGGATCGGCTCTGTGTTCTTGTTTCGACCATACCACGGGGTCAGGCCATCCAGGTACTTACTTCTCTGCCTTCCTCTTGTCTTTTCCCCCTCAATCTTGCTAGTTGTCACCAAGTTCTCCAATTTATTTCTTCTCATAACGTGGCCAAAAGATTGTGACTGTCTACATCTAATTTCTCTAATCATTTTACGATTTTCATTTGTTTCTTGTAGGACTTAGTCATTGGTTTTTCTGTCTGTCCATGGTATTCTTTTTGCTTTTTCCTCAGAAACCAAAATTTCCACAGCCATCAGATGTTTTTCAGCTTGTCTGCTCATTGTCCATGCTTCACATCCCTACAAAAGTACTGGTTCTATGTAGCATTTCAACTCCCTTTTTCTCATTGCAAATGACATCTTTTTATTGGTCAATATGTTTTCCATCTGGCAAAAGGCTACCATTACCATGACAATTCTTGTTCTGATCTCTTCAAGGCATCTCCCTTCAGATGTTATGACTGCTCCGAGATCATTTTAACGATTCACTTCAGTTTCATCTATTTCTCATTTCTTTGCCCATGTGCTATCAGGACACACAATGGAAGCAAATAATAGATTAACACTGTTACCTACAATGCATCTCATATGAAGGTTGATGGGAGACTGGTGATCTCATCCCATAGAAAACCATAACTGCAAAAACCAACCAATCGTGATCAATCAACAGGGGTCTTTATATTGATTGAGGGACTATGCTTCATTGGGAGATGGAAGGTTGAAGAAGAAGTGGAAGACAAATCATTATAGATACTGAAAGGAAAACAAAATTATGTAAGCACACTTTCTGTCCACATTTGCACCAAGGACATCATTGTAGAGACTTCAATACAAGTTCTACAAAAGATGATCGAGTGTCAGGTCTTAGTCAGACCCAGGACTGTCTCTCACAGCTCCCAAGATCTGTACATAATAGATATAGACAGCTGTATTATTAGCTTTCCTCACAGCTCCCAATTTGGGTACAGACACAGTTGAATTATTTGCTTCCTTAAGAATACTAGCTTCCCTAACAGATTCTGAGAATACAGGTAAAGACAACTGGAATACTAGCTTCCCTCACAGCTCCTGATAATAGGGGTAAAGGCAACTGGAATACTAGCTTCGATCACAGCTCCTGATAATAACGGGTAAAGACAGTCAGAATACTAGTTTCCCCTCACAGCTCATGACAATACAGGTGAAGACAACTGGAATACTAGTTTCCCGCATATGGGTGAAGACACAGTTGGAATATTAGCTTCTCTCACAGCTGCAAACATCACATCTGTGACACAAACAGCTGACTACTAGCCTTTTTCGTGTGTGTATGTGTGTTTTTTTTTTTTTGCATTTGCTCGCTTTGCACTTGAGCATAGTCCACACTGGACAGAATTTTGTGTGTGGGTTAGCTTTCCCTATTAACAGTGTCCTTCGCCATCAGGTGAACCCATTCTGACTTCTGAGGTACTTGTAATTTACATCCCCAAGTCAAGGACAAGAAATCAACATTTTAGTCCAACTGAGCGGTGTAGGGGTTTGACCTGCTAACTCACTATCAGCACACTGGAAGTTTAAGAGCGACCACTCTTATCTATTCAGCCATACTCACCTCCACTACTAGCCTATTTTTCTGTATTCCTGACTTTACAGCTGTGACAGACAGCCTCTTTCACAGCTCCCACCATCGTGGCTATCACAGACACTCACTGGATCAATCTCCCACAGTCAGCTACAGGAAAGTAGTCATCCTCGTGCCTGTCGTAAGTAAACCCAGGAGAGAACCCGTTTACATATCTGAAGGTGCATTGGGAATGTGGTGCTAGTACCTTGGTTTGTAGACTATTCGGAACTCAGTGGGTGATATGGACAAGCATCACGTACTCCTCTAGATTGGACCCATTTTAGGCTGGCTCAACCCTCAGGTCTTTTTTTTTTTTAAATATGCCCCAATATAGATTGGAATGTATGCCTGTAGAGAGGTCAAGCCATTATGCTACCTGTCATACAGTCTATAAACTGCCTTGAGTTTGTCATCAGTGCTTTCATATCATAATTGTTTACCACAACAGTGTAACAAACAGTGTAACATCACAGTGTAACAAACAGTGTAATACCACAGTGTAACAAACAGTGTAACAGAACATTGTAAAACCTCAGTGTAACAGAACATTGTAAAACCTCAGTGTAACAAACAGTTTGGTACTGATTTCTGCCATTTGGATTTCGTTCAACAGTTGAATCGTAGTGATAGTGACAGTTCCATGCCACTGTACAAGAGAGCTCCTTTCCAGAGGAACACAGTCAGCAGGCGAAGTTTACGCTGGAAGAGGGTAGGTGTTTAAGTACCAGTTAAGTTCCACACATTCTTTACCTGCTACAATATTGTTGGATATAGAGGCACCGCCAGCAAACGAAGTTTGTGTTGGAAGAGGGTGGTTGCTTAAGTACCAGTTCATTGCACATATTTTAGTTTACCTGTTCTGACTTAGCTAGATGCAGTAGCAGTCAGTAGGCGAAGTTTGTGTTTGAAGAGGGCAAGTGCTTAAGTACCAGTTCATATACACACCTTCTTTACCTGTTATAACGTTAAATGTAGTGACTATCAGATTTTAGTCAGATATGACTGAGCAATTGTATAACAGTAGACAGCACTGCCTGCTTTCTGTTAGGACCGTCCGTCTCTTGGGTAGCATTCACCAAACCCAAATTATGCCAATGACTTCTTGGGAGGGTACAAGACTAGTGCAAGAAAATGCAACTTAAAGACTAAATATCATGGCAGGGCAGACCAGGCCCTAAGCCTTGGTCGGCAACTTGTCTAGGATGGAAGCTTCAACAGGCGATTAGTAAGAGTATTGCTTTGCTGATCCTGCAGATTGTCTATTCCTAATTTATTGGTGTTACCTTTACTGTGGAGTAAACTAGCCAGGCCTAGAGAGGTGTCATGCTGCATGGGCCACATATGGTCTCTACAATTCAGCCCAGGCTTTGTGCTGTGGAGAGATATAACTCCATCCCTGGTCCCCGCCATGGGTTGTACGAGGGGAAGTCAGTAAGTAAGTCACAAATGGCTGTAGAAAAATAACTAAATATGATAGCAATTTGAAACCAGTTTATTTTTATACATACATTGTCCCTTTATTTCTCAACATAATTTCCACCAACATTGATGTACTTATCTCATCGTTTTATCAGTCCTCCCAAACTGGCTGCTTAGAACTGCGTGCTCTGTTTTCTAAACTACGTTTTCACTTCACATTCAACTTCAGCGTCAGTCGCGAAATGTCTCCCGCTAAGGTGAGTTTTCAGTGGACCAAAAAGGTGGAAATCGCTAGGGGCTAAGTCAGGGCTGTAAGGTGAATGTTCCAGAACTTCCCACCTTAGTTGGTTAATTTTCTCCTGAGTTAATTGAGCCGTATGTGGTCCGGCATTGTCATGAAGAAGCAACACTGCTCTAGTCAGCAGTCCTGGATGTTTTCTTCAACAATACGATTCAGAATTCACATTGTCACCTTTCTTCTTGAAATTGGTTAAAAACCCTCCATGACAATCCCAGAACATTATCAGCATAAAATTCCCTGCTGATGGCGTAACCTTGATCGGATTTCATCAACAATTTTAGAGTGTCCTTGAGAAAATTTTTCTACCCAGCGATGCACTGCTTTACGGGACAAACATTTGTCAGCATAAACAGGAAGCATTTCCTTATGAATATCATTTGCAGGCACATTGCTCTTTGGTTGTAACCCTTTTAAAATAAATTTGAATTGAATTGATTGTACACTCTGTAAGTACAGTCGCCATTTTGTTTATGCGCTGCGCATGCGCGTGAGACACCTAGCGCCACCTGATGAACGGGAATATAAAGTTCAATGTTGCTGTCACCTAATGACACCTGTAGAAAACACCAACTACATTTACCTGCCATCCCACAGAACTGTGTGACGTACTTATTGACTCACCCTCGTAGTTATTATGCATTTTTTTGCAGCCTGTTGTAACAAACTATCGTCTGTCAAGATGGCAAGGTGCCACTTAGATATAGCAAGAAAGTATACGAAGTTTGCGTTTAAAGAGGGTTAGTGGATAAATTGTTTGCTTGCTAACACAGTGGTCTGGGTTCAAATCGGCAATAAAGACAATCTATGAAAATCTAACCTGCAATAAAGGTGATCGTTGAAAATCTAACCTGCAATAAAGATCATCTTTGAAAATCTAACCTGCAATAAAGATCATCTTTGAAAATCTAACCTGCAATAAAGGTGATCGTTGAAAATCTAACCTGCAATAAAGATCATCTTTGAAAATCTAACCTGCAATAAAGATCATCTTTGAAAATCTAACCTGCAATAAACATGATCTTTGAAAATCTAACTTACAATAAAGACGATCTTTGAAAGGCAACCTTCAATAAAGATGATATATGAAAATCTGACCTACATTAAAGATGATCTATGAAAATCTGACCTACATTAAAGATGATCTATGAAAATCTGACCTACAGTAAAGATGAACTTTAAAAATCTAATCTGCAATAAAGATGATATTTGATAGGTAACCTGTAACAAAGATGAACTTTGAAAATCTGACCTACAATAAAGATGATCTTTGAAAATATAACTAAAGCAAATGCATTTTGATTTCAGGCTGATGGGTCAATGGGTGTGATGCCAGTAACTGGACAGCTCCCGTTCCGTACCTCTTTAGATCTGGAGCTTGATCTACAAGCCTCACATACAAAACTGTCACATTTGGTGGACGAGATCACTCGGTTGAAGGAGCTGAAGCGGACGCTGGAAGAGTCAAAGAACAAAGGTAGCTCATTGTAGTGGTTTTGTTTCTGTGTGTATTATAGTTATATTATATACTAGCTGACTCGGGCCGGCTTCGCCCAGTCCCTGGTGGGAGCATCTCATTTAATTCATATAAGTAGTCATATAAGTTCTCGTTCCCGTTACCGACTGTCTGTCTGTCTGTCTGTCTGTCTGACCCGGCCCGGCATCGCCCAGCTCCTGGTGTGGAGCATCTCATTTAATTCATATAAGTAGTCATATAAGTTCCCGTTCCCGACTGTCTATCTGTCTGTCTGTCTATCTGTCTGCCTGACCCTGCCCGGCTTCGCCCAGCCCCTGATGGGGAGCATCTCATTTAATTCATATAAGTAGTCATATAAGTTCCCGTTCCCTTCTGTCTGTCTGTCTGTCTGTCTCTCCCTCCCTCTCTGTCTGTCTGTCTGCCTGTCTGTCTAATCATTTATTGGTTGCAGTTAGAACAACCTAGATAAACGAAGACCAACTTACAAAAAGCATTAGAAAGAGCACTTGAAAGGTCTTTACATCTTCCCCAACAATTAACTTGGGTAACTGGAGCGGCGGCAGCAGCAGCAGCAGAAGAAAAAGGAGGAGTAGGAGCTGGGAGGAGGAAGAGGGAGGTGGAGGAGGGAAGAGGAGGATGAGGGGGGAAGGAGGGAGGAGGA
Source organism: Cepaea hortensis (assembly GCA_963921405.1). Taxonomy (NCBI): domain Eukaryota; kingdom Metazoa; phylum Mollusca; class Gastropoda; order Stylommatophora; family Helicidae; genus Cepaea; species Cepaea hortensis. The sequence goes on along the minus strand of OY992876.1, from coordinate 305,399,962 downwards.
AGAAGAAGAGAGGAGGAGTGATTAGGAGGAGGAGGAGAGCAAGGAGGAGGGAGGAGAAGAATGCAGGAGGAGGAGGAGGGAGATGGAGGAGGAGGGAGGAGGAAGAGGAAGGAGGGGGAGGAAGAGGGATGTGGAGGGAGGAGGAGGAGGGAGAAAAAAGGAGGGGGAGGACGTAGGAGGAGGAGAAGGGAGGAGGAAGGAAGAGGAGTGATTAGGAGGAGGGAGGATGGAGAGGGTAGGAGGAGGAGGAGGAGGATTATAACGCATATGCCTGTAGATAACTGCAGCGAAAAGGTGGGTCTGTCTATCTATCTGACCCGGCGTGGCTTCGCCCAGCTCCTGGCGGGTAGCGTCTCATTAAATTCATACAACAAAATAAAGTAACTTAAAAGAATGTCCTTCCACACACCATCCATTATTTCTAATGAAAACCGTTTCTAATCACCTGCATGACTGTAGATAACTTCGTAAGCATAAAAAGATGAGTTACAATGTTATGCATTATGCATTATTTTTATGAAAACTTTGAAAATGCCTTAAAGATTGTATTATTATTTATTATAACTCATATGCCGGTACATAACTATAGACAAAGAGTTTATAAATCTTTGAAAACGATGCAACAATATGACTATAAGTTATACAGCAATGTGATTAAAAGTTATGCCCCTTTAAATAACTTTTCTAGAGTTAAGTCCCCTCGCAGTATATAAATTATAATGTAAAATGAAAAATGAAATAATATTAAGTAAGCAGCCGATTACACACTAAAAAAATATCACAGTTGGCAGCGCGGGAATGAAAGGAAGATGTGTAGAAAATTTCATCTCAATCGGATGGACCGTTCGCGAACGCATAAAGGACATACATACAGACGGAGATTGCCTTTTATATATAAGACTAGCTGACCCGGCCCGACTTCGCCCTGACCCTGGTGGGGAGCATCTCATTTAATTCATATAAGTAGTCATATAAGTTCTCGTTACCGACTGACTGACTGTCTGTCTGTCTGACCCGGCCCGGCATTGCCCAGCTCCTGGTGTGGAGCATCTCATTTAATTCATATAAGTAGTCATATAAGTTCCCGTTCCCGACTGTCTATCTGTCTGTCTATCTGTCTGCCTGACCCTGCCCGGCTTCGCCCAGTCCCTGGTGGGGAGCATCTCATTTAATTCATATAAGTAGTCATATACGTTCCCGTTACCGACTATCTGTCTGTCTGTCTGACCCGGCCCGGCATCGCCCAGCTCCTGGTGTGAAGCATCTCATTTAATTTATATAAGTAGTCATATAAGTTCCTGTTCCCGACTGTCTATCTGTCTATCTGTCTGCCTGACCCTGTCCGGCTTCGCCCAGTCCCTGGTGGGGAGCATCTCATTTAATTCATATAAGTAGTCATATAAGTTCTCATTAAATTCATACAACAAAAAAACTAACTTAAAAGAATGTCCTTCCACACACCATCCATTATTTTTAATGAAAACTCTTTCTAATCACCTGCATGACTACAGTAACTTCTTAAGCAAAAAAAGATGAGTTACAATATTATGCATTGTGCATTATTTTTATGAAAACTTTGAAAATGCCTTACAGATTGTATCATTATTTATTATAACTCATATGCCGGTACATAACTATGGACAAAGAGTTTATAAATCTTTGAAAACGATGCCACAATATGACTATAAGTTATACAGAAAAGTTATGCCCCTTGAAATAACTTTTACAGAGTTAGGTCCCCTGAAATATATGAAATTATGATGAAAAATGAAAAATGAAATAATACTGAGTAAGCAGGCGATTTCACACTAACAAAATATCACAGTTGGCAGCTCTGGAATGAAAGGAAGGCGTGTAGAAAATTTCATCTCAATCGGATGGGATGTATATAAAGGACATACATAGATACATACATGCATACAGACAGACGATCCTAATTTATATATAAGATATATATATATATATATATAGCCGGCTCCATGGCCGAGGGGTTAGCAGCTTTCTCCGCTAACCCCGAATACTCTCGTCACGTGACGCGACGAGAATTAGCAGTGGTTCGAATCGCAAAAGTGACTTATGAGAGTATGGAGCCGGTCGCTCAGAAAGTCGTGGCGTGCTGATGAGCGTAATCTAGCCTAGGAATCACCATACAGCTGAAAGATGCTGGTGTTGACCGCAAATATCCTGAAACAGGATGGAAACGCGGGGGGAAAATATATATATATATATATATATATATATATATATATATATATATATATATATATATATATATATATATATATATATATATATTATAATCTTAGATGGATAGGACACATTCGGAGGATGGACGATGGTAGAATACCAAAGGACATCATCTTTGATGAATTATGGATAGGTAAAAGATCTCAGGGTCAGCCTCTACGATGGTACAAAGATATGTGTAAGTGGGACTTAATTGATATTGCACCCTGGAAGCAAGTTGCCACTGCTCGTGTTGTAAGGAGGGCAAAGATCAGAAATGGAATAAAGACAAAGGAGAGCTCAACATATCCCATTTCTGGATAATGTTTCCTCCAGGAGTCTTAAGTTGTGCATTCTTAACAGACTGCAACCCAGTGTCCAGAGAGATGATGGTGATGAATAAAATAATATAGCTTTGTGGTTAGAAGCATAACCTTTGATGATGTTTCATTTTGCCATAGCAGTCACTGCGGCATTACGCTGGCTGGAGGACAAACAGCACATGGCTGTCGTGATTGTAACGGACTCACAGATTATGATGAGGAAGGTGAAGACAGGCATGCTTCGGGCAAGTGGCAGGCTTCCATTCAGCTATCAAAAATATGGGGCATCTGTTGGATTTTTTGCCCAGGACATGCTGGTGTGGTGGGAAAAGACAGATGCACAGATTGGCTGGGTCTGCATCACTTGGTGGGTATTGCATGATAAGGCAAACTGGAGTGGACTGTAAGAGGGCTGTGTGGTCTCAATGTATGATGTCCACCTCGAGTGCTGGAGGTCCCGGGTTCAGGCCCTAGTGAGGGCCGGGATTTTTCACATGGACTTCTAGTAATAAAATTTCCCCCGGTCTCTGGGTAGTGAGATCGGACGCCCGTGTGTATTGTTGCGCATGAAAAAAATCCTTTGGCAGTTGGAAATTGAAAAAGAGTAGCCTAACGGCGCTGCCTGGGCAAAATTTTGAATTAAAAATCTACCCAAAGTATTTCAGGATTCTCGCCGATGCTTTGGAGTTCATGCACTGAGCTGAGTTTCTCCGGACTCAGGCTTGAGTTAGGAGTAGAATGGAGCACTTATGGGTTACACCCGTGTGCCGTGATGTTGATCCGTTGACTACACTAAACTAAGGCAGATGTGATTGGGACCCTTTGCAATCATGTGTAAGTGCAGAAGAAGAGATAGATTATCACAGCTTGGAGAGAATGGTGCTGCAGAAGTAACCAGAGGATCTGGCTGACACTCCGGACCTCGAGGATAGATCAGATGGACACATAATTAGACTGCTACAGGTACCATTAGTTTCAGGACTCTTCACTGACTGTTGCAAATGAGGACAGAGAATGTACGGAGATAGAACGAGTGTTGTGTTGTCTGTTCTTGACTTAACTCGACCCATTCTGCCATTGTTGCTTGTTCATTTTAGTGCAATTGGTAATATGCATCATCTCCTTTGGCAAAGGATGGAATTACAGTGTATAACTGGTCTAAGGGTTAATGGCGAGAAGGTCGACTGCTTTACACTCACTTGGTCCCTCTCTGCTACCCATTTGGCAAGAGTATTTCACAAAGCTCCATGTCATTAGGTCCTACAATTGCATCAGGGAAGATCTTTGGAAAACTGCAGTTCGGAAATGATTTTCAGAGCATGAGATGAACACCTTGACCAATTCACTGTGTGTGTGTGTGTGTGCGTGCGTGCGTGTGTGTGTCCGTCCCCCCTCTCCCTCTCTCACACACACATACACACACATCTCTCTCCCCCTCCACTCTTCCCTCTATCACCATACTTCTCCCTCTCGCTGTCTGTCCCACTGTAATTCTCTCTCTCTCTCTCTCTCTCTCTCTCTCTCTCTCTCTCTCTCTCTCTCTCTCACACACACACACACACACACACACACACACACACACACACACACACACACCTCTCTCTCTCCTTCTATCACCATACTTCTCGCTATCTGTCACACTGTAATTTTCTCATGCTTTCTCTTTCTCTCTCTCTCTCTCTCTCTCTCTCTCTCTCTCTCTCTCTCTCTCTCTCTCTCTCTCTCTCTCTCTCTCTCACTCTCTCCTATCTACTCTATCTTCAACCTCTATCACACACAGTCTTCTATTGTCTTTCTCTGCCCCATCTTCCAGTCTATGAGACATTTCTTCCCTCTCACAATCCTGCCAGCTGTCTCCATAACCCCCACCTCCCCCCCCCCCCCGCCCCTTTCTCTGTTTTTCTTCTACTCACCCTTTCCTCTCTTTTTCTGTCTCAATCCATACTCCATCTCTCACCCCTTCTCTCTCTCTCTCTCTCTCTCTCTCTCTCTCTCTCTCTCTCTCTCTCTCTCACACACACACACACACACACACACCTCTCTCTCTCCTTCTATCACCATACTTCTCGCTGTCTGTCACACTGTAATTTTCTCATGCTTTCTCTTTCCTCTCTCTCTCTCTCTCTCTCTCTCTCTCTCTCTCTCTCTCTCTCTCTCTCTCTCTCTCTCTCTTTCTCTCTCTCTCTCTCTCTCTCTCTCTCTCTCTCTCTCTCTCTCTCTCTCTCTCTCTCTCCTATTTACTCTATCTTCAACCTCTATCACACACAGTCTTCTATTGTCTTTCTCTGCCCCATCTTCCAGTCTATGAGACATTTCTTCCCTCTCACAATCCTGCCAGCTGTCTCCATAACCCCCCCCCCCCCCTTTCTCTGTTTCTCTTCTACTCACCCTTTCCTCTCTTTTTCTGTCTCAACCCATACTCCATCTCACCCCTTCTCTCTCTCTCTCTCTCTCTCTCTCTCTCTCTCTCTCTCTCTCTCCTCTCTCTCTCTCTCTCTCTCTCTCTTTTTTTTTTTTTTCTTCTGTCTCTCTTTACGCATGCTCACACTTTTCTCTCTCCCCAGCTTGTGCACATTAACACTCACAGCTCATTCATAAAGTCCCAGAGCAATTTTGTATTTATTTCTTCATCTTAGGAGAGTGGGAGTTGCCAGAATGGCTATCAGAAATGAAAAGTTTCATCGTTTGCTAACAATGGCTGAGAACTGGTGAGAACATTAATTTACATTTTACAGATAAATATTAACTTATTCATATACACATATACACGCTCGCACACACAAGTGACAAATTCATTTTATCATGTTACAGTACATTGAAAATCATAGTCATCATATTTCAATACATTAAAATTATGTTCATCATTTTATGGTCATTTAAAAAGAGTATTTTCACATTCATCATATATAGATCAAATTTTCCACATTTATCAGAAAAATATCAAACTTTCCGCATTGATCAAAGATAGATTAAACTTTCCATTTTTGTCATATATAGATCAAATTTGCCACATTTATCATAGACTGATCAAACTTAAAAGATTTGTCATAGATAGATCAAGCATTCCACATTTGTCATAGATAGATTACGCTTTCCACATTGGTCACACAGAGATGAAACTTTCCATATTGTTCATAGATAGATCAAACTTATTTGTCATATATAGATCAAATCTTCAACATTTGTTGCAGAAAGATCACCCTTTCCACACTAAATAGATCAAACTTTCCACATGTGCCACAGAAATAATGTGGTTTATCAGGCGTACCACAAAATTATTAAACTCTTGATTATGTTTTGAATCAATAGGCAAATTACTGGAGTCAAGATGTGTAAGAAAAGACTAAATATGTGTTTACTTGGTTTTGAAGTCTTGTGCTTGTTCTTCCTTTAGTGCAGTAGTAACTTATGCCTAGTTATGTTGTAACTTTTGCTGGTTGTTTTGTATGAGTTGTGGTTTGTATTTTTTCTTTTTTTCTCCTCCTTTTCCTTCTCCTCCCCACTCCTTTTCTTTTTTTTTTCCCCTCCTCCTTCACCTTTTCTTCCTCCTTCACCTTTTCCTCCTCCCCCTCCTTTTCTTATTACTTTTATTCTTTCTTCTTTTACTCCTCCCTCCTCTTTTTCTCTTACTTTCTTCTCCTCTTTCTTTAAAAAAAAGAAATTATTATACCACCTTCTTTCTTATCTGTCCTCTTCTTCCTTCTTCTCCTCCTATCCTTATCCTTATTCTCCTCCTCCTCTTCATTCTGCTTATACTTCATCTTCTATTCTTCTGGCTATTTTAATCTCTTTGTGTTAGTTTGATGTGTCACAGTATGACCTGTTTTGATGCATGACATAAACTGCAATATGTAAGATGCAGGAATGTATCAGTAGTTGCTACAAGGAGTTTGCAAGCATGGTTTAGTTTATTTATTTTGTGGATCAAGACGATTAGATTGTTTTGCCGTGCTCTCCCAAGCTACATCTGAGCAGATTAACCCAAATAAGCACATCGTGAACCCACACTGCTGCATCTTCCTCATTTATGCATCTTTTTCATTGATGCATCATTCTCATTTATGCATC
>OY992876.1:305284275-305393145 GCA_963921405.1 Cepaea hortensis | reverse complement strand
CATTTATGCATCCTCCTCATTTATGCATCTTTCTCATGTATGCATCTTCTGGAATCCTCTCTTCCACTGATATCTATTTGTGCCGTACCACTACTTTTGGTTCATATTGACTAGTGCATGATAGGCAGCAGTCTGCTGGGCAATTGTATTTTTGGTCCTCATATTTGTAAGAGTACTGTTTTATCCATCCAGGTATGGAGGAGGAGTAATTTAGATGTGTGATCTTCCTGAAAAAAATAACAAAAACAACAATAATAACATTGTTACCTGTTAGTTGTGGAGAATGACTGTTCCATTATGTATTATGAACTTTGCTTTGTTCAAATACTAAAACTGCATTGTGCTCTTTTATGGAAACTTCATATTACCTGGAGTTGTGTGTTTTGCATCTTGGGGAATGTATTTTGGCTATCTATTTTATCTGTTCATGATTCGTTACGTGGGAATCTAAATGGCAAAGTGTTTAGTACATTGTTTTGCCAACAGTGGTTCTAACTGGTCAGTGGTGGATCTCTCTCTCTCTCTCTCTCTCTCTCTCTCTCTCTCTCTCTCTCTCTCTCTCTCTCTCTCCTCTCTCTCCCTCCCTCCCTCCCTCCCTCCCTCCCCCCAATCCCCATCCATCTCACTAAAAGTATTTCAGGTTTCTCGTTGATGCTACGGAGTTCATGCGCTGAGCTGAAATTCTCCGGACTCAGGCTTGAGTTAGGAGTAAAACGGAGTATTTATGGGTTACACCCATGTGCCGTGATGTTGATCCGTCGACTAAACTAAACTATATGGGGGGGGGGGGGGGGGGGGGGGGGGGTAATTGTAACATCACATGCCCAAGTCCACACCACTGATAGTATAGTTAAAATAATGATAGTACATTGCATTTTATAACTTTTTTGTTATTGAGTATTCAGTAGTACTTGACAAATCACAACACCTCCATGAACATAGACTATCATTACAAATCCAGACAAAAGTGAGAGGAATATTTGACATGGAAGAAGAGAACAGTATGCAGCGCAGAACAGCCACTCTGTCTCCTTGATGAAGAATATCCACAGGACCCCTGGATCCGAGTCTACACAGATGGGTCAGCACAAAATGCTGTTTGAAATGGAGGAGCGGGAGTGTACATAGAATACCCAAATAATACTAGGGACACAGCCAGAGTACCGACAGGAAAGTACTGCCATAACTATGATGCTGAAATTGAGGCAATCAAGATAGCAACAGAGAAATTACTAAATACCAGCAATGGTACACAACCTGTGGTGCTACTGACAGATGCAAAATCAGTACTCGAGGCGCTCCTGTCTGGGAAATTGCCAGTACTAAGGACACTACTTTCTGAACTTAGCAGTCAGCATAAGGTCACAATACAGTGGATACCATCCCACTGTGGAGTACCCGGAAATGACAGAGCTGATCAATTGGCTAAGGAAGGAGCCAAAGAAGAACAGCCTGATGTGCCCGTTACATACTACCAAAAGAAAAGAATGATCAGATCAGTCAGAAAGCCACCAAAACCTGCTCAAGATGACTACCACATTATGGACAGACCAGAACAAGTCATTATTCTGCGCCTCAGAACAGGACACAATAGATTACGCAATCACATGTATACAAAATTCAAGATTGGTGAATCAGCCATGTGCACATGTGGATTGACGTCGCAGACAGGAGAGTACCTGCTCCAAGACTGCCCAAAATACAACATATCTAGGCAAACCTTCTGGCCTAGAGAGACAACAGTGGAAGATAAACTCTATGGACCGCTGAGTGAACTAAAAAAGACATTTAAATTCATACAAGAGACAATATTGCAGTTATAGACATATTTCAAGCGAATGAAAGAAGAAGAAGAATATGTATGTTTGTTTACTTCTTGGTGGGTGGCCAGAATGTGCAATCACACAATGTCTTACTGGCATTTATGGACTTGGCATATTCCATTGCATCTCCTCAGGTGCAGACATTTCTCGGCACCCATTTTAGGCTCCATGGCAAATGGGTTACGGGCGCAGATCGTAATCCCGTATACCGCGTTCAAAACACAGCTGTGGGTGATTTGGTAGCAGACCTCCTTGCGTTGTTTATTTTAATGAAATGGTATTGGTGCTGGTCGTTCAGAAAGCAATGGCAAACTACTGAACATAAACTTTCCCTGGACCGCTGGGGTTGACTGCTACGTCCTGTAAAGGACATGCAACTAACTAACTACCTGGGAACCTAGGTCAGTTTGTAAAAACCCGCCACAGTGTGAATTTTGAACTGGTGACCACTAGACTGGTAGGTGAGTATCTAGCCACTGCACTACTGCAGATACCTATACAACAGATATTTAGCTGTCATTTTTCCAGTTCTTCAGTTACATTTATCATTGTCTCCTGTCTTGAATTTACTAAACATGTGGTATTTCAGCCTGTGCAGAATCTGATGATTGTTGCTTGTACATTTCAGTGCAGCTGGTAATATGCATCATCTCTCTCTGGTGGCCTGGATACTCTTCATTCCAGTTGATTCTTTAATTACTTCTTATGAATCTTTTGGCCTCATGGCAGGTTGTCTCTAGCAGGCTGAAATACAAAACCACATGCTCTTATTTTCCTCTACAATACAGGGTATTTATGTCAGATTTATGAGACAGTTTATTATTGTGGATTTGGGGTTAGTGAACGTAGTTTCACAATTCCCCAACATACAGGGTCATGGGTTTCAAAGCGTGCCGCAGGCGATTTGGATCTTGGATTTTGGATTTTGATGTAACGAGCATCAGTCTTTCAGAATACAGTATATAACAGTGTGACCTGTTATAGTGGTTATATGGCATTATAGGGCTAGCTGATGCGCAACGTAAAGATTAGTTCGTAAGCAGTGCACGGGTGAGCACCGTGATTTTGGGTTGGCACTGAGCGTGTCGTAGGGTGACAAGTTAGTTACCAGACAGAAGCCGTTGTACCATCAGCCAGATAAGCAGAATACTTGGTTCCATCATGATTGAATTTGAGCATGCTTCAGTTTGTAAAATAAGAAATCACTGCCTTTTGTATACCACTGCCCTTTTGGTAGGAACAACAATAAACAACAGAACTTATATTGCTGCTGAGTTTGCTTCACGTCATTTTAATCAGAAGTTGACGTTGGGAATTGTATCTTCTATACGACATGGCTACCCTTGGTCCCCCTGCTACTCTGCTATAAGTAGCAAACTACGTAAAATATACTTAGTAAATTACAAACAGCCAATAAATGCTGGGGTTGATTGCAAAATCCTGTAAAGGACATGCAGCAAACGTTTTTATACATTTAAATAGAAGAAAGAGTAACAAGAAAACAACAATGGGGTGTTCGGCAATTAATTTTCTGTCTATATATGAGTTTCTATATATCTTGTGCATGTCTCGCAGGCATCATCGGGTGGTGAGAGGAAAGAGCACATCTCCAAACAGGACAAGCGAGCGGAGCACCTCATGAAGAAAGTCACCAAAGACGTGCACAAAATGAGGCGGGGCACACATCAGTCTCGGATGTTTAACTTCAGGTAGTGTGTTGTCTATGTCTCACTCTGTCACTCCCTCATGAGACAAGGCACACATCAGTCTCGGATGTTTAACTTCAGGTAGTGTGTTGTCTATGTCTCACTCTGTCACTCCCTCATGAGACATGGCATACATCAGTCTGAGATGTTTAACTTCAGGTAATGTGTTGTCTGTATCTCACTCTGTCACTCCCTCATGAGACATGGCATACATCAGTCTGAGATGTTTATCTTCAGGTAATGTGTTGTCTGTATCTCACTCTGTCACTCCCTCATGAGACATGGCATACATCAGTCTGAGATGTTTAACTTCAGGTAATGTGTTGTCTGTGTCTCCCTCTGTCACTCCCTCATGAGACAAGGCACACATCAGTCTCGGATGTTTAACTTCAGGTAGTGTGTTGTCTATGCCTCACTCTGTCACTCCCTCATGAGACAAGGCACACATCAGTCTCGTATGTTTAACTTCAGGTAGTGTGTTGTCTGTGTCTCACTCTGTCACTCCCTCATGAGACAAGGCACACATCAGTCTCGTATGTTTAACTTCAGGTAGTGTGTTGTCTGTGTCTCACTCTGTCACTCCCTCATAAGGTGGGGCACACATGAGTCTCATATGTTTACTTCAGGTAGTGTGTTGTCTGTATCTCACTGTCACTGCCTCATGAAACATGGCATACATCAGTCTGAGATGTTTAACTTCAGGTAATGTGTTGTCTGTGTCTCACTCTGTCACTCCTTCATGAGGAGGGGCACACATCAGTCTGAGATGTTTAACTTCAGGTAATGTGTTGTCTGTGTCTCACTCTGTCACTTTTTCATGAGGAGGGGCACACATCAGTCTCAGGTGTTTAACTTCAGGTAGTCTGTTGTCTGTGTCTCACTCTGTCACTCCTCCATGAGGAGGGGCACACATAAGTCTCAAATGTTTAACTTCAGGTAGTGTGTTGTCTGTGTCTCACTCTGTCACTCCCTTTCTTTGCCTCTATTTCCCAGTCTACTCTCTCCCATTTCCTGTCCTGTTTTCCTCTTTCCATGTCTCTCTTTTCTTGTTTTCTCCTATTTTTTTCCCTTCTTTTTTTGGTAATCCCTCATTTTTTTTCACTCTCTGTACATCTGTCTGTCTGTCTATTTCTTTCTCTCACCTTGAAGATGTGTGCATGTGTGTTTATGACTTTATTATGCTTTTTTATTTTTTTTATTTTTTTTCCAGCTTCACAGGCCTCTCCTCTTCACTGCAAACACTATATGTTACCACCTCTCTCTTAACTCATATGATCATTTGTCCATTCTGTATACTGAGTTCCTTCAGGTTTAGTTCCAATCTGTCCATCATTTCTGACAGATGCCGCCCAATATCCATCACGACTAACTTTATTACATATGCTTCTCCCATCTCTCTGCCAAGACTTGCTTGTTCATTCTGACTGAGACATGTGTGGTTATAGTAGCCCTGAAACTTAATCTGGGCTTTAGTGTCCGAGTGAATCTTTTATCACGCCACACCTGTTGTAGAAAGGGAGTCCTGAAATGTAATATTGAACCTGTTGTGTGGTATGGCAGTGAATCTTGGCGTGTGAATGAACAAATTAGGACGAGCTTGAGGGAAATGAAGATGTGGGTTTCTGATATGAATGTTTGCAAATACCTAGGACTGCCAGAGTAAAGTATGATTGCCTGGAAAAAGCTCATGTCAGTAAAACTTTACATGCAACCATGAGAAAGAGGTAAACAATGTTCTTTGGTTTTCTAATGAGAAAAGAAGCATTGGAAATATTGTGATGACTGGCAAGATCGGCAGAAGTAGAAGAGGTCAAGGCACACCAAGAGACATGATGCCCTAAGATAGTGGCGTAGGGGAATTAACATCACAAGAATTGATCCAGGACATCAAGAGACAAGATGCCCTAAGATAGTGGTATAGAGGAATTAACCACTACAGTTTATGTGGGACCTTCGAACCACTAAGTGGCATAGGGGAATTAGCCACTACAGTTTATGTGGGACCATCGAACCACTACAGACTGTGGGTTAGTGGAATAGCTAAAGATGACCTGCACCTTCAAAAGAGTAGCATTGGGCTGGCAAGAGTAAACAGCTTAGCGTCAGTGGAATCATAAATAGGCAGGTTTGATTATTACAATCCTATTTTTGTTAGATGATATCTTTGTATTTGAATTATCTTTCTTTTTCCCCTCCTCAACAATTCTCCGCAGAGAGAAGATGGCGTTCTTCACTAGTTCCAACATGGATGTCCCGGTGATACCATCTGATGTCCTGAAATCAGCCTCTCGTAGGCCATCAAGAAGTGACAGTGTGGAAGAAGGACTCATGATGCCGGCATTACCAACCGCCCCTGTCCACTACTCATCAGCTTCAGCACCAGTTGAAACATTAAGCTGCAAGCCAGCTAGTTCTCAGAACACATTATCTTCACCATTGTTTTCCCCACAGCCGTTGCCGCACAATCAAAACCTGTCCCTGAACACTTCTTCTGTGCTGAATTCACCTGGTAATAATATCACGAGCAGCGCAGACAAAACTACTCTACGCAAGGTAGATTCACATTCGAAAACTATGTCTACAGTCTTAGGTCATCCTTCCATGCAAAGTAATAATTCATCAGCGAACACGTTATCATCTGCTGAAAAACACGGCATAACTTCGCAGGTTATTTCTGAACATCAAAATTCAACTCATCAAACCGTGGCGGCCTCGCCAACATTACCTGGCGCTGGCGATGCCATCAGCTTGGGTGGGGATCGAACCAGGGGGCCGGAGCACATCCGAGCTCCGGCTACCCAGTTTTTCCTAGACAGTCGAGTCGGAGAGGAAGTATAAGGAATCTGCTGACTACAGTATTGATCTTGTGTTTTGTTTTGAACTTTGTGGCTGGCCATACCTTGGTCTGTGTTTATTCCTCCTGCCTGTTACCTGTTTGGAATGGTCGTTGTGGGGATTGCCTGGTGGCTGAAGTTTATGGCATTACCGTGATTGTGAATTGTGCATTTCATGACAGCAGGACCCCCCTCCTCCGTCAATTACTTCCTGTTCCCATGTCCTTCCCCATGTGAACATACTAGTTTTTTAGTAGGCCAGTTGAAAAGCTACATGTTTCAGATTTAACAGTGATACCGGATGCCTGAGGCAGATGACAGTAAGAGATGGATGAACAGCACTCTGCCAGAGTGGGAGGCAGAGAGTGTTGTAGTTCCATCACAGCCACCTTCATTGTTGGGATAGCAGTTGATTTAATGTGATGACAGTTTCTTGGCAGTATGTTAATTGTTGTTTATGGTTGCTACCCCAGTGAATTCCAAGTGCTGTTGTTGCATTAAGATGTCAGAAGTAAAAAGACAGAACACTTGTTCTGTCGGGGTGCAAAATGGGTTATGGTGGGCATATTACAGTTGAAGCAAAAACAATAGATGGGATTTCTTTGATGCTGGCTGCTGGTTGGTTCTTGGTTTTTTTTTTTTTTTAATAAAGAATCGGCATGATAGCATTCCAAGCAAATCCATCGGAGCTCCATCTCTCTCTCAAAACTTGTAAGATACAGGGAGGTCCTGTTTAACGTCGGGGTTGCGTTCTTGGAAAACACGAGAAGTGAAACGACGTATAGCGAAACACTATTTCCCATAGAAGTAAATGAAATACAGTGTATTATGTAATGTTTGTTTTGATGGTTGTTGATATTTATTGGCTAAATAGAGGTAGGCTGGAGGGTGAGTGGTGGAGTTATTGGGACGTGGAGGCATTAAAACCATGCCTGGCTCCAAAACTATCATCAGCACTACTAGTACTGCTCTCACCCGCTTTCTTAGCTAGATCTTCATAGAGAGACTTTGCTTTCTCTTGGATAACCTTCTTGCTCACAGGCATATTCCGTTGGTTCTGGTCTTCAATCCAGACGGCCAATAGTGCTTCCATGTTCTCCATGAGAGTACTTCTGGTACGAGTGATCTTGGAAGCACTCAAAAGGGCTACATTTTTAGCATCCTCTTTGATTTTGTCAGCACCTGCACGAATTGTCCTTACCATGGTTGGAGGTAAACCATGGACTTTACCAATATCAACAGACCGAACGCCAGCCTCAAAACGACATAACACACCTAACTTCAGCTCAAGAGTAACACTTTTCCTGGTTCTCTTAAACTATACACACTATCAGCACTTACTGTGCACTTTGAACTCATAATTATGGGTGATGACACGATAAAATCCTGGGAAAATTCTCTGCATGAAATGTAAAATGGTGACGTTAACGCAGCATAGCAACACAGGTGATGACGTTATGGCTGAACTTAGCGACATAAAGTGAAGTTATGTCCCATTGTGACCATGATGTTATAGCGAAATGACGTAAACCGAAACGACGTATAGCGGGGCCTCCCTGTATAGATGCTAATTCATTCACTTGTAAGCATATGGGGAAAAGGTAAAATGAGCTTTCATAGCACTGTAAGTCATAGCAAATGATAGGTCGTCTATATGGAGCTTTAGGCGACAGCAAATAATAGGACGGCTTTATGGAGCTGTAGGAGACAGCAAATGATAGGACATCTTTATGGAGCTGTAGGAGACAGCAAATGATAGGACAGCTTTATGGAGCTGTAGGAGACAGCAAATGATAGGACATCTTTATGGAGCTGTAGGAGACAGCAAATGATAGGACATCTTTATGGAGCTGTAGGAGACAGCAAATGATAGGACTTCTTTATGGAGCTGTAGGAGACAGCAAATGATAGGACATCTTTATGGAGCTGTAGGAGACAGCAAATGATAGGACATCTTTATGGAGCTGTAGGAGACAGCAAATGATAGGACAGCTTTATGGAGCTGTAGGAGACAGCAAATGATAGAACATCTTTATGGAGCTGTAGGAGACAGCAAATGATAGGACATCTTTATGGAGCTGTAGGAGACAGCAAATGATAGGACATCTTTATGGAGCTGTAGGAGACAGCAAATGATAGGACATCTTTATGGAGCTGTAGGAGACAGCAAATGATAGGACATCTTTATGGAGCTGTAGGAGACAGCAAATGATAGGACATCTTTATGGAGCTGTAGGAGACAGCAAATGATAGGATGTCTTCCCAGGGTTCACCGTGGGACTGGTCTGTCCACATCACCCCCGCCATTGTCTGCAAAGTCCTTTTGATATCTGATCCTGTCTTGCCTGTTCAAACCAGTCCGATATAGTCAGACATCATATGCGAATGTGAAGGTTCGCCCTGGTGCAGCATGTTGTGTTCCAGCCAGTTTTACTCAATAGATGTTGAACAACCACAGCAAATAATGGAGAGAACAACCACAGCAATAATGGAGAGAACAACCACAGCAAATAATGGAGAGCCCTGAGGCAGACCAGAAGGTATACGCAGTGGTACTGATGCCCATGTTCCCCAGATAAAACGCCACTGTTCTCTGCCTTAGTGCAGCTGTGATCCAGTTTACCAGTCCAGGGTTAGTGCCACAGTCCATCAAGCATTGCATGAGATGTAGGAAGTCTAGGACACACAGGCATCATCAAGATCTGTTGCCACAGCAACAGTCTCTTGCTGGCATTGAAATACATTATATGCCAAAGTTCCGGCATTGGCCATGCTGCCTTTGATGACGTTTTGCTTCCATTAGTATCTGGGATCGTACATATACTCTCCAGATATGACATCTCTTTCTCAGCTACTGTTCTTTCCGGCAATTTGCCATATAAAAATTTAGTTGCATGTCCTTCACAGAATGTAGCAGTCAACGCCAGCAGTTTTGCTATTCATGAATCCTGGGCAAATTTTACGTTCAGTAGTTTGCCATTGCTTTCTGAATGACCGGCATCTATACCTCTTTCGAAAAACCAGCACCACTGTGTTTCGAACCCAGGTATACGGGCTCACAAACCGCATTCGCAAGACCTTAGCCACGGCGACCGGCAGTTTGGTTTGCCATATACAGTGACCACAGGCCCCCCCCCCCCCCCCCCCCCCCAAAAAAAAAAACGGAACCAACAAATTTGTGAATGTTGGCGCCGCATTCACCTGACTTGAACCCCCTAGATTTTTATCTATGGGGTATCTCAAGTATAATGTGTATCAGAACAGCAAAGGTCAGGGAAATGCCCACAGAGAAATGTGGTCGAGTAATTATGCAAGTGTGCATCCAATGCTGCGGAGGCCATTTGGAGCATAATTTGGATAGAAGATAACTTTTATGCAAAGCAACCGAGGTAACTCAAACTTTTGGAAATGACTGTACACAGACTGAAGTTTACACTGACCAAATTTCTCTTGGCTTTTGTAGGATTTAATAAACTTTGTATGGGTTCTGTTTTTTGTCTGTCACCCTGTGCACTCTGCAGAGTGATGATTCTGCAGCTGCTGCAATGTGATGGATCTCTTCCAGGTTTTGTCAGGGGCTTGAGGTGACCATGCACCCAATCTTCTGGTACCATGGAAGTCTGTACACTGATATGGCAATCTCTCACAGCAACAGTGCATTTCTGCGTTGTAGTGTTCACGAGGGGGATAATGAAGTGTATGTTTACAGAGGTCTTTGTGGTGAAGTGATCAAGCCTTCTGCCTCGTGCTGTGAAGGAAGTTTATGGGTTTATTTTCAGACTGCACCCATAAGACATTGAGTGCAGTTTTTCCCAAAGATCCCATGGGAGTGGGGTGTCATAGCTGGAGTTTTTGTGGAGTACTCTCGGCAGGCGTCTTACATGCTGTGGAGCGTGACTGAGCCAGATGGACTGAAACCTAGTGCAATGAAGTCAGTCGATTGAACTTTAATTTAAATGTTTAACCATGAATATCCATCTAAAAAAATTGACCTCCCGACGAATAAAGGGATGTCCAATGAACAGCATCACAGGGCATGTTAGGACATTGGGCTTCAGACTTATACAGGGCTGTAGAGAATTGCTGAGAACTAGGGAGGAGAATAGGGAGAAAGGAGGAGATAAGTCGGTTTCATCTGATGTATGTTTAGAACTAGGGAGAATAATGAATAGCAAAGGAGAATGAAGGATATGATGAGAAAAAGGGACACGAAGGAGAAAAGAAAAGGGAGAATTATTTGATGACTTCTGACTAATATGATGGTGTGTGTGTGTGTGTGTGTGCATCTGCCTGCCTCGAAGAAAAAGTTGTTCTGAGAACTGCTGAGATCTTACTCAAGTCAAGCTGGAGTTATAAATAGTGAGTGATGAATGCCACTGGTTATGTTATGTTATGTTATGGCTTGTTATTCCACCTCTTACTGCTGTTGTTACACATAGTGATACTGTGTAAATGAACTGTGAGACTGACTACCAAAGGCTGGGTCTGTTTTACCCTCGTGGCTCCGTGTGTCAACACTTGGCTTCATTTGTTAACACTTGACTCCGGCTGTTCATGACAAGCTTCATTTGCTGACATGTGACTCCTTTTGTTAGCGTGTAGCACTGTTTGTTAACATTCAGCTCCATTTCTTTATAAGTCGCTTAAAAGTTGACATAATCGACTTCATTGCACCGGGTTTATCCCATATGGCTCAGTCTCTTTCAGCAGCATGGAAAGCATCGCACAAAGCACCAACTCTGTAGCTCCAGCAACGACCCCCAGGAGTCTCCGAAAAAATGCACTCATGAACCAAAGAACGCGCCCAGAATCGAACCCACAACCTTTGGAGCCGGCAGACGGTTTGAGCACTTCGCCGCAGAGACTCCCTGTCTTCTTTATAAGTGACAGGATTTGTTAGTACATGGCTGCATTTGTTAACACGTGGCTTCATTTGTTAACAATTGGCTCTTTTGTGTTTCCAGTTGGTAGTAAATGACTCCATTTGTTAACACATGGCTCCATCTATTAATAAATAGGTTCTTTTGTTATGCTGTTCCATTGATTAATGTTTTATGTGGTAGTGCTTGGCAGCATTTGTTAGCATGTGCCTTCATTTGTTAACACATGGCTCGACTCCATTTGTGAATGCGTGACTCAGTTTGTTGGCATGATTTGAAATCTGTAAAGTTTATTTAATCTAATGTACACAACATAATTGTAAAATTACTGTCAAATTTATAGACGTATCTTTCTTACAAGACCAGCCTTCTGTGCAAAGCTTAGAAGTTAAGTCTTCCTTGTTTCTGTCCTCCCTTTAAGTGTCAAGATGACAAATGTTAGCTGATTGGGCCAGCATGTTTGATTGAAAACCACATGGTGGGGCACCATAAAGTGGGTACTTGTTTTCAGTTGGGACATTGAGGTGGTGATTGGGACGGGAATTTACTTAAGTCAGGTTGATCAGCTTCTTTGCTCCAGGTTCTGTCCAGTATGATTGAGTCTGTCTGCAGAGCAGTCTCCGTAGCTCTGGTGATGACCCCCTCAGGGATCCAGAAAAAACTTACACTGCGAACCAAATGATGGTGAATAATTTGACACGGATGTATGTGGCTGCAAACTTGTACCAACGGACACCGATGTACATGGCTGCAAACTTTTACTAGGGGACACTGATGTATGTGGCTGGAAACTTGTACCAGGGGACACCAATGTATGTATCTGCAAACTTGTACCAGGGGGCACCAGTGTACGTAGCTACAAACTTGTACCAGGGGACACTGATGTACGTGGCTACAAACTTGTACCAGGGGACACCGGTGTACATGGCTGCAAACTTGTACCAGGGGACACCAGTGTACGTGGCTACAAACTTGTACCAGGGGACACCAGTGTACGTGGCTACAAACTTGTACCAGGGGACACCGGTGTACATGGCTGCAAACTTGTACCAGGGGACACCGGTGTACATGGCTGCAAACTTGTACCAGGGGGCGCTGATGTATGTGGCTGCAAACTTGTACCAGGGGACACTGATGTATGTGGCTGCAAACTTGTACCTGGGGACACTGATGTATGTGGCTGCAAACTTGTACCAAACTTTATTTAATGTTATTCTGTTGATAATTTCCCTGAGATTACATTGTTGTTGTTCTGTACTCTCTTGCTAGTGTCTCAAGAAGGGTCAATCAAATGACTGAGATATAACTGCTGCTGCCGGCAGGCATAGTTCTGTTTGTGTACCGCACATAGATGCCATTCTGTGCCTCATTCTGGTTTTTAAATCTGTCTGTAGGTGTTAGAGGTTGATGTCGAACCCCCCGGCCATATGCATCTCCATTATTTATAAAGTAGACCTCTTTTCAGACCATGGAGCGTATTGGATACATGGTGCCAGTCCCATATTTGTGTTTGTACTAATCAGCACTCATTGGGTGGTATGATCAATATCACCATGTCCAGCTTTACTACCCAGGTTATATACTAGTACCTGGGTCGACCGGGGAAGGCCAAGGTAGATAAAACAAATCCTGATTTGAGGGATTCGAACACACGACCACCAACCATCTGTGCTAACTAGTGCTCTACCTTGGCTTCCCCCTTATTTGTGAATGTATCAATATATTCTAATGGCCAGTGGTCGCTTTGTTGCCATAATATTTTGTTGCCTTATACAACCACATATTCACTTGTTTGTTGTCTTTGTTGCCAGAGAATGGTTAGCATTGTCTTGTGTCTGTAAGGAAGTCTTGTAAAAACAGTTTTTTTTTTTTTTTTTCAAAAACGTTTGCTCATTTTGAACTTGAGTGTAGTCCATACACGTAATACTTTTTTCTAGTGCACTGGGTTGATTTTTGCGTGTGGGTTAGCATTCCCTATTACCAGTGTCCCTCACTATCTGCTGAACCCACTCCGACTTCTGAGGTACTTGTTATTTACATCCTCCAAGTCAAGAACGTGAGGTCAGTATTTTAGTCCAACTGACTGGTGTGGGGGTTGAACCCACTACCTCAGCTTCAGCACACCAGAAGTTAAAGAACAAATGCTCTTATCATTTGGCCACGCTGACCTCCATAAAAACCTGTGACTTTATTAGACCATGCTGATGCCCCACAGGTCTCCCCTGGTAGTTGTGTGAGTCGTCTCCTGCCCTGTAATTATATTTTAACTGAATGAAGAACTGGCTGAAGATGGCCGTTCTGGTTTGTGATGATGCTGTTTGCATTTGGTTCTCATCTTTTGGTTTGTGAGGTTTTTTTTATGACTTAAAAGATTCTAAGAAGTGAAACAAACAAGGTACTTTGAGATTCTGCAGAAAAACAAAAAAATCGAACTGCTGTATTATAGTTGTTCATGGTTGGTTGGGTTTGTCAGCCGAAGTTTTCTATGAGATGTGGAAGCCAGCCCCCTTCCCAACCCTCCTTA
Source organism: Cepaea hortensis (assembly GCA_963921405.1). Classification (NCBI taxonomy): domain Eukaryota; kingdom Metazoa; phylum Mollusca; class Gastropoda; order Stylommatophora; family Helicidae; genus Cepaea; species Cepaea hortensis. The sequence continues at coordinate 305,379,378 of OY992876.1, read as the reverse complement.
GTTGCCTCTTATGACATGCATAGTAGATTATGGTGTTATTGTTGTTTGTTTCCCTTATACTTTATATCGGTGGGAACGATTGATAGAGTAACTCTTCGCTGACTGTTGAACCAGGGGACAAAGCACATATGGGAGTGTCCAGAGTGCAGAGATGTCAGTTCTTAGCTCAACTTAACACAACTGTTTCCCTTATAGGCCCTGGTAAGACACAGTGGGGGTAACATATGGGCCAGATCATCAACACAGCATCTGACAAGGACACAGTTGTGAGGTGTATTGGCTTGTATTGGTTTCTCCTGGAGACCACTGCAACACACATTGTCTTCATCATGGACTCAAGGAGTATACTTAGTAAGATGGAGAAAGGAATGTTTTGTGTGGAATGGCTATCCTCGCTTCAGAGGTCACAGATTGTGAGAATTGCATGGATTTTTTGCCCTGGCCATGCGGAAGTGCGGGGGAATGAACAGGCTGATAGGCTGGCAGGGAATGCACCTCTTGGTGGTAGATTGCTTATGGACAAAGGGGAGGTGGTCGTGCATCTGTGGGACCAGGTGGAAAGGATGAGATTGTGGGGGAACAGTAGGGGTTCTGGTAGAATCTCAAAACTGAGAGGGAAGACCAGGAGAACTTTCAGTCGGATAGCAGTGGGAACAATTAGTAGTGTGACTCTTCGTTGGCTGTTTAACGAGGGGACAGAGCATGTATGGGAGTGTCCTGAGTGTTGAGATGTCAGTTCTTAATTCAACTCTCCTGGAGTCAACTAGGCAGGCTGAGAGAGGGATCATGCTGCATAGGAAACACATTGTCTCTACAATTCAGCCTGGGCTTTGTCCTATGTAGTGGTAAAACCCCATTCCTGGTCTTAACGGCATAGGGTGTGGTTATTATGCTTTTTTTAAAGCACAATGTAACAAACTATAGTCTGTCAAGACAGCCAGGTTCTTGTGATTTGTTTCTCCACACAATCTCAACGTACTTTGGCATTTCATCTTGTTTTGCCATATTCAGCCTCAGTCACAATTTTCTTATTGCTGTACATTTCTAATGAAGCTGTCATTCCTCGTAGCTTTTTGTTCTTTCAGTGTAATGAAGAGTTGAACAAGGGACATTGCATTCATTTCTCAAACTATTTTACCATTTGTCTTTTCCTGTTTTCTTAATGAAGAGATTTCTTCTAAATTCCTGTATTCCTTCTCTTTCATTGTTAGATTTTAGACTAGGGCCAGGGCATCTGAGATGTGTCTAATAAGGGTTATTATCTGGGCAGTATTATTCTTCTAGTCCTTGCATGGGTGATCATGTCTGTTCACAGCCTTCTGTCTCAGTGTACTGCCAATCATTGCTCATACTCATGTTTATCCATGCCATTATGGCAAACTGTCCAGCATCTTCTCGCTTGGTCTCTCCCTGCCTCCCCTCCAACTTTCACTTAGTTAAAACATACTTCAGAGTTCTCCTTCTGATAACATTCCCAAAGAATGTAGACAGTGAATCACCAGTTCTCTTTGTGAGTTAACATCTTTCAGGATATCTTCATTGCTCTTTCTATCCACCCACAGTGTTCTATCTGAGCATTTACCTATTTTATCCCCACATTTGCTTGTTGGGTGGGTTCATGGATGTTAGTTCCTGGTTTACCCTGTCTATCCCTGCATTTGCTTGTTGGGTGGGTTCATGGATGTTAGTTCCTGGTTTACCCTGTCTATCCCCACTTTTGCTTGTTGGGTGGGTTCATGGATGTTGATTCCTGGTTTACCCTGTCTATCCCCACTTTTGCTTGTTGGGTGGGTTCATGGATGTTAGTTCCTGGTTTACCCTGTCTATCCCTGCATTTGCTTGTTGGGTGGGTTCATGGATGTTAGTTCCTGGTTTACCCTGTCTATCCCTGCATTTGCTTGTTGGGTGGGTTCATGGATGTTAGTTCCTGGTTTACCCTGTCTATCCCTGCATTTGCTTGTTGGGTGGGTTCATGGATGTTAGTTCCTGGTTTACCCTGTCTATCCCTGCATTTGCTTGTTTGGTGGGTTCATGGATGTTAGTTCCTGGTTTACCCTGTCTATCCCTGCATTTGCTTGTTGGGTGGGTTCATGGATGTTAGTTCCTGGTTTATCTTGTCTATCCCCACTTTTGCTTGTTGGGTGGGTTCATGGATGTTGGTTTAGCCTTTTCTTGCACTCTGTAATGTGGCTGTGATAGTTTAGTGTTTATGAGCTTGCTTGCCAAGCCAGAGATACAGGTTCTATTCCCAGCAGTGGCAAGATGATTTCTCCTTAGCAGTACAGCTCTGGGGTCCTTCCAGCCTTATAAAAGAAGTAGAGAATCAGACACAAAATAAATAGCGTGTGTCCTTGTATGCTTATTACAAAGTTCTTGTTGTGATATATTGGAACTAGGTCTGAAGCATTAAACATTTTATGTTATATCGAACAATGATGCTGCACATAGAGCATTCTCATGGGTGGTCAGTCCTCCAATACAGCAGCCATGCCAGAGTATTTCAGCTCACTTTTTCCCATAACGAGTTGGTTATGGTATCTTCTCTTTTTCCCACGAAGGCAACATTGATGTGCTTGACCAGCCTTTACTCCCAGTCTGTGCAGTCAGACTAAACATACTAGCAGTTTAGTTAGTATTGGGAAGACTGGGTTTTTCCATTACATGTTAGAAATTATGGATTGGAGGTCATAATGGTGAATCTTACTGTTACCTTGGTCATCAAATGGTTTTCTGACTGGCACTGTGAGCAACTGTTGACATCAATTTATCAAGATTTGTGTCTATTCTTGTGTCAACAGGTGCTGAATCCAGCGGCACACACTACACATGTTCAGTCTGTTTAGTAGAATTCTTTTGACTGTCCTTTCACTCAGTTTGAGTGAGCTAGCTATCTCCACAATTGTCATTCTTTCTAGCCTGGTAAATCATTTTCTTCACTTCTGATGCATTTTTGTTGTTGCACTTTGTGGGCGGTCTCCTAGATCTTTGCAGATCAGCAACATTTGAATGGCTACATTTAAACTGTCCATGTCCACTTTTAACCGAAGGTTACAAAGGACAGGAATCATATCCTCCTGTGCATTTCTGTAAGTTTTATTCTGTAAACTCAGGAATTTTATCACAGCCCCTGCCTCTGACTTCTGAATTGATCCAATAAATGGCTAAGGCTGGTTAATAGGGTGTGTTGCACTTTAGCGGGAGAACTGTTGAAGAAACAAATGCATTCTTTGTTCAGTGCAAGCATGAGGAGCTTTGAGTGTGCCTAGTTTCATTTGTCTCCTGTTACTCCTTCACAGCTAGGGTGAAGACTACTTAGCATACTCCTTGAGTCTTATAATGGATGCTATGTCTGTTGCAGTGGTGTCCTCTAACCACAGAATGGCGCTATTACTGTGACCTCCAGCATTTGAATGCAGGTGGAAGCAGTAAGAGCTAGGCAATAAGTTAATAATGCAACCAAATGTTGGTGGCTTCTGTGTTTGAATTCACTTAGGGAATACATTGCTTTGAATTTCTGAGAAGGCTCATGTGGGAGGTCTGTGATGTGACATGGCTAACTGTAATGTGACTGAAGGCTAGTTTTGTAATGCAACAAAAGGTGTAGTAATATCATCATGTGAAAGAAGTCCAGCTTTGTGATGTAGCAGAAAGCTTTTTAAAGTTTTGTGACAGAAGGTTCTATTTTACCCACTGGATGAAATTGGCCACATGCTAAACCAGGCAGTTTAGTTTTGTCATGTGACAGAAGCTTATTATTGTCTTATACACAGATTATTTACTTTTGTCATGTGACGAAGGGCTCATTTCTGGCAAATGACATCAGGTTTTGACATCTGATAGAAGGCTTAATTTGGTCATATAATAGATTTATTTACATGTGTCATTTGATGAAGGGGTTCATTTTGTCATATGACATTTGGCTTTCATTTTGACATATGAAAGATAGCTTACTATTAGTCATGTAAGACATTACTAACTTTTGTCACATGGCAACCTGGGTCATATGTCATTCGGTTTTGGTGTTGACATATGATCAAAGACTCAGTTGTGACAAAGGGCATTTCTTTGTTATGTGACATTAGGCTGTGAATTTTACACATGATAAAAGGCTTAGTTTTGTCATGTGACAAATGGTTTGCTTTGTAATGTGACGTTTGGTTATGGTGTTGACATAGGATCGGAGACTTAGTTGTGATGAAAAGCTTTTGCTTTGTTATGTGACATTAGCTTTCGGTTTTTACAAGTAAAAGAAGGGTTAGTTTTGTCATGTGACCAAGGGTTCAGTTTTGTCAAATGAACAGTAGGCTTTGTGTTTTTTTGGTTTTATGTAACACAGGCCTTGGTTGCAAAACTTAACATAAAGGCCTTGTTATGTTGTGTGGTATAAAACATATAGTTTTCATACATTATAAAGCATATAGTTTTCACACAGAATTATAAAAACATATAGTTTTCACACAGAATTATAAAAACATAGTTTTCACACAGCAAATAAACTCGGACAGTAATCAGGAACTAATATTATTTGACTAGCAGCTGCACATTATGCAGCAGTCTCGCGTCAGTCACATGTCTTGTCCATTCTGAGTGTCCAGAAGAGCAATGTATGAATATGTGAGTACGTATAATGTTTATGACTACATGACATAAAGACTTGAAGTTTAACATGTCATCTGTAGAATATACGAGCTTGAAATCAAATCCATATTGTACCAGTAGATGGCAGTTTCTTGTATGTCTGGTGTCTTGGGTGTGAGAGAATGAGATAGATCAGATTGATAGTAACTGTAATGTGATATAGTCAAGGATCCTTTTAAGTTTTAGATTAAGATTACTGGGCATGTGGTACTAGACCCACCGGGACCCGGCAGGTGATGAGATCAGTATCGAGCTGGCTGCCTTTATTTCCTAAAACATTCTTGGTACCAATTTCAACCTGATCAATTAAAAAAAATGAGAAATGGTCCAGCTGTGGATTGAACCCAAGATCTCCATTTCAATAGGTGAGTGTCCAGCCACTATGCTACAGAGGCTGTAGCACGATATGTCGATACAGAAGTGTGTGTGGTGGGGGGGGGGGGGGGGGGGAACCAGGAGGGTGTGCATGACATGTACTGGAACCTCACTTCTGTGGAGAGGCATGGTATGATGTAACCGGGACGTAATTTAGCCCAGCACGTACAGACTGGCTGGGATTAGGCTTCAGCCAGAGTTGTTAGAAAAATCACAGATTGCACTGGTTGAACCAATGGCATTATTGAACGGATGTTTTCCTGACTTTTCTTAGGCGTTTTTATATATAAATATATACATATATATTGTGATTTGCCTGTTTGCCACAGGTTTTGCATTGATTTTCAGAATGCCACCGTATACAGTTGAAATGAGTATACATATATATGTCTGTGGGTGGGTGCGGGCACGTTAGAGAAGTTGATGGCCAACTGTGTTGATCATGTCACGGGCGTGGCTGGATGCTGGGTTTGACACCTGCGCTTGTGGCCTGTTCCTCTCTGCATCTCGGCCGGTAAAATGTGATGGTGATATCACGGACACATAGCAAGAAACTGCTTCAGGGCAGTTGTTGTTGTTGGGAGTGAGTGGGGTATTTGTATAGTTCTAGAATATTCACTCAGTAATGGAGTTTGTGTTGTTTAGATTTTTATTTCGTTCACATGTCCTGGAGTCTTTATAAGTACAGTATATGAGTCTGTAGTTGTTGTGTCTCTACTTTCAATGTTATATTCAGATACAAGTAACTTAGTGCGCATAGTAACAAAGTTGATAGCAAACTAAACTGATAATTTCATGAACACAGTCGCATGTCAAAAAAAATCTTGTCTAAATCTAATTTCTCTAATCAATTTACCAGTCATCTCATCTCATTCCTCTTTTCCTCTTGTACCTTGTAGTGTTGAGGTGAAGCATAAATAGCAGGAGAGTGCCCGTTTATGGGCTTCATATATTGAGATTCACATGCCTCTGCCATGACGATTGCTGTTCTAATCTCTACAAGGCATCTTCCATGAGAGGTTATGACTTCTCTAAGAAAGTTCTAGCAGTTCACCTGTTTCAGAATGTTCCTATTAACTTGGATGTTACATGGTGGTATTTCTTTCATCTTGGAGGTGCCATAATTTCTGATTGTTGCACACAAACAGAATGAAAGCACGTGTGGTAAGCTTCACTTTTTTCAGATTATAACATCTTTCAAAAGATGCTAAATCCATCTTGTTTGTGCTAAAAAGTCTTTGGAAAGACGTGTTAATTTTTCTGTTTCATCATCGATCGTCATTGGGTGACCATGCATTTTCATAGCTCTCCTTGTCTAGTAGAATGTATGTATTAAAGTGCTATGTTTCCACGCCTTCATATAAAGTTGTAAAGAATCTTCTCTCACTGACTTTCTCTATCTTTTTTCCCCCATTATTCTTTCCAGATATAACATGTTTCAACTGTCCTCTTCTTATCCTTCGTCTTCTGCCTTTCATCTCCCATTGAAACATAGACCCTCAACCATCTCATGCCATTCCCTTTGTAGACTTATTCATGATTAGTTGTTTTCATGATTTTGCAGTTGAAGTTTCATCTTCTCATGATGTGACTAACATTGTTGAATGTTTCCTTCTGCTGTTTGTGATGCGTTTCCCTTGTGCCTTAATCTCTATACCCTCTGGAGGATCACATCAAATTAATGAGAATTTAAGGCACATTTATAAATGTTTCCTTTTGTATATATATAGTGAGTATATGTAGTATTTGTATTTGTTGATTTTATAGCGGAGTAAGGGGGTTTGCTGTAGTACAGACTTCTCACTTTTTTATGCGATGGTTCACATTGTCTTGAAAATCGTCCCCCAGCTGAAATACTGACTACTTGCTTCAACTGATGTTGAGACATCCTGATGCCAATTTGGGTAACTGATTAAGAATGCCAGTTTGGGGTAATTGATTCAGAATGCCAGTTTGGGTTAATTGATTCAGAATGCCAGTTTGGGTTAATTGATTCAGAATGCCAGTTTGGGTTAATTGATTTAGAATGCCAGTTTGGGTTAATTGATTGAGAATGCCAGTTTGGGGTAATTGATTCAGAATGCCAGTTTGGGTTAATTGATTCAGAATGCCAGTTTGGGTTAATTGATTTAGAATGCCAGTTAGGGTAACTGATTAAAAATACCCGTTTTGGTTAATTGATTCACAATGTCAGTTTGGGGTAATTAATTCAGACTAGTGAAATGTTTTAAATTAATGAGGCTGTGTAGACACTGATTGATTGTTGTATAATGGGAGGTTTTGATTGTTATAGATGGGGAATTTTGTAGATGTAGCTTTATTAAATCCAACCTGTAGATAACTCCCTCTCGCATCTGCCTGGCTCCATGTAAGTGTGTATCTTCTACCTACACGTGCGTCTCTCTGGCTCCCTAAACACAACTCTCTCATCCCATCCTCCCCCTTCCAAGCCACACACATCTCCAATTTTTTTTTAAATCTCATTCTCCGCCTCATATTCAACATACATCTCCCTCTTTTGATTTGGCAGCAGACCACCTTAGTTTGGTTTTTTTTTTGTTAAATGGTATGGGTGCCGGCCATTCAGAAAGCAATCACAAACTACTTAAAGTAAACTTGCCCTGGAATCATAAACAGTCAAAAAATGCTGAGGTTGACTGCTGCGTCCTGTAAAGAATATTCAACAACTCCCTCTGTTTATCTCTCTCCTTTCTCCTCTTTCTACACATAAATTTTTATATAAAAAGGGGGAGATAGAATTATCTGTGAGTAGGGGGAGATGCACATTTATGTATAGGTGGTAGAGATACATTTCTGTGGAGGGACAGATTCATGTGTAAGTAGGAGATATATATACTTATGGTGAGGGCGAGACACAGAGTGGAGAGTTAGAGTGAGAGACAGAGATATTTGCAGGATGAGATCAGTGTTCTTGTTGTATATTCAGGTAGGGAATTAGAGAGTCATGTAATGGTAGAAGAAAGACAGAGAGGGATGTTTCAGGGGGAGGGGAAAAGAAGAGAAAGAGGCTGTTTGTCTGGAAGAAGAGGGCAGGGGGAGAAGAGAAAGAGGGAGAAACTTTTGTTTTTTATCTGTAGAGTGGTGATACAAAGAGAGCGGTGTTTATTGTGTGTAGAAGTTGCGAGAAATATTTATTGTTTACAATGAGGCAGGAAATGGGAGACACAGTATGTTTATGTATGGTGGGAGAGATTGAGCTGTGTTGTTATATGTGCATGTATGATGGAGTGTTGTAGCGATGTTATATGAACAGCCAAGGTGTTAGGGTCTTTGTATATAGGCAGGAAGGTGACGAAAAATGTAATGGGATGAGCTGCGGTAAAACTGTAAATTTACAATGAATAAACAAATACGGTTCAGCTTTACAACAACATAATCACAACTGGCAGAGTGGATGTAGCAGTTAGAAAGCCTTCATCTGCAAACAAAAACAACAAAATGACACTCATTTGTAGTTTTTTTTTAATATTGTTGTATTGGTGTTTTTTGTTGTCTGAAAAGTTTCATCTGGAGACAAACATCAGCAACAAGACAACTAATTTTTAGTTTTTAAATTTAGCTGCACTAGTGTCTTGTGTTATTATTTTTGTTTGTTGATGAAAGCTTTCTGGCTGCAGTGTCCACTGTCACTTGTGATTGTGTTTTTATAAGCTTAGCTCTTTCTACTTTCTGTTTTTGTTGACCTATGCATAGACAGGATGGAGAGAGAGAGTGAGAGGTGCTGTGATTTGTGAAGTACTACTGAATACTCAATAACAACAACAAAGTTACAAAATGTAATGTACTGTCATTATTTTCACTAAACTAGAAATATAACCTGTTATATACTATCAGTGGTGTTGATTTTGATATGTGCTGTTCCAGCTGCCTTTAGTGTGTGTGCGTGTGCGCAGGTGTCTATTGGTGAGTGGGTTGCCTGGCCAGCTGGTTGTTGAATCTTCTGAGCTTTAACTCTTACATCCATTACGTTGGTGTTGCATCCATTGCATTGGTGTTGCATCCATTGCGTCGCTGTTGCATCCATTGCATTGAGGTTAAGGTCATACAGACCCTGAAACGAGGGAGGTAGATATAGAGACCTGATCTGTCACCAAAGTGCTGTCTCCTTGGAGGAAATGTTGCAGAGCTCACCTTCCCCTCTCCAAGTGCAGAAACCAACAGGATGTGCAGGGCCAATATTGGAACCTCACGTCTATGGAGAGGAACATTAGAATGTGACTAGATTATGATTTAGGACAGTACACATGAACTGGCTGGAATTAGACCTCATTTGGTCGTGTTTGCTCCACAGGTTTCATTTATTCCATTGTCAGCAGACTCAAACTCAGGTATTCTGTTAATCCCACGTGTACATCCTCAAGAATTACACATGTTGGAAAATCTGCCTACATGTTACAAATTCTGGCTACATATAGAAAAATATGGCCACATGTTGGAAAATCTGGCCACATGTTGACAATTCTGGCTACATGTAGAACAATCTGGTCACATGTTGGAAAATTTGGCTGCATGTAGAAAAATCTGGCTACATGTTGGAAAATCTGGTTACATGTTGAGATGAGAAAAGAGGCGTTTGAGAACAATGTGGCAACTGAAAAGATCAAAACATTCTAAGACCTGCCCACACTGAACACACATTTTTCTCTCTTTTGTTTGTGGCTACACCCATTTAAGATGTTTTAACATGCAGGCAGTTCAGCTCCCCCCCCCCCCCTCTTTTTTCTATCTGAGAAGGATAGTCCTTCAATCCACTACCCTAAATTCATGGGAGAGTATACCATCCACCTGTTCTTTCTTCTATCTTATAATATAACTGCCAATGGAACATAAGCACCTTCCAGCTCCTATCTCCTGCAGCACAATCTATATTCTCTCTGTATTATTAATCTTGGTCTCTAATTCTCTTCTCCGTGTCTTTTCCGTGATCCATCTTATTTGTTTACTCTTTGTGTTCCAGAGAAAGAACTTGATAGTTACGCTATTTTCAGGTTTACTTTTCTATGTGTCTCTGTGGCTAAGTGATCAAGCCGTCTGACTCAGGCTCCGAAGGTTGTGGGTTCGATTCTGGGCCACATCCTTCAATTCATGTGTGCATTTTTTCATAGACTCCTAGGGGTCGCCGCATGAGCTACGGAGTTTGTAATTTTTGTGACGCTTTCCACGCTGCAGAAAGAGACTGAGCCATATGGGGTAAAAACCTGGTGCAAGGAAGTCGACCCTGTCAATTTTTAAGCGACTTTTTTTGTGTGTGTGTTACTATCTGGAACCATGGTATTTTTCTTACTTCTGAACTCGCTGGAATCTTGTCTAGTACAGTCTCTAGACTCCACAGTAGCAATCATGGCATCACATGGTTGTCCTATTCTGAACTCGCTGGAATCCTGTCTAGTACAGTCTCTAGACTCCAATTAGTAATCATGGCATCACATGGTTGTCCTTCTATTCTGAACTCACTGGAATCCTGTCTAGAACAGTCTCTAGACTCCACAGTAGCAATCATGGCATCACATGGTTGTCCTTCTATTCTGAACTCACTAGAATCTTGTCTAGAACAGTCTCTAGACTACAATTAGCAATCATGGCATCACATGGTTGTCCTTCTATTCTGAACTCACTGGAATCCTGTCTAGTACAGTCTCTAGACTCCAATTAGCAATCATAGCATCACATGGTTGTCCTTCTATTTTGAACTCACTGGAATCGTGTCTAGTACAGTCTCTAGACTCCACAGGAGCAATCATGGCATCACATGGTTGTCCTTCTATTCTGAACTCACTGGAATCCTGTCTAGTACAGTCTCTAGACTCCACAGTAGCAATCATGGCATCACATGGTTGTCCTTCTATTCTGAACTCACTGGAATCTTGTCTAGTACAGTCTCTAGACTCCAATTAGCAATCATGGCATCACATGGTTGTCCTTCTATTCTGAACTCACTGGAATCCTGTCTAGTACTGTCTCTAGACTCCACAGTAGCAATCATGGCATCACATGGTTGTCCTTCTATTCTGAACTCACTGGAATCTTGTCTAGTACAGTCTCTAGACTCCACAGTAGCAATCATGGCATCACATGGTTGTCCTTCTATTCTGAACTCACTGGAATCCTGTCTAGTACAGTCTCTAGACTCCACAGTAGCAATCATGGCATCACATGGTTGTCCTTCTATTCTGAACTCACTGGAATCTTGTCTAGTACTGTCTCTAGACTCCACAGTAGCAATCATGGCATCACATGGTTGTCCTTCTATTCTGAACTCACTGTAATCTTGTCTAGTACAGTCTCTAGACTCCACAGTAGCAATCATGGCATCACATGGTTGTCCTTCTATTCTGAACTCACTGGAATCTTGTCTAGTACAGTCTCTAGACTTCAATTAGCAATCATGGCATCACATGGTTGTCCTTCTATTCTGAACTCACTGGAATCCTGTCTAGAACAGTCTCTAGACTCCACAGTAGCAATAATGGCATCACATGGTTGTCCTTCTATTCTGAACTCGCTGGAATCTTGTCTAGTACAGTCTCTAGACTCCACAGTAGCAATCATGGCATCACATGGTTGTCCTTCTATTCTGAACTCACTGGAATCTTGTCTAGAACAGTCTCTAGACTCCACAGTAGCAATCATGGCATCACATGGTTGTCCTATTCTGAACTCGCTGGAATCTTGTCTAGTACAGTCTCTAGACTCCACATTAGAAATTATGGCATCACTTGGTAGTCCTTCTATTCTGAACTCGCTGGAATCTTGTCTAGTACAGTCACTAGACTCCACAGTAGCAATCATGGCATCACATGGTTGTCTTTCTATTCTGAACTCACTGGAATCCTGTCTAGTACAGTCTCTAGACTACAATTAGCAAATATGGCATCACATGGTAGTCCTTCTATGCTGAACTCACTGGAATCCTGTCTAGTACAGTCTCTAGACTACAATTAGCAAATATGGCATCACATGGTAGTCCTATGCTGAACTCACTGGAATCCTGTCTAGTACAGTCTCTAGACTCCAATTAGCAAATATGGCATCACATGGTAGTCCTATTCTGAACTCGCTGGAACCTTGTCTAGTACAGTCACTAGATTCCACAGTATCAATTATGGCATCACATGGTAGTCCTTCTATTCTGCACAACCGGCTCTGTGGCGAAAGGTGTTACGGACGCAATTCGTAATCCTGCTTACCGTTTTCGAAACACAGCTGCGGGCGATTTGGCAGCAGACCGCATTGCGTTGGTTTCCATACAATGGTATGAGTGCTGGTTGTTCAGAAAGCAATGGCAAACTACTGAACGTAAGCTTGCCCAGGAATCACAAACATCCAAAATTTCTGCACAGAAGCCAGTCAATGAATGGAGGTCAGCATGGCCGAATAGATCAGAGCGTTCGCTCTTTCGGTGTGCAAATGACGAGGTGGCCAGTTCAACCCTTACATCAGTCAGTTGGACTAAAGTGTCGACTTCTTGTTCTTGCCTTGAGGGCGTAAATTACAAGTACTTCAGAAGTCGGAGTGGATTAGCCTGATGGCGAGGGACACTGGAATAGGGGAAAGCTAGCTCACACGCAAAAATCAATCCAGCGTGGCCTACGCTCGAGTTCAAATCATGCGAAAAGTAAAAAGAAAGTTAATGTGTGAAATTGAGTAACAATTATTTCAGCTGTTCTCCGTGTTTCTAATGCTCAAAGCAGTACTGATGTAAAGCAGTCTCTTGTTCTTTATGTTGTAAAGATTTACCCCATGATATGTATCCGGCCGCCTCAATTTAGAGGCGGATGTCTTATCTCCACTCATGGTTTTAACACAATTTGTCGAAGACCGGACATTCCTTGAAACACACAGCTGAGAAATCACATCATATAAAATAAGATGCCGGAGCTGTGACAAAGGGGTTACCTTTGCAATTCATTGGTCATTTAGTCATTAGTCGCAGTTCCAACTTTACGGCAATGGGTCGTCCCCATTTTACTCCGTTCCTGTGCCAGTGAATATCACACAAAATGCTCCTCACTACCTCACGTGAAAAATGGAACAGACAGCAGTCTCGACAAACAACATCCCCCACAGGTACACTGTGCATAATGCCGCCGCACGAATGCCAACATAAAAGTCCTCCACGAAAAATACAGTTCACCGTCGATGGAAGCGGCAGTCACTAGAAAACCAGTAGCCACACATTACAGCACAAGGCAATCCAGTCAGTTCTGCGACAGATCCGGCCGCCATTATTCCGCTACAAACAACAGCGGACAGATGTAAAGTAAAAGCATTTCACACGAAATTCACAGCTCACAGTGTCACGCCACGCACTCAACTCAGTAGCAGGGCAACGGAACCATACACTTCCAGTCTAACATGAACAAAATGCGAATGCAAACGGTAGCCACAAGCACAAACACTCCAGAGGCCTTAACCGTTTAAATGCCTAACCTGCGTAGGGTTTGGAAGCAGTCCGCCTAGCGCTGGTACAAGAATCGCTATGGCAAAGGTATCCGTTTGCAAGATATACTGACCAATAAAAAGATGCCAATTGCAAGGAGAAAAAGGAGTGTTGATGTGCTACACAGAACCTGCACTTTTATATCATATATGGATGCGGAATGTGAACAATGAGCAGACAAGCTGATCTTAGAATTTCTAAGTTTTTGTTGTGACTGATCACTCAACACAATACAAACGGAAACTAGAACTACATGTCGATTGCTGGAATGCATTTGATATGCATCCTAAGGGGGCAGTTAGCATTGGCACACTTTGACGTCTGCTGAAAATAAAAATGAGCGCTGATGGGCGTGTCCGTAGTGCCTCGTGCCGTGATATCACTCCTGTTCTTCTTCTTCTGCTGCGTTCATCCGGAGTTTTTTTTATTTTTTTCGGACGTGATTGCGTTGTGCCTGTTTACAGCAGAGCTGCGTTCTTGCGCTGTTAGGCCAACACATCCGACTTCTGCGGGCATTTGTTGACCGGGTTAACCTTCCCGGGTCACTCCTGTTTAAACAATGCAATACAGCTGGCTAGCTGACTTCACAGTAACACGTCTCTAGAAAAGGTAAACAATGTAAAATAACACAAAGTAATGCAGCTTTACAGAACAAAATTACGGAAAACACATGACGTTTCGGCGACTAGCCTTTATCAGCAAACAAATACAATACGTGCACAAATTACAACATATAATCACTGAGAGCACACTCAAGTGACTATATTAGGGCATAAGAACGGGATGAAAAGATGAAACAAATTTATAACAATAAAGAGGACATGAAAATTTGAAGAGAAAAAAAAATGCTATTTATCTCAGAATCTCAGACTGTGATACTAACACGAATCTTCACTTTGATACTCTTATCACATAAGACAAGAGACTAACTACACAGGGCACTATAAAAAAAAATTATGTCCTACAAAGAATGCCTTCATTCACGATCAATTATTTTTAAAACTGTCTGTTGCATCGTTATGAAATTTTTCCAGCCGTCTTATATTTACCCCCACCCAAGGAATATTTCTTTGATAGGTCCAAAAACAACTTACATCATCGAAAGCGGCGACATTCCTTTGATGTTTTGCTGAACAACTAGTGATTTCTCGCTAACAAATTTGTTTACAGTAATGGGAGACCCGCCAATTCAGATGACACACAAAGGCGTATCCGGATTCGTATGGGAGTGGGTGCAATGAAAGAAGTAGCTTAAAACTCTTTCACTACCAAACAAAAACTGGGCTGTGACCAAACAGAAATTTATGGCAGAAAATTGGAACTAGGGGTGTGTTACAATAATGCTTTTAAAATGGTTAAGATGGTAGCAGATCTATTGTATTACATATCAAATTAAAGAGGATTGCACAAGGAACATGACAGTGTTAATAATTAATTGATAGGTTACAAATATTATGACAATAATGAGAGGTTTAATAATAACAACTGAAATTAAAGAGGTAAAAATTATTTAAAAAACTGCACTTATAAGGTGTTTTCTACACTCCTATACTGCTAATCATGTTTAATTTACTGAATAATCAAACAAACACCACTTGTCTTCAAGAATATAAACAGTATTGCTAATTTAAATCACCCAAAAGGAAGTTTTGGTGCATATTCTGAACCATGTATTTTTCACACAAAATGACAAAAAATAATGGCTGAAATCTTGAAGGTGGGGTCTGTCACAGTAAAGTTATGAAAATGGTTAAAATTGTAGCAGAAATGTTGTATTATATATCAAAATAAAGGGGATTGCACAAGGAATATGTTGGTAGGAGAATTTCTGCTTTAGGTTGTAAATAAAATAAAAATAATAATATAATTTGTAAAATAATTGGACAAAAGTAGGTAAAAATAATGTAAACATTGCACTTAGAATGTGTTTTCTACACTCCTATACTGCTAATAATGTTTAATTTACTGAATAATCAAACAAACACCACTTGTCTTCAAGAATATAAACAGTATTGCTCATTTAAATCACCCAAAAGGAAGTTTTGGTGCATATTCTGAACCATGTCTTTGTCACAAAAATGAAAAAAACTAATGGCCGAAATCTGGAAGTTGGTGTATGTCGCAATAATGTTATGAAAATGGTTAAAATTGTAGCAGAAATGTTGTATTATATATCAAAATAAAGGGGATTGCACAAGGAATATGTTGGTAGGAGAATTTCTGCTTTAGGTTGTAAATAAAATAAAAATAATAATATAATTTGTAAAATAATTGGACAAAAGTAGGTAAAAATAATGTAAACATTGTACTTACCAAGGGGGCGTTGTTATCCAATATCCTGATCACTGCTAATCCTGTTGAATTTACTGCACAAACAACACTTTTCTAAACTATAAATACAATTGCTCCGAATCAATCATCCGAAAAGAAGTTTTGCCGCAGATTCTGAATCATGTATTTTTCTTTTTTCAGACAAAAATTAGGAAAACACTTGGCAGATTTACATTTAATTGTCATGTCTGTTTGTTTTTATTTACTATATGTGGCAGTCTATTTGTGATAGGCTGCAAAGCAAACTTTGGCGCACAAGTCTGGTCTATTAGTGCAGCCGGAGCAAACAAAAGATGATATGTGTCGTTTAGTTTGAGTGCTGCAAAAAACACAGTCTCTATTGACACCGACAAATTCTATTAAATGCTTGGCTCATGTAAATCTTTCGGCATAATTTCCTGCAACAGACTGAAATTCTTCGGCAGGCAGAGTGTCAAAGTTTCAGGAATACTCTGAGCTACTTCGCGATGAGCACTTTCCTTTACTTGAAATCCTTCTATAACAATTTTTATCCTCCTTTCTCTGTTTGCCATATGGAATGTAGGATGTGAGCATTGATATGTGCAATTTCAAAGATCTAGTAGTAGATCTTCTTCCACCACTTAATGGTTTTCCTATCATGGATATTATAATATCCAACCATTTGGTCCATTCTGTCGCAGCCATTCATCGCCGTGTTATTTTCATGGAGACCATCTTCGGCTTGCTTTGCGGTTTTCGCAATCCGCTCTCAACAGTTCTAACTACAGACTTGGTAGAGACAACAATGCATGTTTTTTTTTAGCTTTATTTAGCCCTTCCACCAAATAATCATTTCATCAATGGACACATTTTCAAATGGGTAAAATGCTTCCTGGATATTCTTCAGAATCATGTCAACAAGAGGATCAATTTTTTTTTTTTTTTTTTTTTGGGGGGTACCCTCAGGTTGACATACATGAAACATGGTGTGATAAATATATTATAATTTTCTAATTGATTACTGGGAAACGTAGTGGCAGTGGCATACCAAGGAGTATATAAATGTGCACTTGTACACCAGTAGTCTTTGATACATGGTCTTGGATCAAGTCCCATAGCAATAATGACAGACGTAAACTTCAGCCATTCGTGCTTCGTTGTCAGACACTCAGCTGTTGACGAACATTCACTGGTTTTTTCTTTATCACCACGTGCTAAAACTTTAGACACAACTAAAAATTATTTCTAAATATTCACTGATAAGGGAATCACTATTGTTTAAAACAGTTATAAACAATAATCTAGCTTGATCTCAAGTCATACTACGTGGACGCAAACTGGTGGGCGTTTTCATTGTGAAAAAACAAATTAACACTACCTTAAAACTGAAAATTCACAAGAATCCAATATTAGAATACGTTTGACCTCATAAACATGGCGTAGAAATCTTTCGGCTGTACGACTTTTCAGTTTACTGTAACTTAAAATTCCGAAATGGAGCAGAAATATATGAAATAAACCACTGATCATTTTGTGGGACTAAAAGGACGGACTGCCATCAGAGGAAATCCATCGTGTCCCAAGATGGGTTCATGGTAGCGAAAGAGTTAAAATCGACAGGGTCGGTTGCATTGCACCGGGTTTTTATCCCATATGGCTCAGTTTTTTTTCCGCAGCGCGGAAAGCGTCGCACAAAGCACGAACTCCGTAGCTCCAGCGACGACCCTCGGGAGTCTCCGAAAAAATACACTCGTGAAATGAAGGACGCGGCCCGGAATCGAACATACAACCTTCGGAGCCCGAGTCAGACGGCTTGACCACTTCACCACGGAGAATCCTGAAAGGGGTGCAATGTGTAATATTAGTAAAGACAGAGAATTTACAGAGGCACGGGGTAAATAATTTGTAAATTAACAGGAAAGTAGAAGGAATATATTTCTTACCTTATTTTTCATTTCCTTCTTGTTTCTTCAGCTGCTGGTTAATAAAGTGTACACAAGTTAGTTAGTTAGTTAGTTAGTTAGTCGACAGATCATCCTCGTTGCACATCGAACCATTCAGTCCATAAGTGCTCGGATCCCCTCCTCAGCAAATCCCGCAGCGTGTAGCGGCCAACGACGCCAGTTCTGTGTTGGTTTATCAATCTTCTTTGGCTTCCTGCGTAGTGTTCTTGTTTGGCCACCCCTCTTTTAATTTGCTGCTCTCGCAGTCTGGCCATTGTTGTAGATTCACAGTCATCACTTGGTTCTCGCAAAAGTCTCACTTCACGTAGAGCATTCAGAATGTCAGCCTGGTCCATGGCGCGTCCGCCCTCCACAGTAGCCTCACCTGTGAGCTTGTCCGCCCGCTCATTTCCTTGTACTCCCGCATGCCCTGGCACGAAGATGAAACTAATCTTTGCCAGCCGAGACCGCTTCAGAGGCAGCAACCATTCTCTTCGGATCGACCCCTCCTCTATCCTCTTGATCATGTTCATTGAGTCGCTAAGGAAACAAGCCCTAGTGAATGTCTGTGTCTCGAGCCATGTTATTGCTTTACTTACTGCCATGACTTCCATGGTCAGGGTACACAAGTATTCATGTTAGCTTTTTATACTGAGTTCGTGAAAGCTTCCAAATAGATGTGCGTTAATGTGCGTATGGAGTGACCAGAAATGATACCGCAAGTTAGACATCATGTTTCCATTTTTAAGGATCTGTTCAGCTGTCTGTGTAGTTTGTTCACACGTACACATGGGTGACAGACCCGCTTTAAGTCTTCGTGAAAGACTGTCTACTCAGCTGTTTACCGTTCAGAGACGGAACATGATTACTTGTTTTGCACTATGAAAATAGTAGTGGGCTTTCTTCTTAACGACCAAGATGTTGGTCCTCTTTTCATTGAAGTTATAGATTGATTCGTATGCACGTGTGTTGTCCCCTAATTTGACAACGTGTTTGCTCTCACGTTTCTTGTTATGCCACAATATGTCAGTTTCCACCGCAATATTACTCTTCTGTTGATATTCAATGCGTTTAGTGTGTGTGTGTGTGTGTGTGTGTGTGTGTGTGTGTGTGTGTGTGTGTGTGTGTGTGTGTGTGTTTCAATAAAGTTGTTTGTCACCGCTGAGGGCTTGCGGAATTGAAAAGTCATCACTGTGGAATACAAACTGTTGCCATTGACATTATGCTGATGCTGTAATGTTTAGGGCCTGCAATTCGTCTGAATAGTTGGAGCAAAATATCCCAGTAAGTGTTACGTAGATTAAGGTCTGCGATCTGCTCAGACCTTAATCTGCGTCGGATGATTCCAGTAGGTTGATCATTGCTCTCGGTTGCATAAAATTCAATCCATCCTTTCTCCAATAGACCTCTTCCTCTTTCAACACATGGTCCTCACATTTTTTCCAGTAACTTTTATCAATATTTAATAGCGCGGACTGGTTGACAGACAGACAGACAGACAGACAGACAGACAGACAGACAGAAAGGTAGATAGGTAGGTAGGTAGGCAGAAAGGTAGATGGGTGGGTGGGTGGCTGGCTGGCTGGCTAGCTGGCTGGCTGGCTGGCTGGGTGGGTCGGTCGGTCGGTAAGTAGGTCGGTAGGTAGGTGGGTGGATGGGTGGGTGAGTGGGTAGACAGACAGACAGACAGACAGATAGACAGACAGATAGATAGATAGATAGATAGATAGATAGATAGATAGATAGATAGATAGATAGATAGATAGATAGATAGATAGATTGATAGATAGATCCTCGCCAGGAGCTGGGCGAAGCCGGGCCGAGTCAGCTAGTTTATTTATATAATCACGTTTCATGAAAGAACCCCCATTTGAGACACCTCTGAACAAACCCATTTAACTTCGCGCTGTTTGTGCCAAAACGAAAACCGCGAGACAATTTCAAAAAGTGTGTCTTGCTGAAGCTGTAATACTTTTAAAATGATGGACTGAATCCCTAAGCCGTAAATTATATACCGCATATAAACAAACATTGAAATCTGCTGTACAATCTCCAGAACAAAAATTTTTTTGTTGGGTGGACATAATGATAAGGTTACATGCTAAATCTCATCATTTTCCCTCAGTTGGTTACTGAGATATTGAATTTTATATTGAGGCAAAAATTAAAAAAAAAAACACACACACACAATAACTCCGTTGCCTCTACTAGAAAAGGTAAGCGGTGAAGTCCTTCACCCTTTCCTCTCTTGTTTTTTTATCCCCCTCCTATTGGCTCTTCGCCGTTATTTGGAGCCTCCAAAACACCACATATTTTATTCCATTTGACTTATTATGCCTTTTTGTAGCCACTTGTAGTGTCATCTCCGTGGTTTGTATGTTGTTTACTTTTCTGATGAAGGCTGGCCGCCGCAACGTCCGTAAAGCTGCCATACACTTCGTGTTTTGCTATTATTTACATTTTCACGGCGTTGTCGCGTCTTAATCTACTTCATTGACACCGAGTGAAACCGAGCGGTGATGGGCGTGTCCGTAGTAGGTTACTGTGACCTAACTTATGTGAACCAATACTTAATACACCTGACCCGCTGACTATATCAACAGCTCTCTGCAATAGATAAGCAGTGCAGTCCCCCTCCTTTTTACCTCCTCCTTCCTGTCGTCTCCCTCCTTGTAATCGTCATCCTCCTCCTTATCCTCCTCATCCTCGTCGCTATTTGGATTGGATTACCCTCTTTGGACAACAATCCCCTTTCAATTAATTAGTAACCGAATTGTGGCTGACTCGGTCACATGATTATTAATCCAAGCCTGGCGATGGACCCTACAGTGGCGTGCAGAGGTTCTTTGATGCCCGGGGCCAACCCCTTGATTGGATGCCCCTAAAATGTTCTTTACATCATTCATTCCTCCTCCCCTCCGACTGCACTGTGCTGCCCCCTCTCCCTAACAGGATGCCCCCCTCCCGGCTGGATGCCCTCCCTCTGCACGCCACTGCCCTACAGTAATTCTTGTCTGTGGTTGAACGGGGTAGGGGTAACAGTAGAATGGAAAACTACAACACGCTTTTAATTTCAATGTGTTTCCTAATTATGTCTCAATGTACCCACTGTAGTCATCTCTGTGGTATGTGAACTATGTGGTTTCTTTATTGTTGTTTGCTGATGAAATCTTGTCGCCGCACACCATCTTTCCCCGTAAGTGAATTTGACAAAACTGCTATATATTTATTGTGCTCCGTTCTCCTCCTAACTCAAACCAGAGTCTGAGGTCACTCAGCTCAGTGCACGAACTCCGTAGCACTGGCGAGGATCCTGAAATACTTTGGGTAGATTTTTATCTCGAAATTTTGCCCCGGCAGAGCCTTTAGGCTACTCTTTTTCGATTTCCGACTGCCAAGGGATTTTTTTACGTGCGCAACAATACACACGGGCGTCCGATCTCACTACCCAGAGACCAGGGGAAATTTTATTACTAGAAGTCCACGTGAACAAATCCCGGTCCTCACCGGGGCTTGAACCTGGGACTTCCAGCACTCGAGGAGGACACCATACCTCGAGACCACACAGCCGCCCCCCCCCCCCCCCCGGCCTCAGTGCTCCGAAGGTTATGGGTTCGTTTCTTAACTCCGTGCAGTTTGTCGGAAACTCCTGGGCGTCGTCACTGAAGCACTATGCGACGCAGCCAACAGCCGCCATGCGAAAACAGACTGAGCCATATTGGATCAAACCCGGTTCAATGAAGCCGACATTCTCGAATTTAAACCTATTGAATTCCTTGAACATATTTGTTTTGAAAAAGAAGAACGGCGGAAGACTTGCGTATCACGTGACAGGTACAAACAGACGAGATCAAGGGGATCTAACCAGTGGCCACTGCGTGTCGTATTGATAAAGCCGAACTTTGCGTGGACAATCTTTTATCTCCTGGATAAATCTACTGTAAGTATCTTCATTTTGATAACACGTAGACATCTGTGACATTCGTGAAACGTACCATCATTTCATGTGTCAGTCGGCAGTGGTTTTGATTGCCGGGACGGTAGGTGGTAGTGCGTTGTTTGTGTTGTTTAGTTCATCTCATCGCTTTGTTTGGCTACTGAAATTGGTCAATTCGGTGACGACGTACGGTACGGGCGTGAATTCGCACACGTACGTGGAAGTATGGTAGATAAGCTGAGTTTGTTGTAATGTTACACGGGAAGATTAGAGAGCAGGCATAAGTGAGTGTCCTAGATTTAAAGATATTTTAGATATCGTTGAGTGAACTTAAAAAAGGGAGTTGACAGTGCCCAGTCAGTGAGTGAAACTTTCTTGTAATTGTAAGATAAGGATAAGGTAAGGCAAGGGATAGTTGACTCGGTGATAGAGGGCATATAAATAATATAATAATAATAATATAATATTAATATTATAATTTATATTATAGCCAGTACAGTGGTCCGTAGTGACGGTAGCTGGTAGTGAAGTAGTAGTTAAGTACCAAGTTGTTCAAGACTCAAGTGACACGGCTGTCACACAGTGTCTAGTCTAGTGGTAGGTTTTGTCTTTGTGTGTAGTGGTAGGTTTTAATTTTTTTGATGTTGGTTACAGAGCTTACCTGATTCTGGATATTTCCGTTTCCTTCTGTATGACTATTGTTGGTTGTAATTGTAGTACAGTGACACATCTATGATCTAGCTTGGTGTTTGTCCATTAAGAATGATGTTGACCATTTATTATTTCATCCAGTGGGGTTGAAAGTTTGCAGCCGTGAGTTCTGTGATGGCTGGTAATTTCTATTTTTTGCTTGAAATACTTTGACAGTGTGGGAAAAGAATGCTTTATGTTCCAGGAGGAGGATCTCCTGCAGTGGTTTTTCTGTCCTGCCTTTTCTTCACAACTCTTGCAGTCCTGTTTGTTTCACAAGTGACTACACCCTTGCGTAATGATGCAAGCCATGAATTTCGGTCTTTGGCAGCAGTCTCCCAAGTGTGGTGAATTCCAAAAGCTGATCCGGGGTTTGTTTCCGGGTCCGGTCAAGGATATGCACTACTGACGAGCTCAAATGAGAGCGAAACTCGTCTAGTGCTTCCACATTGACGTGGATAGGCCTTAGGTTCATACTGGAATATGATCAGCGTTGCCAGTAGTGGGTTGTGCTCAATTTTTAATTCCAAAAGCTTTTAGTCAGATCTTCAGTGTCTTTAAAGCGTTTCTTCTGGCCGCCTTGGGAGCATTTACCACAGCGCAGCTCACCGTAAAAAATTTGTTTAGGGAGCCTGTGATCTGGCATGTGAAGTGACCAGCCCAGCGAATCTGATTCTTCATTAGTAGGGTATGGATACTGGGCATGGACGTTCTTTCTATGACTTCAGTGAGTCGGATCTTGTCTTGCCATTTAATCTTCAGTAGCTTTCTAAGGCAGACTGTGTGGAAGTGGTTTAATTTCCTAGCATGTCACTCATAAACAGTCCAGTTTCACAAGCATATAGCAGTGTGGATAACACGACTGCTTTGTAGACTTTCAGCTTTGTTTGCAGGCTTATTCCATTTCTGTCCCACACATTTTTGTACAGTCTGCCAAAGGCTACGCTGGCCTTGGAGATTCTTGTATTCACTTCACCATCAATTGCAGCAGCTTGTGACACAGTGCTGCCAAGATAGGTGAATTTATCCACAACACTTAGTCTATGACCATTTACTTTGATATTTGGCCCAGTGTGATTAATCCCTGGAGCTGGCTCGTACATAACTAGTCTTCTCCAAGTTGATATTGAACCCAAAGTTGGCATTGTGTTGCATGTCTGCCTCTAACTAAACAGGTCTCTCACCAACCTGGTGGTTTGTTGATGTGTTCTTATTTATTAAGAGCTCCCTGACCGACCCTAGAGGTTTGTTGTTTGTGTTCTTCTAACTTATTAACAGGTCTGACTGACCCCAAGGATAGGTTAGTTTGTATTCTTCTACTTCCAATGTTTGATAATTTTATTTGACTGGCATTTATTTGATAATGTTTTTTCTATGTGAATGTAATAAACACAATAGATAATTGATGTGCAAAAGATGAGTGGTTGGAAGGGCCACATGTAAGACGGGCCTGTGTGCCCATTTTGTAACCCTTTGAAAATCAAGTTTGCTTGTTAGTTCGTTCGTTTGTTCATAACACTGAATCACGATCAAGTTTATTTTCATTTTTATGTGGTTCTTAATGTTGCTATTATTATTCTCAAACTCACTGCTTCCAATTCTAATAGTGCTATCTTTGCGTCCTTTATAGCATTAGGGCCACACCTTCTCTGTGTGGGGCATATTTCTCTATATCGCCTGAAAACAGCAACGTTTCACCTGTTATTAGAAGCTTTTTCTGCTTGGCTTAACCTTATTTTGCATAATACCAAAATGCTAATCCCATCTGTATTGTCCTTCCCAAGTTTTACACAGTTCTAACATTCCTATTGCCAGTTCTGGAGATTTTCCTGTGTGAATTAAAGCAAGCTGTCATTTTGTGGCTTTCCCTGCATTGCTGCTTACTTATTCTAGGAGAAGAGAGCCTTTCCCCTTGGTTGGCAGAGATTTTCTTGTTCCCATATCTTAAGATTTATTCATGGTTGGTTGCATTTTGTAGCTGAACTTTTATACAGGGTCAGGTAGCTAAACTCCTACCAAAACCTTTCTTAGTTGTGCCTTAGACATGCATGATCGGTTACATTGTTACTATTCTTTGCTTTCCCTGGAGAGCCTCAGTAACACACAGGTGTGTACATCCATTGCTGGGACAATATTGTTAGGGGAATGCTAATCACAGGTACATAGATAATTTTACCTTGTATAAAATCTGTTTAGAGGCGATAAACCTTACACAATGCATACCAATGTCAGATGTGCCGACTCCTCAGTTAGAGAGGTGTGTAACTAGATGTAACACATTCCCATTGAAAGAGGAATGAAGATGAAAAAGAATTTAGTAGAAATCCTTAAGCCTTTTCCTTTGTAGCTATAATTATTGTTTTGTTTTGCGTTAGCCTGTTTGGAACTCGAGCGTAGTCCGTACAAGCTACTTTTAGTAGTGCTGGACTGAATTTTGCATGTGAATCAGCTTTCCCTATTACCAGTGTCCTTCACCCTCAGGCAAACCCACTCTGACTTCAGAGGTTGTACTTAATAATGAAAGCATATCATACATATTCCCTTTGCACTTGGGTTGGAGTCTGCCAATAACGACAAGTCTGAAACCTGTAGAGGAAACATGACAGTCCTAGGATAATTTCATCCAGTTCATATATGCTGTGTGAATCCTTAATGCTTGAATCCTAGCTGATGGAAAGTTCCAGTACTGGTCTTGCATGCCCTGCTAGTTTCTGAGCATAGAGAGTGGAGGGGGAGCTCTGTGCACATTCCCTTTGGTGATGATACTATATACTGGCCAGGGAAAAGGTCTTTACTAATCTCTCTCCAGGTAAAAAATCTCTACACAACCTCTCTCCAGGGAAAAGGTCTCTACACATCCTCTCTCCAGGGAAAAGGTCTCTACACAACCTCTCTCCAGGGAAAAGATCTCTACACAACCTCTCTCCAGGGAAAAGGTCTCTACACAACCTCTCTCCAGGGAAAAGGTCTCTCTACACAACCTCTCTCCAGGGAAAAGGTCTCTACACAACCTCTCTCCAGAGAAAAGGTCTCTACACAACCTTTCTCCAGGGAAAAGGTCTCTACACAACCTCTCTCCAGGGAAAAGGTCTCTCTACACAACCTCTCTCCAGGGAAAAGGTCTCTACACAACCTCTCTCCAGGGAAAAGGTCTCTACACAACCTTTCTCCAGGGAAAAGGTCTCTACACAACCTCTCTCCAGGAAATGGAGGACTCAGACGGCCTGAACAGCAATGCTTTGGATTTCAGGGTTACAACTCGGGAAGTCCAGAAGATACACCTCCATTCAACTAAACTACCAGCTAACCAGCCAAACCACCAACCAAACTACCAGCTAACCAACCATCCTAACAGCTAACCAATCAAACCACCAACCAAATTAACAACCAACCAAACTACCAGCTAACCAACCAAACCACCAATCAAACTACCAGCTAACCAACCAAACCACCAACCAAATTACCAACCAACCAACCAACCAAACTACCAGCTAACCAACCAAACCACCAACCAAATTACCAACCAACCAACCAACCAAACTACCAGCTAACCAACCAAACCACCAACCAAACTACCAGCTAACCAACCAAACCACCAACCAAATTACCAACCAACCAACCAACCAAACTACCAGCTAACCAACCAAACCACCAACCAAACTACCAGCTAACCAACCAAACCACCAACCAAATTACCAACCAACCAACCAACCAACCAAACTACCAGCTAACCAACCAAACCACCAACCAAACTACCAGCTAACCAACCAAACCACCAACCAAATTATCAACCAACCAAACAGTCAGCTAACCAACCAAATCACCAACCAAATTACCAACCAACAAAACTACCAGCTAACTAACCAAACCACTAACCAAATCACCAACCAACTACCACCTAACCAACCAAACTACCACCTAACCAACCCAACCACCAACCAAATAACCAGTCAGCCAAACTACCAGCTAACCAACCAAACTACCAACCAAATTACCACCTAACCAACCAAATTACCAACCAGCCAAACTACCACCTTAAAATTAAGTTGCATGTGCTTCACAGGATGTAGCATTTTCGCTGTTCGCGATTCCTGGGCAAATTTTATGTTCAGTAGTTTGCCATTGCTTTCTGAACGACCGGCTTCTATACCTTTTTCGAAAAAGCCAGCAACGCTGTGTTTCGAACCCGGGTATACGGGCTCACAAACTGCGTTCGCAAGCCCTTAGCCACAGAGACTGGTACCACCAAACTACCACCTATCCAACCATCCATTGGCACCTTGCCGTCTTGACAGACGATAGTTTGTGCTTTAAAAAGGCATAATAACTTTTAACTATGGCGGTAGCGAGTGTGACTGATAAGGCCAATTTGCGCTGTAAATGTCCGTTCACAGTGGGTGCATATGAACACGTGGTCATTTCCACCATCATGCACCATCTTACGTCTCAAACGCTTGGTGTGTGACTTTTCTGCAATAATTTTCTCCTTTGA
Source organism: Cepaea hortensis (assembly GCA_963921405.1). Lineage (NCBI taxonomy): Eukaryota > Metazoa > Mollusca > Gastropoda > Stylommatophora > Helicidae > Cepaea > Cepaea hortensis. Next base: position 305,352,550 of record OY992876.1, on the reverse strand, counting down.
CTTTATTCCATTTCTGATATTTGCCCTCCATGCAACACGTTCAGCGGCGACTTGCTCCCAATGTGCATTATCAATGCCTGTATCAATCATGTCCCGCTTACACACATCTTTGTATCGTAGTAGAGGCCGACCCTGAGATCTCTTACCCATCTGTAATTCACCAAAAAAGATATCCAACCAAAACACCAACATATAGACTTAAGTTTATGAGATGTTTATATTCAGCGTCATCATTTGAACTTATGATTTTCTTCTTCTTCTGCCTTTATGACACCTAGTGGAAATAGGCCCACAACCACATATGTCAAGCCCTTTTTAGGCCAGATCATGGTCTGTTGCATTTTGGCTGATTTGTTTTCTAGGGTGTGATCCAGTCTCACCCCAACATTCTTTTATCACCTGTGTCATAGCACTCCCTGGGGTGAGGGGAACCTGCTATCACACTTTAACAACGGGATACCTTTAGCCCTGGGACATAGGTGACCTCAGTCCACAAACCCCTTCGACCCTTGGAACCCTATCTCCCTCACTCTCAACCAAGGGACGTTACCCCTTTCAAACTTCGTCCTGAACTCATGACGCAACTCTGGCAGCTAACTATGTTAACAATATGGTGTATTATACAAGATGAATGGATGAATGAGAATGATTCCGAGATAGACCTTGCAGTATCTATGCGAGATAAGACGTGGCAAGGATCGAGTAGCCTCCTGGAGGAAGTGTCATCATCGTCAGGGCCTCAAGTCACACTATTGGGTAAGTCAGACACGCTCACCAAGTCTCTCAGGCCTCCCTCCAGGTATAGGTTTCTCCACTTGGATAGGATGGCTGGCGAGTTGACTCACTGGTACTTGGGACCTTCGGTGGATGACGTCCCTGAAGTCTGGATCACCTTAGAGTAGGGATAAAGACTGTCTCTCGGAAGCTGAGGAACTAGAACACTCCTCTGAAGCGTCTGGAAAAGTCTGATGGTACTGCGGATATAGCAAGAGGGTGATCTCTCACTCAATGGTAGTAGCAGTCCTAACTGTCTAGGCAACCCGCGCAGATCCTCTGACTCATAGCGCAGATATCACAGCACAGATACCTCTCCCGCTGAAACGTGTCACGTTAGATAGAGTTCAAAACAGACACAAGTTCTTCCACAATATCAGGCACCACAGGGTACCAGGCACTTGGTAGCGGAGACATCAGCATTATTTGGCATGCAGGCAGTCAGTCAGGGTCACAACCTGGACACTAACAACAATCAGATACTTGCCCAGCTGGAGTAACGAACAAGGCGATATGGTGTTGTCCTGACACATAACCTGGGCTATCAGACGTGGAGTGGGCGAGGCGTTAGCTGGAGCCCCTCCTGAGACGTACTCTCGATTGTACGTACTGCTCGCTGCGGTAGTGGACTTCCCAGCTGTTCACACCGGCTGTCGCCCTAGTCCGGATCACTGGACTCGTCCCCAGATCATGGCTCTGCTCTCAACAAGATAGAATCTGTGGAGGATAATACTCAGTGAGAGCACCATGCATCAGACTTACCCACAGCAGATACACTTAAGTCCCCATTACTCAGACATGTGGACCCTTCCCATAAGGGCCGCACTCCTTCACTGGCTGCTCCAATGGTCGAGGACAGACTGGACCTAGAACCAAAGTGGCAGCTGTCCACCTACATCCTCTTTCTCAGACGAACGTAGGACTGGGTCAAGGTTGGTGTCGGAGATATGGGTCTCTGCTGAAACATAGCTAGACAACACATGTGGTTAGTGAGTTAGTTGTACTTAAAGATAGAAGCGCCCTTAAGGAGGGCTAATGGCAGTACTCCTTCACCTCCTTCCTGTTATCCGCCAACGCTGATGTCGTACCAGGCCGTAGGCACCATCCAAGAACTCCACATAAATATACAGGGTGATCTCCCTGTAGCAGAAATCCACACCCCGTTCCCCCCTCCCTGGTCCCAGGTCGGGCATTTAGAACGGTGTCATGTTCAATATGAACAATTCTGTCGCAATGGTCCCTTCTCCTTCTGTCAACCTCTCAGGACACCACTATATTAAGCTGGCCTTCCATCGAGGGAACTAATTACAAGACAGATGTGAGGAAAGCCAAGAAGAAAGTCAGTGGTCGGCCACCTGGTGATCAGACGCTCGACTCCCGGCACGACCTTGAAACGACCTCGGAGGGTTCGGCCGACCGGTGCATTCGATTCGTTGCACTTGCCCGATTTCATCGATATATCCGAAGCGACTCCTTAATCTACTTCCGTTATCGCTGTGAGTAACGCTGGCCCCGCCGACGCTCGAGGATATAAAGTTGGCCATGTGTGAACTCGAATTATAGGTCTCACTTCCCTGAACCCGATTTCCCCGATCAACAGGGGCTGTAAATAAGCCGCGCTCTGCTAACCTATGAAATATCTTAGCAGTACAATGCTGCTACACACGCGTTTGCCACAGGCTTAATTTTACAGTCGTAAACTACAAGCTTGCCACTGTTCACACGTGACCTCCTTTCCCGCGCCGGTCAGTACACGCGTTAGCGAAATCTCATAATTTGAATCACCGACACCGCACTAGTTAATGAAAACGGTTGTACACATACCTTCACACAAACAGCACGACAGTGGAGACGAGAAGCGTTGTCACTGCAACTGGACCTGATGTCGGAAGTCTTTAACCCTCGTCAAGACACGGCGTCCTGCTAGGCCAAAATGTCGACTGCCTGCCGGCAACCTTTGTCTCCAACTGATCAGGTGTTCCGGGACAATCGACTGCGCAGTCAGACATGCGCAGTCGGTCTTGCCCGGACATCTGTTCCGCCACCAACCTACTGGACTAATCTTAAAGGGCGAGCAACGATTCGGGTCGGGTTGAGTCAATTTACTGGTTACTTCCCTTTCACTGTTAAATTTTCGTCACCCGAATCTCCGATGTCTCACCGGACCTTTCCTCAGCAGAAACATCACGAGGCGGGCCCACTGGGTTCTGTGACAACCTGTTACAACTTGGATAGGAAGTTTTACTAATTTTTACTTCCCATTTTGAGTACCAGTAACACACAGGCTGTTTGAACCTAAAGTGTATGTGTTTTTCTCCTCCCCTTTCTTATACTTTTCGTCTCCCAATGGAGAATAGACCTTCAGCCAACACATACCAGGTGCTTTGAAGATTTGTTCAGGGTTGGTTGGATTTTGCAACTGAAGTTTTCTACAGGATGAGGTAGATAGTCTCCCGCCTGCCTCCTTTGTGGCTTTTATGGAAGCATGGTGGATTAAAGCTTTGCTGTTCTTTTCTTCCCTAATGAGCCCTGGTATGACATAGGCAAGTGTATGCATGTTATTTAGACATAATCGTAATTCAAGATTGGCAAATCAGTCATGTGCATTTGTGGATTGGAGCAGCAGACAGCAAATTGCATACTCCATTATTGCCCCAAATATGACTTATCTAGGCCAACCTTCTGGCCTAGAGAAACAACAGTGGAAGATACTCTATGGACCACTGAATGAACTAAATAAAGATGGGGAAATTCATACAAGAGACAACATTGCAGTTATAGACAAATTTCAAGTGAATGAAAGAAGACATAATCGTGTAAATGTCTCTGTAGAAACACAGTGGTCTCAGTGTGTTAATTAGAGTTCATGTTATATACCCTCAGTGCAGTCTGTATCAAATGGGTTATCATTATATCATTATCATCAAGTGACTTGCATTGCAACGTCACCTCTGTGGCTCAGTACATCCAATTGCAACAGCGTTTTCCCCAGTTTTGCCTTCCCTAGCTTCTGACTGCCTCTAGTCTACTTATAGGGCAGCAAATTTCTCTCTCTCTCTCTCTCTCTCTCTCTCTCTCTCTCTCTCTCTCTCTCTCTCTCTCTCTCTCTCTCTCTCTCTCTCTCTCTCTCTCTCTCTCTCTGATGACAGGTCAACATTTTAGCCCAGCTTTCCAGTGTAGGGGTTGAACCGCTACCTCAGCATCAGCACAATAGATGTTTAAGAACATGCGTTCTTACCCATTTGACCATGCTGACCTGCAAGTGGTTAATGAATCACATCATTACCTTTAATGTGTAAAACTGGGTATGGCAAGCTCTTTTAGGAAGAGAATGAAGGGTTCAGAGGTCAAGGGGGTCAACTTCATTGCACTGGGTGTTATCCCATATGGCTGAGTTTCTTTCCGCAGGGTGGACTGCCAAAAGTGACGCACAAAGCATGAACTCTGTAGCTCCCGCGAAGACCCCTAGGAGTCTTAGAGAAGATTGCACTCATGAACCAAATGACCCAGGCTGGAATTGAACCCACAGCCTTTAGAGGGTGGGGCAGGGGTCATAACCACTTTGCCATAGGTACTCCATAGAGCAGCCAAGAAAGTCAGTATGTGAACCCACATGAGCCCACTCTATCCAGATTGTTACTGTAACTCTTTCTGTCCCATGGTGACTGTAAACTCCTTCATGTCCCAAAAATGTGTTGCTTTATGTAGCAATTGTTGTGGATAAAAATAAAGTAACGTTCACCTGCGAAGGAACAAGTTAATTTGGTCATGCAGACAGTTCGACACTGTGATTACTGTGGGGATAACAAATGCTCCACATTCAAACAGTATAAGTATTTCAGCCAAAATATGATTCATCTATTCACTCCATATGATATATGTAACTTTATGCACTCGACGAGATGCTATGAAATATACCCTACAATAAATTGTGCTACCTATTGTTTGCCAGCTCTGTGGCGAAGAGGCTACGGACTCAATTCGTAATCCCGCATACCATGCTTGAAACACAGCTGCGGGCGATTTGGAAGATGACCGCCTTGCTTTGATTTCCCGTTCAAAGGTATGAGTACCAGTCATTCAGAAAGCACTGGCAAACTACTGAATGTAAATTTGCCAAGAAATCACAAGCAGCCAAAATTGCAGGGGTTTACTGCAACGTCTGTAAAGGATATGCAGCTAATTTCTATTGGTTGTGGCTTCTGTGTTTAAAAGGTTAATTGTTGTTTGGACTTTGGAAGCATTACCTGCTTCAGGAAAATATTGATTACCGTCAGTAGCAGATAGTTGTCATGCTGGCTTTGTCATGTTGACTTAATGTGAATATATGTTAAGCCCCTGGAAAGTAAAGTAGGGTTCTTAGTACAAATGTAACTAATCCAGGTCAGCGTGTTCTGTGTTAGTGTAATGTTGGTTATCTTATTATAGATGTAATTAAGTTCATGCATTCTCCTCCTCCTCCTCCTCCTCCTCCTCCTCCTCCTCCTCCTCCTCCTCCTCCTCCTCCTCCTCCTCCTCCTCCTCCTCCTCCTCCTCCTCCTCCTCCTCCTCCTCCTCCTCCTCCTCCTCCTCCTCCTCCTCCTCCTCCTCCTCCTCCTCCTCCTCCTCCTCCTCCTCCTCCTCCTCCTCCTCCTCCTCCTCCTCCTCCTCCTCCTCCTCCTCCTCCTCCTCCTCCTCCTTCTTCTTTCGTCTGCTTGAAATCTATTGTCGGATCTGCAATGATGTCTCTTATATGAACTTCACTGTCTTGCTTAGCTCACTCAGTGATCTATAGAGTTGTTGATGTATCTTCCGCTTTTGTTTCTCTAGGCCAGAAGGTTTGTGTAGATATGTCATATTGAGGGCAGTCTTGGAGAATGTGATCTGCTGTCTGCAACGCCAATACATGCACTTCGCTGATTTGCCAGTCTTGAATTTTGTTGCCTACTCTATTGTGTCCTGTTTTGGGGCGAGGAATAATGACTTGTTCCTCTCTGATTGTAATACTGATTGTCTTAGTTATAAGTGTTAAAAAATTAGGGTCAACTCTACTGTGTCTCCACCTTGATGTGGTAGAGGAGCTTGCATGTTGCAGTGACCTCAAGAGTGTGCTGACAGTAGTGTAGCTACCTACTGCCTTCTATGATAGAGAGAGAGAGGGAGGGAGGGAATGAGAGAGAGGGTGGGAGGGAGGGGGAGAGAGATAGAGAGATGCATGCATAAACACATCCTTTATAGTTGCTAAATTCTTAAATGTTATTTTCTTACAGCAGGTTTGAGTAGTTATGCAGCAGTTTAAGGATTGTTACCGCAGCATCATTCCCTGGTGAGGCAGCCACGCCATCTCACTCTCCACCACTCAGTTCTACATTACTGCAGACAGGATCAGTCTTCAGAGCATGAGGACAATGCTGGACTAATTGACCAACTGCATCTGTTTAAACTGATTGCCATAATATAGTGGCCAAACACCTGTACAATACTCTGTCTCCTCCAAAATGAAGATAACAACAACAGTGAGTTGCTGTGTCATGGCAGCTCTGTTCACTTTGGTATGTAGCTCAACCCACTCCACAGTGGAGATGGACTCTTTATCACTGCTGCACCAATCAAGGCACCTGCTACATTCTAATGATAAAGATTCAGAAAGCCATGAGGATGGAAAACATCATCTAGAACGTGACGATGTGAAAGATAAATCTCAGGTACGTTTAATTGTAGTTATTGTGATTATCATTTCAAAGATGTTCTTTTAGGAAGCCAAAGGTTTGATTTTAATATGTTAATGTGTGGTTCTTGATTTAGTGGTAACAGGATGCACCTTTGCCCATGTGTTATATGAGTGCTAAGGGAAAGCTTGAACTTAATGTTATATTACATCTTCTAACTTCGTCTTGGGTATCTATCTCCTTGTAGACAGTTAAATCTTTTGTCGACCTACCGGGTCAGTTGTAGATTCATATTTGACTGCACACTTCTCATGAATACTTATATAGACTATTACATTTTAAACACATTATATCGCAATTTGAAATGTAAAATCCAGAATTATCCCCCTGAAATCGCTGTCGGTGATGTTTACAATGCCATTAGGGAACAACATGGATACAAAGCAAGGGGAAGACCATGTAAAAGACGGAGTGATGGTATCAAGTACAACCTTAGAGAAATGAATACCAATTTACAAACAGCACTTCCACTGAAAGAGACTGAGCACTTGCTAATTAATAATCAATCAATCTATCAGGTGCCATCTCCACAATGAAGGTTGTCTACAATGAACCCCCACCACTTCCTGTCTTTCACCCTGGTTGTAAACTGTCAGACTGCTGTTCATCCATCTCTTATCTTCCCACTTGCATCGCTGGCTACCTCTTGTTTGCCTGCCTTCAGCTGAGCACTTATTAATCAGTCAGGTGCCATCCCCACAATGAAAGTTGTCTACAATGAATCTCCACAACTTCCTGTCTCACACTATAGTTCTACACTGACAGACCACTGTTCATCCATCTCTTTTCTTGCCACTTGTATTGCTGCTGTCTACCTCTTCTTGCCTGCCTGCCCTCAGCTGAGCACTTATAGGTTTGCACAAGTGCAGTGACATAGCTTCTTCATCATAAACCGTAAGATAAAAATCCTTTGCCTTGTCATGGATTAGAGTCTGGGTCTCCTGATTGAGAAGCCAGTATCTTAACTGCTCAGTCACCTGACCCTCCCCTATCTGATCAGACAAGGTATGTTTGAATAAAAGTAATTGCAGGAGCACATGACAATATAACATATAACAGTGTACCTTGATTACTTTAGGAGAAACAGTGAAAACACTCATTGTAGAAAACATCACAAAGAGGCACTATGTGATGTGTATTATGTTGTATATATGTATATATGGTGTTTGTCCATCAAGAATGATGATGACCATTCATTTCATCCAGTGGGGTTGGAAGTCTGGAGCCATGAGTTCTAACGTGGCTAGTAAGGCCTGTTTTGGCTCAAAATGTTCTTTGGCAACGTGGGCAAAGAATGCTTGACATTTCAGGAGGAGGATCTACTGCAGTGCTGTTTTTGTTTAGCCTTTTTTTGCAGCTCTTGCAGTCCTGTTTTCTTCACAAGTGACTACACCCTTGTACAATGATGTACACCACAAATTTCAGTCTTTGGCAGCAGTCTCCTAAGTGTCATACTATTTTCCAAAAGCTTTTAGTGAGAAAGCGTGTCCTCTGGCTACCTTGGGAGCATTTGCCACAGCGCAGCACACCGTAAAATATTTCTTTAGGAAGTCTGTGATCTGGCATGCAAGTCAGGTGACCAGCCTAGAAAATCTGATTCTTCATTAGTAGGGTGTGGATACTGGGCATGGACGCTCTTTCTAGGACTTCAGTGTCTGGGATCTTGTCTTTAATCTTCAATAGCTTCTTATGGCAGACTGTGTGGAAGTGGTTTAATTACCTGGCATGTCGTTGGTAAACAGTCCAGGTTTCACAAGCATATAGCAGTGTGGATATTATTATTTATTTTTAGGCTTTCAGCTTTGTTTGCAGGCTTATTCTATCATTGACCCACACATTTTTGTAGGTCTGTCAATCAAAGGCTGTGCTGATACTATATATATATATATATATATATATATATATTGTGTGTGTGTGAGGATGGGCTCTGTGTGTGTGGGTGTGGTTTTTTTTTCTTCTTTTCTTCATACTTTGACCACAATATGAGAAGTCACAAATGAGAACATATGACAACTGGAAAGATTTGTGGAGAGAGAGAGGGAGACACTTAGAAAATAAAATACAAGGCAGCCTTTTGTAATGGTGCATACATTGATCCGTACTGTTGGAGATCGCAAGATATGGAGAAGCATGATTACCTGTGCCAGCAGGCAAGGCACTTGCTGAAGATGAAGATTTTCTTTTTAAAATTACCTCATGTTTGGTAATTTTGTTCTATTATTAAAATTTTGTTTGTTCATTTTGTCCAGGGAACAAACAGTCCCGACGAAGAAACAGCTTCAACAAAGAAGAAACTAGAGAAAGGCAATCTGGGCTTCTTGCATGCTTTTGTTGCTTCACTTTCAGTGATCATAGTGTCGGAGATTGGAGATAAGACTTTCTTTATTGCTGCTATCATGGCCATGACACATTCCCGGCTCACTGTGTTGATGGGGGCTCTCTTTGCTCTGTTTGTGATGACTTTTTTATCAGGTAATTGTTTGGGGACACAGCCAGTTTTGTATAGTGTACAGTACACATAGGTCGAGTATGATATCAGATATGACTGAACGACAGTATGACAGTAGATGGTACTACCTGCTTTCTATATGTACAGGACACATATATCAGGTATGATATCAGATATGACTGAGCTACCGTATGACAGATGTTACTACATGCTTTCTGTTAGTGCCGAATTTGGGGCGGCGCTTACAAATATGACACCCCACATTGTGCCAACGGCTTCGGGCAGAGGCGCAAAATTGGGTGAGTGCAAACCTTACCCTGCCGGCTCCGTGGGGAAGGGGTTACGGATGCGGTTTGAGATCCCGCATACCTGCGCTCGAAACACAGCTGCGCACAGACTGCATTGCATTGGTTTTTATGAAATGGTATGGGTGCCAGTCATTCAGAAAGTAATGGCAAACTACTGAATGTAAACTTGCCAAGAGATCACAACAGCAACAAATGCTGGTGTTGACTGTAACGTCCTGTAAAGGAAATGCAACTAACTTGTGTGAGGAAATGCAAATTACAGACTAAATGTTATGGCAGGGCAGACCAGGCCCTAAACCTTGGTCGGCAACTGGTCTAGGATGGAAGCTCCGACTGGTGGACATATAGAGCATTGCTTTGCAGCTTCTGCAGCTTGTCTTGTTCCAGGTGTATTGATACATCCCCTCTGGAGTAAACTAGGCAGACCGAAAGAGGGATCATGCTGCATGTGCAACACATAGTCTCTAAATTCAGCCCAGGCTTTGTGTTATGGAGAGGTATAACTTAACAAACTATCGTCTGTCAAGACGGGCAAGGAGCCAGTCAGTGAAAGTAGACAATCTACTCTGGAAGGTTAACCCGGTCAACATGCCCACAGAAGTCGAATGTGTCACCTGAAAGGCACAAGAATCGCAGCTCTACTGTAAACAGGTACAACACATTCGCGTCTGAAAAAACTCTCCGGATGAACACAGAAGAAGAAGACAATCTGGCTCCTTCAGTCACATATGAATATTTTTTTCACCCGCATATCCTTTACGGGACATTGCAGTCAAAACCAGCATTTTTCAGCTTATGTTGATGTCTTGGCAAGTTTTTACGTTTAGTAGTTTGCCATTGCTTTCTGAACGACCGTCTCACATACCATCTGTAAGTAACCAACGCGACATGATCCACTGCCGAATCTCACGGAGCTGTATTTCTTACGAGAGTATACAGGATTAATAACTGCGTCATTAACTCCTTCGCCAGGGAGAGCAGATACAGATGAATTAGCCAGATGAAATAGGCCAGTATTTTCTATACATGTATTATTATTATTATTATTATTATTATTATTATTATTAAACAGAAAAACCAATGAACAAGTCCTTTAAGAAACAAATGAAGATCGTAAACTGATTAGAGACATTAGACTAGTAGACAGTCACAATTTTTTGGGCAGGTTATGAGAAAAGATGAATTGGAGAACGCGGTGACAACTGGAAAGATCTAAAAGAAGAGATTAAGGGGAAGACTGAGAAGTAAATACCTGGATGGCTTGGCTACACGGCATGGTCGAGACAGAAACATGGAGCTGATCCACGACTCTGGTGATCTATTGAGATGGCAAAACATGACCGCCCACGCCTATCGGCATGGCACATAATGGATGGATGGTTTATTCATTGATTGATTGGTTCGTTGGTTATTGAATCATCGGGACGAATTAGTTTTAGCTCTTAAGTCCTCTTTTGTGCTGAGGTTGCTTGAGCCCTGAAGGGGGGTTGCATCTATTGGAGTGAGGTTGGTGTAGAGCAGTGGTTCTCAACCGGTGGGGAATTCCCCCCCCAGGGGGGAATTTTAGGGTTTCCAGGGGGGGAATGAAGACCATTTCAAGATCGCATTAATACAAGAACCGATTACTTGATATTGTTTTTCCCTTCATACTTTACAGTTAAGTACGTCTCATCCTTCTAAAATTCATTTTATAAAGTCAGTAGACCCACAAATCATGTTTTATGTGGATGTCAAGACTTGTTTTAGTATGTGCTATTAAATTTACCTTACATTTTTACGTATACTGTATAGGGGTGGGGGGATTTTTTAGATAGGAAATATGAAAGGGGGGAATGACGTTCTGAAAGGGGGGGTGGGGGGGGGGGGGGGGGTTGAACGGGTCAAATTTTTGATGGGAAGGGGGGGAATGACGTTCTGAAAATATGGTGAAGGGGGGAACGGGCCAAAAAAGGTTGAGAACCACTGGTGTAGAGAGTATCTTCCTGACCTAGTACTGAAATATTTCCACAAGGTCTGCATTGCAGAGCTGTCCTTCCCCTCTCAGAAACTCAACAGATGTCAAAGATAGTTTAGTTTAGTTGATGGATCAACATCGCTGCATTCGGTTGTAATCCATAAGTGCTCTTTTCTACTCCTAACTCAAGCCTGAGTCCGGAGAATCTCAGTTGAGTGCACGAACTCCGTAGCACCGGCGAGGATCCTGAAATACTTTGGGTAGATTTTTAACTCAAAATTTTTCCCGGGCAGTGCCGTTAGGCTACTTACTCTCTTTTGATTTCCAACTGCCAAGGGATTTTTTACATGCGTAACAATACACACGGGCGTCCGATCTGACTACCCAGAGACCAGGGGAAATTTTGTTACTAGAAGTCCACGTGAAAAAATCTCGGCCCTTACCAAGGCTTGAACCCGGGACCTCCAGCACTCAAGGTGGACACCATACCTCGAGATCACTCAGCCCCTCCTGTCAAAAGAGTAATACTGTAAAGTTCCAGTGTCAAAGAGTAATACTGGAACTTTACTATGGAAGTGCATATAAAAATGTCACCAGATCATATTCAGCTCGGCACATTTGGTGCTCATAGCCAAGTAGCGGGTTCAACCCCTACACTGGTGAGTTGGACTAAAATGCTGACATGTCATCCTTGAATTGAGAAGGTAAACTACAAGTGCCTCACAAGTCGGAGTTGGTTCGCCTGATGGCAAGGGGCATTGGAAATCGGGAAACCTAATTCACACGCAAAATCACTCCAGTGCACTCCATAGTAGTTCTTCTTCTTCTTCTTTCGTTCGCTTGAAATATGTCTATATCTGCAATGTCGTCTCTTGCATGAATTGAACTGTTTTTTTCAGTTCACACAGTGGTCCATAGAGTTTATCTTCCACCGTCGTCTCTCTAGGCCAGAAGATTTGCCTAGATATGTTATATTTTGGGCAGTCTTGGAGTATGTGCTCTGCTGTCTGCGACGCCAATCCACATGTGCACATGGCTGTTTCACCAATCTTGAATTTTGTATACATGTGGTTGCGTAATCTATTGTGTCCTGTTCTGAGGCGCAGAATAATGACTTGTTCTGGTCTGTCCATAATGTGGTAGTCATCTTGAGCAGGTTTTGGTGGCTTTCTGACTGATTTGATCATTCTTTTCTTTTGGTGGTATGTAACGGGCACATCAGGCTGTTCCTCTTTGGCTCCTTCCTTAGCCAATTGATCAGCTCTGTCGTTTCCGGGTACTCCACAGTGGGATGGTATCCACTGTATGGTGACTTTATGCTGACTGCTAAGTTCAGAAAGTAGTGTCCTTAGTACTGGCAATTTCCCAGAGAGGAGCGCCTCGAGTACTGATTTTGCATCTGTTAGTAGCACCACAGGTTGTGTACCATTGCTGTTATTTAGTAATTTCTCTGTTGCTATCTTGATTGCCTCAATTTCGGCATCATAGTTATGGCAGTACTTTCCTGTCGGTACTCTGGCTGTGTCCCTAGTATTATTTGGGTATTCTATGTACACTCCCGCTCCTCCATTTCGAACAGCATTTTGTGCTGACCCATCTGTGTAGACTCGGATCCAGAGGTCCTGTGGGTATTCTTCATCAAGGAAGCTGAGAGTGGCTGTTCTGCGCTGCACACTGTTCTGTTCTTCCTTGTCAAATATTCCTCTCACTTTTGTCTGGATTTGTAATGATAGTCTATGCTCATCTTTCCATGGAGTTCGCTCTGGAATAGTTGTTAGGGGGATACCAACTGTGGGCAGATCAGTGGTTTCTCTGCAGAGTCGTTTGGCCTGGTGGATAAAACTACTTCTTTTCAACCGCCCCATAGCTAGGTTTTCAAATCTGTTCTTCATAGGGTGGCCTGGCAAGCTGAGGAACTTTTCTGCTTGTATTAGCGTTTTCGTATCTCTGCGCTCACTCAGTGCCTGTGTCCTCCCCATCTTCTCCATTTCCACTATAGGGGTTGATCTCATCCCTCCTGTGGTGACTCTAAGTGCTTGATTTTGCACCTTGTCCAGCTCTTGTAGTGTGGTATTTGATGCTGAACACCACGCAGTTGACCCATATTCCAGGTGTGGTCGTATGCTCTGTTGGTAAACTTTGCTAAGTATTTTCGTACTGGCTCCCCATGTGGTTCCACTTAGCTTTCTCAGGATGGCTATTTTCCTTCTGGCTTTTGCTACTGCTTTGTTGATGTGCTTTCTCCATGTCAGCTTGCCATCAAATGTTACTCCAAGGTATGTTGGTTCTTTATCTTCTCTTAGGGGTGTTCCATTTATCTGGATGATCCCTGCCTTTTGTTTTGGAGAGAGGGTAAATAGGGTGGTGCTGCACTTGTCAGTGTTTATGCTGACACACCATCTATTTGCCCATGCAGCAAATGTATCTACAGCTCTTTGTAGCAATCTGGTGGCCACTGATGCATATTCATTTGTGCTCCATAGAACCAGGTCATCGGCGTACATTGCCGCTTTAATTCCATGCGGTAGGTGAGCAACAAGATCATTGATGAAGATTAGAAAAAGTGTGGGGGACAAGACTCCGCCCTGGGGGACACCGTGACGCAGTAGTACTTTCTTGCTCTTGAGTCCGTCTATCTGTACTCGGGCTCTTCTGTTGTGCAAGTATGCTTTCACCCATTTGTACATTCTTCCATTGACTTTGCAGTTTCTCAGTTTCTTCATCAGACCTTCTTTCCAGACTTTGTCAAAGGCTTTCTTCAGATCTATCCATGCCGCAAGCACCAGCTTCTTCTCTTGGAATGCATCCTCAATTTCTTGAGAGAGGTAGGTTGTCTGATCTTCCGTAGAGTAGCACTGCCTAAAGCCAGCCTGCTGTGGCACAAGGATGTTTTTACTTTCAATGTACCACTGCAGTCTGTGATTGATGATGCGCTCCAGTGTTTTGCAGAGACAGCTGGTGAGGCTAATTGGTCTGTAGCTAGAGGCAATGGAACCATCTTTCCCTGATTTTAGGAGGGGTATCATGATTGCTTCTCTCCAGGCTTGTGGAACACTGCCTAAGGTCCAGCTGTTATTGAAGATCTGCAACAGCTTTGTTTTGGCCTCTGTTCCTAGGTTCCTGATCATTTCATTGGAGATACCATCAGCTCCTGGTGACTTTCTCATTTTCAGTTTTGATATGGCTAGCTCCAGTTCGCTGATTGTGATGGGTGCCTCCAGAACCTCATGTACTATTTCCTTCTGTCCTGTATGTTGTCGTTTCTCTCGAATCTCTTGTTGATTCTCTGGACTAATTTTGATATTGCTATCTTGTGCGAACGAGTCCGCAAAATGGTCAGCTGCTTGCTTTCTTGTTAAGATTTTTCCATCTTTATGTAGTGCAATTTTTGAGTTTCTCCCTGTGCCCTCGTCATTAAGCTGTTTTATTAGCTTCCACAATTTCCTTGTGTCTCTTTCAAAGTTCAGAGACTCCGTTTTCTCCTGCCAGCTTTTCCGTCTAGCCTGCAGCTTGGCCCTTTGAAATTTGGCTTTTGCATGCTGGAATTTATTGTGGTGCTCTTGGCTGGGTGTGGCCTCTGCTTGCTTTCTACACACTTCAACATCATTATGCAACTGTTCCAGTTCACTACTCCAGTAGGGTTTATATTGTTTACGGGCTCCTCTTGGTACTGTTTCTCGCGCTGCCTGTAGTATGCATTTCCCAAACTCTTCAACTGCTTTATTTATGTCTTTCTCAGTGTTCAGGTTTCTAACCAGTATGCTGGTGCGATGCTTGTACATTGCCCAGTCTGCTTTCTTGTAGTTCCACCTCGAGAGGGTGCTGCTTTCACTTACAAGCTCATTTTCTACGGTTAGAAAGACTGGCCGATGGTCACTGCCACCAAGTTGTTTCCCAACAGTTCGTGTAATGTTCCACTCCAGGTCTGGTGAATGAAAAGCCAGGTCAGGTGTAGTTGAAGAGTGCCATGATCTCGAGTAGAAAGTATGTGGGTCGGACGGCTTGTTAATCAACATGAATCTATTCTCATCTTGCCAGTCTTCCAGTCTCTCTCCTCTCTGGTCCATGTGATCATAGCCCCAGCTCTGCGAGTGGCTTTTAAAATCGCCACACACAATCATTTTTTCTTTTAGTGGTAGAGTGTCCAGTGCCTGTGGGCGGTCACTTGGACAGTAGTAATTGATCAGATGTAGATCTGTATTACCTGTCTTAAGTTTAAGTGTCTGATACTCAGCCCCTTCCATGTAGACTTTGATTTGGGAAGCCATGATATTTCTTACAAGGGTCAGTATCCCACCTTTTCGCCTGTTCTTTCGGTCAGATCGGTAACACTGGTAGCCTCTGATTTTGAAGGCTATATTTTCATTGAGGTGAGTTTCTTGCAAGCAACATATGCTTACTTTCTCTTTGTCCAGGATGTTTTCTAATTCAACTTTTTTGTTGCTGACTCCCTCCGCATTCCAGTGCATTATTTTAAGTCTTAGTTTAGTATGGCCAGTCGTCCTATTCTCATGTCCCCTGGCTCCACAGGACATCTGAGAAGGACCTCCAGTAGTTGGGGTTGGACCCTTTCGAGACATAGGGCCCGGCACTGCACCTGCCTGGGGGTCCAAAGCAGGGCGAGCACCATAACGATTAGCAGTAGTCGACATATTCCATTTTGCGTGATTGCGTGGCATCCTGATTTCTGTGGTGCGCCTCTTGGCTGGTTGCCTCCGTCTTCAGCACCTTTCTTTGCTAGAGCAGACTGTGGTCTCACTCGAGTGTAGATGTGTACGCGCGCACACGCCTGTCTGCGCATGCATGTCCGTGCATACACATCTAGAGCATACTGGTTATTTTCCGGCGCCAGAGACTCGCCGTCGCCCCTTCTCCTGTTAGTTTAAACAGGCCCGCCACGTGAAGGCCAGGAGTTGGACTTTTGCTGCATAGGTTATGTATTCACGAGCCATTGAGGTATTTGAGCAATGTTGGGCGCTCACCCCAACACCGCGCCTCGGCTACATACAGCAACATTTGGAACCCACTCCATAGTAGTGGCAACTACTAGAAGTAGTATGGACTACGCTTGAGTTCAAAGCTAAAGAATGCAAAAAAAAACAACAACAACCCAATAAATCTTAGAGGTGCAAACATAAGCAGTTATATAATAATTTGCAGACTTAACCCATACTATCATGTCATATTGCCACCACTGAAGATTATCCACTAAGTGTAACATTTATTTTATGTCCGTCCAGCAATTGTCGGCTTTGCAGCAACGGTGGTCCCCAGAGCCCTAACCTACTATGCCTCCTCGGCACTGTTTGCTGTGTTTGGCCTGAAGATGTTGAGAGAAGGTCAGTTTGTTAAGTGTATGTTTGTTGCATGTTTACTCTTGTGACATCCACATCCAGGCAGTATAGCTTGTCTTCAACGTGTCATGACTGCTTGGTTACGTAAATGGTTCATCATCATCATCATCTTCCACTTTTGCCGTCAAGTGTCGTAAATGGTTGCTGTTACTTACTACATACTCTTCTTCTACTAGTGACTGCCGCTTCCATCGACGATGAACTGAATTGTTTGTGGCGGGCTTTTGGTTGGTAGTCTGGCAGAGGCATTATGCATAGTATACCTGTGCGGGCTGTTGGTTTGTCAAGACTCCTGTCTGTTCCGCTTTACACATGTGGCAGTGAAGAGCAGTTTGTAATATCCACTGGCACAGTAACAGAGCATAATGGGGTGACCCTTTGACATGAAGTTGGAACCACGACTAACTGACTGACTAACTCTTCTTCTTCTTCATGTCATCTGTCAGTGCAGCAACAGTCCTCAACCAACTCATGCCGTTACTCATGATCTTACTCATAACGTTACTCACAGTGCCAGTTACTTTTCTTTTTCTGCCTCCTTTCCCGATCGGGCATAGGCCCTTAACTAATTCCCGCTAAGCCTTTTGAATATTCGGTCATGATTGGTTGGGTTTTGCAGCTAAAGTTCTCTGAGGGGTGGGTTAGTCAATCTCATGTCAATCCTCCTTGATTGCTTCCTATAACATGTGTGGTAGGTTCGAGGGTGACTCTTCTTTGATTTCCTTATGGGCTCCAGTAATGCAAGGACGACAGCAGCTACAGCTACTACTACTACTACTACTACTACTACTACTACTACTACTACTACTACTACTACTACTACTACTACTACTACTACTACTACTACTACTACTACTACTACTACTACTACTACTACTACTTCTTCTTCTTCTTCTTCTCTTTTCCTGTGCTGAACAGTCTAAATATAGACATGAGTTTCCTGTGCTGAACAGTTTAAATACAGACATGAGTTTCCTGTGCTTAACAGTCTAAATACAGACATGAGTTTCCTGTGCTTAACAGTTTAAATACAGGCATGAGTTGCTGTCAGGAATCCAGTCATCATCATCATTATCAGATCCTGGCAGTTGTTATCAATATTCAACTTCAATTATCCCTTATGTGCACATGGGATACCATCAATCATTATTGACGATGCCGAACTAGAGATAGTAAACCATTTACATATTTAGGATCAGAGGTAAATTGCAAATTATCCCTAGATCAGGAAATCAACGTCAGGATTGGTAACACAGCAAGAACAATGAATAGGTTAACATAAATAGTCTGGGAGAACAGGAAGCTTACTGCCAAAACAAAAGTCCTTGTCTATCAAGCCTGTGTCCTTAGTACTCTTCTTTATGGCAGTGAAGCCTGGTCAACTTACTCACATCAAGAGAAATATTTAAACAGCTTTCATATGCAGTATCTGTGAAGAATACTTGATATTAAGTGGCAAGACAAAATCATAAATACTGAAGTATTGGAAAGATAAGGTTGTGTGATGGTTTATTCCATGCTCAGTCTTCGTAGACTTAGATGAATAGGACACGTTAGGAGGATGGATGCTGGTAGAATACCACAAAGGACATCTTTTTTTGTGAATTGCAGATATGTAAGAGATCTCGGGGACAGCCTCTACTACGATACAAAGTGTGTGTAAGCGGAACATGATTTATACAGGCATTTATAATGCACATTGAGAGCAAGTCGCAGCTGAACATGTTGCATGTGGGGGGGGGGGGGGGGGGGATAAGAAATGGAATAAAGAAAAGGAGAAAATGATTGCAGATTGGTTACACACTGAGCGTGTGAGATGTAAGATGGTGCGGAATGGTGAAAATGACTATGTGCTCTCATGCATCCATTGTGGACAAACATTTACAGTGCGAATTGGTCTGATCAGTCACATTCGCTACCGCCATGGGTTGTAGTTATTATGCTTGTTTGAAGCACAATGTAACAAACTATCAACTATCAAGACAGCATGGTGCCAACAATATCCCATATGGTTCTGTCTATCTCCATAGAATGGCATACAGTCAGGGCCCTTTTGGATCAGGTGTATAACATGGATGAGTAGATAAATTATCATAGCCTGGAGATAGTGGAGCATCAGTGAGTGAGCAATTGGCGCTTTGAGGAAAGGTCAGGCGGACACATAATCAGACTACAACTGATACCATTAGTATTGACTGTACTGACAACTGGCTGTTGAAGATGAGGACGGGCATGTATGAGAATGTCCCATAGATTGCATTATTGAACAGTTTATGAGTGAGCATGTTGATTTTTACAGGGTGTATTTTTAATGACGGTGGGTTTTTGAAAATCTTGCCGTTCCAAGTTTTGTATTCACCCTCTGTGGAGTTCATGCAAGATAAAAGGTACATAATCAAAACAATGTTTTCCCATAGTTTTTCCAAAATTAATTTAAAAAATTTCCAAATTAATTAAAGAAAAAGTCTGATTTTGCTTTGCTTCTTGACTTGTGAAAAATGTCTTCCCATTGCCTGTTTAAAGGCACAAAATGGTGAAACTGCATCATCTGAACATCCATTCTGCATCATGTAAATGTCAATTTTGTCAATTGATGCCAAAATATCTGACTGCGATACAGGTTGTGCTTGCAGCCCACAGTCATCCTCATCATCAGAGTCAGGGCTGGAAGGGTCTGTTGGTTGAATGACTGGCATACATAGCCCTATAATATCAGTGCTTGAAAGAGTGGCACTAGTAGAAACATCATTGCCAATGCTCACAAACTCCTCTGGATCAATCTTCAGCTCTTTATACAATCTAGGAAGTAATGGCCCCACTGAAATGTCAGTAACATTGCTCTCACTGCTCGCTGATGGTGTGGAATTCTCATTTACAGAGACATCTACTGCAGGTAAGAAGCCAGCCTGTCTAAAGCAGTTTGCAATAGTTGCTGGTAAAACTCTGTCCCATGAAGATTTTAACATAAGAATAGCATCAAGAAGGGTTATCTTGAAATCATCACAAATGAGGTCAGCATCCATATGACCCACAAGTTTTGACAACATTGTGGATCTATAAAGAACTTTCCGATTTTGAATGATGCCTTGATCACAAGGCTGAAATGTTGATGTGGCATTAGATGGCAGAAATAAAAGCTCTGTTGCCTTCAGATTGTTAATTTTTGTGTGGGCTGAACAATTGTCAACAATTAAAAGAACTTTTCTTTGTTTACACACCATTGAATAATCAAATTCTTGTAGCCGCTCATTGAACAGTTCTGATGTCATCCATGCCTTTGAATCGGTTCTGTAATTCACACACAATGTTTTCAGGCCTTTGAAACAACGAGGATTTTTAAATTTTCCAATCACAAATAAAGAAGAAAATGTTTTATCAGGTAGCAATCTCCAAAATAATCCAGTTTCATTGGCATTAAATACATCCACAGAATTATATTTAGCTAAAGCTGGTCTGAGCACGTCTTCTATCCATGAATGAGTCGTTGCTTCGTCTACTGACTGTTTCTC
This sequence comes from Cepaea hortensis, assembly GCA_963921405.1. Classification (NCBI taxonomy): domain Eukaryota; kingdom Metazoa; phylum Mollusca; class Gastropoda; order Stylommatophora; family Helicidae; genus Cepaea; species Cepaea hortensis. Next base: position 305,332,494 of record OY992876.1, on the reverse strand, counting down.
TCCACACACATTCTTGTAAGTGATGCAGTGTCGTTTTTTGAAATGATCCAACCAGCCAGCACTACAATTCCAGTCTGTCTGACCTCCAAAACGTGCAAATTCTTCTGCTTTCGCAATAAGTAAAGGCCCATTTACTGGTACATCAGCGGATTTAATCACAGTGTACCATTTTAAAAGGGCAGCATCAGCAAAATTGCACGCAGCAGTTCTTCTAGCTCTCTGCCTATCACTGTCGATTTGACATTCGAAAAACAATTGTTTGTAGCAGTCTTTATGCTTTAAAATGCTGGAAAGTGTCGATGTTGGAATACCAAATTCTCTAGCTATATCCACTTTCTTCTTCCCACTATGTTCAACCTCTTCCAACAGCTCAATCTTTCTTTTTAAAGTCAAAGTTTTAAGCTTTCGTCCACTAGCAGCCATTGTTAACATGTAGCAACATATTATGTGCCAGATTGTTCTCTGGGCTAACTAAAAATACACATTCTTTCGCGAAACATTTTTTTTTGGGGGGGGGGGGTGTGAAATGAACAGTTCGACTTAAACGTGGACATTTATATAGTCGGTAATTCATTGTTATGTTTGACTAATCCGAAAATTCGAGTTAACCGAATTCGACTTATCAGGAATTTTTATACAAAGATGAAGAATCTTGGCCGGGACCAAGTCAATAACGTCGACTTAAGTGAAATTCTAGTTATCCGAGTTCGACTTAAGTGGACTCGACTGTAACTGGAGTTGCAGCACAGAATGTTTGGTCGACTGCTGTAATGAATGCTGTAAATACAAAACTTGGAACGGCAATATTTTAAAAAACCCAACAATCATTGAAAATACACTCTGTATTTCTTTCTTTTTTTTTCTGGCACTGCCAGGTCTTGATCTATAATAGACTATTTATGGGTGACTGGTTTGTTGTCCTTGATTGCCTAGGCTGGCTCATGTCAGATGAAGAGGGAAAAGAAGAGTATGAGGAGGTTCAAGCTGATCTGAAAAGGAGAGAAAATGAGGTAATATTTATTCTTACCCTTAGATAGCTGACTTTTGCCATCTGTATTCTGTTGTCTTTATTTCACTGTATTGCTCTGAGATTCTTTAAACTATTTCTTTATGTGATGGTTTTAAGGTCTGGATTTTATTTTGTCTTGTATTTGCATGGATTGTATTACAGGTTGTGGCTTGAATTGCGAGGGGAAGTCAGCAAGCAAGCCACAAAATGATATAAGGCAGTGGATAAATGGTTGTTGGTAATTATCATCATCATCATGTGCCATGCCGGTAAGCATGGGCAGTCATATTTTGCCATCTTACACTACTACCAGTGTCGTGGATCAGCTCTGCGTTATTGTTCCGACCATGCCTGTGGTCAAGCCATCCAGATATTTACTTCTCTGCCTTCCCCTTGTTCTTTTCCCTTCAGTCTTGCCAGTTGTCACCAAGTTCACTAGTTTATTTCTTCTCATAACATGCCCAAAAAAGTTTGACGGTCTACGTCTAATTTCTCTAATCACTTTACGGTTTTCATTTGCTTCTTGTAGGACTTGCTCATTGATTTTTCTGTCTGTCCATGGTATTCTTTGCCGGTCTCTCTGGCCGAGGGGTTACAACACTTTCTCCGTAATCCCGTTTATCACGCAGAGTTTCGTAGCGGGCGAGAGCTGGAAGCGGTTTGACCCCAGCTGGTGACTTGCGGGATAGCTGAGCCGGCCGCTCAGAAAGCAATGGCAAACTACTGAGCGTAATCTTGCCAAGAAATCAACAGACAGCTGAAAGATGCTGCTGTTGACAGCGATGTCCTGTAAGGGATATGCGAATTTAAAAAAAAAAATGGTATTCTTTGCATTTTCTTCAGAAACCACATTTCCAGTGCCATTTGACGTTTTTAAGCTCATCTGCTCATCATCCACATTTCACATCCTTACAAAATCATAGGTTCTCATATAGTTTATATGGTAGTTTATAAAGGTGTCATTGTGTGGCATATTCATCTAGCTTGATGTCTATATGTGCACATAATTGCAGCATGCATATGCATATATGCTTGCAGTCTCATGCAGTGTTGAAATTGATCATGTTGTCTAGTTCTGTTTGCATGGATGTTGTCTAGTTCTGGTTGCATGGAATTTTATCAAGAGTTATATTTGCATGGATTGTTATCTAGAGTTATGTGCCCTGGATGTTGTGTAGAATTACTTAAATGGTTTGTGTCTAGTTCTGTTTCCGTGGATGTTGTCTAGTTCTGTTTGCATGGATATTGTCTAGGTCTGTTTGCATGGAATTTTATCAAGAGTTACATTTGCATGGATTGTTATCAAGAGTTATGTTCCCTGGATGTGTAGAAATACTTAAATGGTTTGTGTCTAGCTCTGTTTGCATGGATGTTGTCTGGTTCTTTTGGCATGGATGTTGTATCATTATGTTTATATGGATTTTGTTTAGAGCTAATGTTTTAGTATTTTTGTGGAATTATTTTTTATTGTATTTTTGATAGATTAGAATGATTCACATTAATTAAATTGACTAATTTAGATTAGAATGACTTGCATGAATTAAATGGACTAATATAGATTAGAATGGCTCACATGAATTAGATTGACTAATATAGATTGGAATGACTTGCATGAATGAGATTGACTAATATAATTTAGAATGCCTAGATTAAAATGACTCGCATCATTAGATTGACTAGTAAGATTATAATGATTTCCATGAATTAGAATAACTTGCATTAATTAGAGTGACTAGTATAGATTAGAATAACTTGCATGAATTAGAATAACTTCCTTGAATTAAATAGACTGGCATAAGGTTATTTGACATTGCTGGTGTTTTCTTTGTGAACTGAATGTTTTATAAGCATGACATGCACATTTATGTCCCTGTTCATTTCCAGTTGAACTTACAGGTGGCTGAATCTGAGGAGAACGTGCGAAAACATTTATTTTAGATTTGGAAATATTTGTTAGCTTGTGTTGCTATTAATTTCCTTTGATTGTTTTTCCCTGCTATAATTTAGTAGCTGCGGTTCAGTTAACATGTTGCTTTTCTACTGAGTTAACCAGATGTATTCATCATATGTATTCTTTGTAATTTTAAAAGTTGTACAATGTGTGGAATGTAGTTATTTATTCCGATCTGTTAATTGTTGGTTCTAAATTTCTCTTCTATTTCTGTGTTCCTTGTAATTTCTTTCTTTCTTGTTTTTTTTAAATGTTGTTTTTGTTTGGTAATTCCTTCTACTATATGGCAGCTGTGGTGGTAATTATTTTACTATATGGCAGCTGCGAAGGTAATTCTTCTACTATATGGCAACTGTGACGTAATTCTTCTACTGTATGGCATCTGTGATTTTAATTTTTCTACTATATAGCAGCTGTGATAGTCATTTTTCTACTATATGGTGGCTGTGATAGTGTAATCCTCAGTGTGATAACCTGCCAGCCTGATGTCCCAGGGTTTAAAACCTGGAGAAAAATAACTAAATAAAACAACCTGCTGCTACATTCTCTGGGGGCAGTAGCAAGCTAGGGGAAACTTAGTAAGCTAGGGGAAATGTTGCAAGCTAGGGGAAACGTAGCAAGCTAGGGGAAACGTAGCAAGCTAGGGGAAACATAGCAAGCTAGGGGAAACTTAGCAAGCTAGGGGAAACATTGCAAGCTAGGGGAAACATAGCAAGCTAGGGGAAATGTAGAAAGTTAGGGGAAATGTAGCAAGCTAGGGGAAACGTGGCAAGCTAGGGAAAAAAACCAGACTGTCAAAGTCGGACGTTCAGAGCCACAGGCTGGACGAAACTGTGCCATGCAATTAACTTAATGATGGCTGCATCCAGTCCACCAGAAAGATAACTAGCTTCAGGCTCCGCACAGGACACAATGTATACACAGATATATATATATATATATATATATATATAATTAATTAGTCATAGTTGGTGACTAATAATAATAACACACACTAAACAGACGCAGTGTACATACCTTACAACAGACTCCATAAAGGTGAAGCTAAATCACAGAGTGAAAATCCCCCAAAACAAGAGACAATTAAAAAAATATATAATAATAAAATAAAAATAAGTATTCTGGGACACAACAGACAACGTTTCAAGTTTATAAATCTTCATAATGGATGGGACAACACAAACAGATCTAACGAAAAAACATAACATTATAACATATTATTAAAAAACTCCTTCGTTGTCAAGAAGGCATACAAGTTGGGTTCAGTTCGGTTTTGAAAGGTGCTCTTTATTTTACTAATGTAGAGTTCAATTCAACTGCAAAAGTGCCATATAAGACACTGGTAAACATTTACTGCAGCAGTGTTCAACATTTGCAGAATAAAGACAAGTATTTTGGCAGACACCCGCTCCATTTGAGGACAGTCTTTGGAGATATCACTCTAGCTGATTGCTACTTTCTTTGGATTTGTTAATGTTGAGGCAACGCTTTTTAAGCTCTGTTGTATATAGCACTCTTCTGCAGTATCATCAGTACTGTGGGTGGTATTAGTACTGGGGTGGTATCATCCGTACTAGGGATGGTGACATCAGTACTGGGTGGTGGTGTCATCAGCACTGGATGTGGTGACATCAGTACTGTGGGTGATATTATCAGTGATGTGTTTCATATTATTAGTGCTTTTGAGTATTATCAGTGCTTTTGAGTGTCATCAGTAGCCTTCTTCTTCCTCAGCGTTTCGAGCCATTGAGGTTCTTTGCTGCAGATACAATCCGTCTCCATTCGTCTCTCTGTTTGACCTTCTCTTGCCAGTTGTTGATTCCAAGTGCTTATAGGTCTGTATATATATTATCTTTCCACCGTCTTCTTGGTCTACCTCGGGGTCTACGGTCGTTTGTTATCATCAGTAGTAGTAGTCATCAGTAGTACTGTGAGTAATAGCAATATTACTGTGAGTATTCTTTTTACAAATACTGTGCATACTATATCTATCACTGGATTTTATCAACAGTATCTTGGGTGTTCAACATAACAACTGTGGTTATTATCTTTAGTACTGTAGGTATTGCCAATAGCACTGTATGTATTGCCAATAGTACTGTTGGTATTGTCAATAGTACTGTAGATATTGCCACTAGTACTGTAGGTATTGCCACTAGTACTGTAGAAATTGCCAATAGTATTGTAGATATTGCCTATAGTACTGTAGGAATTGCCAATAGTACTGTAGGCATTGCCAATAGTATTGTAGATATTGCCTATAGTACTGTAGGTATTGCCAATAGTACTGTTGGTATTGCCACTAGTTCTGTAGGAATTGCCAGTAGTACTTGTAGGCATTGCCAATAGTACTGTAGGTATTGCCAGTAGTACAGTTGGTATTGCCAATAGTACTGTTGGTATTGCCACTAGTTCTGTAGGAATTGCCAATAGTACTGTAGGTATTGCCAGTAGTACAGTTGGTATTGCCAATAGTACTGTTGGTATTGCCACTAGTTCTGTAGGAATTGCCAATAGTACTGTAGGTATTGCCAATCAATAGCACAAGTGTTACCCTAGTGCAAGGAAATGCAACCTACAGACTGAATGTCATGGCAGGACAGACCAGACCCTAAATTTTGTTTGGCAACTGGTCTAGGATGGAAGCTCCAACAGTTAGAGCATTAGTTTTGCTGGTCAAGCAGCTTCTACAGCTTGTCTTGTTCCAGACATATATGTGTTACCTTTCCTCTGGAGTAAACTATGCAGGCCGAGAGAGGGATCATGCTGCATGGGCAACACATGGTCTCTAAATTCAGCCCAGGCTTTGTGTTATGGAGAGGTGTGACTTCATTTGACAACCTATCGTCTGTCAAGCTACTGTCAGCAGCACATTGGGTATTGCTTTCTTGAGTGTAACTAGCAGTACTGTTATCATGAACAGAACAGTGGGTGTTATTAGTAGTGCAGTGAAGAGTTGGCAGCAGTGCTGTGGGTGTTATCAATGTCTGTGTTATCAGTAGTAGTATGGGTGTTATCAGCAGTGGTGTGGGTGTTATCAGCAGTAGTGTGGTTGTTATTAACAGTTCTATTTTTGTTATCAACAGTGCAGTGGGTTATCAACATTTATATGGGTGTTATCAACATGTCTGTGTTATCAATAGTAATGTGGGTGTTAGTTCTGTTTGTATTATCAGTAATAATGTGGGTGTTATCAACAGTTCTGTTTGTGTTATCAGCAGTGCAATGGGTGTTTTTAACATTTCTGCGTCAGTTAGTCAATAGATCATCCTCATTACACATTGAACCGTTCAGTGCATAAGTGCTTGAATCCCCTCCTTAGTAAATCCCCACAGAGTGTAGCGGCTAACACAGTGGTTCTCAACCGGTGGGGAATTCCCCCCTAGGGGGATATTTTAGGGTTTCCAGGGGATTAAGATTATTTCATGATCGCGCTAATACAAGAACCGATTACTTGATATTGTTTTTCCCTTCATACTGTATGGTTCTGTACGTCTCGCCCTTCTAAAATTCATTTTATAAAGAAAGTAGACCCATAAATCACGTTTTATGTGTACGTCTAGACTTGTTTTAGTATGTGCTATTAAATTTAGCTTCCATTATTACGTATACTTTGTAGGGGCGGGCGGGATTTTTAGGTAGGAAATACGAAAAGGGGGAATGACGTTCTGAAAATATGGTGAAGGGGGGCACGGGCCAAAAAAGGAGAACTACTGGGCTAACAACACCAGTTCTGTGTTGATTTATTAATCTTTGGCTTCCTGCATAGTATTCTTGTTTGGCCACATCTTTAACTTGCTGTTCTCTGTCTGACCATGGTTGTAGATTCACAGTAATAACTTGGTTCTTGCAAACAACTTACTTCTCATAGTCCATTCAGTATATCATCCTGGTCCATGGCTCATCCACCCTCCACAGTAACCTTATCTGCATGCCTGTCAGCCTGCTATTTTCCTTGTACACCCGTGTGTCCTGACATGAAAATGAAACTAATCTTTGCCAGCCATGACCGCTCCAGAGACAACAACCACTGTCTTCGGACCCACCCCATCTCTATCTTCCCGAGCATACTCATTGAGTAACTAGGGAAACATGTCTAGAGCCATGCTGTTGCCTTACTTACTGCCTTGACTTCCATAATCAGACTATTTGTGGTCAAGGCAAAAGCACCAGAATCTTCCTTCACAATTCTCCCTCCAGCCTGAGTCGTAAAGGCCCATGAACTTCTCAAGAAGCATCGAGCGACCGACTCCTTCGGTGTAAATGACAGCATCACACTAAGAATTCTTGAAGATCAAAGCCTGTACTTCCGCCTCCACAGCAGCCAGATTTTCTTGTCTGCATTTTCTGTCCAGTTGGATGCAAACTTAAAAGGACGTACAGAACTCTGTTGGCACCTGTACCCACTCCTCGCCAGGTTCTAAGTCCTCAAGTGAACACACCTGTTAAAGAATGTCTTCAGCTTGATCCATCCATGACTTTCCTCTTTTTAACCTGCTGCCCTTTACCTTTTTAATTTCACTACGCAAAGGATTTTTTTGTGTTTGCGTTGACTCAGAGGTAGGGACGTGCTCGGCAAATTTGTATTCTGTCCCCCATGGTTGGAAAATCAGGAAGGTAGCGCATCACCCTGCATGCTGTATCTCTGGTAAATCCAAGTATAATATACATAGCTTCATTCTGTATCCTTTCCATCTGCTTATGGCTGAGAATCAGAATCGACATCGCATACTCCAAAACAGAAAGGACCCGACTCTTGTATAGAAGAGATAGATGACGCTGCTCACAGGTTGCTGCCGCTGCCATCACCCGCATCGCAGCCAAATCCCGCTTGGTCTTTGTTACCACCTGGTCTATGCGCTCAGTATAAGCAAGGCTTTGATCAAAACATATCCCCAGGTATTTCATTGCCTGCATTCTTTCCACAGTGTCTGAGCACAGATTTATAGTTGGTGGAGTATTGACTATATGGTTATTCAAAGAGAACCATGTCACTGTGTTTGTATTATCAACAATAGTGTGGGTGTTATCATTTCTGTGTTTGTTATATACAGAAAAGTTGGTGTTATCAACAGTCCTATAAGCGTAATCAAGTTCTTTATTTGCTATCAACATTTCTTTGGGTGTTATCAACATTTCTCTTGGTATTATCAGCAGTTCTGTGAGGGTTATCAATAGTTCTATTTGTGTTACCAGCTATGCAGTTGGCTGTTATCAGCATTTCTGTAGTTGTTATAAACAGAACAGTTGGTGTTACAACAGATATGTGTGGGTTTTATCAACAGTTCAGTTATATTATTATCATTTCTCATGGTTTTGTGAACAGTTATGTGGGTATTATCAACAATTATGTAAGTGTTATCAACAATTCTGTGAGTGTTATCAGCAGTGCATCTGATGTTGTCAACAATTCTGTGGGTGTTATATTAAGTGCACTTGGGTGTTATCAACATTTTTATGGGTGTTATATTTCTGCAGGTATTATAATTTCTGTTGGTGTTATTAACATTTTTGTGGGTGTTATCAATGATGCAATAGGAGATATCACTAACAAATATACACTTGCCTTTGCTTAAAGTGATACATAGTTCAATATATATTTAGTTAATATCTTGCTAGTTTGTTAGAGTTGCATTGTTGGCATACTTATATAGTCTGCAGTTGTTTGATTTGTTAGTAGTTTTGTGAATTGTTCTAGGAGTTTTGTGAATTCAGGGGTAGCTTTCAAACAGCTAATGTTAAGAGAATTTAGAACGAATGAATGAAGAAGAATCTTTATTTTACAAACGTTAACGATTTGGCATACAGATCCTTTGTTTCAACAGTTATCTTAAACATGCAAAATAAGATTTATCAAGGTAACTGTTATATTATAAATTTTAAAATACTATAATGATCAGCTGTTCGGTGTTGTTTCTTTCATTCATAAAGGTCACTGTGAATTTAAATTTACTTTTGTAATATAAACATATTGCAAATTCAAGAGATAGCAGTTAATGTAAATAGCAATAAAATAGAAATTAAAGAAGATGTAAGAAAATACCTAAGAATGTCTACATTATAACATTCTTACCAGAGTAGGAAAACACATTGCAATTTTGATGATGTATAGTCTTAGATTGTTATAAAACTTGATTATTGGACATCTTTGTCTTATTATGTCTGCTGGTGTTGTGCCGTAGGATCTGAGAATTGTTTAGCCTCTGCATTCCCATGACATTAATATGTCTTTGTCTTGTTCACCCGAAATCAGCCTGCCTGAATCTGCGAGTGTGTTTCCTTTATGAATTGCATTATCTTCTACAATTCCTGCTGGGTTCTTTACAGTTTGAGGTCCTAAGCCTTGGTCGGTAACCGGTCTAGGATCGAAGCTCCAACAAGCGGACAGTTAGAGCATTGCTTTGCCGATCCAGCAGCTTGTCTTGTTCCAGATGTATTGGTGTTACCTTTCCTCTGGTGTAAACTAGGTTGGCAGAGAGAGGGATCATACTGCATGGACAACTCATGGTCTCTAGAATTCAACTCATGCTTTCTGCTATGGAGAGGTTATTATAATTTGAAGCACAATGTAACAAACTATCGTCCTGATGGCTTGGCCACGTGGCATGGTCGAAACAGTGGTTTGCGACTGGTGATCGAGTAAGATGGCGAAACATGACCACCCATGTTTATCGCCATGACACATGATGATGAACTGATCCCTGATTGACATCCTGATGTTGCCAAGGGTAGACACATGTACTCAGCAGTTGTACTTTAATGTTTTTGCTGGTGTTGTGCTGTAGGATCTGATTATTGTTTAACCTCTGCATTCCCATGACAGGTCTATGTCTGACCTCTTCTGAGGAGTCCCCTGCTGTGATTTCCAATGTTCACATGGGGCAGTGATGAGCATTTTATTTTGTGTGATATTTACTGGCACAGGAATGGAGCATTATGGGGCAAACCGTTGCCGTGAAGTTGGAACTGCGACTAACTAATGACTAATTCCCCGCTCTTGTTACCATGGAGCCAAGATATTCCACATTTGTGATGTTTTCAGGGTCTTCATTGTTGATTATGATTGTTTGAATAATGAAGACACAAACAATAGATTGCAAGATTTACGGCCTGGCATGTTTTGCGCCATCTCGTCAGGTACATACTGCAGAAGTCACACATGAACTAAAGTGATTCGATAATCCTTGAAGCTGAAATATTCAAGCTGAAATCTTGAAGGATTTATCTAATTACTTTATGGTGTGTGTCTTCTGCAGTAAGTACTGACACAAGTCATTCTTCATCCAACGTCATATATCACTAACTCGCATGCCAGATCACAGGCTCCCTAAACGAATTTTTTATGGCGAGTTGTGTTGTAAGCGCTCCCAAGGCGGTCAGAGGAAACGCTTTAAAGACACTGAAAATCTCACTGAATGCTTTTGGAATTCATCATGACACCTGGGAGACTGCAGCCAGAGACCGAAATTCGTGGCGTGCATCATTACGCAAGGGTGCAGTCATATGCGAGGCAACCAGGACTGCAAGAGCTGTGAAGAAAAGACAGAACAGAAAAACTACTGCAGGAAATCCTCCTCCAGAAACGTCAAGCATTCTTTGTCCACATTGTCAAAGAACATTTCGAGCCAAAATAGGCCTTAACAGCCATCCTAGAACTCACGGCTCCATACTTTCAACCCCACTGGATGAAATGAATGGTCATCATCATTCTTGATGGACAAACAACATGAACAAGTACTGACGAGATGCCGCGAAATATGCCAGACCATAAATCTTGCAATCTATTGTTTGTGTCTTCGTTATTCAAATTCACTCAGGAAAACTTTGTTCTGGATTGTGATTGTTGTTTGACATGTAGTTTTATCTGTGGCCACTGTACACCTTGTACTTATATAGATAAATGTTTCTTCTTTTCTTTTCATTTATCCAAAATGTTTGTATTGGACGTAACTGCTGCGATATTTGTGCCTTTCGACTGACACATCTGACTTCTTCAGGCACTTGTTGACCGGGTTAAATTTTGCGGGTATATAGATAAATGTTTGGAAGCACCCTATACAATAGATATTAATGTACCCAGCATTATAAATAATAACTCCTTGCCAGGCTAATTTTTGGTTTGTTTATTTAACAGATGGAAAAGCAGAACATGCCAACACAGGATATAGAAACGGGGATAGTTAGGACTCCTGGACGGAGGTTCCTGTCTGGGATTCTGTCGACCGTGTTCTTGCAATCCATGACCCTGACATTTCTGGCAGAGTGGGGTGATCGCTCACAGATAGCCACCATCATACTGGGAGCCAGGGAGGTGAGTGCCCGTTTGTTGTTTGGGGTTGATAAATTTGTTGTTTGGTGTCAATAAAGGAAAATAGTAACAGTTGTTCTGTTGCTTATGCTTCTGTAGGAGAGTGCGAGGGCATTACATATACTAGACCAATATTTTGTGAGGTTGACTAGGGCAACACACCACGCAAATAAATAGAACCCAATGAATTAGTACTTCTAAGGACTAGTCCTTCTTAGGATGACATCCAAAGAGACATGCAATAAGCCATCACTGACAGACAGAAAAATAGCAGGAAAACATCACAAAATATAACTGCACCAGCCAGACTATCATCTGACAAAAGCCGTAAATCTGCTGCAACGGAGAGAAAATTTGTCGACACAAAAGTTTTTTTTTTTTAAAACCGCACATTCGACTGATTTTGAAGGTGAGCATGACCGAATGGATTGCCCGTTTTCTAGTCCTGAATGGGCAAGATTTTTGAGCTTCGATAAAAATTTTGGGTTACGTTAGTAAAAACATCACATATAAGGTGTTAGTCAACAGATTTTAGTAAAATAAAAAACAAACTGAAGGGAAAAGCATGCAGATTATTTTACTCACGTGAATGTTGCCGATAATCCACACATGAACACAAATATTTACAAAATACAACATATTGTTTGTGATTGTCAGTCATTTATATGGCAATGTACAAACACATTTTCAGAATCAGAATCACTTTCTTTAAAGTCCGACTCATGACTGCTAACACTGATCACTGATATCTAGCTCCGATTAATAGTCAACTTCGTACCCTTCAAAGTCACTTGAATTGAACAAGGAGAAATCTCCGCTATCACTTGAAGAATCGTCAAAATCCATTTTGAAATACAAAGCGTAAAACCCCCAAAAACTATGTTTAAAAAGCCGTTCAAATTCAAAGTTCACACTTGCAAATGGCAGCCATGTTGTCAAGCTATTGGCAAAACTGAAAGCAGACAATCGGAAGCCTCGAAAAGCTGCGAGATCGTGTTTTTACAATGCTTAGTATTCACAGGCGTTTTCGGACGTTTTGCCCGTCCACGGGTAAAGCCGCATTCGGATGCGACACCCGGTAAAGGGCTAGAAATAGTAAGACAAAACAGATAAAGACCTATAAAAAAAAAAAAAACAGAAGAAGAGAAGTAGGAACATAACATAAATGAATAATATGGGGAGGACGTGGACTGATCCATAAACTATTCTTGAGTTTTCTCATTGTGTGTCTTATCCAGCACCTGTGTCTTTTTTTCACTTCTTTATTCATGGGTATATACTTGATAACTAATGTCCTATTATGATTTTTGTGCCATTTTAAATATTTCATTCTTTGCCATGAAGTCTTGCACTATCATCCACATTTCTTCTGAAGTGATGGTTACTTCAGGTACTGAGAAATTATCTTTTCTTACTTCTGCTAATGTAGTAACATGTTTCGAGGTGAAGCATAAACAGCGGGAGAGTGCCCATTTATGGGCTTTATATATTGAGATGCCTATGGACTCTGTTATTCCGTCATTGCTTGTTGTGGTAAATTGTCATTTGGTAGCCTAGCCATGTGGCTGAGCCGACAGCAGCTAATTTAGTTCCTGCTGACTGTGTCATATACCTGCATCTTCCTTCAATGTTCCTTGTCAGATCCACTGTAACAGCATACCTCCCTATGGGTATTGGGTGGTAATCTGTTGACAATGAAATAGCTAAAACCCATGGAGTAAACATTCATAATCTAGGACTAATCCCAGTGTGTATGTGCTGTACTTAATCTTGACTTGGTTGCATCCTAATGTTTCTGCTGTGGGAAGTTCCTTCAGTTACTTATCCTCCTTTCACTGACTTGTGTTACTCTATGTCTATCTGCATCCCCTTTCTTTCCTCTCTCGCTCCCTTCCTCCCTCCCTCCTTGTACCTCTTTCTGCTCTCTTCCCTTCCCTCGCCTCTCTCGATCTCTTCCCCTTCCATCCTCCTTCCTTCCATCTCTTGGCACCTGTGCCTTGTTCTCCCCTCTGTATTCCCGACTGTTTCACCCACTTAATACATGTTTTTCTGTCGCATGTTCTCAGGATATCTTTGGTGTAATGCTCGGAGGGTGCCTAGGTCACACACTCTGCACTGGTCTGGCAGTTTTAGGAGGGAGATTTGTAGCCCAAAGGATCTCTGTTAGAACAGGTGAGATTTATTTAATTTGTAGTTTGTTTTCTGTAACCCATGAGTCCCTCAACTGTGCAGTGAGCCTAAGCTGTGGGATGCAGGATTATTTAGAGACAGGGTGGGATGGGGGAAGGATTGTTTAGAGACAGGGTGGGATGGGGGAAGGATTGTTTAGAGACAGGGTGGGATGGGGGAAGGATTGTTCAGAGACAGGGTGGAATGGGGGAAGGATTGTTTAGAGACAGGGTGAGATGGGACATGATTATTTAGAGACAAGGTGGGATGGGGGAAGAATTGTTTAGAGACAGGGTGATATGGGGCAGGATTGTTTAGAGACAGGGTGGAATGGGGGAAGGATTGTTTAGAGACAGGGTGGGATGGGGGAAGGATTGTTTAGAGACAGGGTGGGATGGGGGAAGGATTTTTTAGAGACAGGGTGGGATGGGACAGGATTATTTAGAGACAAGGTGGGATGGGGGAAGGATTGTTTAGAGACAGGGTGGAATGGGGGAAGGATTGTTTAGAGACAGGGTGAGATGGGACAGGATTATTTAGAGACAAGGTGGGATGGGGGAAGGATTGTTTAGAGACAGGGTGATATGGGGCAGGATTGTTTAGAGACAGGGTGGAATGGGGGAAGGATTGTTTAGAGACAGGGTGGGATGGGGGAAGGATTGTTTAGAGACAGGGTGGGATGGGGGAAGGATTGTTCAGAGACAGGGTGGAATGGGGGAAGGATTGTTTAGAGACGGTGGGATAGGGGAAGGATTGTTCAGAGACGGGGTGGAATGGGGGAAGGATTGTTTAGAGACAGGGTGGGATGGGGGAAGGATTGTTTAGAGACAGGGTGAGATGGGACAGGATTATTTAGAGACAAGGTGGGATGGGGGAAAGGAACGTTTAGAGACAGGGTGGTCTCTGTGGGATGGGGCGGGATTATTTCTTGACAGGGTGGAATGGGGGAAGGATTGTTTAGAGACAGGGTGAGATGGGGCAGGATTATTTAGAGACAGGGTGAGATGGGACAGGATTGTTTAGAGACAGGGTGATATGGGGCAGGATTGTTTAGAGACAGGGTGGAATGGGGGAAGGATTGTTTAGAGACAGGGTGGAATGGGAGAAGGATCGTTTAGAGACAGAGTGAGATGGTGCAGGATTATTTAGAGACAGGGTGGGATGGGGCAGGATTGTTTAGAGACAGGGTGGGATGGGGCAGGATTGTTTAGAGACAGGGTGGGATGGGGCAAGATTGTTTAGAGACAGGGTGGGATGGGGCAGGATTATTTAGAGACAGGATGGGATGGGGCAGGATTGTTTAGAGACGGTGGGATGGGGCAGGATTGTTTAGAGACAGGGTGGTCTCGGTGGGATGGGGCAGGATTATTTACAGACAGGGTGAAGAGGTCAGGCGTCCTGCCTCGTGCTCAGAAGGTGGTAGGTTTGTATTCAGAATCTTGTAATTCGGTCTGTGGGTAATTGTTTTGGAGATCACCTAGGGGTAATCTCTGGAGCTGTGAGCAATGTTTTCGACAGGCTGACCTGAAGCGAGAGATTTAGCTGTGTGGAATAATCCCCATTGCAATGAAGTTCATCCTCTCCCTTTTAAAAAATAAAATTCAGTGACAATGGTGGATTTGAAGATATTTTGATGATAAATTCCAGTAGATCAGTGTTTGACCTGGTTTGACCTGATGTTTGTGATGTAGCTCGCACATTTCAGCAAGCCAGGTTGTAGTTTTTGTCCGGGTTGTACTGTGGTAGTGCATGATATATCTTTCCTTCTCAGATAAGCCCTAAAAACTAAGAGATTCCCAGTCTTCTCCTCTTCCTCCATTTACCTCAGTGAAGCATTCTCTATACACACTAAAAATCTCTGCCTTTGGGAGCTAAAAAAGAAGACGCTGACCAGGCCTTTTTTTTCGAATTAAAACGCCTACTCACAAAAGTATATTTATGATGTGTGATTCTGGTATGCATATGTTCAGGTCTTCACCAGTGCTATGGAGTTTGTACACTGTACTGAGATTCTTTTTGTGTGACCTATGGGAGGAGACTGGAGTTCTTGTGGAGATTTCTGTGTATGATGAAAGTGATCCTTTATAATACAATGCAGTACAAAGAAGTTTTAATGCAGTACAAAGTACACTGTTTCAGTGCAGTACAAAGTACACTGTTTCAGTACAGTGCAAAGGACACTGTTTTGATGCAAGACTAAGGACACTGTTTTAGTGCAATACAATGGATGCTGTTTCATTTCAATACAAAGGGCACTTTTTTCAGTGCATTACAAACAGCACTTTCATTGCATCACAGTGGACACCATTTCAGGGCATTCCTGGCATATTTGAGATAGTTGCAGTGTTGTATTGACTTGATCAGACGGCACACAGCGGGTTATATGATCAGTAGCACACTGGTCACTTGACCACCATAAAAATGTTCTGATAAATATGAGATGTGATGACCATAAGCCATGCCACATTTTTCAACCCAGACTTGAACAAAGTCAGTTGCGTATGGTGTAATATAGACTCACCTCAGCCTCACTATATTCACACAATTCAGATCTGACATGGTGTGGCACCAGTCACCATATTCATAGAACTCAAATCAATCATGGTTATAAACTAGTTGTCGAAGCCAGGCCTCATAGTGTTGTTTGAATTTATCAACTATCTGACACAGTTGTCACATATTGTGCACAGTTGTCACATATTCTACACAGTTGTCACATATCCTAGACACTTGTGGCATATCCTACACATTTGCTAAATATCCTACATATTTGTCACATATCTTTCACACTTGACACATATCCTACACAGTTGTCACACATCCTATTTGTCACATATCCTGCACACTTGTCACATATCTTGCACATTTGTTGAATATCCTACACAGTATTTAAGTACCCTACACAGTTGCCACATATCCTGCACATTTGATGAATATCCTATACAATTGTCACATATCCTGCACATCTGATGAATATACTACACAGTTGTCACATATCCTGCACATTTGATGAATATTCTACACAATTGTCACATATCCTGCACATTTGATGAATATACTGTACACTTGTCACATATCCTGCACACTTGTCACATATCCTGTACACTTGTCACATATCCTGCACATTTGCTAAATATCCTTCAAAGCTGTCACATATCCTACACAGCTGTCACATATTCTACACAGCTGTCACATATCCTGCACACTTGTCACATATGCACATTTGATAAATATCCTACACAGATGTCACATATCCTACACAGCTGTCACATATCCGACACAATTGTCAAATATTCTGTACATGTCTCAATTATCCTCACAATTGTCACATATCCTACACATTTTTCATAATTATAAAATGCAATCAAACTTGTGATTCTCTGTTTCAGTGACCCTGATTGGTGGAGTGGTGTTTTTAATATTTGCCCTGTCAGCACTGTGGATTGGGCCAGACACGTAGCACTAGGAATAAACATTGCATTGTTTAATCTAGTAATGTCATCATGCACCTCATCTCTTCATTTTGTTGTCATTGAGGTCTCTGACAGGGTTCATGCTATTGTCAAAGGTGTAAAGGGAAATTCATTATGAACGTTATATTTTCACAAATGTTCATTTTGGGTAAATAATTATAACATTAGAATGATATTTATGGAAAAAGTGTGGGATATTGATGAGTTTGTTTGTGCAGTGGTGTATGTTTTGTTTGTTCATTACGTTGTTTATGTGAATATATATTTTGTTTTTCAATTTTTCAGTATTGGGTTGGTTGCTGGAAAAAATTCTGGAAGACCGAGTTGTAACTGTTTTAAGTCCAACTTCCAGATTCCTGATCTCTGGAAAGAGCTTGTGTCTAACAGAGTGAGGTTTCCTCCTGATCTGATACTGGAGTACCATCTCCACAGTCAGTGTGTAGCAAACCCCTGCTTCCCCTTTCCAAGTGCAGGAAGAAGTGGGGGTGTGCTTAATCCTCGCATGTGCGGATAGGCATGGTGATCTCTTGAATGTTAGTTAGACCGGGAACTGAGTCTGTGGGTTGGCCGCACCATGAAGAGATGCTTCAAGGGTCTTGTCTTGCCCAGTGTGACCCTGGATATTGGGCTCAAACAATCTGGATAAGTTGGTAATAGCTTCCTGCAGATAGTCTTTGTGGCGAAAAGGCCTAGCTTTTAGGAGTTTGTCCAATGTTTGACTCTGGATATTGGGTTCAATCTGGTTAAGTTGGTAATAGCTTCCTGTCGCTAGAGGGGGAGGGGGGGGGGGGGGGGTCTTTGTGACGAAGTGGTCAGGCTGTCTGCCTCACACTCGGAAGGTTGTGGGTTTGTTTTCAGATTCTGCCATTTTGGTTCATGAGTGCAGTTTTTTTCTGAGACCCTGGGGTTCATTCCTAAGGCTATGAAGTTTGTGCTCTGTGTGAGACTTTCAGCACGTGGTTAGGCGATCTACAGAGAGAGACTGAGCTGGATGGGATAAAACCTAGTGCATTGAAGTCGGTCCTCTTGCCCTTTACCTCCCCCTCCATGTTTTCACCTCCTGTAGCTAAAGCCAATGTTAAGGTGATACACTATGGCAAACCATAAATTTTCTCTGGGTTTGTCTCCTGAAGCCTGTCTTGGTGGCCTGTGAAAGGCAGCAGTATGGTTCATTTGCTGCTGAGGTGTCCTTTCCTCATGACTTGAGAGGTGTCCTTTCCTCATGACTAGAGAGGTGTCCTTTCCTCATGACTAAAGAGGTGTCCTTTCCTCATGACTAGAGAGGTGTCCTTTACTCGTGACTTGAGAGATGTCCTTATGACTAGAGAGGTGTCCTTTACTCGTGACTTGAGAGATGTCCTTATGACTAGAGAGGTGTCCTTTCCTCATTACTTGAGAGGTGTCCCCTTTCCTCATGACTTGAGAGGTTTCCTTTCCTCATGACTTGAGAGGTTTCCTTTCCTCATGACTTGAGAGGTTTCCTTTCCTCATGACTTGAGAGGTGTCCTTTCCTCATGACTAGAGAGGTGTCCTTTCCTCGTGACTAGAGAGGTGTCATTTCCTCATGACTAGAGAGGTGTCCTCTCCTCATGACTAGAGAGGTGTCCTTTCCTCATGACTAGAGAGGTGTCCTTTCCTCATGACTTGAGAGGTGTCCTTTCCTCATGACTTGAGAGGTGTCCTTTCCTCATGGCTAGAGAGGTGTCCTTTCCTCATGACTAGAGAGGTGTTCTCTCCTCATGACTAGAGAGGTGTCCTCTCCTCATGACTAGAGAGGTGTCCTTTCCTCATGACTAGAGAGGTGTCCTTTCCTCATGACTAGAGAGGTGTCCTCTCCTCATGACTAGAGAGGTGTCCTTTCCTCATGACTAGAGAGGTGTCCTTTCCTCATGACTAGAGAGGTGTCCTTTCCTCATGACTTGAGAGGTGTCCTTTCCTCATGACTAGAGAGGTGTCCTTTCCTCATGACTAGAGAGGCGTCCTTTCCTCATGACTTAAGAGGTGTCCTTTCCTCATGACTAGAGAGGTGTCCTTCTTTCATGACTTGAGAGGTGTCCTTTCCTCATGACTAGAGAGGTGTCCTTTCCTCATGACTAGAGAGGTGTTATTTCCTCATGACTTGAGAGGTGTCCTTTAACATGAGGCCAGTATAAGGCAGCAGTATGGTTCATTTCCTGAGTCCTCCTGCCTTGATGTTTTGAGCTTAATGCAGCTGGGTTGACGTGACGTTTCCTTCGGAGGACACATAGGGTATTTCAGTGGAGCTAGCAGTGCCAACCCACTCCATTCTGCTTTGACAAGCACCGTGATATCACCCATGATTGCTTATTTGTTCAACCCAGCCAGAGGAAACGATTTGAAGGCACTGAAGATCTCACTACAAGCTTTTAGAATTCATCACGACACTTGGGAGACTGCTGCCAAAGATCAAAATTTGTGGTGTACATCATTACGCAAGGGTGCAGTTACTTGTGAAGCAAACAGGACTGCAAGAGCTGCAAAGCAAAAAGGCTGGACAAAAAAACCACCACATGAAATCCTCCTCCTGGAACGTCGAGCATTATTTGCCAACATGTCAAAGAACATTTCGAGCCAAAATAGGCCTTGCCAGCAATCTGAGAACTCCCGGCTCCAAAATTTGAACCCGACTGGATGAAATGAATGGTCACAATCATTCCTTGATGGTCAGACAGATTTTGTTCAAGGGTATATTTTTGGATGTGATCATATGGGAGAGGGTATATTTGGGATGTGAAGATTTGGGAGAGGGTATGGTTTATGATGTGAAAATATGGTAGAGGGTATGGTTTAGGATGTGGTCATATAGAAGAGGGTATGGTTTAGGTTGTGAACATATGAGAGAGGGTATAGTTTAGTATGTGAACATATGGTAGAGGGTATAGTTTAGGATGTGAACATATGGTAGAGTGTATAGTTTAGGATGCGAACATATGGAGAGGGTATGTTTTGGGATGTGACCATATGTAAGAGATTAGAGTTTTAGGATTATGGGAGTGGGTATATTTTGGGTTGGGAAACATGTAAGGGTATATTTTGGGATGTAAACTTATGAGAGAGGATATGTTTTGTAGGATGTGAACATATGTGAGAGGGTATGTTTTGTTGGATGTTAACATGTTGGAAATGGTATTGTTCAGGATGTGAATGTTTAGATGAGGGTGTGAATATGGGAGGGTGTGAACATAAAGGTGAGAATATCCCTTAGGGTACAAACATGAAGATATATTATCCTTTGGGATGCAGTCATATAGGAAATTATCCTTTGCTAATGTGAACATATAGGATAGGATATCATTTTGGGTTTGTGAACGTATGAGTAAGTTTTGTGCGTATGTTTTTCTTTTTTCTCTCTAAAATATCAACATATCTTTTTGGATTTGAGCACATGGGAGAATCTTTTGAGATGTAACATATAGGAGAGATTATGTTTTTGGATATGTTGTTGGCTGTTTGGGAATTTCTGACTGCAATAGGCAGAATACCCTAGAATTAGCCAACAGTCTCTTGAAATGGTGGCTGGCTTTAGGTAGAAATCTAAAGGGATGGTCCCAAACAGTGGAGACATTGATTCTCTTGGAAGACAGAGAGTGAAGAGCACTTGTGTATTTATGCAGAGCTAACAAGTGTCAAATTCCTCTGGGCAGCTTCTTCTGTCAGCGGTATTATTGCCTGCATTTATTTAGATATGATTTAGTTGTAATTTTGAAATATTATTTTCACTCTCACACTCACTCACTCACTCGCACACTTTGTGTTTAAAAATAAACAACCAAGAGTTGAAGTGGGATTTGAAATTTAAACTGTCTGTTAAAAAAAAAATGTCGTCTATTGCCTATAGTACCTTGCAGTGTAGGGCAAGGGGGTCTCAGCCTGAGGAATTAAGGCTGCCTGCCTAGTCAGGTCACCGCAAACTCCAGGTTAGGATTTTCTTTTTGCCCCAGACAGAAAAAAAAATCCACACCTCACCGAGGATTCGAACCCGAGTCTCCTGAAGGAGAACCCGGTTTCCTTAGCCACTCGGCCAGGATTGTCATAATTTCACTGAATAAATAATGTCAAACAAAATTGTCATGTAAAACTTGTTGACAGCTACAAGTTGCACTGTATACTACATCAACAGGTAAATGGTGGTCATTTGTGACAAAGTCTTGGTCTGGTGTTTTAAGGAATGTTTCAGAAAAAGCCTGAAAACAATTTGAATGGAAAAAGTTTAAACAATTTTCTAGGCTGACTGGGTGAGGGCGATTGTTTCACCTGAGATGTGTTTAAACTTTGTCCAGTGCTGTATCATAATCAACTGGTGGCAGATTTCAGACCCTGGATCTCGGTGTTCAAACGGGTAGCCGGTTTAATTCACCAGGATCATGGCTCAATCTCTGCGTGAATTGTAAGTGTTCACCAGCACCGAAAGGGGATCCTTGATGGAAGAGACAATAACACACCGATGAGTATCTGACCCCGCAACCCATGGCTCAGTACAACAACAAAAGAGACCCATAAACATGTCTCTTGGTTGGATTTACTCAAGGAATAAAGGTTTAACATATAAAGATGATGACAATGCAAAAAGTACATAGTGTATACAGGCATAAGTCAGTGGATGACAAAGCTGGCAACAGACGTACATATCGGAGTCGAAGAAAAGATATCACAAAAGATCATCATCATGTGCCATGTGCTGGTAAGCATAGGCATTCATGTTCATCATCTTACACGATCACCAGAGTCATGGATGAGCTCTGTGTTCTTGTCTTGACCATGCCATGTGGATATTTACTTCTCTGCCTTCTCCTTGTTCTTTTCCTCCCAATCTTGCCAGTTGTCACAAAGTTTTCTAGTTTATTTCTTCTTACAACGTGCCCAAACAAATTTGACTGTCTACGCCTAATTTCTCTAATCAGTTTGTGGTTCTCATTTGCCTCTTGTAGGATTTGCTCATTAGTTTTTCTGTCTGTCCATAGTATTCTTTGCAATTTCCTCAGGAACCACATTTTCAGCTTGTCTGCTCATCGTCCAAGTTGCTTGTCGTCGTACTGGGAGGAATGGATACTTATGCCTGTACAACATGTACATGTGTATAATATTGGTGTTTTAAGTGTTTTATGTTTCTGGGTCTCCCTATCTAACTAGTAAAACTATGGAAAGGCCCTGGGACAGCCAGTTAGCGACAAAGAGGTCAGAAATGAAGCATCTTACTCACACATCAAGCATCAGACATATGAGGGGGACTTCACATGAAAACCTTAAATTTGTTTTTGTTGTGTGTGAATATATCTGAAAAAGTAAAGAACAAATGTATCATTTTTCATTGTAGTCACCACTGCATTCAATGCAAGTCCTCCAGCACCGATAAAGTACTTGGATTCCTGTAGTAAAAAATGATCTTGGTTGCATGTGTAACCACTTATGCACAACCTGCTGTACCTCTTCATCAGACTGAAGTCTTTCTTCCCAATGAGTCTTTGAGTTGTCCAGACATGTGGAAATCACTTAGGGCTAGATCTGGCAAGTACGGGAGATGAGGTACACACTGAAAGTGGAGGTCATTGATCAGAAAATGGATAATAGAACGCTACTCCTCTGTGGTACATGTCAAAAGTGGAGCGGCCATCTTTAAACTGTCCTTATGACGTGGCTGTGTTTGTCTGCACCATGATGTCATGTGCTTAGAACTCTTGACATCCTTAACAACAACATTGACAGGTTACAAGGCAATGGCATGGAAATTGTAATTACTATCACACTTTTAAAGTTTTCATTTGAAGCCCATCGTATATCAGTAGGTGGTCGCTGTAGAATAATGAAGTGCAAAGTACTAGAGTACAAAGCAAGAACAGGGCAGAACAACGGGTCAAGAAGCTGAAGCAGACTGTTAGTCCTGCTTTTGGATGTCTCAGAAGTCCTCTTTTACATTTTCACGTACCAAAATCAGCTCCAAATAACTTATATTTTGGGTTTTCTTTTGAAAATTATGTCGTGCTGTTCGGCTCGGAACTAGATGTTAGCGATGTAGGTTTATATTTTTCATGTAAATTGCCTGGTTGGTACTGCCTGTATGTGAAACTTATACCTCTACTAACATCGTCTAGAAATAGACAATCTTTTCTTTCGAGTGTTCACTTTCAAGAAAAGTATTTACAGTGCTGCCAGTATGACCTTCTCTGAGGAAGAGAGGAGAATATCATGTCGTCAATTAGTAGTATGAGTCTGTAATTAAATAAAATAAATATAAACTATTTTTACTGTTAAAAGTAACTATGACACTTTATGACATTGCTATTGTTAGCTGATGTAATGACATCTGCGCATTACCATGTTACAGAAGGTGAACACATAGAAAAGGATATTGTTCATGATGTGAATGTTTAAGATATTGTTTCATTTGGGAGAGGGTATGTTTTGGGATGAGTTGGACTTTTGCTGTCAGAGGTTATGAATGCAATTGCTGTGGGGGTATTGTGCATGAGTGAGAGCTCATCCACAACTTCGTGCCCCAGGCTATGACAGCAGTTTGAAACCATTATTGTTAATTAAATATACTATGTTACTGTATAATGTGTATGATCCTGTCTCAGCTATCAGTTATTTCAGTTGGCTTTCTATGGTCTGTCTCAGTGATTCAGTCATTTTTGATTGGCCTTCCATGGGTTTCTAATGAAAGTCTGTCTGCTTCGATTGGTTAGCTACATCCTGCTCCAGCTGATCCACAGTGTGGTCCCCCTGCTCTGTATTACTTTTGTGATAACATCCAGCGTCACCTGCTCGTCCTTTGTTTTCTGTTTTATGCATAGCATCCAGAATTTGATTGTAGTATAGGACCCACACTAGAAGGGGACTGTTATCCTTTGGGAGATGAGAGGCAGAAGAAGGAGAGAGATCAGTTTATGAAAATGTTGGGAAAGGTAACTTAGTTATTTGAAAGGGTATCTGGATATTTCCTTGTTGGGACATCCGGATGTTTCCTTGTTGGGATATCATGCAGATGTTTCCTTGTTGGGTATCATCCGGACATGTCCTTTTTGGGTTATCATCAGGACATGTCCTTGTTGGGATTTCATCCAGACTTGTCCTTGTTGGGAAATCATTGGACGTGTCCTTGTTGGGGTTTCATCCGAAGATGTCCATAGGTGCTCAGATACTCTTTCCCCCCCCCCCTTCCCCCCCCCCCCCCAACATATATGCATAAGCGTCTGGCAATTAATAGTGCCAGTTCTATATTGGTTGACAAGACCCCCCTTATTCTCCCAATACGGTTCTCATGTCTGGCCATGCCTATTCTTACTCCTGAGTTATTATGGATTCACTGGCATTAAAGTCCTCCACTCTTGACATTCTCTCTAATAACATCGGTACAATCCATGGGCTGGCCGTCTGCAGGGGATGCAGAACCATCACCATCTAACAATTTTATCACCTTGTTCAACTCCCTTATGATAAAGGTAACCTCAGTAGTTAAAACTTGTATCTATAATGTGGATTAGTAGTTTGCCAAACCTTGTATATATAACACATATTAGTATTTTGTTAAAACTTCTATGTATAATACGGATTAGTAGTTGGTTAAAACTTGTATGTATAACACGGATTAGTTTTCCTCAAAGTGTATGTATATTATGGTCTTGTACTTCAAGTAAACAATACAGGTGACCTTTCTTCAGTGCTACTGTTGGTGTTGCTGTTTTATGGATTTCTGGGTCATTTGCCTGGAAAATTAGAAAATGTCAGATTCCTGGCTTGGAGTGAAAAAATGGGAAATATGATGTTTCAGATCTTTAATATCACAAAAAGGGAAATTAGTATGTTTCAGATCTTTAATATCACAAAAAGGGAAATTAGTATGTTTTAGATCTTTAATATCACAGAAAGGAAAATTAGAATGTTTCAGATCTTTAACCCTACCAGACCACTGAACCGATTTTTCAGTAATTTCCTAATCTGCAGCTATTCCGCTGTACCAAATTTTTGGTATTTTGCCTAGTACGTGAAAAAAGCGTCGCAAACTAAAAATAACCAACCAGTCGTGGTCAAACCTCATGGTTAGCCATTGCAAATGTCTTCCCCCATAGGTTTGAATTGACTTTGTGTGGTTTAACGCAAAAATATTCTGTAAATTCCCAATGAAACGTAGGCTGATGAACCAAGCACTTCAACAAGAAAGCAAAGTAGGTCTAGGATTTTCAAAGTCCAACAGCTGATCGATACTTTGTTTATTCAGACTGGATTGGCACACAAAGGTCGAATATTGGCGCTAGATGAAAGGTAGCCCTATTTTCTACAATGCCTCCAAGTTACAAATTATTCTAACCACTTGTTTGCATTAACTAACATTTTTCTTTATCAGGTTGGTTTTTTTTCAGGGCCACAGGTCTGGTAGGGTTAATATTACATAAAGGGAAATTAGAATGTTTCAGATCTTTAACTTTTATACATGTATATACATTTCATATGTCAATGCTGGTAATACAGAGAGACTTTTGTGGACAATAGTTTGATGTGCAATGAGGATGATCTGTTGACTGACTAACTTTAGCATGGCGAAAAGGAAAATTAGAATGTTTCGTATCTTTAGCATGGGAAAAGGGAAGATTAGAATGTGTTAGATCTTTAGCACGGCAAAAAAGGAAATTAGAATGTTTAAGTTATTTACCGTCGCAAACAGGGACATTATAATATTTCAGTTCCTTAGCATGGCAAAAAGGAGATTAGAATGTTATAGATCTTTATCATGATAGAAAGGGACATTAGAATGTCTTTCTAAAAGGAGCTAAAAATGGAGGGTGAAAATCTGACGACATGTGGACAACAGGAAGATTTTGTTGTTTTTCAATGACAGTCAAGAAAATGAAAACAATGAGACATTATTTTAAAAAAAGGTTCCATTTGGCATCCCTGAAATTTGAGTTATAAATCTGTAGATCTTGGTTCGATAGATCCATTCTCCACCCATCGATTCAGTATTTTGTGTGTACATGCACATATACGCTCTCAAACATAATATGCCAATACTGGTAGTACACAGAACGAACGAACGAACGAACAAACTTTATTTTCAAAGGGTTAAGAATTGGGCACGCAGGCCCGTCTAACATTCTGCCCTTCCATCACTCTCTTCCATACATCATCTCATCCACACGTCACTCAAGGCTAACAGAGAACAGCAACAATATAAAACTTATGCATTATAAAAGCATTGGCAAAATGCGAACATCAAAACTACACGATACAGTAACATTAGATAATGGTCAGACACTTATTAGCCATGTGGAATATACTGGCCTACCAAAAGGGGACTGGCTGTTATACCAGGGTTTTGTTATTATTATTATCACTATTATTATGGGGGAAGGTAATCCGTACTGAGATAGTGTTCGAGTAATTTGCGATTATATGAATAAGGATTGGTGATGTCTTTTATTTCTTGTGGAAGATTGTTCAGAGAACACAGGACCTCACATGAATAGTGCACAGAGAACATGGGATCTTACATGTATAGTGCACAGAGAACATGGGATCTTACATGTATAGTGCACAGAGAACACAGGACCTTACATGTATAGTACACAGTGAACACAGGACCTTACATGCATAGTTCACAGAGAACACAGGACCTTGCATGTATAGTACACAGAGAACATGGGACCTTACATGTATAGTGCACAGAAAACACAGGACCTTACATGTATAGTGCACAGAGAACACAGGACCTTACATGTATAGTACACAGATAACACAGGACCTTACGTGTATAGTACACAGAGAACACAGGACCTTACATGTATATTACACAGAGAACACAGGACCTTACATGTTTAGTACACAGAGAACACAGGACCTTACATGTATAGTACACAGAGAACACATGACCTTACATGTATAGTGCACAGAGAACACAGGACCTTACATGTATAGTGCACAGAGAACACAGGACCTCACATGAATAGTGCACAGAGAACACAGGACCTTACATGTATAGTGCACAGAGAACGCAGGACCTTATATGTATAGTACACAAAGAACATGGGACCTTACATGTATAGTACACAGAGAACATGGTCCTTACATGTATAGTGCACAGAGAACATGAACCTTACATGTATAGTGCACAGAGAACATGGGACCTTACATGTATAGTACACCGTGAACATGGGACTGTACATGTATAGTGCACAGAGAACACAGGACCTTACATGCATAGTACACAGAGAACACAGGACCTTGCATGCATAGTACACACAGAACACAGGACCTTGCATGTATAGGACACAGAGAACATGGGACCTTATATGTATAGTGCACAGAGAACACAGGACCTTACATGTATAGTGCACAGAGAACACAGGACCTTACATGTATAGTACACAGGACCTTACATGTATAGTACACAGAGAACACAGAACCTTACATGTATAATGCACAGAGAACACAGGACCTTACATGTATAGTGCACAGAGAACACAGGACCTTACGTGTATAGTGCACAGAGAACACGGGACCTTACATGTATAGTACACAGAGAACATGGGACCTTATATGTATAGTACACAGAGAACATGGGACCTTATATGTATAGTACACAGAGAACATGGTCCTTACATGTATAGTACACAGAGAACACAGGACCTTACATGTATAGTACACAGAGAACATGAACCTTACATGTATTGTACACAGAGAACATGGGACCTTACATGTATAGTACACAGAGAACATGGGACCTTACATGTATAGTACACAGAGAACACAGGACCTTACATTATAGTACACAGAGAACACAGGACCATACATGTATAGTCCACAGAGAACATGGGACCTTACATGTATAGTCCACAGAGAACATGGGACCTTACATTATAGTGCATAGAGAACATGGGATCTCACATGTATAGTGCACAGAGAACATGGGACCTTGCACGTATAGTACACAGAGAACACAGGACCTTACATGTATTGTGCACAGAGAACAGGACCTTACATGTATAGTACACTGAGAACACAGGACCTTACATGTATAGTACACTGAGAACACAGGACCTTACATGTATAGTGCACAGAGAACATAGGACCTTACATGTATAGTACACAGTGAACACAGGACCTTACATGTATGGTACACAGAGAACCCCAGGAATGTAACCTGGTTAAAAAATGCACGCTAAAAGTCGGATGTGTTGGCCTAATGGTTTCGGCCCAAGGGTGCCTAACCAGACACACCACAGTCACATCTGAAAAAACACTCCGGATGAACGCAGAAGAAGAAGTACACAGAGAATACAGAACCTCATATGTATAGTACAGAGAACACATGACCTTATATGAACTGTTGTCAATAATAGAAATAAAAAAGAGGCGAGGTAAATATTTTGGCCACGTTAAAAGACAAAATACTCTTTTAAAAACCATACTGGAGGGCAAGCGATCAAGAGGTAGACAACATCAAGAGATGGATGAACATCATTCTGCTAGAATGTACAGTCGGGGCGAGAGACAGAGGGTATTGGAGACGGCACCTGGCTGATTGATTGATCTGACATAGATGTCAGAGATATTCATCCGCCAAAAGGTGACCACTTGGAGCTTCTCAGAAACTGGCTGACAGAAATAGGCAAGGTTTACACAGCAACCAAATTTGTTTTTGCAGACAGTAGCATTCACATGTAGAGACCACATATTTATTTATATTTGTTTGGCGCTCGCTCACTCGCTTTAACTCAAGCGTTGTCGTTACACATGCTACTACTGCTTCTAGTAAACTGGGCTCATTTTTGCGTGTGGATTATCAATGTCCCTCGCCATCAGGTACTTGTAATTTGTGTCCTCAAGTCAGGGGTGAGAAGTCAACATTTGCGTCCAACTGACCGGTGTAGGGGCTGATCAGCACACCGGATGTTTAATGCTGGTCTCCTTTTGAGATCGTATGAACGAAGTTCATATGAAAGCATTAAGATAGCAAGGAGAGCCCCCGAACAGGAGGTTGAGGGGAATGAAAATCGTTATCAATTTCTTTGAAATATATTTCTGTGTTTGTAAATATAACAAACAAGGGTTTGACATGATAAACGAGGACAATATGTTTGAAACTGTTAACATAACAGAAAGTTGACATTTAGAATGATTTATTTCTTCAATTAGACAAACAATTAATTCAGAATGTTTCAGATTCCTGATCTGAGAAAGAAAACCAAGGAAATTAGATTGCCTGCCTTACAGGAAGTCAACCCAATTTCTTTGAAGTAAATTTCTGTGGTTGTAAACATGACAAAAAGGGTTTGATTTGATAACATGTGGGAATTATGTTTCAGACTGTTAACACCACAAAAAAGGGATATTAGAATGATTTATATCTTCAATATGACAAAAAGCGAAATAAGAATGTTCCAGATTCTATACCAGGGAGGAAAAATAAAGCAAGGAAATTAGTATATCAAAATTTGACCACCTTACAAGAAATCAACATAATAAGAGTAGAAATTATTGAGATCAATTTCCTTGAAATAAATGTCTGTCTGTGCTTGTACAGTTAGGGTAAGTTTAAGTTGTTAGACTCATCTATACAGAAGGCAACGAAATATCTTTCCACATTAAACAAGTATCAATACATGGGAGATTTTTGTTTTGTAAATTAGACTTTCGTTAATTTGGTTGTGTGCGGTGATATTTTTTAAAAATTCACTTAAAAGTCCACAGGGTCGACTTCATTGCACATGGTTTTATCCCTTATGGCTCAGTCTCTTTCCGCAGCACGAAAAGCGTCACACAAAGCACAAACTCCGTAATTCCAGTGATGACCCTCAGGAGTCTCCAAAAAAATGCACTCATGAACTGAAGGACACAGCCCGGAATCAAACCCACAACCTTCGGAGCCCGAGTCAAACGGCTTGACCACTTCACCACGGAGACTCCCGAATCTTAAAAGTGCGATAGAAATTACAATAACCATGCCATTGTCTTGTAACCTGCCAATACTGTTAAGGATGTCAAATGTGTTTAGCAGTGACATCACGGTGCAGATGACCATGGTGATGTCATAAGTTCAGTTTAAAAATGGCCGCACCACTTTTGATATGCTCCAAAGAGGAGCAGCCATATTATTTTGACCAGTGACCTCCACTTTCAGTGTGTACCACATCTCCCGTACTTGCCAGATCTAGCCCCAAGTGATTTTCACCTGTTTGGACAACTCAAAGACACATTGAGAGGAACGACTTTTCGGTCCGATGAAGAGATTCAGCCGATGGTCCATGAGTGGTAACAGGCGTGACCAAGATGCTTTTTTTTTCTGCAGGCATTTAAGCACTTTAGCGGCCCTGGAGGACTTGCATTGAACGCATTCTGTTCCCATTCTCTGATTTCTTCTTCAGAACAGGATCTTATGTTAGAAAGATTTCCAAGAATAATATACGCGCAAGGATCTTCTAATACTGCGCATAGCACTTGTCCTGACAGAAAAGGTGTCTGAATTTCGGCCAGTGCTAGGGGGTATCTTTCGATGGTGCCTGCAAATGTGCGACATGTCACGTAGTTATGTGTGTAGTCTTTGTCATTGATTAATGTTCTTTTAATTCCAACCAGAGTCGCTTCGCTATCGCGAATGATTGTACATAGTTTGTTATTAACAAATCCTTTCACAAATTTTAACTTGCCTTTTGATGTTAAGGCTGCGTTGGCTATTTCGTTGGATATACACATTGTATGGCCACATTCCAAGGTGGTATCCAACTGAAATTTTCTGCACGTATTACAGGTGTTGTTATTGATGGTGTTAATTATTTCTACCGCATTCCCTGACTCATTCGCACTTTCACTCTGGATGTCATATTCATTCAGCTCTTCGATTTCTTCATCCGTAGATGTATCTATTAATGATGCATTGGCCTGCTTCATCATCTTGCGGCCCTCGCAGCATCCTGAATAATGCCCGTACGCCGAACAAAAGTAACATTTGACCGCTCTCTTATACGCGTTTCTTTTGTTTTTTTGTTTTTCCACCATCATTTGAAGGTGATGTGGATAAGTTGGTGATTTATCACATATTGCGTATTGTATTGTTCGTGTGTCAGATGAAAATATTGACACAGGACTGGTTTTGTAAATTTAGAGCGTTGTTTGAACCTATTCTCATTTGGTTTTGAATATTTGGTGTTTGTGACAGCTGCTGTTTCATTCTGACTTATATTTAACTGAAAAATATCACGATTCGCTGTGAAATAAGCACTACCTTTACTTTCGACTTCTTGAATAGTCTTACAATCACTTTGTCTTAGAAATTTCGAGAAAGGAGTTGGTATTGTGTTCATGATCTTATCAATTATTATTAACTCTTTTAGTTTATCATAGCTGTTATTTGTTTTCGCTGAGATTATCCATTTTGTACAAATATCTTGGACTGTAGACACGTAGTCTATGAACGTTTGGTTAGGTGATGGTGTTAATTTTGAAAACTGCAATTGATAGCCTGCTGTGTCTAGTGAAAAATGTTGTAGTATTCTTTGTTTTAAATAGTCGTAATCTCTCCTCATGTCTTGTGGAATTGTTTCTATCACTTTTAAGGGCTCTAATGCTAAGTTTCTCATCAGGATAAATGCCCAATCGACTTTTGAAACGTTATGATATGACATCAAACACTCGAAGTTCTCTAAATATGCACTTATTGAATCTCCAGAACAAAAAGGTTTGACTAAGCCTTTATATTTGTTGTATTTTTGTTCCTCTTCCTTACTCCTTAATTTATTTACTGAAATTTCTAAGTTGGAGTCAATTTCCATTTGTTTCAATTTTAATTGTGTTTCTAATTCTAACTTTTTTGTTTCTGCGTTTAATTGAGCTTGTTTGCTAGCAGATTCTATTTGCATCTTTTCCGCCTCTCTTTGCATTTTTTTTGTCTTCAGCTTCTATTTGCATCTTTTTCTCTTCCGCTTCCATTTGCAGTCGTTTTTGTTCTCTTTCCGCTGCCCTATCTTCCCTTGTTATGTTGTCTGAATGCGTCTTTTGCGCCCATTCTGAAAGTTTATAGGCAATATAACCTAATTTAATTCCTAATTCAATGCATTGATCTAATGTTGACATCTTGTAACTTTAGCTAATGTTAAATTTATAGCAATTAAATCCCTTTGGAAATAGTTTGGGTGTACAAAAATTGGTTATATCCCTTAATGTTTACATTCAAACTTTCTAACGAACAAGTTCACATGGTCATGAAATTTGCATATATATATATCATCAATAGCAATACATAGAAAACCTTTACATCAATGAAAATATGTGAGTATCGTTTAGGGATCCAATGAGCATGAAATGGGACTTATCTTATTTACTGGTTTCTTGGCTGTAGTGTTGTTTGGTTCCCCTGTTTTATCGCCACTGCTGGAGAACAGTTTACATGCACACAATTTTTCGCGGAACAATCTGTTGTTGGAATAAAAAAAAATTAGTAATTTGCCACCCCAGTCATGTCAATGTTAAATTTTATGAACATAGTTTTTAAGTAATTTTCTAGAGGGACTACGATAGCTTATGAACAGATGATACGATAGTAGCTGCAAAGTTCAGACTTTGTCATGTATGAATGTTGATATATTTTACTTGGCAAAACCAAGAGCTGTCGGGAAAGTGAAGCTTGCGCTTGCCAAAACCGGCTTGGCCCCCAAATAGCCTGTCAACGTCCTAGAGACCTAGGGAAATGAAACTCGGGTTCATACAGGCAACAAACTCCATTCTGATACTATCTGATATAATTTATTTACAGTAAGCTGACGAAGAATGGTTTTCGCAGCCAGCTACACAGTTCATAACAAAGCATTCATACATAATCATTACAACAAACTCTATCATCCATCTATCTTATGAGTAACACTCCTAAATACACTTGGGTTCAATCTATCAAGTCCCCCTTAAGTTAAACCCTGTTGCTTTTTCGATGTCCAGTCGCCGTCTGCCCTCTAACGTGTCTCGATCGGACATGGGCTGTAACTCTCGAGCTTCTCGTGGAACAGGTCCTGGCACACGGTAAGCGGGTTCCACCTGTGTCCACGGAGCTGTAGGCGAACTGACCTATCCTTCTCGAAGGCTCTAGATTGTTCGAGCATTCGAGTGGGTCTCTTTAGTTCCCTTGTATTGGGGTTATGTCCCTTCTCTAAATCCCTTCTATCTTTATGTTCCTACGGACTCCATGTGAGACTCTGACAGGTGGCTACATCGAAAAATGATACATTTGTTCTTTACTTTTTCAGAATATATTCTCACAACCCCCCCCCCCCCCCCCTTTTTCCTAAAAAAAATATTTAAAAACATTTAATATTTTTATTTGAAGCCCCTTTGTACAGGGTGTATTTTTAATGACTGTGCAGTGTTTGAAAATATTGCGGGTCCAAGTTTTGTATTTATCTATTATATTGCATGAACTTTACAGAAGGTGACTACAAAACTCGGTCCGGCAATATTTTCAAACACTGCACAGTCATTAAAAATACAACTTATATATTTGCCATTGTGATATAAATAAGATGTGGATTAGTACACGTGTATAAGGAGCGATGT
Organism: Cepaea hortensis; assembly: GCA_963921405.1. Lineage (NCBI taxonomy): Eukaryota > Metazoa > Mollusca > Gastropoda > Stylommatophora > Helicidae > Cepaea > Cepaea hortensis. The sequence goes on along the minus strand of OY992876.1, from coordinate 305,299,030 downwards.
AGACAAAGATGGGACACCAGATTTAAAAGAACTTTGCAGATAATTTTCAGGACGTTGCAATCAAACCCTGTTTGATATTCTAGGAAAGTTTACTTTGACATCCTTAACAACAATATTGACAGGTTACAACACAATGGTGTGGTTACTGTAATTTCTATAACACTTTAAAGATTTTCATTTGAAGCCCCCTTGTATTTCACAAAGATATATATATAAATCAATCAATCATGTGCCATGCCGGAAAGCGTGGGCGGTCATGACTCGCCATTTCACTCGATCACCAGGTCGTGGATCAGCTCAGTGTTCCTGTCTTGTCCATACCATATATATATATATATATATATATATATATATATATATATATATATATATATATATATATATATATATATATATATATATAATGTGGTCATAAGCATGGGCGGTCATGTTCTGCCATCTCACTCGATTACCAGAATCGTGGATCAGCTCCGTGTTCCTATCTCGACCATGCCACATCAAGACATCCATATATTTACTTCTCGGTCTTCCCCTTTTTCTCTTTCCTTCGATCTTGCCAGTTGTCACCAAGTTCTTCAAGTCATTTCTTCTCATAACATGCCCAAAAAAGTTTGACTGTCTATGTCTAAAGACTCTAATCATTTTTTGATCTTCATTTATTTCTTGAAGGCTTGTTCATTGGTTTTTCTGTCTGTCAATGGTATTCTTTGCATTTTCCTCAGAAACCACATTTCCACAGCCATCAGCTGTTTTTCAGCCTGATTGCTTATTTGTCCACGCTTCACATCCATACAAAAGTATAGGTTCTATGTAGCACTTCAACACTCTTTTTCTCGTTTGAATTGATATCTTTTTATTGGTCAGTATGTTTTACATCTTGCAAAAGGCTACCTTCGCAATGGCAATTCTTGTTCTAATCTCTTCAAGGCATCTCCCATCAGATGTTATGACTGTGCCGAGATAACTGTATTGATTCACTTGCTTAAGAATACGCCCATGTACTCTCTCTCTCTCTCTCTCTCTCTCTCTCTCTCTCTCTCTCTCTCTCTCTCTCTCTCTCTCTCTCTCTCTCTCTCACACACACACATTAACAATCTTTTTTGCTGCGCTTCGTGTATGCTCAGGTAGGCTGACTGTCCACCTATAAACCATTAAACCCCCCCCCCCCCCCCGTACACACACACACACACACATATATATATATATATATATATATATATATATATATATATATATATATATACACACACACAGGTAAGTCCCAGGAATACGATAGATATAGTTTAGCTTGGATTTAAGCCAAACTAGCTGGTGTATTTGCATAAGCGGGCATTCAGACGAACATGTTTTCAGTTCCGTCAATGTTTATCAGGTAAACTTTGGCAATTACCTTCCTGTTTTTATCTGTATGTATTTGAGCGCGCACAGACCGTGACTTGTGACCCATTTTTTACCTTTGTCAAGCGGGAAGGTAAATTACCGATTGCTTCTTCTGCTTTACAGGTTCTTTCAGCAGTTAGTAATTTCAGCCATTGAGTATGGTTTGTGGCTGCTGACAGTATCAAAGAGCCAGCTTGAAAGGTTGGAGCGCAAACAGAATGCTGCCATGTGGGTGATCCTTGGGTGCACAAAGGACACACCAATGATATGCATGAGGCATATCCTGGCGCTACCAACAAGGTGGATAGGCATAGGGTCCTTCAAGCCAACTGGTTCCAGAGAGTCGCTGCAACCTCTGCATGAAGCCATGGGTATTGTCAATGGGCATAGACTGAGAAGAGGTAGGTCCTGGATCTATCAGCCAAGTTTGTGGAACAGAGACCATTAATCGTGAAAAAGAGTGGGTAAAAGTACCAGAAGACACGTCGGACTAGGGTTGCCAGATACGAGGGTACCAAAAGCAGGACATAATAAGACAAAAAGGAGGACATAATAAGACAAAAAGGAGGACATATTGAATATTTCATTTAAATCGTTCCAGATTAAACCCACAATCAGTACAATTTTATTACAATAGCTGCCAATAAGTTTATTTTACTGTTAATGAATCGACCAAGAAACAATCATGTTAAAAATAAATATAAATTAAATGGAGACTTTTTTTTTCAAAATGCTAAAAAAGCATTATTTAAACAGCCGATTGTAAATTATTACCTTATAATCTTTATTAATTACGCAACATATTTCTCGGAGGAGCCAACTTTTCGTAGAAGATCCTCGTTAGCAATCACATAGGCATAAAACTGTTTACTGTTAAAACGTTAAGATTCTTCAAATTGTACTTTGTGAGAATGATGCCCTTTACAGAGTCTGTTCCTTTCCTTTGTCCATCGAGCATTAATCAAGGAGAACACACTTTCCACATTGCCATTGTGTCTAGGGATACAGAAGAATACTTCACAAATTTTAAGTAACTCTGAAAAGCAACATGCATTTGGGCAACTTTGGTAAAATAAACTCCACTGTTCATGCAAGAGTCTTTAAAAAAACAACTGTTCATTCTTGTCTTGCACAAATGATTTAAGATTGCAATCTTGGTCAAATAATTGCACATCATCTACAATAATACCCTTCTCTTTCAAGTACAATATGCTTGTCAAAATGTCATAAAATGTACAGTCTTTGATTTTATTTAAGTACATCCAACCAAAGCAATGAAATTCATCTAAAAGTTTCAACCACTTTTCTAAGTAACTAATGCATGCTTCATACACCACCCTAATATTAACATTTTGACCATAGAGACTACAGCATTGTTAGTGTTGCCGAATAGAGCAACAGTTAGATTCAAATTATACAAATAATTGGTGTTTCACATTTGGTATAAATAGGAAAATTAAATAAATATTATTAAGCAATGGGTTTTAATAAAGAATGTAAACATGCGGTAGAGTGTAGATACATTCTAAGTTGTAACAACAATACATAAAAAACGATAACATTAAATATTTTAAAAGCCGGACATTTTAAAGGTTTTTAGCTTTGCCTGCCGGATGGAGGACACGACGCTAAAAAGGAGGACATGTCCTCTCTTTGCCGGACGTCTGGCAACCCTACGTCGGACTGGCACAAGGTAATGGTAACATTGGTCGTGAGTGCAGAGAAAGGGCAGCGGGCCGCACGGAGTTTGAGATACAACAACTGATCCAGAGTAACATACAGTAAGGTGACATATTGATCTACACCGATGTGTCAGTGGCGAGAAAACAGCGTAGTGGCTGGGGCTTCATTGCGAAGGCTAGTTGACGATACTTGAAAAGGGAGAGTCTGACATATAAAACTATGACCTCCAGCATGAGAATATAGGTGGAAGCTGTAACAGCAGCCTTCCGATGGTTGGAGGACACACAACACACACTGTATTCAATACGGGCGCACAGAGTATGCTTAGTAAGGTGGAGAAAGAAATGTGTCGTATAGAATGGTTTGCTTCGCTTCAGAGGTCACAGATTATGAGAATTGTATGGCTTTTTTGCCCTGATCACTTCAATCGGTCTGCCCCAGCCTCTTCTTGCCAATCGCCAGGATGTTCTTCGATGCCTCTGTATTCGTTTATCTCTTTCTTATGGTTGCGTATAATGTTCTACTGTCATCTAGCCTCTTCAATACACTCGTTGCTAGGGATTCCACTGTCATTTTTCTAAATTTATAACCAGAGAACACCCTTTGCCTCTTTCTTATGTTGAGGATAATGTTCTGCTTTCATTTCGCCTCTTCCATACATTCGTTGCTATGGATTCCGAGTTATTCGCAACACTCGTCTCAGACGAGCACACCTCCACTTCCCCCAAGCTTTTCCTGGTCTGTGCTTATTGTTTTCCCACCGCCGGATCTTAACATTAACCCAGTAATGAAACCGTTGGCCCATACGTGTGTTCCTTTTCTGGGCATGTGACGAGCATTTGTTTTGTCGTAACAACGTCACCTGTCAGCATTGTATATAAGCCTTTTTAATTCCACTTTAAAAAACAAGTATAGTCCTTTTAGTTTTAGTTTAACCCCTTTTAGTATATAAAACCTTTCAGTGTTAGTTTATTCCGTTTTAGTACATAACACCGAATAGTTTTAGTTTAACCCATTTTTTTGTATCTAAAACCTTTTAGTTTTAGGGTAACCACTTGTAGTATATAACACCTATTAGTTTAATCACTTTTATTATATAAAACATTTTAGTTTTAGTTTAACCACGTTTTGTATATAAAACTTTTCAGTTTTAGTTTATTCCCTTTTAGTATATAACACTGCGTAGTTTTAGCTTAACCCGTTTTTGTGTATAAAACCTTTAAGTTTGAGTTTAATCACTTTTAGTATACAACACCTTTCAGTTTAACCATTTTTAGTATATAAAACATTTAAGTTTAACCACTTTTAGTATATAAAACATTTAAGTTTAACCACTTTTAGGATATAAAGCCTATTCGTTTCATTTTGCATTGACGTATCCTTCAGCATTAAAAATCGTTCTTATTCCTTCAGCTTTCGTCGTTTGTCACGTGTTCATATCAGTTCGACCAGCTCCGGTATATCTATATCCATTCATTGCTCTACTGTCTTCTATTTCTCTCGATCCATACTCCTATTAACGTCTTCGGGTGCCATCATCATCATCATCCTGTGCCTTACCGACTGGCGTGAGAGATCATGCTTCTCCACAAATTGCGATCTTCGACGGCATGAATCAGTTCTTGTGTTGACTCCCTTCCGTGCCATAATACAGGACTGTCAATAATTTTCTCACGCTGTCTTCCTCTATCTCTCTGTCCACTAATCTTTCCGGTTGTCACAATATCTTCCAGTTTTTGTCATCTCATAATGTAGCTTAAAAAAAATTGACTGCTTCTTACTGATGTTCGTGATCAATTGTCTTTGCGACTTAGCTTACCTTAAAACGTCTAGATTGCCAATGTTGACTGTCCCGGAACCAATCAATATCAATTAATTAATATTGCACGCTATTCCAATGACGTTAAGAGATTCCCAACGGTGGGTATTCCCCTTTCAAGCTATTTCTAATTTTATATCTGGGTTTTGTAGAAACTACCCAGTTGCGTTGGTCTTTTTATGGTACATTATTCACGTTGTCTAAATCACGTGATCCGTCATTGTTGACAAGAAACGGAGGCGATAAGATCCTTGTTTATATGTAATGCTGACAGTATACATTATTCTCATTAAATATATGTACGTGACATGCCCAGAACAGACATAGACACGTATGCGTCAGTAGTTTCGTTGTCAGGAACGCTGTGGCATATTCATATACGGGTTCGTTTTCTTGTACACAAAATACACCAACTGTGGCGAACTGCTCAGGATGTCAACTCGCCCCGATGGAAGTGGGCAGTGTGGGAACCTGATAAAGAGGCCACCCGTAAACATTAGTCTATGTGTTTTAGAATGTTAATGTCATTTTGGTAGCTTTGTCTCCAGTCAGCCAGTGTGGTTGTTAATTGTTTACTTTCTTGTGTCAAGTATTGTATTCCAGTTTTAATGAGCAGATACACAGCAGAATGATATTTTCCAAATAGCTTCACGTAAGACCAACCTAATCAAGCGTTGACAGTGTTACCAGAAGCAAATACACAGTTCCCTGACAGTGACACAAGCAAGACAGATGGTCACTTTGTTTGAATAATGAACACTCAGACATGATGACAGTCATATCTTTACAAACAAAGATCTATGGTCATTGGTTCCCAGATGTCTGTATGCCACCTGATGTCAAAGGTAATTTTTGTGCTGCCATCGATGCAGTTTCCTTGGGGGCCTTTTGTTCGTATGTCTGCTTCTGCTTGAAAGCTACATCATCATCATCATCTAAACCCTCTTTAGATTTCTTTGGCTGCTTGAGGGGCTTCGTCCTGCCACATTCTCTTCCAGAAATTTGTTTGGTCTTCAGGGCGTCTACTCACCGATACCTCGAAGGTTCCAACCAGTTCACTTGATGCCTTCCAGACACTTCATTTGGCGATGAGGTTACGTTCACAGCTCGTAATCCCGCATACCCACGTTCGAAACACAGTTGTGGGCGATTTGGCAGCAGACAGCCTTGGGTTGGCTTTTTTACGAAATGGTAAGGGTTCCGGCCGTTCACAAACCAATGGCAAACTACTGAACGTAAACTTTCCAAGAGATCCAACAGCAAAAATACTGGTGTTGACTGCGACGTCCTGTAAAGGATATGAACTAACTGACCTCACCGATACCTCAGCTCACCTGATGTCTTCTACAATTTCCTTGGTTTTTAGGGCGTGTACTAACCGATACCTCGAGGTTCCAGACAGTTCACCTAATGGACGACGCTGGCGCAACAATGTCATTTTAATAGTTTTGTCTCCTGGCAGCCAATATTGTTTAAAACGTTAATGTCACTTTAGTTACTTTGTTTCCTGGCAGCCAGTATTGTTTAAATGTTAATGTCATTTTAATAGTTTTGTCTCCTGGCAGCAAATATTTCTTTACAATGTTAATTTGAATAACGAAGACACAAACGAGTAACTTTGTCTCCTGGCAGCCAATATTGTTTAAAACGTTAATGTCACTTTAGTAACTTTGTCTCCAGGCAGCCACTATAGTTTAAAACGTTAATGTCAATTTAGTAACTTTGTCTTCTGGCAGTCAAGTTTGTTTAAAACGTTAATTTTATTTTAGTAACTTTGTCTCCTGGCAGTCAATATTGTTTAAAAGTTAATGTCATTTAGTAACTTTGTCTCCTGGCAGCCAATATTTATAGACACAGTCCGGTACTACCCAGCTACACGGCCTCACATACACAATTATTGATTGGCTCGTTTCTTTACCGAGAAGGCCGAGCCTAAAGCATTATAACTAAATCAACAAGGACTGATTAGCAATCAAAGAAGTAGACTGGCCGCAGTAGTAGTGGCTAAACACTAGCCTTCTCACACTATAGTTATCGGACTGATCCGACTCGGCTAAAATGAGTACCAGAAGATGTATTGGAATGTTAAGGAGAATATCATCTTTGACAGGAGATATCTTGGGATGTTAAGGACAACATCATCTTTGACAGGAGATGTCTTGGGATGTTAAGGACAACATCATCTTTGACAGGAGATGTATTGGGATGTTAAGGACAACATAATCTTTGACAGATGTCTTGGGATGTTAAGAACAATATCATCTTTGACATGAGTTGTCTTATGATGTTAAGGACAACATCATCTTTGACATGATATGTCTTGGGATGTTTAGGACAACTTCATCTTTGACATGAGATGTCTTGGGATGTTAAGGACAACATCATCTTTGACATGAGATGTCTTGGGATGTTAAGGACAACATCATCTTTGACATGAGATGTCTTGGGATGTTAAGGACAACATCATCTTTGACATGAGATGTCTTGGGATGTTAAGGACAACATCATCTTTGACATGAGATGTCTTGGGATGTTAAGGACAACATCAGCTTTGACATGAGATGTCTTTGGATGTTAAGGACAACATCATCTCTGAAGTGTCGATTGGTCTATTAAAACATGTACCCTATGAGCCTTAAAACCTGTAAAAGTGTCTTTTACTTACTTGTTTATTTACTTGTTTGATTACTTGTAAAGCGTGTAAAGGGTCTTTTCGTTACTTCCTTACTTGTTTATTTACTTGTAAAGCGTGTAAAAGGGTCTGTTACTTACTTCCTTACTTGTTTATTTACTTATACAGCGTGTAAATCAGTGTTTCCCAACCTTTTTTGTGCTATGCCCCACCTAAGCCTTTCTAAGATTCTTATGCCCCCCGCTACGCCCCCCCCGCTCCGTCCCCCCCCCCCCAATATATACATTATTTTTAATATTCAGAAATTGAAATATTCACTAAAGAAACTTGATTGATAAGTTTTAGGAAAAAATCACTAGGAAATTATTGAGCTCTCTTACAGTAAGTAAATTTTTAAAACATATAATGGAGAACTGAAATTCAAGTACAAAATAATTTTAATGAAAGATTTTTCTATATTATTTTAATTATTTAAATTTAGTGAGATCCTTGCACTTGATGCTTGCTGCACAGAGATCTTATGTCAGGTTCCAATTTAGTTAACTTCAGTCTCAAGTCTCCCCGTTTTGTTATATCCAGCCGATTTCTTCCATTTTCGAATTGCCCCCCTTAACAATCGAATTGCCCCCCTGTGGACGTGGGCCCCAGGTTGGCAAACACTGGTGTAAATGGTCTTTTCCTGACTTACTTATTTATTTACTTGTAAAGTGTCTTTTCTTTACTTACGCATTTGTTTACTTACTTGTAAATCATGTAAAAGGGTCTGTTGCTTACTTACTTATTTAATTACTTGTAATGCGTGTAAAGGGTCTGTTACTTACTTTTTTATTTACTTACCTACTCACTTACTTGTTTATTTACTTACTACTTGAATACTTGGTTACCTTCTTACATACTAGCTTACTTACTTGTTTACTTATTACTTATTACCTTGTCTACTGACATACTCACTTACTTATTTCCTTGCGTACTTGCTTACTTTCTTAAATATTTACTTACTTACTTACTCAATTCCTTACTTACTTACCTGCTGACTTACTATTTTACGTATTTACTTCCTTACGTGCTTACCAACTTACTTCCTTCCTTGCATACTTGCTGACTGACGTACTTACTAACTTCTTTGATTACTTACTAACCTGCTTACTTACTTGCTTGCCTGCCTACGTACCTGCTTACGTACTTACTTCATTACTAGTTTACTTCTATACTTGCCTACTTACCTGCTTACTTACTTTTTTGTTTATTTACTAAGCCTACTTACTTACTTACTTCAATACTTACTTACCTGATTACTTACTTACTTGTTTATTTACTTATGCCTACTTACTTACTTACTAACTTACTTCCATACTTGCCTACTTACTCACCTGCTTACTTACTTATTTGTTTACTTACTTATTTATTTAATATTATAATTATTATCAATTATAATATCACATTCTGGTGTTATCGTTTCTTTAAGTTAACCAGCATTTCTGATTTCTTGGTATCCCAGGAAGGTGGCTACGTTTGTATACGTAATTGCTACAATGCCCAACAGCGCGGCACGTCGGTTCCAATCAATACTGTGTCGTTTGCATAACGTTGAATATTTTATAACCTTCAACTTGTATTTCTGGTCTATCTTTGATATATCTTATTCTTATTCAGACGGGTTGGGGGACTGTGTGTTTGTGGGGGGGGGGGGGGGGTATTACTTGTGTTATTACAATTTTTTTTTTGCATTCGCTCTTTTTGAACTCAAACATAGTCAATATACGCTCTTCAACTTCCCGTAGCCTTCCCTATTACCAATGTCCCTCGTCAACAGGCGAATCAAGAGATACTTGTAATTTACATCCCCAATTCAAGGTCAACGTTTTTATCCAATTGACCGGTGTAGGGGTTGAACCGCTTACCTCGGCATCAGCACAACGGAAGTTTAAGTTTTCTATTCAGCCATGTTGAACTCTGGGTACTTGTGTGCTGATGACACCGGCCGGCTACTTCATCTCTGTACAACTTCAGCTGTAAACTGTAACCAATCATGACCAGATATTCACACGGCTCACCGTGACTTTGTTGTGGGCCTCTTCTCCAGTAGAAGAAGAAGAAGAAGAAGAAGAAGAAGAAGAAGAAGAAGAAGAAGAAGAAGAAGAAGAAGAACAAGAACAAGAACAAGAACAAGAAGAAGAAGGAGGAGGAGGAGGAGGAGGAGGAGGAGGAAGAAGAAGAAGAAGAAGAAGAAGAAGAAGAAGAAGAAGAAGAAGAAGAAGAAGAAGAAGAAGAAGAAGAAAAAGAAGGAGGAGGAGGAAGAGGAGGAGGAGGAGGAAGAAGAAGAAGAAGAAGAAGAAGAAGAAGAAGAAGAAGAAGAAGAAGAAGAAGAATATAGAAAGGGGAAAACAGATCCGGTGTCTGAATCATCATAATCATGCGCCAGGCCGACAGATGTGTGCGGTCATGTTTCGCCTTCTGACAGGGTCACCCAGAGTCATGGATCAGCTCTGTGTTCTTGTCTCGACCATGCCATGTGGCCATGCCATCTAGATGTGTACTTTTCTGCCTTCCATTTGTTCTTACCCCCCCCCCCCCCCCCCCATCTTGCCATTGTCACCAAGTTCTCCAGTGTATTTCTTAACATAACGTTCCCAAGAAATCTTAACTGCCTATGTCTAATTTCTCCAAACAGTTTACGTTTTTATTTGTTTCTTGTAGGGCTAACTTGTTGGTTTTTATGTCTGTCAGAAGTATTCTTTGCATTTTCCTCAGAAACCACATTTCCACTGCCATTAGATATGTTTCAGCTTGTCTGCTAATTGTCCATATTTCATATCCATAAAAAAATGTACAGGTTCCTAGCTGCACTTCAACACTCTGACTGAATACTCAGTCTACCGCCTTGCCTTATCTCACTATTAATATCCCACACCAGTTTGATAGCCGTATCATGTTTCACTTTATCAAATGCTCTGGCGTAATCTATAAAACACAAACACGGGTCTTTCTGTGTCGCAATTGATCTATATTAGTGCCCGGAATGTGTAACTGTTTTTGCTGCCCCTTCCCTTCCACAAATCAACGCTGTTGTTCACCAATGTCCATCTTTACTTTCCTTCTTGTTCATCTCATTAAAATTCTGATTGGCCAACAGGCTATAAAGCAGATATATAGTTTCATTTTTTAGATAATGGATGTTTTGTTTGTTTATTTGTAACAATGTAACAATTAAAAATTTTCATTTTCTCTTCATTGCTTTAATTGTTTCATCTTTTTATTCTTCTCACCCCGTCGTTACGCCTTAATGTAGTCACCTTAATTTCTTCTCCGTGACTATATGTTGTGTTTTGTGTATGTATTTGTTTGCTGATGAAGGCTAGTCGCCGCAACGTCCTGTATGTGTCGTAATTCTGTAATGTAAAGCTGCATTACTTTGTGTTATTTAATATCGTTTACCTTCTCCGTAGGGATATGCGACTGTCTTACCTTTCTATGTTCTATTGTGAAGCTTATACGTTGTTTACAAGTTCAGCTTTTGTATTTGCAACTTGTCACTTAGTGGTTTAATCCGTCACTCCCAGGCAATTGTTAATTTGTAACTTTCCTGAGACAACATACGGATGTGAGTCAAGGACCAGACCCTTTCTAAATAGCATCTGACTTGAAACAGGGTGATGTACTATCGCCGCTCCTTTTCAATCTGGCTCTAGAGAAAGTTGTAAGGAAGGTAAAGGAGGAATGTGCTATTGGAGGAACATCCAAACTGCTTGGTTATGCAGATGATATAGATATTATAGGGGGAAATGAACAAAAGACATTGGAAATATTGACTCACTTAAAGGAAAAAGCTCAACAAATGGGGCTGATTATCAACCAAGATAAGACAGAATATATGGTAATTTCAAGAGAAGGAACGGCTAAAAACTCTGGCCACATACAAATAGATAATATGACCATTAAAAGTACGGAAACATATAAATACCTGGGTACAATCTTCAACTGCTCCAACATAATAAGGGAAGAAATAAAAGCTAGAATCAATTCTGGAAATAAGATATACTATGCACTACAACATCTGCTAAAATCAAATGCGCTATCTCGTAACACCAAGATCACAATATACAAAACACTGATTAGACCAGTTGTACTGTATGGCTCTGAAACCTGGAGTACAACTAAAGGAGACGAAGCCTTGTTACAAACCTTTGAGAACAAAGTTTTAAGACGCATCTTTGGACCCATTAGGGATACACAAAGTGGAGAGTAGAAAAGAAGAAGCAACAAAGACATTTATAACCTGTTTAAGTCCCCGATAATCACTTGAATCATGAAGGCTAATAGACTGCAATGGCTGGGGCATATAGAAAGAATGGGAGATAATAGGGAAACAAAACTCGCTTACACTCAGGACATAAATGACCGTAGACCCCGAGGTAGACCAAGAAGAAGGTGGAGAGATAACATATACAGACCTACAAGCACTTGGAATAAGCGACTGGCAAGAGAAGGTCAACCAGAGAGACGAATGGAGACGGCTTGTATCTGCAGCAAAGAACCTCAATGGCTCGGAACGCTGAAGAAGAAGAAGAATGGTTGGAGTTGAAGACGCTTCGAAATAACAAGACAAAGTGGAAAGAGCTACACAGCTGAAATACTATATGGAGTGTACAGTGATGGAAAAAAATGGCATTCCTTCTCTTTTTACATCCCATTCTAAGTGAAGTGCAAAAAGTTAATAAACTGTTTGAATCTAAAAATGTTGATAAAGTAAAATTACTTGACGATCTCACTTTGCTATTTCACTCAATTGGTAAAAGACATATTGACAACTTCTAAAGCTTATTTGTTCACTTGCACTATAGAGAGCTATTTGGCTCCTCAGCCATACCTGGGATACCAAATCGAATTAAAAATTGATGGTTTAAAACCAAAAGGACTGTTAACAGAAAATGAAGAGAACAACTTAAGAGCTGGCTAGATTTTCTTGTCTCATTATGCAAGCAAATGAAGCAGAGACTTCCTGAAAATGTAGATGTATTGAAACATATTTCACTCTTTTCTGTTAGCAACATAAAATTTAGATGTATTGAAAAATATTTCACTCTTTTCTGTTAACACCATACTTAAGCAGAATATAATCAAATAAATTTGGTTAATTGGACAAAGAAAACAGAAACTGAAGCTATTTGGAGTGAAGTAAGACAATTTAATGATGCCTCAGGAAACAGTCCATTCTGTAAGTTCTCTTTGAATGTACGATGTCTGCCATGATACTACCCCATTCAAATGTTGATGTAGAAAGAGTTTTCAGTGCTATGAATTATATAAAATGTAAACTAAGAAATAGGATGAAACTTGACCTCTTAAATGCTATCTTGATAATAACATTTGGCCCGATGAGAGTAGGAAAATGCTGTTCAACTGATCAGCTCCCTGATGGTGTATTAAAAGAAATTGGAACAGCTAAAGCATACCAGAGTGATTTTGAATCTTAAGCTTCAACTTCATTATCCAAGCTAAGTTTTTCCCGTGGATCCTGTGAGACAGACATCAGCGAAGATGAGGACATGAGTCTTTAGGGTAAGTCACATCGATATCTATGTAATTTCTTACCTTTTCCATCTGGATGTTTTACTAGATGTTTCACCTATCTATATAATGTAGACTAGCTGACCCGGCCCGGCTTCGCCCAGGCCCTGGCGGGGATCTATCTATCTATCTATCTATCTATCTATCTATCTATCTATCTATCTATCTATCTATCTATCTATCTATCTATCTATCTATCTATCTATCTATCTATCTATCTATCTATCTATCTATCTATCTATCTATCTATCTATCTACCTGTCTGTCTGTCTGTCTGTCTGTCTGTCTGTCTGACCCGGCCCGGCTTCGCCCAGCTCCTGGTGGGGAGCATCTAATTTAATTCATATAAGTAGTCATATAAGCTCCCGTTCCCGACTATCTGTCTGTCTGTCTATCTGTCTGTCTGTCTGACCCGGCTTCGCCAAGCCCCTGGTGGGGAGCATCTCATTTAATTCATATAAGTAGTAATATAAGCTCCCGTTCCCGTTCCCGACTATCTATCTATCTATCTATCTATCTATCTATCTATCTATCTATCTATCTATCTATCTATCTATCTATCTATCTATCTATCTATCTATCTATCTATCTATCTATCTATCTATCTATCTATCTATCTATCTATCTATCTATCTATCTATCTATCTATCTGCCTGCCTGTCTGTCTGTCTGTCTGTCTGTCTGTCTATGTTCGGCCCGTTCCCGTTAAAAATATAGATAGAATAGAAGAATAGATAGATTGATAGTAGAAAATATGATTGGAAGAGATATATCTAAAGTAAACTTACCAAGATATCACGAACAGCCAATAAATGGTGGGCTGTGGGTTGACTGCAGAGTACTGCAAACGATATGCAACTAACTTTCTCTCACAAAAAATTACTTTTTTTTTTTAACGAACGAAAATCTTTCGCAGGCCCGTCCTACATTCTGGCCTTCTTCTCTATTTCCTCTCATACATTCTTTCATTCAACATCTCTTATGAAGCAATTCTTTGACAACAAAAGAACAATAAGCATTAAAATGCATGAAAAGTAACTCGTTGAGGAAATGTTTAACATGGTTTTTTAAATTTATTTTATTTTTAACAAAATGTAATGTGATTTGATATCTAGGTCATGTAAGTGTCAGATTTTCCCTGCAATTGAAGACTTTCCAATATTCCAGCATTTATGACCATCATCGAACATACGAAATAAAACATTCCAAACTTATTCAAAGGGCGGGCATCCCGAACTGGAACAGCTCAGTTTACAAAACGCCACAATCTGTAATAGTAACAGTCTCGGAAAGTCTCCCAGCCTGAGATCCCACAGACTCCATCTTCTTAACCAAATCATCATACCCACTGATGACTTCTCCAAATACAACGTGCTTACCATCTAACCAGCTAGTAACAGCAGTCGTGATAAAAAATTGTGATCCATTTGTGTTGGGACCTGCGTTTGCCATGGACAGAAGACCAGGTTTGGTGTGTTTTCTAATAAAGTTTTCATCTTCAAATTTATTGCCATAGATGCTCTTCCCACCAATCCCATTTCCATTTGTGAAGTCACCACCTTGGCACATAAAACCCGGGATGATCCTATGGAAAGTTGAATTTTTAACATGGGCATCATAAATACCCAACGGTGGGTGTAACGCACCATACTTATGAGAATGTTAAAAAAAAA